>OW240912.1:145931041-145977119 GCA_933207985.1 Pelobates cultripes
TAATTATTTACCAGTATATTTTAAAAGGTGCATAAAGTTAACTTCCATTAGATTAGAGGGATCATTAGTTATTTCTACTCCTAGATATGTAAACGAAGTAGGATTTATTTTTTTTAAATAACCATCTAGCAGGTCATTCATGATGTCAGATAAAATTATCAGTACTGCTTATAAGTTTTATGACCAGAAATATATGAAAAACTCTTCAGTTAAATGCATTAACCGCGCAAGAGTTTGGACTGGCTCACAGATGGTGAGGACAACGTCATTCGCACACAAAGTGGTTTTAATCTGGTCAGAAAATAACCCAAAGCACTTAATTTGTTGATCTGCTCTGATTGCAATTGCTAGTGGTTCAATTAATATCAGATATTAAATAGGCAAGAGTGGGCAACCTTGCCTTGTGCCATTTGTTATGTTGAACCAGTTGGAAGTAAAACCATTCCCAATAACACATGCTGACGGGAAAGAATATAGAGCCAATATTGCATTTAGAATGTTACCATGTAGACTAAAAGCTTCTAGTACATGCTTATAATAATACCACCTGGCTGTCAAAAGGCATCTCTCCATCCTACATGCCCTATCCACAGCAATGAGCCTTCTGACATTAAACATAGAAGATCTAGACCCTATGAAGCCGGAACGATCATTGTGTATAAAAGAAGGAATCACAGTATTTAATCTAGAGGCAAGAATAGAAGAAATTGGTCTGTAATTTGCTATATCAGTAATCTCATTCTGTTTGGGAACTGGTATAACATGGGTTGTGAAGCATTTCATTTGGGACTTGACAAGATTGGCTAAAGTGATTAAAAAAACCTTTGTAAGACAGCCTTTAAAAGTATTTAACGTGGATTAAAAAAATAATAATAATTAAAGCCATCTGGTCCTGGAGCTTTATTTGCCTTAATATTTTTTATAGCCTGTTCCACTTCACTATAGGTTCATTTATCTTAGTCAATTGGTCTATTGTCATTTTAGGAAAATTATATTTTTGAAGAAAGTGCTCCATAACTACAGGGGGCTGTATTTTGGGAAGATTGTATAATTCGTGATAAAAATTTTGAAATGCCTGACTGATTTCACCAGGATTAAGTAAAAATGTTTCCCCTTGCATGATCTTGGCAATCACCTTTCTAGCTCTATCTTTTTTAATTTGTCTGTCATTAATTTATCTGCTCTATTTCCTTCATAAAACCACTTTCTTCTGATTTTATCAAGAGTATTGTTTGCTTTTTGCATTAATTGGATTTTTATCTGATTCTTGGTTTCTATCAGGCTCTCAGTTTTTTTGGGAAATGACTCCTGTTTTAACTTTCCAGAGTTCCTAAAATAAATTATATAAAGCTCAGCCAAGCTCTTACCTCTAAGCCTTTTCTCTTCAGGGCCCATTTTAATTAATAGACCTCTGATTGTGCATTTATAAGCACACCAAAATCATTGTGATAGAAATATCGGGGGGCATTCTCCTTAAAGAAATTATCAGTAGCTTCTTTGATTATATTTCAGAATTTGCTTCTTATACAAAGTGAAACCCCCCCAAAAAACAAAAAAACACCCCACAACATTTGAAAAGGCATTTATTTTCAGATTTCCCCGCCCCCTCTTTCTTTTTTCACTCCCTGCTTGGAGCCATTTTTTGGGATGCCATTATAGGGAGAGGAAACCGGTATTTTCCAGTACAAAAAAAATAAATAAAAATAAAAAACCACACAACCCAAAACACACCACAGTAACTTGTTGGTAGTTCCCTTATTTCTTCCTTCACTAACTCTTCCTTTAACAAAAGGAAAGACTTAAGTAAAAAAAAAAAAAAAAAATAGGAGCTGCGTTGGAAACTTTAATCACCAATATTAGCTGGTTTTGCAATTAGATAAACTTCATTAAATATTTATATATTTTGAACTTTAAATGTCCGTATCAAGGGAGAAGGAATTGCAGGTGCAGTTGGTTTTTAGTCCTTGAGCGCTTGCTTTCTTGAGTTTCTTTTTTCCACAAGTTCTTATTCAAGTTTGGATCAAGAATAATAGACAGACTAAGATTTTGGGGTATAGTTTATAATTATCTCAAACAGGTTTAGCAGACAGGCCCCACTTGAAGCTATTTGTGCATATTTTCCCTTTTTGGATCCCTTTCCTCTCCCCTACATCCAATCTTTCTCTGATTGAATATTACAGTGCAAAGCCCCTTGGGTATAATAAATACCAAGTATTGTAAGGTACTTGTCAGTTACTTATCAGGTGTTTGGTCGTCCGTGGTGAGAACGAACTTCTCTCTGATCTCAGATCCCTGTAGTGACAAGATTCTCACTGCGCCCTTCAACACCTGTCAATTGTTCCAAAGTGGTCTCACTGACTGTGACCTGCACCGCAACGATCTTTGCTGCAAACAGCTTCTATACAATCCCGCACCAAACAGCTCCTCTCTCGAGCAGGGTCCAAAATTTCACCCTTGTCCTACAACAACCATGAGGCGCGACCTCCGTGCATAGTGGCGCCATCACCCTGCCCCCGGTCATTGCAGAAATTGCCAATGTAGTATTTTTCATAAAGCATATGTTATCAATTTTATAATGGATGGATATTTTCCCCCTGTTTTTTTGTTTGATTTAAATGTATTCTCATTCTTTATTTCATAGGTTTCACAATGATTATTATTATTGTTAAAAATGAAAACCTTTCAATAAAAAAATATTTGTCAAGGAATCAGCCTAGAACTAAACAGGAGGATCTTGTTAATGATCAAGGCAGCTGGGCCCATAATCACCAAGAAAACAATTGGTAACACTACACCGTGAAGGACTTAAATCCTGCAATGCCCGCAAGGTCCCCCTGCTCAAGAAAACACATGTACATGCCCGTCTGAATTTTGCCAATGACCATCTGAATGATTCAG
Source organism: Pelobates cultripes (assembly GCA_933207985.1). Lineage (NCBI taxonomy): Eukaryota > Metazoa > Chordata > Amphibia > Anura > Pelobatidae > Pelobates > Pelobates cultripes. The sequence continues at coordinate 145,933,940 of OW240912.1, forward strand.
AGGAGAACTGGGTAAAGGTATTGTGGTCAGATGAGACCAAAATTGAGCTCTTTGGCATCAATTCAACTTGTAGTGTTTGGAGGAGGAATGCTGCCTATGACCCCAAGAACAGCATCCCCACCGTCAAACACGGAGGTGGAAACATTATGCTTTGGAGGAGTTTTTCTGCTAAGGGGACAGGACAACTGCACCGCATCAAAGGGATGATGGACGGGGCCATGCAACGTCAAATCTTGAGTGAGAACCTCCTTACCTCAGCGAGGGAATTCCCAGCATGGCAAAGACTCAAAACACACAGCCAAGGCACATGTCTGTACATCTGTATGTGTGTCAGTATATCTATCTGTACGCTAGGGTTAACATCTGTGTGTCCGTACCTTTGTGTGTGTGACAGTGTGTGCAGAGATGCACAATTCGTATTGCTCGATGCCTGGGACATGCAGTTCCGGGCGTCGGGCAGGTTGTTAATTTTTGCTTAGCCCTGCTGCCGGCTAGCAGCAGAATAGAAGGGCAGAGTGACTGGTCATGTCCTCTTGACAACGGGAGGGGGCCCGGTGTCTTTTCTGTGTGATGCCGGGTGCGAGGCCCCTCCTGTCTGCCCTGGGAGAGAGCCAGCAACTCCAGTCTGCAGGTCCACCGGGTGTGAGCTGCAGACAGTGGCGTACATACCGGGGTCGCAGGGGTCGTAGCTGTACCCACTGTGGCCAGCCTCTTCTCCTGGGGGGCCCAGGGGCCGGCCACCTCAGGGCCCCCCAAGGCTGGCCCTGGTGTCACCCGGCAGGCTGGCTGGCGGGCAGGGGATCACTCTCCCCTGTGTGCTCCCTCTTCAGCTCCCTAGCGCACCACACTGATGCCGGAAGATGTCGTCATCTTCCAGCTCCGGTATCAGTGTGGTCCCTCGCACGCCCGCCAGCCAGCCTGCCCGCTGACCGGCCACCCAGGAGCACCACTGGACCCCAGGGAATCCCCTCAGCACTTTCAAAGTTAGGGAGGCTGGGGGGATTAAATCTGGAAAAAAAAGTGTGTGTTACTGTGTGTGTCTGTTAGTGAGCCTGTGTGTATGTATGCCTGTCACAGCGTGTGTCTATCAGTAAATGTGTGTGTCTGTTAGCTAGTGTGTATGTGTCTTCAGCACTTACCTTTCTCCAGCGCCGGAGATCTCTCAGCTCCAATCCGCCTCTCAGCTCCGAATGTGCATGCGCGGCAAGATCCGCGCGCACATTCAAACCACCCATAGGAAAGCATTACTCAATAATTTTCACAGTGAGAATCGCGGAAGCTCCTCTAGCGGCTGTCAATGAGATAGCCACTAGAGGCTGGATTAACCCTCAGTGAAACATAGCAGTTTCTCTGAAACTGCTATGTTTTCAGCTGCAGGGTTAAAACTAGAGGGACCTGACCACTTAATTGAGCTGATGTGACCTGGGTGTCTGTAGTGGTCCTTTAAGTGTATGTGTATCTGCATGCACTGGCGTACATACAGCAGGTGCCCACCGCCATGTGTTGCGGCCCCGGCCCACGCAGAGAAAGCGCGGGGGCGGGAGGGGCCCACGGACCAGTTTTCGCACCGGGGCCCCATGGGTGTGTGTACGCCACTGGCTGCAGATTGTGCAGTATCTTGCAATCTCTGGCAACTCAGAGCGTTACCGAGGGTTACCACAGCAATGCTCTGACTTCTGGAGATCGCGAGACAGTCTGCAGCTCATACCCGGCAGACCACCAGGGAGGGTGACAGAACCAAGACACTGGACCACCAGGCACCCCCTCACTCACTGTGTCACCCCCTCACTCTGTCACCAGTCACCCCTCCTTCCCACACTCTGCAAACCAGTCACCCCCTTTCTCCCTCACTGTCACCCCCTCACTCTGCCACCAGTCATCCCCTCCCTCACGGTATCACCCCCTCACTTTGCCATCAGTCACCCCTCCTTCCCTTACTCTGCCACCAGTCACCCACTCTGCCACCAGTCACCCACTCCTTCCCTCACTCTGCCATCCCCTCCCTTTAACACTCTTCCACATGTCACCCCATCCCTCCCTCTGCCACTTGTCACCCCCTCCCTCTGCTATCCCTATCTCACCCCACACTGTGTCTGTGACGGCTTACCAGAAGTTGGAGCCCAGGTGCAGGAGATGGCACACAGAGTCAAAAAACCAAAGCACAATATTGTAGTTGGTTAGGCAAGCAGAGGTCAGAGTCCAGGAAACCAGTCAGCAAGGTAACATACATCCAGCAGCAAACAACCAGGCTTTTACAGCCTGTTGATTAGGAGCAGCTGAGTCTAATTGGCACTTGCAGGGGCTGCAAGTGGATCAGCACTGCTCAATCCAGTCAAAGGAGTCAGGTAGCAGATGAATCCAGGTAGATACTGAAAATGCAGGCAGAGACTGAACCCTCTAATGGACAGCAAGGTAGAGAACCTGACTGTGATGCTGTAGCTGTGAGTTTAAATCCAGCCAGGTCTCTTAAACTGTCTTGCTGTCTGCAGAGTTTGGGGTGTACTGTGCCAGTGTCCTACCCAACTACATTTTTATTACATGTGTTTAATAATCTCATTTTAGATAATAATAATCTAAAAATAATCTCTTTGTGTTTTATCTATGTGAGCCCATACATGTATATACAATAGTATTTAACTAATCCTCTAATACAATCAATGTGGTTTCCTTCAACTCATTCCCTCTACCACCAGTCACTCCCGCCTCTGTCAACCACTCACTCTGTCACCAGTCACCCCCTCCCTCACTCTGTCACCAATCACCCCGTCCCTCACTCTATCACCCCCTCACGGGAGAGTTGGGACGTTAAGCAGCCTACATCATTCCCCAATAGGACCTCAGCCAGTAGTTCCTGCATAATGCCAACCTCGAGTTGCTTGGATCCAGAACCCTAGTCAAGGAGTACGTTAGCTGTGGGTAACTTGTGGATGGCGCCCCCAGCCACTCTTACGACTACGGTGCGGTTGGTGCGGGCTTGGGCCATTTTGTGGGGTTGGATGACCGTGAGTGTGGCCCCGGAGTCCCTCATAGCTTGTGCCCCCGTGCCATTTACTGAAACCCATTGGAGGTGATGATCTCTGTTATCTCCTCTGTTATCTCCCCTTGTACTGGATTTAACTCATGCAAGATGCTCCACTGTTCCTCTTAGGTGGTGTAGCTGATAGGGCTTTCTTGCTGGACACAATGCGCTGCTGCCCTGGGTTGTTGTGCAGGTTGCCTTTCCCAACTTCCTCGGTTTAAACAAGGACACTGGTTTTTATAATGTCCCGGCTGTTTGCAGTAGTGACACTGCAGGGCCCCGGGTAACTGATGCTGGGCCTTGTGGAGGGGTATTACCTGGTGCTCTAGGTGGTGCAGGGGTTGTTGGTACCGGGTAGGTGGATCTGAATGCTGGTTTGCTTCCACCCAGTTCTCGCCTTCTGTTGTCCCGGCGCTCATCCGCTAGTCTGGCGGCTTCCTCCACAGTTTTGGGTTTTCTGTCCCTTACCCAGTCTCTTATGTCGTCTGCAGTGTAATTAAAAAACTGCTCTAATAGTATGAGTTGTAAGGCATCCTCTAGGGTCATTGCTTGGCAGCCTTGTATCCAATTTCGGGCTGCCCTGTGCAGTCGGAAACCCCATTCGGTGTGAGAGTCTTTCCCTGCCTTCCGAAGATCCCTAAATTTATTCCTGTATGCCTCCGGGGTTACCGCATATCTGGCCAGTACAATGCCTTTCACTCTTTCGTAGTTATGTATATACCCATCTGTTACTGCTCGAAACGCCTCCCCTGCCCTTCCAGACAGTTTGCTGCTGAGTACTGCAGCCCATTGTGTGGAGTCTAATCCCTCCAACGCACATTGACGCTCAAATTCTTGGAGGTAACTGTCAATTTCCATATCTCCATCCATAAAAACTTTAAAAGCGGCATAATTTACCTTTTTTGGCAGTCCGCTTGCACTCCCTGGAGATGTCAGCAAATCTCCTTGTATAAGTCTGTCTCGATCCTCTCGGCCTTTTTGCGATTGTCTGGCTTGTGCCAGGACTTGCAGAACAGCTTCTGCTGATAGATTGGGTCCCAATATGCTGAGCATCCATCTAACATCTTTCTGCAGCTCGGTTTCTTCCACATGCTCCATTTCGGTATTACTGGTTCCATCGCTTTGTAATAATTCCGCAATGAACGTGGCTTTTGTGTTGTTACTTGCCACTATGCCTCGAGCTTCCAGTAAATCTTTTAGCGTGGATCTTTTTAGTAGCTGGTATTGCTGAGCCATTCATTCCCTTTCTTGGTTCGGGACGTCCATTCGGGATTTGAATCCCTCCGCTTGCCACCAGTTATAAGGAAAGCTAGTATATCCAATACCCATTCGGTAGTTTCCTCCCGAACGGCCAGAGTGTTAGTGACTATAAATCTCCGTTCGGCAAATAAAATAAGCAAGCTTCATACGAGTAAACAGCTTCCCAAGTAAATTCCCATAGCGAAGTAGACAGATACCCAAACATCAGCCGAAGTCTAGAAGAAGGGTACAACAGAACTAACTTTTAATGATGCCACACCGGCTTTTATGAAAGTCCCCGTGCAAGGGGACCACCCACAAGACATAAATCATATAACCAATCAGGAACAAATAAATAGTTAAACACTCCCAGTACAAACATGTAATTCCCTCCCCTAGACCTGGAGATAATTAAGTCTGATAAAGTTGTAACTTCATTATCTCCAGGCAGAAAAAGTACAATTTTACATATTCCCTGATAGCCCTGATCTGGGTGACCAACATATCCAAAAATCTCCCAGATCAGTTCAGGGGTTTTCGAATTCTATGGAAGTCTTAGGTGACCGGCTAACCGCGAGGATCCTGCCCAAAACACTTACACAAGTTTGGGTGGTTTTGCCGGTCTATTTTGTAAAGTTGTAAAAACCAAATAATTCCACGAACGGTTCCCCCTGGCTCCTAGCAGCGATTGTTCCCCTCATACGAATGAACAAAAGTTTATTATTATTAGTTTTCTAATTTTCAGAATTTATTTGGCTTATTACAGCAAGTTTACTACATCCCATTGAGAATACAGTTTAGGTGATCTTCCACTTCCTCCACCCTTTTTTATTTTATTTTATTTTTTTAGGATTTTGTGAGAGACAGTCGTATCATTCTGGCATTTTAAGGGTACATTCTGTACAAGTTGCAATTATGCAAAGGTGTGGGCTCTTATCAATTTAAGAATAGAGTTGAGCGGACACCTGAATGTTCGGGCTCGCCGAGTTCGGCCAAACTTCGTCTAAAAGTTCGAGTTCAGGCTCGAACTTGACCCGAACTTGACCGCAAACCTGAACCCCATTGAAGTCACTAAAATGGCTCTAAAAAAGTCCTGGAAAGGGTTAGAGGGCTGCAAAAGGAAGTAAAATGGGGGGTAAGAGTAGAACAAGTGCCCTGCAAACAAATGTGGATAGGGAAATCACTTAAAATAACATAAAATACATAAAAATTAAAAATAATAATCTTGAACTAGGAGGAGGAGGTGGATGTGGAGTAGGCATTTGAGGAAGCGGTGACCGTGACGGTGTAGGTGGAAGCGGCGGTTGAAGTGGAGGAGGTGGCCAACACTCTTTTTTTTTTTTTATTGGGGTAGCCCGTAAAATATTGGGACATATAAAAAAAGAAAACAAAGAATAAGTGCACTTGAGTATAACAATGGCTATTCTGCACACGGTACAGACAAGTCTGGTGGGATCCATGCCTGGTTCATTTTAATAAACGTGAGCTTGTCCATGTTGGCTGTGGACAGGCAGCTGCGCTTGTCTGTGATAAGGCCCCCTGCCATGCTAAACACATGTTCAGGGCAGGCCAGCACCTCCAAGGCATAAAGGGCAAGCTCAGGCCATGTGCCCAATTTGGAGACCCAGAAGTTGAATGGGGCAGACCCATCAGTCAGTATGTGTAGGCGTGTGCACACATACTGTTCCACCATGTTGCTGAAATGCTGCCTTCTGCTAAGACGTTCCATATCAGATGGTGGTGCTGGTTGTTGTGGCGTGCTGACAAAGCTTTTCCACATTTCGGCCATGCTAACCCTGCCTTCTGAGGTGCTGGCGGTGCCCAAGCTGCATTGGCGACCTCTTCCTCCTCCTCTGCCTTCGCCTTGTGCTTCCACTGAGCCCCCGGTGTCCATTGGGAATGCCCTCAGCAGCGTGTCTACCAGCGTGCGCTAGTAGTCGCGCATCTTCTGATCACACTCCAGTGAGGGAATTAAGGACGGCAAATTGTCCTTGTAACGGGGATCCAGCAGGGTGGCCACCCAGTAATCAGCACAAGTTAGAATGTGGTCAACTCGGCAGTCGTTGCGCAGGCACTGCAGCATGTAGTCGCTCACATGTGCCACGCTGCCCAAAGGCAAGGACAAGCTGTTCTCTCTGGGAGGTGTATCATCTGTGTCCTCCGTATCCCCCAACCACGCTCCAGTGATGCCCATGAGCTGCGTTGGGTGCCACCCTGCTGTGAACACAGTTCCTCCTCCTCCTCCTCCTCATCCTTCAGAACTGTGCCCTGGACAATTGTGTATCTGGCCAATGCTGGTGGAGGAACCCACCCTCCAAGCCACTTGTGAATGACTGGCCTGATAACCGTGGAAATGACCCCTCTTCTTCCTCCTCTTCCTCCTGTGCCACAGCCTCTTCCATCATCGCCTGAAGCGTTTTTTCAAGGAGACATAGAAGCGGCATAGTAAGGCTGAGAACGGCATCATTGGCACTGGCCATGTTGGTGGAGTTCTTGAAACAGCGCAAAATGGCACACAGGTCTCGCATGGAGGCCCACTCATTGGTGGTGAAGTGGTGCTGTTCCGCAGAGCGACTGACCCTTGCGTGCTGCAGTTGAAACTCCACCATCGCCTGCTGCTGCTCGCACACTCTGTCCAGCATGTGCAAAGTGGAGTTCCACCTTGTGGGCACGTCGCATATAAGCGGTGAGCGGGAAGGCTGAAGTTACGCTGCAGCGCAAACAGGCAAGCAGCAGCAGGGTGAGAATGCCGAAAGCGCGCACAGACAGCCTGCACTTTCTGCAGCAGCTCTGCTATATCTGGCTAGTTTTTCAGGAATATCTGCACCACCAAATTCAGCACATGCGCCAGGCAAGGGATGTGCGTCAAACCGGCTACGCCCAGAGCTGCTACGAGATTTCGCCCATTATCGCACACCACCAGGCCGGGCTTGAGGCTCAGTGGCAACAACCACTCATTGGTCTGTTGTTCCATGCCTGTCCACAGCTCCTGCGCGGTGTGGGGTTTTCCCCCCAAACATATGAGTTTTAAAACAGCCTGCTGTCATTTCCCCCTGGCTGTGCTGAAGTTGGTGGTGAAGGTGTTACGCTGACTGGATGAGGAGGTGGTAGAGGAGAAGGAAGCGGAGTAGGAAGAGGAGGCAACAGGAGGCAAAGAGAAATGCCCTGCAATCCTCGGTGGACATGTGCCAAACTGCTATCCGCCTCAGGCCCAGCCGCCACTACACTTGTCCAGTGTGCAGTTAGGGAGATAAAGCGTCCCTGCCCGTGCTTACTGATCCACGTATCTGTGGTTATGTGGACCTTGCCAGAGATGGCGTTGCGCAGTGCACACCTGACTTTGTCCGCCAATTGGTTGTGCAGGGAAGGGATGGCTCCCCTGGAAAAGTAGTGGCGGCTGGGAACCACATACTGTGGGACAGCCACCGCCATCAGGTTTTTAAAACTGTCCGTCTCCACCAGACGGAATGACAGCATTTCAAAGGCCACGAATTTTGAAATGTTGGCATTCAGAGCCAGGGATTGTGGGTGGCTAAGGGGGTACTTCCTCTTTCTCTCCAGTATTTGGGAGATGGACAGCTGAATGCTTCCATGGGACAGTGTGGAGATGCTTGGGGACAGTGGCGGACATGGTGGCGTTGCTGCCACATCCTCTGTTTGCAGGGTGGCAGGTGCCACTGTGACTCCAGAGGTGGAGGAAGAGGCAGAGACAGCAGCAGAAGAGGAAACAGGAGGAGCCTGAGACCTTTCTTGGTTTTTGAGGTGCTTACTCCACTGCAGCTCGTGTTTTGCATGTAGATGCCTGGTCATGCAGTTGTGCTCAGGTTTAGCACTTTTATCCCTCACTTCAGGCTCTGATTGCACGGCGTGCAAACCACTCGTGTCTTGTCATCAGCACATTGTCTGAAGAACTGCCACGCCAGGGAATTCCTTGGAGCTAGCTTTTGCGCGTTCGGTCCCTAGGTGCGGTGTGCAGTAGCAGGTGTACTGTCTAGGGGACGGCCGCTCCACTTTTGCACCCTGCTTCCTCTTATGCTGTGCTGGTGCCTCTGTGCGACCACCGCCTCTTCCTCCAAACTGGACACGTCACTCGCATGACCTTGATTCCATGTGGGTTCTAGGACCTCATCATCCTCCACATCATCTTCCACCCACTCCTCAACCCTGCCCTCCTTGCCGGTCTGAACACTGCTTACGTGCTGCGGTGGTCATCGCATGTCCACATCCTGACACATAAGTGGTTGTGCATCAGTGCACTCAATCTCTTCAACTTGTGGGGCAGGTCTAGGTGGATGGCCCACGGAAACTCTGCCAGCAGAGTCATCAAAAAGCATAAGAGACTGCTGCATGACTTGTGGCTCAGACTGCTTGGCTGATTTGCAAGGGGCTGAGGTGAAAGACAGATGGCCATGGGCTGCAGGTGCCAACTCTGAGCTTTCAGCAGGGGAATTGGTGGGAGACAATGTGAAGGAACTGGAGGTACTTGTTCTGGCCTCACCATTCGTAGAGCGGCATTCAGGCTTACCAAATAACGCTGAAGGTTCTGTCGCGTACTCTCACCCGAGGAAGGTGTTTCACTTGTGCATGTAGCTGGCACAGATCGACCACGTACTCTCCTTGCAACAGGAGCTCCACCAACACCAACAGCACCACGACCAGGGCCACGCCCCTTATTTGACGCTCTCCTTATTCTTTGCGTTCACCCACCAAACCAACAGAAGGTTTATGTCAGGCGACAATGTAACTGCCAATAGTCAACAATTTTTATTTATTTATTTATTTATTACATTTATTGGACTGCAAGAAATGCAACACAGGCCGCAAATGTACTATTTAGCACCAAAAAAATCTGAATTAGTCAAACTGCAATGTCACAGCAGTATTTGACAGTTCTATTTGACTCTCAGATATGAAGTGCACGCCCCAAATGTACTATTTAGCACTTAAATAATTAGAATTTTTAAAACTGCGCTGTAACCACAGTATTTGACGGTTCTATTTGACTCTCAGATATGAAGTGCAGGCCCCAAAAGTACTATTTAGCACCTAAAAAATTTATTTTTTAAACTGTGCTGTAACCACAGTATTTGACGGTTCTATTTAACTCTCAGATATGAAGTGCAGGTCCCAAATGTACTATTTAGCACCAAAAAAATGTGAATTAGTCAAACTGCAATGCCACAGCAGTATTTGACCGTTCTTTCTGACTCTAGGATATGAAGTGCAAGCCCCAAATGTACTATTTAGCATCACAAAAATGTGAATTAGTCAAACTGCAATGTCACAGCAGTATTTGACGGTTCTATTTGATTCTCAGATATGAAGTGCATGCCGCAAATGTACTTTTTAGCACCCAAATAATTAGAATTTTTAAAACTGCGCTGTAACCACAGTATTTGACGGTTCTATTTGAATCTCAGATATGAAGTGCACACAACAGATGTTCTATTTAGCACCCAAATAATTTGAATTTTTAAAACTGCGCTGTAACCACAGTATTTGACGGTTCTATTTGACGCTCAGAAATGAAGTGCAGGCCCCAAATGTACTATTTAGCACCACAAAAATGTGAATTAGTCAAACTGCAATGTCACAGCAGTATTTGACGGTTCTATTTGACTCTCAGATATGAAGTGCACGCTGCAAATGTACTTTTTAGCACCCAAATAATTAGAATTTTTAAAACTGCGCTGTAACCACAGTATTTGACGGTTCTATTTGACTCTCAGATATGAAGTGCAGACCCCAAATGTACTATTTACCACCAACAAATTTTAATTAGTCAAACTGCAATGTCACAGCAGTATTTGACGGTTCTATTTTACTCTCAGCTATGAATTGCACGCCCCAAATTTACTTTTTAGCACCAAAGACATGTGAATTTTTCAAAGTGCGATATAACCACAGTATATGATGGTTCTATTTGACTCTCAGATATGAAGTGCAGGCCTCGAATGTACTATTTAGCACCAAAAAATGTGAATTAGTCAAACTGCAATGTCACAGCAGTATTTGATGGTTCTATTTTACTCTCAGATATGAATTGCACGCCCCAAATGTACTTTTTAGGACAAAAAAAATGTGAATTAGTCAAACTGCAATGCCACAGCAGTATTTGACGGTTCTATTTGACTCTCATTTATAAAGTGCACACCCCAAATGTACGGTTTAGCACCTAAAAAATTAAAATGTTTAAAACTGTGCTGTAACCACAGTATTTGACAGTTCTACTTGACTCTCAGATATAAAGTGCAGGCCCCAAATGTATGATTTAGCACCCAAAAAATGTGAATTAGTCAAACTGCAATGTCACAGCAGTATTGGACGGTTCTATTTGACTCTCAGATATGAAATGCAGGCCCCAAATGTACTATTTAATACCACAAAAATGTGAATTACTCAAACTGCAATGTCACAGCAGTATTTGACGGTTCTATTTGACTCTCAGATATGAAATGCAGGCCACAAATTTACTGTTTAGCAGCTAAATAATTTGAATTTTTAAAACTGCACTGTAACCACAGTAATTGACGGTTCTATTTGACTCTCAGATATGAAGTGCACGCCCAAAATTTACTATTTAGCTCCAAAAAACATTTGAATTAATCAAACTGCAATGTCACAGCAGTATTTGACGGTTCTATTTGACTCTCAGATATGAAGTGCACGCCCCAAATGTACTATTTTGCACCAAAAAAATGTGAATTAGTCAAACTGCAATGCCACAGCAGTATTTGACGGTTCTATTTGACTCTCAGATATGAGGTGCACACCCCAAATTTACTTTTTAGCACCCAAAAAATGTGAATTAGTCAAACTGCAATGCCACAGCAGTATTTGACGGTTCTATTTGACTCTCAGATATGAGGTGCACACCCCAAATTTACTTTTTAGCACCCAAAAAATGTGAATTAGTCAAACTGCAATGCCACAGCAGTATTTGACGGATCTATTTGACTCTCAGTTATGAAGTGCACACCCCAAATGTACGGTTTAGCACCGAAAAAATTTAAATGTTTAAAACTGCACTGTAACCACAGTATTTGACGGTTCTATTTGACTCTCAGATATTAAGTGCAGGGACCAAATGTACTATTTAGCACCAAAAAAATATGAATTAGTCAAACTGCAATGTCATAGCAGTATTTGATGGTTCTATTTTACTCTCAGATATGAATTCCACGCCCCAAATGTACTTTTTAGCACCAAAGAAATGTGAATTTTTCAGAGTGTGATGTAACCACAGTATTTGACGGTTCTATTTGACTCTCAGATATGAAGTGCACGCCCCAAATGTACTATTTAGCACTCAAATAATTTGAATTTTTAAAACTGCGCTGTAACTATAGTATTTGACGGTTCTATTTGACTCTCAGATATGAAGTGCACGCCGCAAATGTACTATTTAGCACCCAAATAATTAGAATTTTTAAAACTGCGCTGTAACCACAGTATTTGACGGTTCTATTTGACTCTCAGATATGAAGTGCAGGCCCCAAATGTACTATTTAGCACCAAAAAATGTGAATTAGTCAAACTGCAATGTCACAGCAGGATTTGATGGTTCTATTTGACTCTCAGATATGAAATGCAGGCCCCAAATGTACTATTTAATACCACAAAAATGTGAATTAGTCAAACTGCAATGTCACAGCAGTATTTGACGGTTCTATTTGACTCTCAGATATGAAATGCAAGCCCCAAATTTACTGTTTAGCAGCTAAATAATTTGAATTTTTAAAACTGCACTGTAACCACAGTATTTGACGGTTCTATTTGACTCTCAGATATGAAGTGCACGCCTCAAAGGTACTATTTAGCACTCAAATAATTAGAATTTTTAAAACTGCGCTGTAACTACAGTATTTGACGGTTCTATTCGACTCTCAGATATGAAGTGCACGCCGCAAATATACTATTTAGCACCCAAATAATTTGAATTTTTAAAACTGCGCTGTAACCACAGTATTTGAGGTTCTTTTTGACTCACAGATATGAAGTGCACACCCCAAATGTACGATTTAGCAGCTACAAACTTAAAATGTTTAAAACTGCGCTGTAACCACAGTATTTGACGGTTCTATTTGACTCTCAGTTATGAAGTGCACACCCCAAATGTACAATTTAGCACCTAAAAAATTCAAATGTTTAAAACTGTGCTGTAACCACAGTATTTGATGGTTCTATTTTACTCTCAGATATGAATTGCACGCCCCAAATGTACTTTTTAGGACAAAAAAAATGTGAATTAGTCAAACTGCAATGCCACAGCAGTATTTGACGGTTCTATTTGACTCTCATTTATAAAGTGCACACCCCAAATGTACGATTTAGCACCTAAAAAATTAAAATGTTTAAAACTGTGCTGTAACCACAGTATTTGACAGTTCTACTTGACTCTCAGATATAAAGTGCAGGCCCCAAATGTACGATTTAGCACCCAAAAAATGTGAATTAGTCAAACTGCAATGTCACAGCAGTATTGGACGGTTCTATTTGACTCTCAGATATGAAATGCAGGCCCCAAATGTACTATTTAATACCACAAAAATGTGAATTACTCAAACTGCAATGTCACAGCAGTATTTGACGGTTCTATTTGACTCTCAGATATGAAATGCAGGCCACAAATTTACTGTTTAGCAGCTAAATAATTTGAATTTTTAAAACTGCACTGTAACCACAGTAATTGACGGTTCTATTTGACTCTCAGATATGAAGTGCACGCCCAAAATTTACTATTTAGCTCCAAAAAACATTTGAATTAATCAAACTGCAATGTCACAGCAGTATTTGACGGTTCTATTTGACTCTCAGATATGAAGTGCACGCCCCAAATGTACTATTTTGCACCAAAAAAATGTGAATTAGTCAAACTGCAATGCCACAGCAGTATTTGACGGTTCTATTTGACTCTCAGATATGAAGTGCACACCCCAAATGTACGGTTTAGCACCGAAAAAATTAAAATGTTTAAAACTGCGCTGTAACCACAGTATTTGACGGTTCTATTTGACTCTCAGATATTAAGTGCAGGGACCAAATGTACTATTTAGCACCCAAAAAATATGAATTAGTCAAACTGCAATGTCACAGCAGTATTTGACGGTTCTATTTGAATCTCAGATATGAAGTGCACACCCCAAATTAACTTTTTAGTACCAAAGAAATGTGAATTTTTCAAAGTGCGATGTAACCACAGTATTTGACGGTTCTATTTGACTCTCAGACATGAAGTGCATACCCCAAATGCATGATTTTGCACCTAAAAAAATTGGATTTTTTAAAACTGCGCTGTAACCACAGTATTTGACAGTTCTATTTAGAAACATAGAAACATAGAATGTGACGGCAGATAAGAACCATTCGGCCCATCTAGTCTGCCCAAAGAATTAGTCAAACTGCAATGTCACAGCAGTATTTGACGGTTCTATTTGACTCTCAGATATTAAGTGCAGGGACCAAATGTACTATTTAGCACCAAACAAATATGAATTAGTCAAACTGCAATGTCACAGCAGTATTTGACGGTTCTATTTGACTCTCAGATATGAAGTGCACACCCCAAATGTATGATTTAGCACCTAAAAAATTAGATTTTTTAAAACTGCGCTGTAACCACAGTATTTGACCCTGCTATTTGACTCTCAGATATGAAGTGCAGGCCCCAAATGTACTATTTAGCACCAAAAAATGTGAATTAGTCAAACTGCAATGTCACAGCAGTATTTGACGGTTCTATTTGACTCTCAGATATGAAATGCAGGCCACAAATTTACTGTTTAGCAGCTAAATAATTTGAATTTTTAAAACTGCACTGTAACCACAGTAATTGACGGTTCTATTTGACTCTCAGATATGAAGTGCACGCCCAAAATTTACTATTTAGCTCCAAAAAACATTTGAATTAATCAAACTGCAATGTCACAGCAGTATTTGACGGTTCTATTTGACTCTCAGATATGAAGTGCACGCCCCAAATGTACTATTTTGCACCAAAAAAATGTGAATTAGTCAAACTGCAATGCCACAGCAGTATTTGACGGTTCTATTTGACTCTCAGATATGAGGTGCACACCCCAAATTTACTTTTTAGCACCCAAAAAATGTGAATTAGTCAAACTCCAATGCCACAGCAGTATTTGACGGTTCTATTTGACTCTCAGATATGAGGTGCACACCCCAAATTTACTTTTTAGCACCCAAAAAATGTGAATTAGTCAAACTGCAATGCCACAGCAGTATTTGACGGATCTATTTGACTCTCAGTTATGAAGTGCACACCCCAAATGTACGGTTTAGCACCGAAAAAATTTAAATGTTTAAAACTGCACTGTAACCACAGTATTTGACGGTTCTATTTGACTCTCAGATATTAAGTGCAGGGACCAAATGTACTATTTAGCACCAAAAAAATATGAATTAGTCAAACTGCAATGTCATAGCAGTATTTGATGGTTCTATTTTACTCTCAGATATGAATTCCACGCCCCAAATGTACTTTTTAGCACCAAAGAAATGTGAATTTTTCAGAGTGTGATGTAACCACAGTATTTGACGGTTCTATTTGACTCTCAGATATGAAGTGCACGCCCCAAATGTACTATTTAGCACTCAAATAATTTGAATTTTTAAAACTGCGCTGTAACTATAGTATTTGACGGTTCTATTTGACTCTCAGATATGAAGTGCACGCCGCAAATGTACTATTTAGCACCCAAATAATTAGAATTTTTAAAACTGCGCTGTAACCACAGTATTTGACGGTTCTATTTGACTCTCAGATATGAAGTGCAGGCCCCAAATGTACTATTTAGCACCAAAAAATGTGAATTAGTCAAACTGCAATGTCACAGCAGGATTTGATGGTTCTATTTGACTCTCAGATATGAAATGCAGGCCCCAAATGTACTATTTAATACCACAAAAATGTGAATTAGTCAAACTGCAATGTCACAGCAGTATTTGACGGTTCTATTTGACTCTCAGATATGAAATGCAAGCCCCAAATTTACTGTTTAGCAGCTAAATAATTTGAATTTTTAAAACTGCACTGTAACCACAGTATTTGACGGTTCTATTTGACTCTCAGATATGAAGTGCACGCCTCAAAGGTACTATTTAGCACTCAAATAATTAGAATTTTTAAAACTGCGCTGTAACTACAGTATTTGACGGTTCTATTCGACTCTCAGATATGAAGTGCACGCCGCAAATATACTATTTAGCACCCAAATAATTTGAATTTTTAAAACTGCGCTGTAACCACAGTATTTGAGGTTCTTTTTGACTCACAGATATGAAGTGCACACCCCAAATGTACGATTTAGCAGCTACAAACTTAAAATGTTTAAAACTGCGCTGTAACCACAGTATTTGACGGTTCTATTTGACTCTCAGTTATGAAGTGCACACCCCAAATGTACAATTTAGCACCTAAAAAATTCAAATGTTTAAAACTGTGCTGTAACCACAGTATTTGATGGTTCTATTTTACTCTCAGATATGAATTGCACGCCCCAAATGTACTTTTTAGGACAAAAAAAATGTGAATTAGTCAAACTGCAATGCCACAGCAGTATTTGACGGTTCTATTTGACTCTCATTTATAAAGTGCACACCCCAAATGTACGATTTAGCACCTAAAAAATTAAAATGTTTAAAACTGTGCTGTAACCACAGTATTTGACAGTTCTACTTGACTCTCAGATATAAAGTGCAGGCCCCAAATGTACGATTTAGCACCCAAAAAATGTGAATTAGTCAAACTGCAATGTCACAGCAGTATTGGACGGTTCTATTTGACTCTCAGATATGAAATGCAGGCCCCAAATGTACTATTTAATACCACAAAAATGTGAATTACTCAAACTGCAATGTCACAGCAGTATTTGACGGTTCTATTTGACTCTCAGATATGAAATGCAGGCCACAAATTTACTGTTTAGCAGCTAAATAATTTGAATTTTTAAAACTGCACTGTAACCACAGTAATTGACGGTTCTATTTGACTCTCAGATATGAAGTGCACGCCCAAAATTTACTATTTAGCTCCAAAAAACATTTGAATTAATCAAACTGCAATGTCACAGCAGTATTTGACGGTTCTATTTGACTCTCAGATATGAAGTGCACGCCCCAAATGTACTATTTTGCACCAAAAAAATGTGAATTAGTCAAACTGCAATGCCACAGCAGTATTTGACGGTTCTATTTGACTCTCAGATATGAAGTGCACACCCCAAATGTACGGTTTAGCACCGAAAAAATTAAAATGTTTAAAACTGCGCTGTAACCACAGTATTTGACGGTTCTATTTGACTCTCAGATATTAAGTGCAGGGACCAAATGTACTATTTAGCACCCAAAAAATATGAATTAGTCAAACTGCAATGTCACAGCAGTATTTGACGGTTCTATTTGAATCTCAGATATGAAGTGCACACCCCAAATTAACTTTTTAGTACCAAAGAAATGTGAATTTTTCAAAGTGCGATGTAACCACAGTATTTGACGGTTCTATTTGACTCTCAGACATGAAGTGCATACCCCAAATGCATGATTTTGCACCTAAAAAAATTGGATTTTTTAAAACTGCGCTGTAACCACAGTATTTGACGGTTCTATTTAGAAACATAGAAACATAGAATGTGACGGCAGATAAGAACCATTCGGCCCATCTAGTCTGCCCAAAGAATTAGTCAAACTGCAATGTCACAGCAGTATTTGACGGTTCTATTTGACTCTCAGATATGAAATGCAGGCCACAAATTTACTGTTTAGCAGCTAAATAATTTGAATTTTTAAAACTGCACTGTAACCACAGTAATTGACGGTTCTATTTGACTCTCAGATATGAAGTGCACGCCCAAAATTTACTATTTAGCTCCAAAAAACATTTGAATTAATCAAACTGCAATGTCACAGCAGTATTTGACGGTTCTATTTGACTCTCAGATATGAAGTGCACGCCCCAAATGTACTATTTTGCACCAAAAAAATGTGAATTAGTCAAACTGCAATGCCACAGCAGTATTTGACGGTTCTATTTGACTCTCAGATATGAAGTGCACACCCCAAATGTACGGTTTAGCACCGAAAAAATTAAAATGTTTAAAACTGCGCTGTAACCACAGTATTTGACGGTTCTATTTGACTCTCAGATATTAAGTGCAGGGACCAAATGTACTATTTAGCACCCAAAAAATATGAATTAGTCAAACTGCAATGTCACAGCAGTATTTGACGGTTCTATTTGAATCTCAGATATGAAGTGCACACCCCAAATTAACTTTTTAGTACCAAAGAAATGTGAATTTTTCAAAGTGCGATGTAACCACAGTATTTGACGGTTCTATTTGACTCTCAGACATGAAGTGCATACCCCAAATGCATGATTTTGCACCTAAAAAAATTGGATTTTTTAAAACTGCGCTGTAACCACAGTATTTGACAGTTCTATTTAGAAACATAGAAACATAGAATGTGACGGCAGATAAGAACCATTCGGCCCATCTAGTCTGCCCAAAGAATTAGTCAAACTGCAATGTCACAGCAGTATTTGACGGTTCTATTTGACTCTCAGATATTAAGTGCAGGGACCAAATGTACTATTTAGCACCAAACAAATATGAATTAGTCAAACTGCAATGTCACAGCAGTATTTGACGGTTCTATTTGACTCTCAGATATGAAGTGCACACCCCAAATGTATGATTTAGCACCTAAAAAATTAGATTTTTTAAAACTGCGCTGTAACCACAGTATTTGACCCTGCTATTTGACTCTCAGATATGAAGTGCAGGCCCCAAATGTACTATTTAGCACCAAAAAATGTGAATTAGTCAAACTGCAATGTCACAGCAGTATTTGACGGTTCTATTTTACTCTCAGATATGAATTGCACGCCCCAAATGTACTTTTTAGCACCAAAGAAATTTGAATTTTTCAGAGTGCGATGTAACCACAGTATTTGACGGTTCTATTTGACTCTCAGATATGAAGTGCACGCCCCAAATGTACTATTTAGCACTCAAATAATTTGAATTTTTAAAACTGCGCTGTAACTATAGTATTTGACGGTTCTATTTGACTCTCAGATATGAAGTGCACGCCGCAAATGTACTATTTAGCACCCAAATAATTAGAATTTTTAAAACTGCGCTGTAACCACAGTATTTGACGGTTCTATTTGACTCTCAGATATGAAGTGCAGGCCCCAAATGTACTATTTAGCACCAAAAAATGTGAATTAGTCAAACTGCAATGTCACAGCAGTATTTGATGGTTCTATTTGACTCTCAGATATGAAATGCAGGCCCCAAATGTACTATTTAATACCACAAAAATGTGAATTAGTCAAACTGCAATGTCACAGCAGTATTTGACGGTTCTATTTGACTCTCAGATATGAAATGCAAGCCCCAAATTTACTGTTTAGCAGCTAAATAATTTGCATTTTTAAAACTGCACTGTAACCACAGTATTTGACGGTTCTATTTGACTCTCAGATATGAAGTGCACGCCTCAAAGGTACTATTTAGCACTCAAATAATTAGAATTTTTAAAACTGCGCTGTAACTACAGTATTTGACGGTTCTATTCGACTCTCAGATATGAAGTGCACGCCGCAAATATACTATTTAGCACCCAAATAATTTGAATTTTTAAAACTGCGCTGTAACCACAGTATTTGAGGTTCTTTTTGACTCACAGATATGAAGTGCACACCCCAAATGTACGATTTAGCAGCTACAAACTTAAAATGTTTAAAACTGCGCTGTAACCACAGTATTTGACGGTTCTATTTGACTCTCAGTTATGAAGTGCACACCCCAAATGTACAATTTAGCACCTAAAAAATTCAAATGTTTAAAACTGTGCTGTAACCACGGTATTTGACGGTTCTATTTGACTCTTAGATATGAAGTGCACACCCCAAATTTACTTTTTCTTACCAAAGAAATGTGAATTTTTTAAAGTGCGATGTAACCACAGTATTTGACTGTTCTATTTGACTCTCAGATATGAAGTGCACACCCCAAATTTACTTTTTAGTACCAAAGAAATGTGAATTTTTCAAAGTGCGCTGTAACCACGGTATTTGACTGTTCTATTTGACTCTCAGATATGAATTACAGGCCCCAAATGTACTATTTAGCACCAAAAAATGTGAATTAGTCAAACTGCAATGTCACAGCAGTATTTGACGGTTCTATTTGACTCTCAGATATGAAATGCAGGCCCCAAATTTACTGTTTAGCAGCTAAATAATTCGAATTTTTAAAACTGCTCTTTAACCACAGTATTTGACGGTTCTATTTGACTCTCAGATATGAAGTGCACACCTCAAATGTACTATTTACCACTCAAATAATTAGAATTTTTAAAACTGCACTGTAACCACAGTATTTGACGGTTCTATTTGACTCTCAGATATGAAATGCAGGCCCCAAATGTACTATTTAATACCAAAAAAATGTGAATTAGTCAAACTGCAATGTCACAGCAGTATTTGACGGTTCTATTTGACTCTCAGATATGAACTGCAGGCCCCAAATTTACTGTTTAGCAGCTAAATAATTTGAATTTTTTAAACTGCACTGTAACCACAGTATTTGACGGTTCTATTTATCTCTCAGATATGAAGTGCACGCCTCAAATGTACTATTTAGCACTCAAATAATTTTAATTTTTAAAACTGCGCTGTAACCACAATATTTGACGGTTCTATTTGACTCTCAGATATGAAGTGCAGGCCTCAAATGTACGATTTAGCACAAAAAAATGTGAATTAGTCAAACTGCAATGTCACAGCAGTATTTGACGGGTGTATTTTACTCTCAGATATGAAATGCAGGCCCCAAATGTACTATTTAATACCACAAAAATGTGAATTACTCAAACTGCAATGTCACAGCAGTATTTGACGGTTCTATTTGACTCTCAGATATGAAATGCAGGCCACAAATTTACTGTTTAGCAGCTAAATAATTTGAATTTTTAAAACTGCACTGTAACCACAATATTTGACGGTTCTATTTGACTCTCAGAAATGAAGTGCAGGCCCCAAATGTACGATTTAGCACAAAAAAATGAGAAGTAGTCAAACTGCAATGTCACAGCAGTATTTGACGGTTGTATTTTACTCTCAGATATGAATTGCACGCCCCAAATTAACATTTTAGCACCAAAGAAATGTGATTTTTTTTCAAGGTGCGATGTAACCACAGTATTTGACGGTTCTATTTAACTCTCAGAAATGAAGTGCAGACCCCAAATGTACAATTTAGCACAAAAAAAATGAGAATTAGTCAAACTGCAATGTCACAGCAGTATTTGACGGTTCTATTTGACTCTCAGATATGAAGTGCACACCCCAAATGTACGATTTAGCACCTAAAAAATTTAAATGTTTAAAACTGTGCAGTAACCACAGTATTTGACGGTTCTATTTGACTCTCAGATATGAAGTGCAGGCCCCAAATGTACGATTTAGCACCCAAAAAATGTGAATTAGTCAAACTGCAATGTCAGAGCAGTATTTGACGGTTCTATTTGACTCTCAGATATGAAGTGCAGGCCCCATATGTACGATTTAGCACCAATAAAATGTGAATTAGTCAAACTGCAATGTCACAGCAGTATTTGACGGTTCTAGTTGACTCTCATATGTGAAGTGCACACCCCAAACGTACGATTTAGCACCCAAAAAATGTGAATTAGTCAAACTGCAATGTCAGAGCAGTATTTGACGGTTCTATTTGACTCTCAGACATGAAGTGCAGGCCCCATATGTACGATTTAGCACCAAAAAAATGTGAATTTGTCAAACTGCAATGTCACAGCAGTATTTGACGGTTCTAGTTGACTCTCATATGTGAAGTGCACACCCCAAACGTACGATTTAGCACCAAAAAAATGGGAATTAGTCAAACTGCAATGTCACAGCAGTATTTGACGGTTCTATTTGACTCTCAGATATGAAGTGCAGGCCCCAAATGTATTATTTCACACCGAAATAATTTGAATTTGTCAAGCTGCAATGTCACAGCAGTATTTGACGGGGCTGTATTTGACTCTCAGATATGAAGTGCAGGCCCCAAATGTACAATTTAGCACCAATAAAATGTGAATTAGTCAAACTGCAATGTCACAGCAGTATTTGACGGTTCTAGTTGACTCTCATATGTGAAGTGCACACCCCAAACGTACGATTTAGCACCCAAAAAATGTGAATTAGTCAAACTGCAATGTCAGAGCAGTATTTGATGGTTCTATTTGACTCTCAGACATGAAGTGCAGGCCCCATATGTACGATTTAGCACAAAACAAATGTGAATTAGTCAAACTGCAATGTCACAGCAGTATTTGACGGTTCTATTTGACTCACAGATATGAAGTGCAGGCCCCAAATGTACGATTTAGCACCAAAGAAATTGGAATTAGTCAAACTGCAATGTCACAGCAGTATTTGACGATTCTATTTGACTCTCAGATATGAAGTGCACACCCCAAATGTACGATTTAGCACCTAAAAAAATTAAAATGTTTAAAACTGCGCTGTAACCACAGTATTTGATGGTTCTATTTGACTCTCAGATATGAATTGTAGGCCCCAAATGTACTATTTAGCACCAAAAAAATTTGAATTAGTCAAACTGCAATGTTACAGCAGTATTTGACAGTTTTATTTGACTCTCCGATATGAAGTGCACACTCCAAATATACTATTTAGCACCTAAAAAATTTGAATTTTTAATACTGCAATGTCACAGCAGTATTTGACGGTTCTATTTGACTCTCAGATATGAAGTGCACGCCCCATATTTACTTTTTAGCACTAAAGAAATGTGAATTTTTCAAAGTGCGATGTAACCACAGTATTTGACGGTTCTATTTGACTCTCAGATATGAAGTGCACGCCCCATATTAACTTTTTAGCACCAAAGAAATGTGAATTAGTCAAACTGCAGTGTCACAGCAGTATTTGACGGTTCTATTTGACTCTCAGATATGAAGTGCAGGCCCCAAATGTATTATTTCACACCGAAATAATTTGAATTTGTCAAGCTGCAATGTCACAGCAGTATTTGACGGCTCTATTTGACTCTCAGATATGAAGTGCAGGCCCCAAATGTACAATTTAGCACCAAAAAAATGTGAATTGTCAAACTGCAATGTCACAGCAGTATTTGACGGTTCTAGTTGACTCTCATATGTGAAGTGCACACCCCAAACGTACGATTTAGCACCAAAAAAATGGGAATTAGTCAAACTGCAATGTCACAGCAGTATTTGACGGTTCTATTTGACTCTCAGATATGAAGTGCAGGCCCCAAATGTATGATTTCACACCGAAATAATTTGAATTTGTCAATTTGCAATGTCACAGCAGTATTTGACGGGGCTGTATTTGACTCTCAGATATGAAGTGCAGGCCCCAAATGTACAATTTAGCACCAAAAAAATGTGAATTAGTCAAACTGCAATGTCAGAGCAGTATTTGACGGTTCTAGTTGACTCTCATATGTGAAGTGCACACCCCAAACGTACGATTTAGCACCAAAAAAATGGGAATTAGTCAAACTGCAATGTCACAGCAGTATTTGACGGTTCTATTTGACTCTTCAATAGGAAGTGCACGCCCCAAATTTACTTTTTAGCACCAAAGAAATGTGAATTATTCAAACTGCAGTGTCACAGCAGTATTTGACGGTTTTGGTTGACTCTCAGATATGAAGTGCACGCCCCAAATGAACTTTTTAGCTCAAAAAAAAATTGAATTAATCAAACTGCAATATCACAGCAGTATTTGACGGTTCTATTTGACTCTTAGATATGAAGTGCAGGCCCCAAATGTACAATTTAGCACCAAAAAAATGTGAATTAGTCAAACTGCAATGTCACAGCAGTATTTGACGATTCAATTTTACTCTCAGATATGAATTGCATGCCCCAAATTTACTTTTTAGCACCAAAGAAATGTGAATTTTTCAAGGTGCGATGTAACCACAGTATTTGACGGTTCTATTTGACTCTCAGATATGAAGTGCAGGCCCCAAATGTACGATTTAGCACCAAAAAAATGTGAATCAGTCAAACTGTAATGTCACAGCAGTATTTGATGATTCTATTTGACTCTCAGATATGAAGTGCACACCCCAAATGTACGATTTAGCACCTAAAAAATTTAAATGTTTAAAACTGCGCTGTAACCACAGTATTTGATGGTTCTATTTGACTCTCAGATATGAAGTGCACGCCCCATATTTACTTTTTAGCACTAAAGAAATGTGAATTTTTCAAAGTGCGATGTAACCACAGTATTTGACGGTTCTATTTGACTCTCATATATGAAGTGCATACCCCATATTAACTTTTTAGCACCAAAGAAATGTGAATTAGTCAAACTGCAGTGTCACAGCAGTATTTGACGGTTCTAGTTGACTCTCATATGTGAAGTGCACACCCCAAACGTACGATTTAGCACCAAAAAAATGGGAATTAGTCAAACTGCAATGTCACAGCAGTATTTGACGGTTCTATTTGACTCTCAGATATGAAGTGCAGGCCCCAAATGTATTATTTCACACCGAAATAATTTGAATTTGTCAAGCTGCAATGTCACAGCAGTATTTGACGGGGCTGTATTTGACTCTCAGATATGAAGTGCAGGCCCCAAATGTACGATTTAGCACCAAAAAAATGTGAATCAGTCAAACTGTAATGTCACAGCAGTATTTGATGATTCTATTTGACTCTCAGATATGAAGTGCACACCCCAAATGTACGATTTAGCACCTAAAAAATTTAAATGTTTAAAACTGCGCTGTAACCACAGTATTTGATGGTTCTATTTGACTCTCAGATATGAAGTGCAGGCCCCAAATGTACTATTTAGCACCTAAATAATTAGAATTCTAAAAACTGCACTATAACCACAGTTTTTGATGGTTCTATTTGACTCTCAGATATGAAGTGCAGGCCCCAAATGTACAATTTAGCACCAAAAAAAGTGAATTTGTCAAACTGCAATGTCACAGCAGTATTTGACGGTTCTAGTTGACTCTCATATGTAAAGTGCACACCCCAAACGTACGATTTAGCACCAAAAAAATGGGAATTAGTCAAACTGCAATGTCACAGCAGTATTTGACGGTTCTATTTGACTCTCAGATATGAAGTGCAGGCCCCAAATGTATGATTTCACACCGAAATAATTTGAATTTGTCAAGCTGCAATGTCACAGCAGTATTTGACGGGGCTGTATTTGACTCTCAGATATGAAGTGCAGGCCCCAAATGTACAATTTAGCACCAAAAAAATGTGAATTAGTCAAACTGCAATGTCAGAGCAGTATTTGACGGTTCTAGTTGACTCTCATATGTGAAGTGCACACCCCAAACGTACGATTTAGCACCAAAAAAATGGGAATTAGTCAAACTGCAATGTCACAGCAATATTTGACGGTTCTATTTGACTCTTCAATAGGAAGTGCACACCCCAAATGTACGATTTAGCACCTAAAAAAATTAAAATGTTTAAAACTGCGCTGTAACCACAGTATTTGATGGTTCTATATGACTCTCACATATGAATTGTAGGCCCCAAATGTACTATTTAGCACCAAAAAAATTGAATTAGTCAAACTGCAATGTTACAGCAGTATTTGACAGTTTTATTTGACTCTCAGATATGAAGTGCACACTCCAAATATACTATTTAGCACCTAAAATTTTTAAATTTTTAATACTGCAATGTCACAGCAGTATTTGACGGTTCTATTTGACTCTCAGATATGAAGTGCACGCCCCATATTTTCTTTTTTGCACTAAAGAAATGTGAATTTTTCAAAGTGCGATGTAACCACAGTATTTGACGGTTCTATTTGAATCTCAGATATGAAGTGCACGCCCCATATTAACTTTTTAGCACCAAAGAAATGTGAATTAGTCAAACTGCAGTGTCACAGCAGTATTTGACGGTTCTAGTTGACTCTCAGATATGAAGTGCAGGCCCCAAATGTATTATTTCACACCAAAATAATTTGAATTTGTCAAGCTGCAATGTCACAGCAGTATTTGACGGCTCTATTTGACTCTCAGATATGAAGTGCAGGCCCCAAATGTACAATTTAGCACCAAAAAAAGTGAATTTGTCAAACTGCAATGTCACAGCAGTATTTGACGGTTCTAGTTGACTCTCATATGTGAAGTGCACACCCCAAACGTACGATTTAGCACCAAAAAAATGGGAATTAGTCAAACTGCAATGTCACAGCAGTATTTGACGGTTCTATTTGACTCTCAGATATGAAGTGCAGGCCCCAAATGTATGATTTCACACCGAAATAATTTGAATTTGTCAATTTGCAATGTCACAGCAGTATTTGACGGGGCTGTATTTGACTCTCAGATATGAAGTGCAGGCCCCAAATGTACAATTTAGCACCAAAAAAATGTGAATTAGTCAAACTGCAATGTCAGAGCAGTATTTGACGGTTCTAGTTGACTCTCATATGTGAAGTGCACACCCCAAACGTACGATTTAGCACCAAAAAAATGGGAATTAGTCAAACTGCAATGTCACAGCAGTATTTGACGGTTCTATTTGACTCTTCAATAGGAAGTGCACGCCCCAAATTTACTTTTTAGCACCAAAGAAATGTGAATTATTCAAACTGCAGTGTCACAGCAGTATTTGACGGTTTTGGTTGACTCTCAGATATGAAGTGCACGCCCCAAATTAACTTTTTAGCTCAAAAAAAATTTGAATTAATCAAACTGCAATATCACAGCAGTATTTGACGGTTCTATTTGACTCTTAGATATGAAGTGCAGGCCCCAAATGTACAATTTAGCACCAAAAAAATGTGAATTAGTCAAACTGTAATGTCACAGCAGTATTTGACGATTCAATTTTACTCTCAGATATGAATTGCATGCCCCAAATTTACTTTTTAGCACCAAAGAAATGTGAATTTTTCAAGGTGCGATGTAACCACAGTATTTGACGGTTCTATTTGACTCTCAGATATGAAGTGCAGGCCCCAAATGTACGATTTAGCACCAAAAAAATGTGAATCAGTCAAACTGTAATGTCACAGCAGTATTTGATGGTTCTATTTGACTCTCAGATATGAAGTGCAGGCCCCAAATGTACTATTTAGCACCTAAATAATTAGAATTTTAAAAACTGCACTATAACCACAGTATTTGATGGTTCTATTTGACTCTCAGATATGAAGTGCACACACCAAATGTACTATTTAGCACCAAAAAAAATTGAATTAGTCAAACTGCAATGTCACAGCAGTATTTGACGGTTCTATTTGACTCTCTGATATGAAGTGCACACACCAAATTTACTTTATAGCACCAAAGAAATGTGAATTTTTCAAAGTGCGATGTAACCTCAGTATTTGACGGTTCCATTTGACTCTCAGATATGAAGTGCAGGCCCCAAATTTACTTTTTAGCACCAAAGAAATTTGAATCTTTAAAACTGCGCTGTAAGCACAGTATTTGACGGTTCTATTTGACTCTAAGTGCGCCGCAGGCCGCAAATTTACTATTTAGTACCAAAAAGTTTGATTTTTTAAACCAACAATGTAACAGTAGTATTTAAGGGTTTTATTGGACTGCAAAAAATGCGCTGCAGGCCGAAAATATTCTATTTAGCACAAAAAAGTGTGATTTTTTAAAACCAACAATGTAAGTAGTATTTAAGGGTTTTATTGGACTGCAAGAAATGCAGTACGCAAATGTACTATGTAGCACCAAAAAAATTGCAGTATTTAAAAATGCCTAGATGTTGCCCACTGAGCTACCAGAACAGGCTTAAAGTAATGTGCCTGGCACACATGCAGTTGCAAGTGCACTGCACTCTCTGTGGCACTGGGCTCAGGGCAGGGCACAAAAATATAGTATAGCACCCACAAAAATTATCGCTGTCATTTGCAGATTCAACACCAGAATTCTTTCTTTCCTAATCTGTCCCTCACAGCTGCAGCATTCTCTCCCTACACTAATAAGAGCTCATGTGACGTGCGGCGCTACACGACTCCAGCTTATATA
The DNA here is from genome assembly GCA_933207985.1 of Pelobates cultripes. Classification (NCBI taxonomy): domain Eukaryota; kingdom Metazoa; phylum Chordata; class Amphibia; order Anura; family Pelobatidae; genus Pelobates; species Pelobates cultripes. The sequence continues at coordinate 145,961,276 of OW240912.1, forward strand.
TAGAGGCTGGGTCACATGCTGCACTGGCCAATCACAGTCATGCCATTAGTAGGCATGGCTGTGATGGCTTCTAAGGGCACATGAGTCAAACACTTGTTGATTGGCTGCCCTTCAGCCTTTCAAAACGCGCTATTAAATCGCCGAACACCAAACTCCAACCCAAACATACACTGATATGTCCGTGTTCGGGTCTGGGGTCCAAAAACCGTAATGTTCGGTACGAACTCTATTTTAGAAACCTCATTTTGAGTAGTTACCGCCTGTATATACACTGAACAAAATTATAAATGCAACACTTTTGTTTTTGCCCCCATTTTCCTGAGCTGAACTCAAAGATCGAAGACTTTTTCAATGTACACAAAAGGCCTATTTCTCTCAAATATTGTTCACAAATCTGTCTAAAGCTGTGTTAGTGAGCACTTCTCCTTTACCGAGATAATCCATCCACCTCACAGGTGTGTCATATCAAGATGCTGATTAGACAGCATGATTATTGCACAGGTGTGCCTTAGGCTGTCCACTAAAAAGTGCAGTTTTAAAGCATTGGAAAGGTCCGGGGGGGTCCGAAAACCAGTCAGTATCTGGTGTGACCACCATTTGCCTCACACAGTGCAACACATCTCTTTCGCATAGAGTTGATCAGGTTGTTGATTGTGGCCTGTGGAATGTTGGTGCACTCCTCTTCAATGGCTGTGCGAAGTTGCTGGATATTGTCAGGACCTGGAACACGCTGTCGTATACGCCGATCCAGAGCATCTCAAACTTGCTCAAGGGTTGACACGTCCGGTGAGTATGCTGGCCATGCAAGAACTGGGATGTTTTTGACTTTCAGGAATTGTGTACAGATCCTTACAACATGGACATGCGTTATAATGCTGCAACATGAGGTGATGGTCGTGGATGAATGGCACAACAATGGGCCTCAGGATCTCATCACGGTATCTCATGAAGATGAGCTCCCCTGAGACGGTTTCTGACAGTTTGTGCAGAAATTCTTTGGTTATGCCAACCGATTGTTGCAGGAGCTGTCCGGGTGGCTGGTCTCAGACGATCTTGGAGGTGAAGATGCTGGATGTGAAGGTCCTGGGCTGGTTTGGTTACATGTGGTCTGCGGTTGTACTGCCGAATTCTCTGAAACGCCTTTGGAGATGGCTTATGGTAGAGAAATAAACATTCAATTCACGGGCAAGAGCTCTGGTGGACATTCCTGCAGTCAGCATGGCAATTGCACGCTCCCTCAAAACTTGCGACATCTGTAGCATTTTAGAGTGGCCTTTTATTGTGGTTAGCCTATAGCACACCTGTGCAATAATCATGCTGTCTAATCAGCATCTTGATATGCCACACTTGTGAGGTGGATGGATTATCTTGGCAAGGGAGAAGTGCTCACTAACACAGATTTAGACAGATTTATGAACAATATTTGCGATAGGCCTTTTGTGTACATAGAAAAAGTCTTAGATCTTTGAGTTCAGCTCATGAAAAATGGGGGCAGAAACAAAAGTGTTGCGTTTATAATTTTGTTCAGTGCATGTTCTGGATTTTTTTGTAAGCCCATTTGAGATAGCACCAAGGAAGGTGTGAAATGCCGTGTCCAGGGCTTTTACAGTCTTTTTTGGGGTAATCTTCTGGGTGGTCTCTCCCCTGTCTGGCAGTTGCAGCTAATACAGCAAACTGATATTTTCCGAACATATTTTTTGTTTTCTCTCTCTTGCTGGGAAATTTGTGTTATCTCAGTACACTTTAATGGTTTGGTATGATATTATTTTTTTTTATTTTTATATAGCACCAGCAAATTCTGTAGCGCTGAACAATGGGATATGCCTGTGACAGTATGACACCATGATTCTTTGATATGCATACTTTTTTAATCAATAAATGTGCACTCTTTTCTTATGCATAATTTTTCTGTGGATTATTTGGGATTATCTATGTGTGTGGACCTACATCAGGGCCGGCGCTTCCTACAAGGCGAACTAGGCAGCCGCCTAGGGCGCCATATAGGAGGGGCGCCCTGCGCCCCCATCGCCGGCCCTTTAAATTCTGCAGCCGCCTGAGCGCTCTATAGAGAGCGCTCAGGCGGCTGCCGCAGTGCCTCACCTCCCCGGCACTGTAGCGTGGCCGAGCTCCTTTCCGGTCCGCGACCCGGCCGGACTGACAGGAAGTGCACACTCAGTGTGCACTTCCTATCAGTCCCGCCGGGTCGCGGACCGGAAAGCAGCTCGGCCACGCTACAGAAGGGCAGGGGAGGTGAGGAGATGATTATAGGGGAGGGAGGGGGGAGATTATTGGAGGGGGGGAGGACATTACAGGGGAGGGAGGGGGGGGGAGATTATAAGAGGGGGGGAGAACATTACAGGGAGGGAGGGGGGAGTGGAGAAGGTTATAGGGGAGGGGGGAGAAGATTATAGGGGGGGAGAAGATTACAGGGAGGGAGGGGGAGTGGAGAAGGTTACAGGGAGGGGGGAGAAGAAGAGAAGATTACAGGGGAGAAGAAGAGGAGAACACGGGGAGGGGGGAATAAGAGGAGAACACGGGGGGTGGGAGATGAGAACGTAGGGGAGGGAGAGACCACTAAAGGAGGGAGGGGGCGGTGGAGAGACCGCTAAAGGAGGGGGGTGGAGGATAGACCACTAGGGGAGGGTGGGGGAGAGGAGTGACCACTAATGGAAAGTCGGGGAGAAAAGGAGACCACTAAGGGAGGTGGGGGAGAGAGGAGAGACCACTAAGGGGCGGGGGAGATCTCTAAGAGAGAGCTCTATAGGACAGGGGGCAGGACAGGGAGCTCTTTCACACCACGCGCACACACACAATGCATCCCTATACACACAGAAACACAACATGCTTCCCTTACACACAGAGAAACACACAATGCAACCCTTAGACATAAAGACAATGCATCCTTTGCAAACATACACAGAAACACACAATGCATCCCTTACACACATATGCAAACACACACTGCTTCTCTTACACACACACAGAAACACAATGCATCTCTTACACACACTCAACGCACTCCTTACAGACAAACACACAATACATCCCGTATACACAAACACTCACTGCTTTCTATCCCTTACACACAAACTAACTGCATCACCTACACAAACTGGTATCCCTATACACTACATTCCATAAGGACACACATTAGATCCTCTACAGTAACACATAACACATCCCCTACACACTCTACTCCCTGTGAGCGGACTCATGTAGGTGGACTTATGGGTGGGCTTTATGGGCATACTCACCGTCAGGCCCTGGGGCCCAGACCTTGAGCTATGTAAGAGGCCCCACAAAATTGAGCTGCTTCCCGTTCTCCCAGAACATTGAATTTTGTGACCACAGTTACAAACAGCCTCCAGAGATCCTGTTCTACACCAGACCAGTGGAGCCAGACTGCAGCCACAGCCCATCATCATCCTCATCTGATTGTAAGTAGGCAATCTAGTATATTATTAGTGCCACTAATCTCTAATTTACCTCACAATAAATGGACACTATAGTCCCCAGAACCACTGCAGCTTAATAAAGTTGTTCTGGTTTCTATAGTTTGTCCCTGCAGGCTTTTTAATGTAAACACACACTGTGTGCAGCACTGGCACTAGTTCATATGGCAGATCATATGGGTGGGGCATTGCAAGGCCCCGGAGGGGGGGGGGGGCGGCAAATCTTTCTTTTGCCTAGGGCGGCAAAAATCCTTGCACCGGCCCTGACCTACATTCACCTATTGTGACACATACTACATCCCTATCCCACCTCGCACGATGTGCCCTACATACACTACATACCTATTCCACCCCAAACCATGTGCCTTAAGCACTCTACATAACCTACAAAACATACACACTACATCCCTATCCAACACTATAGTGTGTTCCCTACATCCCTATCCCACACAACACTGTGTTACCTACACACACACACACACTACATCCCTTTCCTACATCTCACTATATTCCCTACACTCACTACATCCATATCCCACATGACACTGTGTTCCCTACACACACTATATAACTTACACTACATCTCTATCCTGCACCACACCATGTTTCCCACACACACACACCCTACATCCCTTTCCTACACCTCACTATATTCCCTACATATCAGTGAAGCACTTATTCAGAAACTGATAGATATAGAAGAACCACAGAAAAGACAACTAAACACTGCATAGAGTGACAGTCACAAAGCTAAGTACAGAGAATTTATTCAGAAGAAGCTGATTGACAGGTCACCATGCTTGCCTCTCATGTGCCCAAGGTCCAGCAGTTCTTTTCTATGAGAAGCATTTGATTTGACCTCAGCGAGGGAACCTTCTTGGAGAACTTGGGCAAGCTCTGGATATGTGTATATATATATATATATATATATATATATATATATATATATACACACACACACACACACAATTTTTCCCTACTTATACAATGAAGGAATGTGGTCCTTAAACCACATATGCAAATTGAAGTGAGCCCTAGACTGGCTCTAAGTTTGTGAGTACGCATTTACTCCTTTATATTATATTTATTGCACAAATTATATCACACGATATACCTTCCCTCTACATCCATTATCTAGGATTCCACCCTGGGAAAGTTTGCACACAAAGGTGGGAGAGGGTCGCCTAAATGGACCCTAAGGCGCAAGAAGTTGAGCTAAGTTTTTTTAGCTCAAAAAAGTGTGAGTTGGCATTTGACTTATATTTATAATTTTATATCATATAGTTTGCACTGGATGTCGTGTATTTTTCTATTCTATATTTAAAGGTACATATGGATTTATTGATACCTCATAAAGTGAACATTACTGTTAAAGGTATACCCTTCCATTTTTAAATTTGTTCTATATCTATTAGTTTCACAATAAGCACTTCACCGATATCCCTTTTTTTTCCATACTGAGGATTTGCAGGATTTCGTGGTCAAGTCTGTTCCGAGTCTGGGAGTGGAGAAGTCAGCAGTCAGGATGAGGTAGAAGAGGTTCAGAACACAAGGGATCAATAGAAGGTGCTCTCTCAGCAGATAGCTAGCAAATATCAAAGTGGCAAATTGATTGAGCACCTGAGACCAGGTGCAGCTTCCTTTTTTTGTAAGCCCATTTGAGATAGCACCAAGGAAGGTGTGAAATGCCGTGTCCAGGGCTTTCACACTCTTTTTTGGGGTAATCTTCTGGCTGGTCTCTCCCCTGTCTGGCAGAACATATTTTTTGTTTTCTCTCTCTTGCTGGGAAATTTGTGTTATCTCAGTACACTTTAATGGTTTGGTATATTAATTTTTTATTTTTTTATATAGCACCAGCAAATTCTGTAGCGCTGAACAATGGGATATGCCTGTGACAGTATGACACCATGATTTTTTGATATGCATACTTTTTTAATCAATAAATGTGCACTCTTTTCTTATGCATAATTTTTCTGTGGATTATTTGGGATTATCTATGTGTGTGGACCTACATTCACCTATTGTGACACATACTACATCCCTATTCCACCCCACACGATGTGCCCTACATACACTACATACCTATTCCACCCCAAACCATGTGCCTTAAGCACTCTACATAACCTACAAAACATACACACTACATCCCTATCCAACACTATAGTGTGTTCCCTACATCCCTATCCCACACAACACTGTGTTACCTACACACGCACACACACACACACTACATCCCTTTCCTACATCTCACTATATTCCCTACACTCACTACATCCATATCCCACATGACACTGTGTTCCCTACACACACTATATAACTTACACTACATCTCTATCCTGCACCACACCATGTTTCCCACACACACACACCCTACATCCCTTTCCTACACCTCACTATATTCTGAGGATTTGCAGGATTTCGTGGTCAAGTCTGTTCCGAGTCTGGGAGTGGAGAAGTCAGCATAGCCAGGATGATGTAGAAGAGGTTCAGAACACAAGGGATCAATAGAAGGTGCTCTCTCAGCAGATAGCTAGCAAGTATCAAAGTGGCAAATTGATTGAGCACCTGAGACCAGGTGCAGCTTCCTTTTAACACATGAATGGATGACATCACAAGCATAGGTGGGGCCTCATCAGTGAAACAGGAAGTACTTAAGAGTGTAATATGGAGGAAACCTGACACCTTTTCTGTAACCAAGCATTTCAATGGATATAAATGGCCGCATCAGGTTGCCTTGCTTAATTATAGTTATATTTTTTGATAAAGTAAGCTACAATTCTCATTTGGAAATTATTCAGTTTAAGTTCGCTACTTACTTGTATTTGTTGATTGCATTTAAGTATTGTTAGGTCTGTCTCCTAAGTTACTATCAATAAAGACCTTTTTAAATACGGATTTGATTAATATTATTTTTTTGCATCTGGACAAGTAGCTTGTCATGGCGGACAAGTAGATTTGGCAAACTCTTTAGTCCCTGGACAAGTAGTTTAAAAAAAAAAATCCACACCCCTGGTGTGTATCTATCTGTACATCTGTATATGTATCTGTCTGTTCCTCTGCATGTGTGTCAGTGTTTGTATCTGTATGTGTGTCAGTATGTGTATCTATGTGTCTGTATATGTATTTGTGCCAGTGTTTGTATCTGTATGTGTCAGTAGTGGTATCTGTGTATCTATGTACCTGCATATGTGTGTGAGTGTGTATTAGTTTGCATCTGTGTTTCTGTACATCTGTATGTATATCAATGTTTGTGTCTGTGTGTCTGCATCTGCATGTATATCAATGTTTGTTTTTGTATTAATGTTTGTATCTGTTGATTTGTGTGATTTTGTGTGTCTGTATCTGTATGTACATCATTGTTTGTATATGTGTGTCTCTGCATCCGCATGTATATCTGTATGTGCGTCAGCGTTTGTATCTGCATGTGTGTCTGCTTGTCTATCTGGGGGAGCATGAGGAAACGAGGGGGTGCGGGGGCAGGGGAGAAGCAGGGGAGCCTGCACAAAGGAAAAGCAAGGGGAGCTTGGTATAGAAAATGAGCAGGGGGACCCTGGGCCAGAGGAGGAGCACGGGCAACCCTGGAGCAGAGGAGGAGCAGGGGGACCTTGGGGCAGAGGTGGAACAGAGTAAGCCTGAAACAGAGAAGAAGCAAGAGGAGTCTTGGGCAGAGGAGGAGCAGGGGTGCCTGGTGCAGAGGAGAAGCAGAGGGAGCATGGTTCAGAGGAGGAGCAAGGGGACCCTGGAGCCAGGGCCGGACTGGCCCACCGGGATACTGGGAAATTTCCCGGTGGGCCGCGGCACCTGGGGCTGGGCTGACAGCCCTAATCATTGCTCAGGCTCCTGTGATCCCGGCCAGCCATGTGCGAGCTGTGTGGCCGCACAGAGCCCCATGGGAGCAGGGGAAGCCAGGCGGCCAGCACAGCTCACACATAAAAAAAAAAAATTGCTGCGGGGGCAGAGCTAGCGTGCGGCAGGGCGGGGCTTAGCATGCAGCGGGGCCCTGGTTAATGCAGCATGGGAAGCAGGAAGGAGTCAACAGCCAGCCTCCAGGAGCTCCAAGCAGGAGGTAAGAAGCAGGTCAGTGTGTCTGTGTATGACTGCCTGTGAGTTTGTGACTGTCTGTGTGTGTGTGTGTGACTGTCTGTGAGTGTGTGTGTGTGACTGTCTGTGTGTGTGTGTGTGTGACTGTCTGTGTGTGTCTGTCTGTGTGTGTGACTGTCTGCCTGTGTGTGTGTGTGGCTGCCTGCCTGTCTCTGTATGTGTGGATGTTTGCCTCAGTGTCAGTGACTGTCTGCCACTGTGTGTGTGTGTGTGTGCGCGTGCATCTGCTAGTGAGGGAGCCTCTGTGTGTGTGTGCCTGCTAGTGAGTTTGTGTGTGTGTGTGCCTGCTAGTGAGTGAGCTTGTATGTGTGTCAGTGAGCTTGTCTGTAGGGATCATATGTGTGTGTGTGTATGTGTGTTAGTGAGCTTGTCTGTAAGGAGCATGGGTGTGTCGGAGCCTGTCTGTGGTGAGCATGTGTGTACAGTGAGCTTGTCTGTAGTAAACATGAGTGTGATCGTGAGATTGTCTGTAGTGACCATATGTGTGTCAGTGAGCTTGTCTGTAGTGAGCATGTGTGTGTCAGTGAGCTTGTCTGTAGTGAATCTGTGTGTTAGTGAGCTCTTCTGTAGGGAGCATGTGTGTGTCAATGGGCTTGTCTGTAGGGAGAGTGTGTGCGCATCAGTGAGCTTGTCTGTAGTGAGCGTGTGTGTGTAACAGTGAGCTTGTCTGTAGTAAGCTTGTGTGTATCCGAGTTTGTCTGTACTAAATTTGTGTGCATCAGTAAGATTGTCTGTGTCTGTGTGTGAGTATGCTTTACTGTATAATTTAATTACCCTAAAAGAACTAATATTTTGAATTAGAAGAAGAAATGTATCAATAAAAAAAAAATATATATATATATATATATATATACTGTTGCATCACCAGGGCTCCAGTATCCAGGCAATTGAAATAGTTGGCTGCACTCTCAGATTTCCTTAAAATGTAACTTTTATTGAAATATTTAAGAGAAGATCAATCTTTCAGTCCCTCTTGTGGACTTTTGTCATGATCCTGATGCAAGTCCACAAGACTTATATATATATAAACCCTACATAGCACAATGACTTATGGGGCTGGCATAGATTTTTTTCCAGGGCTGCTTCATATCTCTAGTCCAGCCCTGCCTGGAGCAGAGAGGGAGCCTGGTGCAGGGGGGAGCCTAGGGCAAAGGAGGAGCAGTGGGAGCCTGGGGCAGAAGAGGAGCGGGGGAAGCCTGGGGCAGAGGATAAGCAGGGGGAGCCTGGTGCAGATAAAGGTGCAAGGGGACCCTGGAGTGTGTGTATCAGTGTTTCTGTACAACTGTGAGTCTGTTCTTCTGCATGCGTGTCAGTGTTTGTATCTACATGTGTGTTTGTATCTGTGTATCTATGTATCTGCATGTGTGTGTGTCTCTGTGTATCTGTGTGAGTGTAAAAATGAAAATCAAGCGCACCCTCTTATCTACTAAACAGCTACTTTGGTGTTGACCGATTTTGCTAGTTTTATTAAAAAAAAACGAATCTAGGCAAAAAATAATGCGGGTTTAGTTACATTATATGATTATACATCGCATAAGCCTGCCACAACATCAATGCACTCCATCTTTGGCAGGTCCTACTCTAACAACTAAATGTCTGCTAAATGAGCTACTTACTTGGGGAAATACTTCCATCTCGAGTTCTCTGCAGTACAAGGCTAAATAGTGTCCTGAGATGAGGCACCTGTGACGAGGTGGATGCAGAACCAAGGAGCTGGCTAGTCTCCTAACTATATCTATCTATATATATATTTTGAGTGAGCCTGATGTGCAAGGAAATACTGGATTTGTGTATGTGTGTATATATATATGCCGGGTGCTGGACCTAGGTCATCCAAAAATGTAAAAATCAAGTTGATGGTCCGCACTCACGGTCTTTATAAAACGTATCTTTTATTCTTTACATAAAAAAACAATGCCAAATAGCGTCAACGTTTCAGTCCCAGTTCGAGACTTTCCTCAGGACAGCCAGTATATATGAGAAAACAAGTGGTTTGATGCACTCACCTAAACATGCTTAAATGGGGTGCTGCTGGGGGCCAATAAGAAGAGTAAAAATGAAAATCCAGAGCACTCCCTTATCTATTAAACAGCTTCTTTGGTGCTGACCGATTTTGCTAGTTTTATTAAAGACACCTAATCTATGCAAAAAATAATGGGGGTTTAGTTACATTATAGGAGGAGCAGGAGGAGCCTGAGGCAGAGGAGAAGCAATGGAAGCCAGGTGAAGAGGAGAAGCAGGGAGAGTCGGGTGCAGAAGAAGGAGCAAGGGGACCCTGGAGCACAGAGGGAGCTTGGAGCAGAGGAGAAGCGGGGGAGCCTGGGGCATAGGAGGAGCAGGGGGAGCCTGTGGCAGAGGAGGAGCAGAAGGAACCAAGAGCATAGGAGGAGCAGGGTATGCCTGGGATCATAAGAGGAGCATGGGGAGCCTGAGATCAGAAGAGGAGCAGGGTATGCCTGGGATCAGAAGAGGTGCAGGGGGAGCCTGGGATGTGAAGAGTAGCAGGTGGAGCCCAAGATCAGAAGAGGGGCAGGAGGAGCCTGAGGCTGAGGACAAGCAGGGGGAACCAGGTGCAGAGGAGAAGCAGGGGGAACCAGGTGCAGAGGAGAAGCAGGGAGAGCCTGGTGCAGAGGAGAAGCAGGCCGCGGGGCTTGTGGCTGAGGAGGAGCAGGAGGAGCCTTGGGCAGAAGAGAAGCAGGGGGAGGCTGGAGCACAGGGAGAGCTTGGAGCAGAAGGAGGAGCCTGGGATCAGAAGAGGAGCAGGAGGAGCCTGAGGCAGATTAGAAAGTCAACCAGAAGAAATGCTACAAGCAAATGTGGTACCAATCCTCAAGCATAACAAAACCCCAACAGAAATAGCTAATTAGCATCCCATTTCACTCATAAATGTGGACTACTTAAGATCTACTCTGCCATTTTAGCCACGAGACTAAAAGATATAAAGATAAGGCTGGTTTCGTGTCATCAATATCTTCAACTCAAAATATGAGAAGATATAGATTCTTTGGATATTTCATAAAGAGACTCTATACCCCAACTGTCCCTACTTTTAGATGCCGAGAAAGCATTTGATAGGGTCATTTGGCAATTCATGTATGAAACGCTTAATTCACATGGATTTGGAGACTGTTTTAAATAAAATTATGGCCCTATATACTACATCTAAGGCCAGAATAATCGGTTCCGGAACAAAATCTCCCTGGTTTAATATAAGAAATGGGACCTGTCAAGGATGTCCCTTGTCTCCTATTTTATACATTCTAACCTTGGAACCCTTTTTGCAACATATAAGAGAAAACACAATAATAACGGTTTCTTCACCACAGGAATGGTTTAATCTTTTTGCTTATGCAGACGATATTGTTATAATATTAAATAATATAGATAAATCTTTAGCTGTACTGTTAGAAGAAATACAAATATTTAGTAATTTTTCTAAGTACAAATTAAATATGTCCAAAACATCGGCGATGCTACTAAATATAAATAAAAAGAAAGAAAACGTATTAAAGGAACACTATAGTCACCTAAATTACATTAGCCAAATAAAGCAGTTTTAGTGTAAAGATCATTCCCCTGCAATTTCACTGCTCAATTCACTGCCATTTAGGAGTTAAATCACTTTGCTTCTGTTTATGCAGCCCTAGCCACACCTCCCCTGGCTCTGATTGACAGAGCCTGCAGGAAAAAAGAAAACTGGTTTCACTTTCAAACAGATGTAATTTACCTTAAATAATTGTATCTCAATCTCTAAATTGAACTTTAAAGCGGCACTGTCATGCCGAATCCAGGTTTTTTTTTAACCAGCCTCCGGCCTCCACTATCTCTAACTGACACCCTAGTCACCCCCAAATGCCCCTAAGCCCCCCACATTACCTATTTTTTATTCCTTATTTTCTGCCCCGATCTATATTCAGGGTGCCGCCATCTTTGTGTGGGTAGATGAAGTCCCTGTGGGACACGTCATCAGCCCACACTAGACAGACTGTGAGATTCTCGCACATGCCCAGAGAAACACCTGGACATGCAAACGGGAATTTCATCTATTCATTCATTCATCAGACAGACGAATGAGTGAATAGAAATATCAACCGAACAAACAAACACTGAGTATCAGTGTGTGTTTGTTTACTCAGTTTATTACAAGGAGGGAGCTACCGGCACGCAGTGCTCCCCACCACTTCATAAGCCCCCCAGGTCCCCCCCTCACTCTATGGGGGTCAATATGACCCCCATAATATCATGAGAGATTAAAATCTCCCAAATGCCCCTACTCGCTAAACCGCGAGTAGGCTATGTCTAGTAAACAGTGAGCAGCCTGTGGCTGCTCACTGTAAAAAAACAAAATATAAACTATTGTAAATAAACTAAAGTAAAATAAGGGGGGAGACCTATTGTCCCCCCCCGGCCCCACCCCTGAATTTTCTTCCAATCACAGTGCTCTGTGTCATTTTACACAGCGTGGGAAAGTTCTTTTGAATTTTCCCACGCTGTGTAAAATGACACAGAGCACTGTGATCGGATGGCTTGAAATCCATCCAATCAGTGCTCTGTGTCATTTTACACAGCGTGGGAAAGTTCTTTGGAATTTTCCCACGCTGTGTAAAATGAGAAAGAGCACTCTGATTAGCTTAAACCCACCAATCAGAGTGTTCTTAGCCTAATTGCAGGGCGGGGCAAGGCTTTATAAGCCTCCCCCGGCCCTGCAGAGCTCAGTCTGCGCGGAGCCCTCCATGGGTGAAGATGGATTATTTTTTTGCGCTCTGATTTTTTCTTTTTTGTCAGAGGACAGTAGGTCCCCCCCCCTCATTATCTTTATGGCCCCCACCCGCCTCCCAGGGGTGGAGGCCGGAGGGCGGGTGGACAGTAGGTGTCCCCCCCGCATTATCATTATGGTCCCCACCCGCCGCCCAGGGGTGGGGGCCGGGGGGGGAGGGCAGTAGGTCCCCACCCTCATTATCATTTGCCCCCCACCCACCGCCCGGGGCCGGAGGGGGGGTGGACAGTAGGTCCCCCCCCCTCATTATCATTATGGCCCCCACCCGCCGCCCAGGGGTGGAGGCCGGGGGGGGAGGACAGTAGGTCCCCCCCTCATTATCATTTGCCCGCCGCCCGGGGGCGAGAGGGGGGAACAGTAGGTTCCCCCCCCTCATTATCTTTATGGCCCCCACCCGCTGCCCAGGGGTGGGGGCCGGGGGGGTGGATAGTAGGTTCCCCCCCCTCATTATCATTATGGCCCCCACCCACCGCCCAGGTTTGGGGGCCGGGGACGGGCAGTAGGTCCCCCCCCCATATTATCATTATGACCCCCACCCACCGCGCAGGGGTAGGGGGTCGTTTAGGGGTGGGGGCCAATAGTTTTTGGGTTTTTTTTTACAGCGAGCAGCCACAGGCTGCTCCCTGTTTACCAGACATGCCCCTACTAGCGGTATAGCGAGTAGGGGCATATCATTTACTAATACTAAGTAACCTTTACTTGGTATTAGTAAAGTTGGCTGAAAGACCAATTTAGGTCTTTCAGCCTTTTAGTAGATAACTCCCTGATACCGTGGGAATTAGGGAGTTATCTACTAAGCAGCTGCAAGATGCAGCCACAGCAAGAATAGGATCAGAGTTTCATTAATTCGAATGAAATTCTGATCCGAATAAAGTGCCGAATTGCGTTCTAAAACAAACGAACATACTGTTCTCATTCAGTTAGAACGCAATTCGGCAGTTTCATGTAAAATGACAGGAAGCATCGTGGGAACACAGAGGAAAGCTAAGAATCATGGGAAAATTGCTCTGACCAGCGGAAATGAAGCACACTTTGCTCCTCCGCTGGTCAGAGCTGGTCAAGCGGAGGAATCGTCCATAAGGCAAAGAGTCCCTACTTTGTCTTATGATTTTAAAGAAAACTAAAGAAGACAGGAAGAAAAGAAGAACAGATCCTGAGAGAGAGGGAGAAGAGGAAGAGATTGAGGAAAAGTAAGTTCGGCATGACAGTGCCGCTTTAATCACATACAGGAGGCTCATGCAGGGTCTAGCAAGCTATTAACATAGCAGGGGATAAGAAAATCTTAATTAAACAGAACTTGCAATAAAGAAAGCCTAAATAGGGCTCTCTTTACAGGAAGTGTTTATGGAAGGCTGTGCAAGTCACATGCAGGGAGGTGTGACTAGGTTTCATAAACAAAGGGATTTAACTTGTAAATGACAGAGGATTAAGCAGTCAGGCTGCAGGGGCATGTTTTATACACCAAACCTGCTTCATTAAGCTAAAGTTGTTCAGGTGACTATAGTGTCCCTTTAAGATCAAAATATACATTTAAGTGGCCCTCTGGTCCAATAGACCATCTGGGGATTAAAATATTGGAAGACCCCCCCAAAAATATTAGTATTCAATTTTCAAGATTTATTAGCTCAAACTAAAGAAAATCTTAATAAATGGACATATAAAAAATTATCGTGGTGGGGAAGAATAAATGTAATAAGATTTTATATTCTGCCTAAATGGACTTACTTATTCAGGATGGTACCGTTAATTTTTCCCCAAAAGTGGCTGAAAGAAATACAAGGAACTTTTAATCATTATATATGGTTTTGTAAAAGAACTAGAATTGCAACATCCGCCCTTACAAGGAATGCATTAAAAGGTGGCATCAATTTACCTTTGGTTAATACAGGGGTTCTCAACCCAGTCCTCAGGACCCCCTACCAGTCCAGGATTTGGGATTACCTGGGTGTGTCTCAGGTGTTTAGAAAAAGGGAAAAAAACACCTTAGACTCTAAGGTGTTTTTTTTTTCTTTTTCTAAACACCTTAGACACACCCAGGTAATCCCTAAACCCTGGACTGGTAGGGGGTCCTGAGGACTAACGTTGAGAACCCCTGGGTTAATAGATATCAATGCATAGATATCAAGGTTCAATGCATAACAAATATATATATGTAAGTCGAGAGGGGACAGCCCTGTCTCGTACCGTTGCCTATTTTGAACCAGTCAGATATTATACCTCTCCCTATGGTTACAGCCATTGGACCAACATATAGAACCATAACAGCATCCATTACCCAGCCTTCAAACCTAAAAGCTTTTAGAGATACTCTCAGGAAATCACATTTTACCCTGTGAAATGCATTCTCTGCATCCAATGACAGGGCCAGTAATGTGACTCCTGAATCATGAACACTATCCATAATGTTGACTATCTTTCTCATGCTGCTACTAGAATATCTGCCTTTAATAAAACCGACCTGGTCTTTATGGATCAGGTATGGTAGAACACTTGCATTCTATTTGCTATGATGCTTGCATACAGGGCCAGATTAACAGCCCAGTGGGCCTGGTGCTGACAATTATGATGGGTTTAATTACAGAATCATATCGACCAAAAACACTAAAACACTCCCAAGCGTCATGTATCTGATGGAGATTGTGCTGGAGAGAAAGAAAACAGCAGCTAGAAGAAAACACATACCCTATGCTAATCTCCCTCTAATTTATGTTTTCATCTTTCAAGTAAATCCATGACCCCTAACAGCAGTGTCCAATGAAGCAGGAAGTCAATGGGCACGGTAAAAGGTGTGCCACTGACACAAATCACGTAACCTGCCAAAGGGGCGAACATGCCCAAAAAGAGTACATGTCTGCCCAGAGAATTAGAAGGCCAGCCTGGCATGAATGCATGTTAGGCTGCCTGCCAATCATGCAGGCTTGCCAACTAAAGGCATACTATGTAGACAGCACCCTGAGCTTGGCATAAATGTGTCTAATGATGTGCTCGCTCAACACTTTTTAAGGACTGTCCCCTAGCACTCGCTGGTCCACTTGTCTCCTTACCTTCCAACTAGCAGGCAGAAGCTCCTGGTATATAGTCTGGGACAGAGAAAAGCTGTATGTAGTGAGTGTAAAAGAAAGGGAACGTGCCACAGTGTTAGAGAGACCAAAGTATTACCTTAAAGGATCAGTATAGGGTCAGGAACACAAACATGTATTCCTGACCCTATATTGTTAACACCACCATCTAGCCCCCTGGGCCCCACATGCCTCCATAGATATAGCAAAATCTTATTGTATTCAAGCCTGAAGCTTTAACTCTGCATGCTGTTAGACTCAGAAAAACAAGCAGTCTGCTGACATCATTAGAAGTGGTGGCCTGATCCAATCACAGAGCTTCCCCATAGGATTGGCTTAGACTGACAAAGAGGCAGATCAGTGGCAGAGCCAGCATGATTCAAACAAATTGAATCAATGAATCTCTATGAGGAAAGTTCAGTGTCTGCATGCAGAGGAAGGAGACACTGAATGTT
>OW240912.1:145977219-145987219 GCA_933207985.1 Pelobates cultripes
AAAATTTAAATTCTTTATTTGTATTCGTGCATGAATAAACAGTCGGGTCTGTCACGCCACAATAGCAATGCAAGACTGTATATCAACAAGTGGTAACATGGCATAATAAGTTCTACGCACAATTTTGAAGTAAAATTGAAAGTGACATGCAAACAATGACAGACAAGGTATATGACACTCGAGTTTTATGTCAAGCTGGTGAGTCTAAATTGTAGGCGATTTAACTGCTTAGGTAAAGGGATGTGCTCTTATCAACACGTCGAGATAGTTAGTAACATGCTTTCAACATTGCATGAGAAGTTAAGAAAATAAGTGGTGTGCAAGCTTAGGTGAATCGGTTTCATAACATATATGGCCCACTAGCTTAGATAAGGATGTCTGAATCTGGGGTACCAGGTTACTATATTGCAGGCTAAGAGAATATGCTAGTAAGACTGTTATGAAATGCAAGTTGTATATGTCTCTATGAGGTCAAGTTATGTGTCAAAGATAAGTAAGGCACCCCTACGGGGAACAAAACAGCTTGAATCACATTAAAACGATGTGGCTCAATAGGAGCCTAGTAGGGGCTTCCTTTTTTCCCAAGTCTGCATTTTACTTGTGCATAGAGTGACAGGTTGTTGTGACGCCACAACAGCGAGTGCAATGTCAATACGTCCGTAGTGAATTATAACGTGGCAGATTGGACAGCACATTTTTATATTTAGGAAAAGTAGCGGTCCAG
Source organism: Pelobates cultripes (assembly GCA_933207985.1). Lineage (NCBI taxonomy): Eukaryota > Metazoa > Chordata > Amphibia > Anura > Pelobatidae > Pelobates > Pelobates cultripes. The sequence continues at coordinate 145,977,944 of OW240912.1, forward strand.
CAGTGTGTACATGGATTCTAATATTACAAGTTTATGTCTGTAAGCTAGAAACAGAGGCATGTAGGGAACATGAAGCATAGTGCCCAATATAGTTATAGACCAACCCTTGTAGGATGAGCTGTCCCGTCGTGAGGCACCTATGTCGTTTTCCAATTGACACATGTAGCTGAGTCTAATGGGATTAGAGGGTTTGGATTGTGGCATTTTAGTCACGTTCCTTCTAGAGTTTTGGTGGTCTACTTGGTAGAGTAGCTTATGGGGTTCTGGCCCAGGTGTGATGTGGGCGTCTTAGTTCCCTCAAGTCTCAGGGCGGTTTGGGCGGGGGGGGGGGTGAGCGTGGCTCGGTGTCAGACGGTCCCATAGGGGTAAGTGTGTGTAGTGGCTGAAAGAAGTGGGTGGGCCTCTGAGGTCGTGTGTATAGTAGCGTCAGGAGCAAGTGGAAATAGCTATGTGGAAGCGGGCATTACATGTTGCAGACAAATAGAGTTTAAAAATGCAAAAATATAAAAACAAGAAAACTTTAAACTGTATTGCCTATGGGGGCAATTCTCAATGCATAGACATAAACCTTATACAGTCCAGGTCTCATTTAGGTGAGTGTCCCGTTCCCCTCTGGGAATGAAAGGAGGTATGTTGTCAACGTCCCAGGTTCTTTTGAGGTAGTGTCATCGGGTCTGGCGTAGGCAGGCCTAGGGCTTGTAACAATTGCGGGCCCTCGGTGGGGTTGGTAATTTTGAGAGTTTTTCCCTCTTTGGTGCACAGCAGTACTCTTGAGTTGGTCCATCTATAGGGGATGCCAGCGGTTTGCAGGGGCTGCGTGATGGTGCGCATTGATTTCCGCCACAGGAGCGTGGCTTTATTGAGATCTTGATAGAATGTGAGTGAGTGAGTCTCGAATTGGAACGGGGTTTTCCCCCGTAGATTATGCAGTAATCTTTGTTTATCCGCAAAGGATCGGCAACAGAGGATAACATCCCTAGGCTGGGAGTTTGGTGTTCGCAAGGGTGGTGCGGTATGGTATAGTCCGTCATAGGCGAATTGTTTAGCATGCTTAGATGGGAGGATGGCTGCGGTGAGTCGTCTGATGAGGTGAGGTAGTTCTTCTGCTGGTACAGTGTCCTCCACTCCTCTTATCTTGATGTTGTTTTGTCTGCTTTTATCTTCCATGGCATCCATTCTGGCTGCTGTTTGTGAGGATTGTAGCTGCTTTATAGCTTCCCCTTGGGTGGCTATATTTTGTTTGATGTCAGCAGAGTCCTCCTCTGATACTCGAATTCGTTCTGTTATTGCTTGCATCTCTGCTTTAATCAGGTTGAGTTCTGCAAAGAACATGTCCTGGAAATGTGCCAGGAGATCGTGTAAGTCCCTTTTAGTCACAGGTGGTTCACTTTCAGACATAGCCTGAGCTCCCTTCTCGGGTGCCTTGTCCGCCACTGGCTCAGTTGTAGTCTCCCTCCGAGGGGATGATGGCTCCCGCGTGCGGGGCGTCGAGGCCAGCATCTGGCCGATGTCGTGGTTTGAGGCGGCCGGAGCCGTTTTTGGTGATTTGTGGCCCATAGGTGAATCTGGTGTGCCCCAGGGTATGCCGACTGCTTGTGGGTCTGTGTCCCAATAGTCTTCGTCCCAGGGGGCGATGCGTGGCTGCCGCGGGAATCCCTCCCGGTAGGCCCGAGGCCCCTTGCGCCAGATTTTCGTACCCGACGGGCACAAAAAAGGCATCCACCGGTCCGGTATGCAGACCCCAGTATAAGGGTCGCTATATCGGCTCTGGGTGTGTGGCGGTGCGCCAGTTATAAGTGAATTTCCAGGCGATGAGTGAGGAGCTGAGTGAAATGGCGTCTGCTCCTGAACGCCGGTAGCTCCGCCTATTTAAAATATTTTAAAGACACATGGAGTCTTGTAGAAAAGATAGGCATGTTTTCACCAAAGGCTGTAACTGGAAATACTGGGACAAGCAAGATAAAACCAAATTAATTTCAGACTCTATTGGTCGACCCGGGGGGGGGGTTATTGGGGTTTTTATGTATTTTAACACCCTGGAATCCTAGGGTGTTCCAAAAATAAAAAAGAATTCACTTTTATTACGAATATTATTTTCTAACCCTTTTTTTAAAATATTTGTAATATCATTAGTGTAGAGGGTTTTTTTTTTTTTAAAATATGTGGCTTTATCATATAATTGCCTTTTTATTTCTTCTAAATACATGTATTTATCTAAAATCACTATCCCTCCCCCCTTGTCTGTGGGTTTGATAATTGAAGGGTCATCCTTCAATAAATCTATAGTTTTCTTTTCTTTAATAGATAGAATTTGTCCAAATTTTGAAATAGGCTTTATATTGTAAATACCCTCAAAAACGGCCTGTTCAAAACATTAATATTATCTGATTTTTAAAAAGCGGGATACAAATTAGATCTTTTCTTAAAATTAGAATGAAGGATGTCAGAGGATTCAGTATTAGATTCATCTTTCTGAATAAAATTTGATTCTTTTAGATTTTTCTTAACATTTTTGTAAAAATGTAGGCACAACGATTCAATTTTTCCAAATTTGTTGACTGGGCAACTAGGTGCAAACTTAAAACTTTTCGTTAAAAGCTTGTGTGTTTATCACCTTGTTTAGTTTTACACTGTTTTGCACTTTTAAGTATATCTAGTGACAAATATACTTGGGTGAATCAGCTGCACCGCTTTTTCTATTCATGAGCGCCACCTATATTCTGTTTGTAAATAAGTATTCAGAGAGGCCTAGCTGATTTCAAAGTGAAGTGCCCTGTCTTAAATCTGTTGAAATTGCATTAATGTGGATATGTTATTGAACTATCCGTGATTGTGTCAAAACTATTGCCGTATGTATACTTATGGTATATCTAAATATTCACTGAGTATTATCACAAATGTTACATATTATTATTATTATTCATTATTTGTCACAAATTATCTAATAAAATGTACTCCAGGCTATATAAGAGTTAAAATAGTGAGTAGCTTTGCTTTAAATCAATCAAGGGGGAACCGTGCCAATATATAATTTTTTTTATATAATAAAAATGATTAAATATATGTGTGTGTGTGTGTGTGTATGTGTGTGTATATATATATATATATATATATATATATATATATATATATATATATATATATACATACATACATACATACATACATACATACATACAGTGAGGGTGAAAAGTATTTGATCCCCTGCTGATTTTGAACATTTGACCACTGACAAATGATTAGTCATTTGATAACCAAAAAAATTCTGAAAAACGCTTGTCAAAAAAGTTATAAATTGATTTGCATGTCAATGTGTGAAACAAGTATTTGACCCCTTTGACTTTGTACTTGGTGGCAATCACAGAGGTCAAACGTTTCTTGTAGTTGGCCACCAGGTTTGCACACAGGTATTTTGTTCCACTCCTCTTTGCAGAACCTCTCCAAGTCATTAAGGTTTCGAGGCTGAAGTTTGGCACCTCGAACCTTCAGCTCCCTCCACAGATTTTCTGTTGGATTACAGTCTGGAGACTGGAGAACCTTAATGGGCTTCTTATTGAGCCACTCCTTTGTTGCCTTGGCTGTATGTTTTGGGTCATTGTCATGCTGGAATACCCATCCACGACCCATTTTCAATGCCTTCGCTGAGGGAAGGAGTTTCTCACCCAAGATTTGATGGTACATAGCCCCATCCATCGTCCCTTTGATGCAGTGCAGTTGTCCTGTCCCCTTAGCAGAAAAACTCCCCCAAAGCATAATGTTTCCACCTCCATGTTTGACGGTGGGGATGGTGTTTGTCTTGGGGTCATAGGCACCATTCCTCCTCCTCAAAACGCGGCGAGTTGATGCCAAAGAGCTCGATTATGGTCTCATCTGACCATAATACTTTCACCGAGTTCTCTTCTGAATCATTCAGATGTTCATTGGCAAACTTCAGACAGGCCTGTACATATGTTTTCTTGGCATGGATACCTCGAGGGCGCTGCAGGATTTCAGTCCTTCACGGCGTAGTGTGTTACCAATTGTTTTCTTGGTTACTATGGTCCTAGCTGCCTTGAGATCATGAACAAGATCCTTCCATATAGTTCTGGGCTGATTACTCACTCATGATCATTGAAACTCCACGAGGTGAGATCTTGCATGGAGCACCAGACCGAGGGAGATTGGCAGTTATTTTGTGTTTATTCCATTTGCGAATAATCACACAAACTGTTGTCACCTTCTCACCAAGCTGCTTGGCAATGATCTTGTAGCACAGGGCTACCCAACAGGTAGATCCCCAGGTGTTGTAGAACTACAACTCTCATGATGCTTTGTCATTCAAAATGCATTCTAAAGGCATGCAAAACATCATAGGAGTTGTAGTTCTACAACATCTGGGGATCTACCTGTTGTAGCTTATTCCAGCCTTGTGTAGGTCTACAATATTGTGCCTGATATCCTTGGACAGCTCTTTGTTCTTGGCCATGGTGGAGAGTTTGGTATCTGATTGCTTCTGTGGACAGGTGTCTCTTTTATACAGGTTACAGATCTGAGATTAGGATCACTCCCTTTTAGAGAGTGCTCCTAATCTCAGCTCATTACCTGTATACGAGACACCAGGAAGCCAGAAATCTTGCTGATTGATAGGGTATCAAATACTTATTTCACTCATTGACATGCAAATCAATTTATAACTTTTTTTGACATGCATTTTTTTTTTTTGTTATTCCGTCTCTGTTAAAATACACCTACCATTAAAATTATAGACTGATCAAACGTTTAAAATCAGCAGGGGATCAAATTCTTCTTTCCCTCACTTTATATATCATACGTGTGTGTGTGTGTGTATATATATACATATACACACACACACACACTTTTGTCTTTTTGCTGATGATACTAAGATATGTAACAGGGTTGATGTTCCAGGAGGGATAAGCCAAATGGCAAATGATTTAGGTAAACTAGAAAAATTGTCAGAATTGTGGCAACTGACATTTAATGTGGATAAGTGCAAGATAATGCATCTTGGACGTAAAAACCCAAGGGCAGAGTACAGAATATTTGATAGAGTCCTAACCTCAACATATCAGGAAAGGGATTTAGGGGTGATTATTTCTGATGACTTAAAAGTAGGCAGACAATGTAATAGAGCAGCAGGAAAAGCTAGCAGAATGCTTGGTTGTATAGGGAGAGGTATTAGCAGTAGAAAGAGGGAAGTGCTCATGCCCTTGTACAGAACACTGGTGAGAACTCACTTGGAGTATTGTACACAGTACTGGAGACCGTATCTAAAGAAGGATATTGATACCTTAGAGAGGGTTCAGAGAAGGGCTACTAAACTGGTTCATGGATTGTGGGATAAAACTTACCAGGAAAGGTTAAAGGATCTTAACATGTATAGCTTGGAGGAAAGACGAGACAGGGGGGATATGATAGAAACATTTAAATATATAAAGGGAATCAACACAGTAAAGGAGGAGACTATATTTAAAAGAAGAAAAACTACCACAACAAGAGGACATAGTCTTAAATTAGAGGGACAAAGGTTTAAAAATAATATCAGGAAGTATTACTTTACTGAGAGGGTAGTGGATGCATGGAATAGCCTTCCAGCTGGAGTGGTAGAGGTTAACACAGTAAAGGAGTTTAAGCATGCGTGGGATAGGCATAAGGCTATCCTAACTATAAGATAAGGCTAGGGACTAAAGAAAGTATTTAGAAAATTGGGCAGACTAGATGGGCCGAGTGGTTCTTATCTGCCGTCACATTCTATGTTTCTATGTATATGTAGAATATATTGTAAAATAATTAAAGCATTTTATAATATATTATAAAATATATATATATCTTTAGAAGGTATTTTAAGGTGTGTGTGTGTGTGTATAGATATATATATAATCTCACAAAGTACACTTATAATGAAATCATATATGTATAATCTATTATAAAATGCTTTAATTATTATATAATATATTTATTTGATTAAAAAAATTTTTTTTTACTTTTTAGGTGCCACGGGTACTGCCTGACAGCTAAAACGGTCCCTCTGCAGGCAGCTCCATAGACTCCTATTGTAGCCATGTGATCATCGTGATCACATGGTCTTTGAGGGCCAGAGTGGCCGATGCTGCTGCAGAGGGACTGCTGGAGTCTCAGGCAGTCCCCCTGGCCTGGGATTGCCGCAGATCGCCGGGCCAGGACGGCTGGGCGTACTATGCCACCCTTTAGGTCCACCCTTTCAAGGACAGCATAGTACGCCCGCCATCCTTAAGGGGTTAAGTGCATCCATAACTCTGCCCCAACTGAAGTCTTCAGTTTAGCTGTGTAAACACCTAAAGTAAAGAAATACATCTGAAATGTATTCACTTGTGAATTGGCTGTAGAGCAGTCTGAAACAACTTTTACAGATGTCACTAGATAAGCATTAAGTCAAATAACTTCTTAACACTTTTTTAAGTTCTAACAAAAATATAACCAGAATCTAAATCAGATTGGAAGACGGAATTAGAAAAATGATTTGCTACTGAGAAGAGGATCAATTGGCCTTTGAGAAAGAGAGAACATTATTATTATTGCCATTTATATAGCGCCAAGAGATTCCATAGGGGGGGGGGAGGTTAACTATAAATCACACAATTACAAAAAAAAAACGTACAGGAACAATAGTTTGAAGAGGACACCTCTCAAACGAGCTTACAGTCTATAGGATACATACGTTATTATTTTCTTGAAAAAGTTGTTTTAGTTATGGGATCACCTGTGGAATCTAATGAGCCATTCAGACAGAAATCTTTTTCCATACACCCTTTAATTGTAAATTCATTTAGAGTTACTAAATTTAATTTTTTTAGGCAGTAGTGTGTCCCTTTAACGTAAAATATTTTTCTATAATGTAGGAGGTAGTACCACTTCCCAAACTCGTGTATGTTGTTTTGGGGGCTTGACAAATCCCAGGTCGCCTGGCGACTAGAAATCTCATCCTGGCAACTAGGATTTGCAGCCTTTTAGCTAAAGCAGCCGATGGGGGAACATTGGAGCCGGCCGGTTGCCGTGGGGAGCATGAAAGCGGTCGGCTCAGGGAGCATGTAGCCAACCGCCTTGGGGAGAATGAAGATGGCCGGCTCAGAGATCATGTAGTCGACCTCCCTGGTGAGAATGGAGGCGGTCGGCTCAGGGAGCATGTAAGCGACCCCCAGGGAGAGCATGGAGGCATCCAGCTCGGGGATCGTGGAGGTGGCCGCCCTAGGCTGCATAGAGGCTGCTTGAGGGGGCAGCGCACGCGGGAGCAGTGATTTCCTGCAGCTCCTCTCTGCTCCCTCACACTCTATAGTGATGCCGGGAGCCGCAATATGACCTCATTCTGGCCCGGCATCCTCCTCTTTTCCTGTTCTGCTTTGTGACCCTTATCTGTGCTACCTGAACATGCCTTATCCCTGTAGTAACTGCTTCGTTGTGGACCATGAAAATATAATTTATTGTTGTTCGTACAATTTGTAATCTTTGTGGGGGGAAAAGGATTTGGGCTTGTATAGAATACATTTAAGGCAGGCAAGAAACAACTTTTTGGGATATCATAACACTGTAAGCATTATGTCATGCCCTTTTAAGAAAATGGAAGTTGTGAAAATGTGAATGTAAAGGTAACGGGATTTTTATAGCGGTTTCATAGATTAACATATGTATACAGGGAGTGCAGAATTATTAGGCAAGTTGTATTTTTGAGGATTAATTTTATTATTGAACAACAACCATGTTCTCAATGAACCCAAAAAACTCATTAATATCAAAGCTGAATATTTTTGGAAGTAGTTTTTAGTTTGTTTTTAGTTATAGCTATGTTAGGGGGATATCTGTGTGTGCAGGTGACTATTACTGTGCATAATTATTAGGCAACTTAACAAAAAACAAATATATACCCATTTCAATTATTTATTATTACCAGTGAAACCAATATAACATCTCAACATTCACAAATATACATTTCTGACATTCAAAAACAAAACAAAAACAAATCAGTGACCAATATAGCCACCTTTCTTTGCAAGGACACTCAAAAGCCTGCCATCCATGGATTCTGTCAGTGTTTTGATCTGTTCACCATCAACATTGCGTGCAGCAGCAACCACAGCCTCCCACACACTGTTCAGAGAGGTGTACTGTTTTCCCTCCTTGTAAATCTCACATTTGATGATGGACCACAGGTTCTCAATGGGGTTCAGATCAGGTGAACAAGGAGGCCATGTCATTAGATTTTCTTCTTTTATACCCATTCTTGCCAGCCACGCTGTGGAGTACTTGGACGCGTGTGATGGAGCATTGTCCTGCATGAAAATCATGTTTTTCTTGAAGGATGCAGACTTCTTCCTGTACCACTGCTTGAAGAAGGTGTCTTCCAGGAACTGGCAGTAGGACTGGGAGTTGAGCTTGACTCCATCCTCAACCCGAAAAGGCCCCACAAGCTCATCTTTGATGATACCAGCCCAAACCAGTACTCCACCTCCACCTTGCTGGCGTCTGAGTCGGACTGGAGCTCTCTGCCCTTTACCAATCCAGCCACGGGCCCATCCATCTGGCCCATCAAGACTCACTCTCATTTCATCAGTCCATAAAACCTTAGAAAAATCAGTCTTGAGATATTTCTTGGCCCAGTCTTGACGTTTCAGCTTGTGTGTCTTGTTCAGTGGTGGTCGTCTTTCAGCCTTTCTTACCTTGGCCATGTCTCTGAGTATTGCACACCTTGTGCTTTTGGGCACTCCAGTGATGTTGCAGCTCTGAAATATGGCCAAACTGGTGGCAAGTGGCATCGTGGCAGCTGCACGCTTGACTTTTCTCAGTTCATGGGCAGTTATTTTGCGCCTTGGTTTTTCCACACGCTTCTTGCGACCCTGTTGACTATTTTGAATGAAACGCTTGATTGTTCGATGATCACGCTTCAGAAGCTTTGCAATTTTAAGAGTGCTGCATCCCTCTGCAAGATATCTCACTATTTTTGACTTTTCTGAGCCTGTCAAGTCCTTCTTTTGACCCATTTTGCCAAAGGAAAGGAAGTTGCCTAATAATTATGCACACCTGATATAGGGTGTTGATGTCATTAGACCACACCCCTTCTCATTACAGAGATGCACATCACCTAATATGCTTAATTGGTAGTAGGCTTTCGAGCCTATACAGCTTGGAGTAAGACAACATGCATAAAGAGGATGATGTGGTCAAAATACTCATTTGCCTAATAATTCTGCACTCCCTGTACTGTTAATGAAAAGGCGTGTTTCATTTTACGTATTAACCTCAAAA
>OW240912.1:145992219-145998339 GCA_933207985.1 Pelobates cultripes
ATGAGCCTCGCCGCCGCATTTATTATGGACTGTAACAACGCAAGTTGGGAGCACTTAAGACCCTAAGAAGCAGACTACAGTAGTCAAGGCGAGTTAGGACAGTGGAATGGACCAGCACCTTAGTTGCATCTGGCGTTGAGTGGGGTCGAGATGGAAGCGGCAGGATTTGGCGATAGACTAAACATGAGAACATGAGGTCGGAGTCAAAGAGAGCACCCAGGCAGCAAGCCTGCGTGGTGGAGCTGATGGTAGCACCATTGACTTGGAGGGAGACAGACACAGGAGTAACAACACTTGAGGGAGGAAAGACCAGAATTTCAGTTTTGGTCAAGTTGAGTTTAAGGAAGTGGGCAGCCATCCAGTTAGAAATAGAGAGGCAGTCAAGAGTGGAAATCCCAAATCTGCAGTGATGTTACAACCGCAAAGGATTCTGGGTGAGCATATGCAAATTACTTTAACAAAGAATCACATTTTTGCCTCATTCCATTTTAAACATGGATTCCTTTTAATCTGTGTTTGCAGTATACAATTGCTTGGAACACAATTTAGGAAAAGATGCAAAACCAGTGAACCACTCATGGACAGCTGTTTTATTGTTATTGCAACTCTTCAGCATGAGCTTGGTTACTGGTTTGCTTATTGAGGCTTGGTAGTGCTTGGGAAGCAAAATCCAAATAGGTTATGGTGCATATGCCCACCCAGAATCCTTTGCGGTTGTAACATCACTGCAGATTTGGGATTTCTGTGGGAAAAGCAAGTCTTATGGCTTGACTTGTGTGCAGATTTTTGTTTAACATTGTATTAACTATCCACAGACTTCATGTGGAAGGGGTTTTCAATCACAATTTTCCCCCACCATAACCTATTTATATAAATATAAACAAACAATGGTGAAGACTGCAATCTTCGGTATTCTTAATAAAATTAGCAAAATGCTTTATTCGATATGCATTAAAAAATTTTCAACGTTTCAGCCCCAATCTGGGATTTCTTCAGGAACAGAAACACCAAAAAACTACATGACAAATAATGATTCAACTTATATATCATAAATAAAATAGTAAGACTCACCACAGCTGATGTGCGTACACACCCCGGCGTCCTGTCAATCGCTATGCGCATGTGCAGTGTGGACCAATCAGGACTCGCTCATGTGGTCCATGTGACCACAATCTACATTCACAAAAAGTGCATCTACATGGGTGGCGGCAAGCACAGGGCCAATGGAACGCCCATTAATGATGCAACTGCCGTCCTCCTATCACTGCGCATCCTGAGCGCATGCACGTAAAGTTGAATGGTTTCCTTAGTAACAAATAAATAATATGCTCATACCGGTGCGGTACAAGGGTTTCGGGTGGTTTACACAACCTCAGTGGTACACTATAAAAAGACAATACAATGAATTAAACAAAACAAAATAATATCAATAATACACATCAGGTTCCTACATAGCTAGCTATTACAACAGGATATATCTACATATAGTTTAAAGCTTAATAGCTATTGCTAAACAGCAAAAAATGCATCACTGTCAAAATAGTATTTCAATAATTGAAGTATTAACCATTATTATCCATCGACAATATATAAAGTGAAAAGTGCAGTGACTGGAAATATATTCCAGAAAGTACAGTGTATAGATTGTCATGGTGATTGACAGAATATTGTTAAGAATTCTATTAGCATATTTAAAGGGAAAGTATGCATACAGTGAAGTAAATTTTTTTTTTTAAATATGTCTAATGTAGGGTGCAGAATAGTGGTGTGCAAAACTAAAGTGGCCTTAAGATGAAAGTGCATAAAGTGCAATTAATAGCAATATTTATTAATGAAAAATCTATATGTCAACACTGAAAAAGTTTAATGTGCACTACAAGTAAAAAAATAAACTTTAAAGTGTAAAATTATGCCTATCTCTTGTAGTACATCGAGCCAGCACCTAAGCCATTACGTTACTAAAGCAGCTGACTGTGTAACCTGACATGAAACAAAATTATTAAATATTTAAAAATACTCCGTTCTAATCACTAAGTAATGTATATTATTTCATCACAAGCTGATTAACTATATATAGTAATTTTACAAAAACGAACTGAAGAGTAGATTTTCATTAAGTCCTCCTGGGGCCACAGTTCTTAATTCATAAATCCAATATGCTTCTCTGTTAAGCAAAGTACGACCTCGATCACCACCACGTCTAGATTGAGGTACGTGGTCAATTGCTGTGAATGTAAGTGAAGATAAAGGGTGCTGTGCATTCAAAAAGTGCTTGGCTACTGGCTTATCAGACAATCCGTCTCGGTAGGCTAGTCTGATACTTGAACGATGGCTATGTATCCTTTCACATAAGGGGGTCTCAGTCTTGCCCACATAATTGAGGCCACAAGGGCATGTCAGTTTATACACCACAAACAGTGTTTTGCATGTAATGGTGTGTCTAATCTCATATTTTTTTATTGGTGTGGGGATGATGAAAAAACTTGGCTGGTACCATATGACCACATGTGACACACCCTAAACACCGTATACATCCCTGATTGGTCATCTTGACTCATTTGTTATAACTTTTGACTGGATCCGTCTGCACTAACAAGTCCTTTAGGTTCTACATTGATGTTCAATTGTATCACTATCTACACAAACTCCATCCACGAACGCCGATCATTTACAGTATTCCTAAGATACACAAAAATGTACAGAAACCACCAGGGCGTCCAATTGTATCTGCATTAGATGGCATCTTAGAACCAATTACAAAATGGTTAGTAAGTAATGCTTGAGGTTGCATTTTGAAAGGTAGGCTGCCACTGATGTTAGTTAGGCATTGTTGAACTGGTTTCATTTTTAAAATATTTATATATTTATTTTATTGTGTGTGTGTGTGTGTGTGTATATATATGTGTGTGTATATATATATATATATATATATATATATATACTTGGATCATATATATACTTGGATCATATATATAATATAGATAGATATGATATATACTTAGAGCATAAAATACACATATATGATCTAAGTCAGGGGAGGGCTGGCAGCCTTAGGCCTGGGGGGGCAAAACCAGTCAAGTGGCCCATCGCACCACCAAATCAGTTCACCATCCATGCCCACCTTCTCCTGGTTTTATGACGGATATTGATGTTATGCTAATCAGTAGCTCTTTGCCATACCTGCTCCTTCACGGCTCTGACTTTAAATGTTGTCAGAGCGCAGGCTGAGAATCTCTGAGCCTGTGCTCTGACTCACTAACTGAGCGCCGGAACCACGAGGGAGAGGGTATGATCTGACTGCACCTACTGCTGGTGCGCACCAGCGAATCGTTTAAATTGAATATGCTGGTGTACCCAACTTGTGAGGGGGGAGGGGGCCCTTACACAGCTCAAGGTCTGGGCCCCAGGGCCTGACGGTGAGTATGCCCATAAGGCCCACTCATAAGTCCACTTATATGTTCCACCCACCCATGAGTTCGCTCACAGGGAGTGGAGTGTGTAGGGGATGTGTTATGTGTTATTGTAGAGGATCTAATATGTGTGCTTATGGTATGTAGTGTATAGGGATACCAGTTTGTGTAGGTGATGCAGTGTGTTTGTGTGTAGTAGAAGCAGTGTGTATTTGTGTATAAGGGATGTATTATGTGTTTCTGGTTGTGCGTAAGGGATGCATTGTGTTTGTGTGTATGTAAGAAAAGCAGTGTGTGTGTTTGCATGTGTGTGTAAGGGTTTGCATTGTGTGTTTCTGTGTATGTGTGCAAAGGATGCATTGTTTTTGTGTGTAAGGGTTGCATTGTGTGTGTGTGTAATGGATGCATTGTGTGTTTCTCTGTGTAAGGAAAGCATGTTGTGTTTCTTTGTGTGTAGTGATGCATTGTGTGTTTCTGTGTATGTATAGGGATGCATTGTGTGTGTGCGCATAGTGTGAAAGAGCTCCCTGTCTTGCCCCCTGTCCTATAGAGCTCTCCCCTGCCCCTTAGTGGTCTCTCCTCTCCCCCACCCTCTCCTAGCGGTCTCTTCTCACACTCACCCACCCTCCCTGTGCTCTTCTCATCCCACCCTCCCTGTGTTCTTCTCACTCCCCCCTCCATATGTTCTCCTCACCCCCCCGTGTTCTTCTACCCCCCTCCCGTGTTCTTCTTACCCCCTCCCCCGTGTTCTTCTTACCCCCCCTCCCGTGTTCTTCCTCCCCTCCCGTGTTCTTCCTCCCCTCCTCCCGTGTTCTTCTTACTTTCGTGTTTCTGCTTCCCAGGTGTTCTTCTCTTACTTCCCCAGTGTTCTTCTTACTTCCCCGTCTTCTTCTTGCTTCCCCCAAGTGTTCTTCTTACTTCCCCTGTGTTCTTCTTAGCTTCCCCCCTGTGTTCTTCTTACTTCCCCATGTTCTTCTTACTCCCCTACCTGTTCTTCTTACTTTCCCCTTCTTCTTCTTTCTCCCCTTCTTCATTATTGCTCCCCTTCTTCTTAATGCTCCCCTTCTTCTTATTCCCCCCTTCTTCTTATTGCTCCCCCTTTCTTCTTATTGCTCCTCTCTCCTTCTTCTTCTTACCCACCTCTTCTTACTCCCCCCTTCTTCTTCTTACTCCCTCCTACTTCTTTTTACTCCCCCTTCTTCTTTTTACTCACCCTTCTTCTTTTTACTCACCCTTCTTCTTCTTATCCCCCTCTTTGCCTCCCCTCTTAGCTTCTTACCCCCTTCTTCTTCTTACTTCCCCTCTTCTTCTTTCCCCTTCTTATTCTTACTCCCCCCCTTTTCTTCTTACTCCCCTTCTTCTTCTTACTCCCCCCTTCTTCATCTTACTCCCCTTCCCCTCTTCTTACTCCCCTCCCCCTCTTCTTACCCCTCCTTCCTCTTACCTCTCCCCTTCCCTGTAGCGTGGCCGAGCTCCTCTCCCGTCCGCGGTGCCCGGCCGGAGTGATAGGAAGGTGCACACTCAGTCACTCAGTGTGCACTTCCTGTCAGTCCGGCCGGGTACAGGAAACTGAAAGGAGTTTGTTTCCTGTACCCGGCCGGACTGACAGGAAGTGCACACTCAGTGTGCACCTTCCTATGACTTCGGCCGGGCACCGCGGACTGGAGAGGAGCTCGGCCACGCTACAGGGAAGGGGAGGAGAGAAGCAACTGCAGCCGCCTGAGGCTCTTAACAGAGCGCTCAGGCGGCTACAGCATTTAAAGGGCCGGCCCTGCAGCAGCCGGTCTTAAAAGAATTTTGATCTAAGTGTATATATTAGTATACTGTTTTCAAACGTTATTTTACTTTATTACAGGCAGCAGGGGGACTACCTGTCATTCGAGGCACACCCCCTGCTGGTACTGCTGTGGACGGCTATTCCGTCCATGTGACCGTGAGGTCCTCGCAAGGACCTTGCGATCACATGGTCCCAGAGGGCCGAATCGGCAGCAGGGGGACTGCCTGGGATACCAGGCAAGTCCCCCCCCCATTACGACCGCCGGCGGGATATCACCAGCAAGCAGCTAAGTCCCATGGACAGCGGGGACGTTCTATGCTGCCCGCCGGCGTTTAGAGCCAAGTCGCCAAAGACAGCATAGTACGCCCGCCGTCCTTAAGGGTTTAATGGATGTCTTTTGTTTATATGTGTCTAGATATTATAAGCATTGTACTTTATAGAGGGCCTAACATTTTAAGTCCTATGCTACTTGTCAAGTCTTAAGTTAGATAACACTGCGAGTCTTGAGAGTCCACGGCATACTAGCCAAGGTTGAATTTTCATATGCCAACAGCTAGTGTTGGCATATGAAATTTCACAAAGTGGTAAATATCTATTTATAAAAAAAAGAATTGATTTTCTCACCCCTAATGGGTGGTATATTTATTCTTCATTCTCGGGTCCTCTACCAGCGGCCTGGGAGTCTGAGGGTCTTGCATAGTATCTTAGCTGTCCTTAGAACTGCACTATTCTTGACAGAGATCTCGATGTCCCACCTGGAATCTGTTGAGTGCTCCTATCACAACTGGGACTACTACTGCCTTCTCTTTCCACATCATCTCTAGCTCTTCTTTCAGTCCCTAGTATTTGTCCACCTTCTCACAACTTCTGTCTTCCATTCCTTATCTACCACAATGTCAATTTGGTGGGCCAGTACTTGCTTGTCTGGATCTG
>OW240912.1:145998439-146038986 GCA_933207985.1 Pelobates cultripes
GAGGGTTTGGCAAGTCTGGTAAAATTTGCGGTAGAAGATCTAGGTTGTGGCTAGGATCGGTGTGGTTGCGTATGTATGCGTCCCCATATCTCTCATATGTCTTGTGTTGCTGTAGGGAAGGACTCTCGGGGGTTGGTCTATGATTTTGTCTGTACCAATAGTTTTGGTTTGCTTTCACGATTAGTAATACAAAACTGTATTCCCAACACTGTAGTGTACCTCTGCTTCCGCCCCCTGCCTCCCCAACCCAGTGAGTAAAGGGTTAAAATCTTTTTTTCACTTACCTCTTTCATGCTGATGGGGGAAACCATTGAATCAATGCTTTCCTATGGGGATTTTAAAGACACTTGATGTCCTTATGCAAAGGAGACAGCTGTGGAAGAAAGCTACTACCTGCAATGTAAACTTCTCTGAAACTGCCATGTTTTAAGGGGACAGAGACACTGCACTCAGATCCGTTCAATGAGATAAAGTAGTCAGCGTGTCTTTTGTATCCCTTTAATCCCTTAAGGACCAAACTTGTGGAATATAAAGGAATCATGACATGGCATGTGTCCTTAAGGGGTTAAACAAAAATATGGATTAATATTTCAGAGCTGAGGCATCTCAGCTGTTCGACAACCAGAGGCTGCATTCCCATGCCCACAACCTGCTAATTCAGTTGTATTGACAGATATTTGTTCTCTGAAGGAGGGGCAAGAGTTTTCTGTAAGACTTTTGTGGAACATTGTGCTTACTGAGGTGGAACCTATTCTGACTATAGTGTCCCTGGAACAATCAGATATCTCCCTCTCCTGAGTCATTGAGCATGTAGATATGTTGGGCAGTCTGTCTTCTTGAATCTTCCAGCATTGGTGGCTTGGGCATATAAGTAGTAAAGACATTAAAAGAAGAGACTGTTATGATGCAAGCTTCCACAAAATATTGACATTCCTGATCTCACTGCAATTAAACATCTGAGGTTTTTTATGATTTGAGAGATCCATGACAAATACATACATCGGGGTATTGTTACCCAGTGCAACCCTGTTTTCTGCATCTATCATAGGTGTACCAAAATCATCTTATAACAAATTAAATGTAGACTTCCCAGGTCTTCTTTGTGTCTTTATGTACTATTTGGACACTGACAAAATTTTCATGAATTTGAAATGAAATGAAACATAGATGCAATTGAAGTGCAGACTATCCGTTTTAATCCAAGTGATTAACCCCTTCCTGACCAAAGAAGAACATTTTCCGTAAAGCTTGTCTTTACGTTAAGGACCCTAGATGGAAAATTTCCGTAATTTACTAAAGTTAACCCTAGATATCACTGGGTTAACGCTCACCCGGTCTGCCTCAGTATTCGAGGCAGACTGGGAGCACACGATCGTGCTGTCCATTCAGCAGGGATCACTCTGTCAGGCTGTCAGAGCGGGAAAATGTTCTGCAGGGACGAACGATCCGCCTCCCTGCTCTTCCACGTCCAGTGTGATCCTCTTCACCCTGTGTAAAAATAAATAAATTAAAGTTAAATCCCCCCCTTTTCCCTGCTTTAATAAAATTAACCCATTCAATGCAAAATGATCACTTACTACAGTGATCAATTGGTAGAGACAAAAAAATTTAACCCCTGAGGGATTTTTAACACTAAGGGGTTAAATTTATTTTATTCATTAATTTAAAGATTTTAAAATTATATTTAGCTAGCTGGGGAGGCTGGTAGTTAGTGGGGAATTTGGTGTTAGGCTAGCTAGGGGTTAACGTAAAAAGTTTTTTAAAAAGTTAAAAAAATATTCCCACCCCTCTTTACCCAGTCTGAATAAAAATTAACCCCTTCACTGCCAGTTGATCACTGCCTACAGTGATAAAAATACACATCACAGTATTATACTGTGATCTAATTTTTTTTTAACTTCTGAGGATTAACATTTATTTCATTAAATAATTGAAATATTTTAAAATTATATAGCTTGGGTGGGTGGGAGTTATGGGAAAGTAGGAAATTTACTGTTAGAGCTGCTTACTACTAGTTAGGGGTTAACGGTAAAGATAAAAATTTATAACAATTTTTAAAGTGTAAAAAAAGCTGAGAAAGTTTAATAAGTTTAAAAAAAAAGTTTGAAAACTAGTTGTGAAAAAAGTTTTATAAAGTAAAAAAATGCTCATTACCACTACACATACTAGTGAAAAAAATTATCCCACGCTAAGGTTCAAAATATGCCTTTTGAATTACCCCAGAGTGTATTCTTTAATCACTAGTATGTGTTTGTGGGAAACTTTGAATAACCAGCCAGCTAAACTACTGCAAAATGAAACATGGACACAGTGTAAAACTTCAAAGTTAGAAAAAAACTGTCTGCGTCTCAAATGTGCCCCTTCAGCATCCACATATACCTGGCAAAGGTACATACAGGGGTATTGTTGTACTCAGACGACCTAGCTGAGCAGGATATGAAGTATTATACAGTCGTAGAAAACATAAGGTTTGCAAAATATACTGTTCAAATTCACTGTGTCTAAAAGGTAGAAAAAATGCTTATTACCACTACACTTGGTACAACCCAGAAGAAAAAATATCCCACGCTAAGGTTCAAAATAGGCCTTTTGAAATATGCTGGGATGTCTTCTTTAAGAAAGATGCCTTTATGGTGTAGTTGGAATATGTAGCCTGCTCAAGTGCTCCAAAGTGGGACACGCACGCATCAAAACCCTCCATGAAAATTCACACTTAAAAACCTGAACGTGTCACGTCTCTTTTACAGCACTGTAACTTCACAAAATAGTGTCTAGGTCCTACATCGGGCATATTATTTTACTCAGATGTAACTGAGCATAATTTGGGTTTTTTATGACAGTGGTACATATCAAGTGTAAGAAAAAAATGCAACATATATGTAAAAATGCCATTTCCCCCACCACAAACATTGACGGAATTGGTGAAAAAAGGCACAATATACACCATATAAGATACCCTGGGGTGTCTGCTTTATCAAATGAAAGCCCTTTGTGGGGTTATTTGAACAGTCACACTGCTATAATACCTTAAAATGAAACACAGGCCCATCAAATCCATCTATGACAATTCTAACTATAGAAACTGAAATAGCCTGGTCTATTATATAGCATTGCAGCTTCACAGAATAGTGCCAAAGGCATCCAATGGGGTATCGTTAAACTCAGCAAATGTAGCTGAACACAATATGGGGTTCTGTGCAGGAATAGCACACACCAACTTTAAAAAAACCTTGTTATATGTGTATATGCCAAAATAGAGAAAAAATAAAATTTTACTCCAATATTTAGCAGAGATCAGCGATGAAATGGTTACGTAAAAACTGTCAAACTAACCTTCGTTAAATAGCCTGTGATGTCTACTTTAAATAAATATATACTTTTGTGTGGCAAATTTGTTTTCTCTGCTTGCTACTAAACCTACAAGACAAACATACCAACTTCTAAAATAGTTTCACATGCACATTTTATTTTAGTCCTTGTATTTTGTGCATAGTCGTGCGCACAGGCTATGTGCCTCCCTCCGTGGGCCAGCAGCTCTGCCGGGTTCCTCTCGCGCTGTCGGAGCGTTACCGCGGTAACTATCAGATCTCGCGAGAGTGAACTCTAGCCCCACAGGTGTTAACAGTAAAGATAAAAAGCCACAGGGTGCTAGAATTTACTCTCCACTGGACCACCAGGGAAGGCAGGAACACGGTCCCGCCTCCCTACATAAGGTAAGAAGGGAGGGGGGGATATTAACTAAACGACCCCCACACATTACACACAAACATACAGCACACATACATCATCCTTACACACACAGCACACACACACTAACAGTACCCTCACACTAACAAACACCCTTACAAACACAGCACCCTCACACACAGCACACACTAACAGCACCCTTACACATACACACAGCACACACTAACATCACCCTTACTCATGCACACACTAACAGCACCCTTACACATGCACACACTAACAGCACCATTACACACAGCACCCTTACACACACAGTACCCTCACCCACACACAAAGCACACACTAACAGCACCCTTGCACACAGCGCGTCCACGCACACAGCGCCTTCACACACAGCAGTGTGTGTGTGTATGTATGTGTATGTGGGAGAACAGAAAACAACAAAAATACAGGGTGCGCTAAATGGAACAAATGAGAGATAATATTTACAAAAGAGTCTCTGAAAATACAAGATGGACCTTGGGTAGGTATTCTTTGGTTCTTGATTGGGTCCTCAGTAGTTAATATGAAAAACAAAAGCAAAAACAAAGAGGGACCAATAGTGCAAAACCATTAGGAGATGGTGTCACGGACAACACAGAAATAGAGAAATTCCAACTCACAATCAATAGAGCTATGCCCAGCTCTAGGTAAAACAGCATACAGTGGTACTTGAAACTCCCCACATGTAGGATATAGCTGGACAATAGGTGATTCTTCAATCCTTCTTTCAACGTCTCAAGTACGTGTCAGCATATAAAATACATAAAAATAAGGGAAGAAACCCAATGGTGCAATAACGTATGACACCTGCAGCTACAAACAAACACTAATAGTGCCAACTTACGATAAAAAGAGCTATAACCAGCTCTGAGTAAAACAGCATACAGTGGTATTTAAACTCCCCACATGTAGGATATCCTTCTGGTGATGTATGTAATGTAGGATTTATGAAAGAAAGAACCACAAAAGAGGGCGCATAGTGTTCTCAGTAGATAAAATTGGTGCTAAAAGGTAAAACTAACACACTGCTCTATGAACCAGGCGTGAGTGGAATAATCCCCCACCTAAGGATTTCTTTGTAGTACTGGATCTTTTAAAATAATAAAAAATCAGCCAGGATAAAATAGCAAAAAAATAAGAGGACTGACCATAGAAATATAGGTAGTCTACAAATACTTTTATTATAACAAGATCATAAAAACACAACGGGTTTCGCCCAAAATTGGCTTTTTCAAGTGTAGACAAATAATCCTGGCTTGTTATATTTTATAGGCAGCAAAAATGGCTTAAAATGAGAAAATTGGCGCCATAATGACGTCATTACCATGTGACCGCGGTCACATGACTATACATAAATACAATAGATACATAAAAAATAAACAGTGATCGTTTTCCATATCTTACTACATGGGATGATTCAGATCCCATGTAGAACCCATATTGGATGCTAAAAGTTAACATTTAGTATAAGGGGGAAGAGAGGTGAAGAGGGGATATAAAGGTGAAAGATCGTGAAATCGCAGCCGTGGGTGAGGTCGGCGGTTGCCGAGAGGCAGGAAGGAGAAGTGTAGTGCTGATCACGTCCGGAATGCAGGGCGTGATCAGACAGGGGGCGGTCCCAGCGGCCGAAATAGAAGGGGATTGGGTGCTGAGTGAAATAGGGTATTCACGGAGCTCCTAGCAAACATCTATAACCACTCCCCAGAACTAAATAGCAACAATGAGACATACACACGAACGGTCGCAGACTATGTATCCAATACCTATATGAAGAGTTTGACGCCGGAAGCCATACTGACTCTGGGAGCTCCGATAGAGGGGGACGAGGTAGACAGGGCAATCACGGCACTCAAAGGGAACAAGGCACCGGGCCCAGACGGCTACGATGGCTCCTACTATAAAATCCTTAGAGACACGTTGACCCCAAGGTTGGTGAAGGTATACATGGAATGGATGGACGGGGGACATCCTAATCCAGAAACACTTACGGCAGACATCACACTCATCCCCAAACCAGGTAAAGATCCTACGGAGGCCGGGAACTACAGGCCTATCTCGTTGATTAATTTTGATGTTAAGGTGTTTGCAAAAATCCTAGCGACGCGTCTCAATCCCCTCCTGGGTACATTGGTCCACCCGGACCAAGTCGGCTTCGTACCATCTCGACAACTGTACGAAAACACCAGGAGGGGGGCGGATGTCATATGGTGGGCGGTGAGGACACGGACGCCTTCTCTGATCCTATCCCTGGACGCGGAGAAGGCGTTCGACAGGGTCCAGTGGCACTACCTCTTCTCACTATTGGGGCACCTGCGTATGCCAGAAACATTCATAAAGGGAATAAAAGCCCTGTACACAGAACCACAGGCGCAAACGGCAGTACCAGGGACAGCTCCGACCCCATTCAAGACTGCCAACGGCACCAGACAGGGCTGCCCCCTTTCCCCCCTGCTGTTTGTCCTAGCACTAGAGCCTCTTCTACTGAGGATTAGGGAGGGTAGGAGCATAACGGGCATTAGGGCGGGAGGGGAGGAATACAAAGTCTCTGCGTATGCAGATGACATCATGGTCACACTTTCCAACCCCCCGGGTTCCCTGCCACGCCTCCTCGACCTCCTCGAGGACTACAGACGGGATCAGGCTATAAAATTAATTTAGAAAAATCAGTGGCCATGCCACTGGAAATGGATACTGCGGAGATCAATGCCATAAAAGCCAACCACTCCCTCAACTTTACAAGAACTGACATCAAATATTTAGGGATTAAACTAACTGCAGAACCGGAGAGACTGTATGACGCGAATTACACACCCACATTGCAAACATTATGCCGGGATTTAGAAAAATGGCAAGACAAGCCAATCTCATGGATAGGGAGATTACACGCGATAAAAATGACATTGCTACCTCGCCTGCTGTTCCTATTCCAAGCCCTGCCGATCAAAGTCACTAAACAAGACCTAACGACGCTACAAAGACGCATAGATAACTTTATATGGGCACAGAAACGACACAGAGTAGCTAGGCAAGTGCTATACCGACCGAAGTCAAAGGGAGGACTAGGACTCCCAAATCTGTACCAATACTACTTGGCGGCTCAACTAGCCCAAATAATAGCTTGACACGCACCAGAAGGCTCACATCGATGGGTCGACCTGGAAATGAAATTAATGAGCACCGATCTCCCACAATTCTGGATATGGGTGCCCAGACAAGACAGACCTGCCCTACGGACCACCTGCCCGGCAATCCTAAATTCCATACGAATTTGGGACAATACAGCCACCAAATATGCACTTAAACACACACCCTCACCACTAACCCCATATCTGAGGAATAAAGCGTTTGAACCCGAGCTGAGCGCACGAGACTTTAGGGGCATAGAGAGTACGGGGATGCAGAGGTATGGCCATATGTATGAGCGGGACTCCTTCAGAACGTTCGATAGCCTGAAAACCTTAGCGCCCCTGACCACAAAAGATGTATTTCGCCATATCCAATTACGAGACTTTGCCAAAACCCCGGAGGTCAAAAAAGCTGCCCACACCCCAATGACGTTCTATGAACAATTATGTAACGCCGAAACCTTACAAAAGGGCTTAATAACCACTATATACGCACAACTCAGCGCCCCAGCTAAAGACCCACGATACATTGGCCAATGGGAGGCGGACCTGGGGGTGACATTGGAAGGAGAGGACTGGGTGGACATTTGGGAGGAGACAGCTAAAACCTCAATCTGTGTACTGCACCAAGAACAGTCATATAAAATGCTCATGAGATGGTACACTACACCTGTGCAGCTACACAGAATGGGGAAAACCACGACAGACACATGTTGGAAGGGCTGTGGAGGTAAAGGCACCTTTGTGCACATGTGGTGGGAATGCCCAGAACTAAAAAAATACTGGAAGCGCATACAGACACTACTAACTGACGTGCTGAAGAAACGTATAGATCTAGACCCATGGTCGGTCCTACTGTCCAAGCCCATAGACGGCCTCCCCAGAAAAGAACAACAGCTCTATAATAAAATCACACTAGCGGCCAGAAGGGCTCTAGCCCAGGCGTGGCTTAAGCCCACGTTACCCACAGACGATGACGTGATAGTTAAAGTTAAAGATACACATTTGATAGACAAACTCACAGTCCAAATTAGGAACACGGAGAAATCATTTCATAAAATATGGCAACCTTGGGAAGACTATCTCGACGACTAAACTTACATAAGCAGGACAAAGACAGAGGCCTTGGAAGGGCCTGGATCCGCCGCACGCCCCATCGAACAGCGTTCCCCATCCCTCCCCTCCCCCCCTTTTATTTTTCTCAGCTCCCCCCTCCACCTGTAGACAGGGAGATTGGGGGATGACAGTAAACGCTACATATAAAGCCCTAAAATACTACCAATCAGACACCAGGTAGAACCCACACAAACACCAAACCAACAAGTTACACTACATCTACAAAGTGGTATAACGGCTTAAAAGTACAGCACAGTGACCACTGACAACGCACGACCCGTCACTATGGCTTCTCTACGAAGCTCCCCACGGCCACAAGAAAATATGACAGGGCACCGTTATCCGCGACCAAACCAGACCCCGACTTGGGATGGCCCATAGGACGGGGCGACCATGGCAGTAACCGACGGACACAACCCTAAAACGATAGCAAACCCACCATGACACGACGCCGACGGATTCACGACATTGCCCAGAGCACATAACCGACATCACACAAATCAGTACTGCTCCACGCAGAACAGCGAAAATAGACTCAACGTGAGTCGGTTGGAAAGCGCTGTGAAATCTGTATTAAACACTCAGAGGTTATTGTATATTACTTTATTGTGTTGCACTGTTGTGTTTTTTGTTTTTTGTGTTTTTTGTATTTTATGTACGGGCAAGAACTGCCCCCCAATATTGAAATCGACACAGAGCGGCAAAAAAACAATGTCTCCTAACCTATAAAACATTTAACCACTGTTGTATGCCAAGTAAGACTGCCTTGTAATCGGCCCCTGCGTGAGCCGCTGTATTTGGCTATGCCGCATTCAGTGTCGACTCAAAAATAAAGAAATTTAAAAAAAAAAAAAGTATATATTTAAATAAAGAAGACATCACAGGCTATTTATTTAAGGGTATTTTGACACTTTTTACATAGCCTTTTTCCCACCAATCTCTGCTACATATTGTAGTAAAATTGTGTTTTTTCTGTTTTTTGAAATACACACATGTAACAAGGTTTTTTAAATGTGTATTTTGTAAAGCTGCTGTGTGCTATTCGTCAAAATCCCATTTTGTGTTCAGCAACATCTGCTGAGTACAACAATACCCCCATTGTATGTCTTTGCCACTATTTTGGGAAGCTACAATGAAATATAAGAGACCAGACTATTTCAGTTTCTACAGTTAGAAAATTCAAATATGGATTTAATGGACCTATGTCTTATTTTGGGGCATTATAGTAGTTTGGCTGTTCACACGCGTCAGGGCCTCAGGGCGCCATAGTCGGCAATATCTCAGTGTTCTTTTTCACACTGCCATTTATTTGTCAGTTATTTTCTCTGAACACAAAGGCCTTCCATTCGTGAAAGTAAAACAATACCCCCAATGTATGTCTTTGACACTATTTGGTGACGCTACAGTGCCATAAAGGAGACCTGACCATTTCAGTTTTTAGAGTAGAATTTTCAGAGACGAATTTGCAGGGGTTATGTTTCAATTTGGGCCATTATAGCAGTTTGTCTGTTTCAATAACCGCAAAAAGGCCTACCATTTGTAAAAGTAGACACTCCAGGGTATCTCATGTGGCATATATTGTGCCTTAACATGTCGTCATTTTTTCGCCATTATATGTCAAAGTTTGTGGTAAAAAAATATTTTTTGCATTTTTTCCTTAAGCATTACATTTGTGCTGGGCATTTTGTATATTTGATATGTTCCACTATGATCAAACACCCCTAATTATGCTCAGCTAAGTCTTCTGAGTAAAACAATACCCCCAATGTATGTCTTTGACACTATTTGGTGACGCTACAGTGCCATAAAGGAGACATGACCATTTCAGTTTTTAGAGTAGAATTTTGAGAGACGGATTTGCAGGGCTTATGTTTCAGTTTGGGCCATCATAGCAGTTTGACGGGTTTCAAAAACCGCAAAAAGGCCTACCATTTGTGAAAGTAGACACTCCAGGGTATCTCATATGGCATATATTGTGCCTTAACATGTCTCCATTTTTTCGCCATTATATGTTAAAGTTTGTGATAAAAAAATATTTTTTGCATTTTTTCCTTAAGCATTACATTTGTGCTGGGCATTTTGTATATTTGATATGTTCCACTATGATCAAACACCCCTAATTATGCTCAGCTAAGTCTTCTGAGTAAAACAATACCCCCAATGTATGTCTTTGACACCGCTACAGTGCCATAAAGGAGACCTGACCATTTCAGTTTTTAGAGTAGAATTTTGAGAGACGGATTTGCAGGGCTTATGTTTCAATTTGGGCCATTATAGCAGTTTGACTGTTTCGCAAAAAGGCCTACCATTTGTGAAAGTAGACACTCCAGAGTATCTCACATGGCATATATTGTGCCTTAACATGTCGCCATTTTTTCACCATGATATATCAAAGGTTGTGGTAAAAAAATATTTTTTGCATTTTTAACTTATGCGTTACATTTGTGCTGGGCATTTTGTATATTTGATATGTTCCAATATGATCAAACACCCCTAATTATGCTGAGCTATCTCCTGTGAGAAAAACGATACCCCCAATGTATGCCTTTAGTCGTATTTCCTGATGCTACACTGCCATATAGGAGACCTGACCATTTCAGTTTTTACAGAATTTTATAGGTTTATGACTCATTTTGGGTTCTAATAGCAGGTTGCTTATTCAAACTTTCCCCACAAAGGCCTACCCTTTTTTAAAGTAGACACCCCAGGGTATTTCAAAAGGCCCATTTTGAACCTTAGGGTGGAATCATTTTTTCGCTAGTGAGTACCAAGTCTAGTAGTAGTAAGCATTTTCTCTGCCTTTTTGACACACACTGAGATTTTACTGCATAGTTTACAATCCTTAGGTGTGCTACGGCAGTATAACGCTTCATATGTCACTCAGCTATGTCGTCTGAGTACAGCAATACCCCCTTGTGTACCTTTCCCAGGTATATGTGGATGTTGGAGGAGCAAATATGAGACTCAGCAATTTCAGGTCTATTTCAAACTTAAAATTTTTACGCTGGGTCCATGTCCCATTTTGGGGCATTTGACAGGTTGAGAATTCAAACTTCCCCTACAAAGGCCTACCATTTTTTAAAGAAGACACCCCAGGGTATTTCAAAAGGCCCATTTTGAAACTTAGGGTGGGATCATTTTTTCGCTAGTGAGTACCAAGTCTAGTAGTAGTAAGCATTTTCTCTGCCTTTTTGACACTTACTTTGAGATTTTACTGCATAGTTTACAATCCTTAGGTGTGCTACGGCAGTATAACGCTTCATATGTCACTCAGCTATGTCGTCTGAGTACAGCAATACCCCTGTGTGTACCTTTCTCAGGTATATGTGGATGTTGAAGGGGCAAATTTGAGACTCAGTCATTTCAGGTTTGTTTCAAACTTTGAATTTGCATGCTGGGTCCATGTCCCATTTTGGGTCAAACTCTGAGGCACTGTCTGTCACCTCTGAATCCGCTGTCAGAATTCTCTAACTGTACTTCCAAAGCATTTTAAACTTTTTACACAAGAACTTTAACAAAACAATGTTATTTTATTTTTTTGTTTTTTTTTTATTTCTATTTCTACCCCTAGCATACGCACTAAACTCCCCAATTTCCCAGGAACTATCATCCACCCCAATTAACTAAATAAAAGGTAAAAAAAAAAAATTGTATTGAGAATTTATTGGCTCTGAGTATGAAATAATTTAAAACAGTTCCCAATACAAAGGCCAGGCTGAGAGGGACAATCAGGGCAGTAGAAACTGGTCTCCGTTCGAATGCCTCTCTGGTAACACAGCCTGCACCTTTTCTGGGGGGTCTTTTTTTGGGGGGTTGGTGGTATCCGAAAGCAGAAGTGACCTGTCTGAATATCTCTGCTGCTAGGCCCTGCTGATGGCTCCCCACTGTGGCACTCAGTGAGCAGCACAGAAATGAGCTGAAACTGAAATGTAAGAAAAGTACATTTCAGCTGAGGATTTGCCTTTTTGAAAAGGATGAATGCATTGTGAGTAGCCATTTGCATTAAATAAATGCCCACTTTCTTATACCAGGCCCTGGTCTTTCTCATTATCAGATATGGCTGCAGCAGTTGATCAGACAGGTCAACTCCCCCATGTGTTTATTGTATTGCTTAATGCAGACAGGCAGCCGTCTTGTTTCCTGTCTGCCACGAACTGCGACCCTGCGTGTGTGTTCACTGTGCATGGTAGTCAGTATGAACACCTCCTTTTTGTCTCTGTATTTCAGAGCCAGCAGTTCGTCCTGACATAGAGCAGCCGTTTCCCCCTTTTTAATTTTTTTCTCTGCCAGAGCCTTGGGGAAGCCAGTGCGTGTCTTGCAGATAGTGCCGCAGACCACAGTCTCAAAACAATATAGCATTTTTTGGAGGGGTATGCTATTGTAGTAATTATCAAGGTAGAGGTGGTACCCCTTGTTCAGTAGCGGGTTCATTAGATCCCAAACTATTTTTCCGCTAGTCCCAACTACATCAGGGCAACCTGGGGGATCCCGGTGGCTATCTTTACCTACATATATTCTGAAGGTATAAACATACCCACTGCTACTTTCACATAACTTGTATAGCTTGATGCCATACCGGGATCTTTTGGCTGGGATGTATTGCTTGAACCCCAGTCTACCCTTGTATTTCATTAGGGACTCGTCAATACATATATTCTTTTGGGGAGTATAAATTATGCCAAATTCTTTATTAAAATGGTTAATTAGGGGGCGGATTTTATAGAGTTTGTCATACTGCGGATGATCTTTGGGGTGGCACTTCGAATTATCATTGAAGTGCAGAAAACGCAGTACTGTTTCGTATCTGGGCCTACTCATGGTCTGAGAGAAAATGGGAGTATTGCATACTGGGTTTTTGGACCAGTACATTCGGATGCTGGGCTTTTTTATAATTCCCATTAGCATGGTTAGTGCCCAGAACTGTTTTAACTCTGGCACACTGGTGGGGTACCAGCTCCCTTTTGTGGCAAGGTGACTTGTTGCATTTTGTGCCAGATACTGCGCTGCATAAATATTTGTTTGTGTAGCTATCTGCCCTAAAAAATCATCCCCAAGGAACAGCTCCATAAAATCCTGGGAGTTATAGCTGGTCACGTCTCCCTGAATACCAGGAGTCGCAGTGAACAGAGGGATGTCGGGGACAAAATTGTTAGGGGGCACCCAGATATCAGCGCCAGGAGCAGTGCCAGGGGTATCGTCACTTTCTTCATCTGTGTCTGGCACATAGTCACCCTCTGCACTCTCTGAGGCAGTGTCGGTTGCCTCTGAGTCGGCTGCTAATATAGTATATGCCTCCTCGGCACTAAACTTTCTAAGCATGGTGAAAGCTTAAAATTAACTTTAACTAAATAACGTATTTTTTTGTTTTGTTTTTTTAACTTTTTTTAATACTTTTTTTTAACTTTTTTAAAACTCTTAAAAACTTTCTAAAACTTCTAAAAACTTTTAAAAAAATGAACCCCTGAGGGTAAAAACAGGAATCAGATCACCGTGCTTACACCAGGCGAAGCAGAAATGCTTTGACTTAAAATAAACTACTTTTTTTTTTTTCCCTTTTTTCCTTTTTTCACTTTTTTTTATACTTTTATAAACTTTTAATAACTTTCTAAAACTTTTCAGCTTCCTAGCTACACTAATGCTAGATTCCCCAATTCCCCCTAGCTTCAATCCACCCCAGCTAACTAATTAACTGAAAATAATAGTAAAAAAAAATATATATATATATATATATATATATTTAACCCCTGAGGGTTAAAAAGAAAATAAAGTTAACCCCTGAGGGTTAAAAAAAAAACCTCTGATCTCAGTAAAGTACTGTGATCAGTATTATGATCACTGCTGCCAGTGATC
This sequence comes from Pelobates cultripes, assembly GCA_933207985.1. Classification (NCBI taxonomy): domain Eukaryota; kingdom Metazoa; phylum Chordata; class Amphibia; order Anura; family Pelobatidae; genus Pelobates; species Pelobates cultripes. Next base: position 146,012,260 of record OW240912.1, read on the forward strand.
AAAGGGTTAAACTTTCACAGTTAAAGGAGGTAAAACTTTTTTTAAAACTTTTAAACACTTTGTGTCTGTCAGGGTCACAAAGTTTCAAACGATCCGTCTCTCTCCACTTCTAATCACACACAGAGGTGGAGGGAGGAGGATCAGAAGTCCCAGCTGCACTGTGATCACTGTGACTGGCTGTCACAGCGATCACATGTGCTGGGACAGCACTATTGGCTGTTGCTGGGCTTCCTCAAACGCCGAGGCACCCAGCAACAGCGTTAACCCCACGATCGCGGCGATCTGGCGTTAACTTTAGTAATTGACGGAAATTTTCCATCAAGCGTCCTTAAGGGTAGGTCTGCCTTGACGGAAAATTTCCGTCCAGCGTAGTTAAGGGGTTAAAGCCCAATCTTAGGATGGCCGTTCAGAGAAAATAACTGACAAATAAATGGCAGTGTGAAAAAGAACACTGAGATATTGCCGACTATGGTGCCCTGAGGCCCTGACGCGTGCATTTCTTTCAGGCTCTCATCAGAGGGGAACTGAAAATCGGTAAGTATCAAATTTAAATATGTGGAGCTTCAATTTGATTTGTCAGGGTTAAGGGACCATTAACCAATAAGATCAGGGGAGAGGTGTGTCTCTATTGCTGCTGGTATTAACCCTTTGAATACTTGACCGTAAAAATATATACAAGTGACAAAATGAAAAGAATATATTTGTGAATAAATATGTTTAGAGTTAACATATAAGACTTGGGTAATAATTTATATGAATGGGATGAATTAACTGTATGAGATAAGACTATATTAGCATTGTAGCTAGACGAATTCTCAAATTAAATACAACCTGATTATTTAGGCCATTAGATATATGGTTATTGATAAGTCATTAGATATATGGTTATTGATAAGTCCAGAAGTGATTCTGACAGATCAAGTGATATCTAGTTTGCGAAAGACGCCACCTGTATCCGCTATTGGTACCAGTGCAGGACTCCGGCATAAAACGAGTGAAGAAGAGATCTAAGGAGATTATTGACTTGTATAATATGGAGATCATAAGGGTATCTGTAGTGGAGTACAGAAAATCATGCAGATAAATTGTCAGAAATACTGATAGTAACTTGAATGAACGGGTACAAAATAGAGACAGTGGTACTACACAGTATCCAACAAAGTAATACATAAAATTTTTAGGGCATTAGATCACCGGTGCATTTGTAATTAGTACAGTAGATAGATCCGATTTAAACAGTCTAAGAGGTGTCTAGATTGCCGGAACAAACCCTTTTATAAGCTTTCAGTTAAGTTTTTTTTTTATATATATTTTTTCTGTGAGACCTACATCTGTGACGACTACAATTGCGACTGCTACACCATATTTAATTAGGAGACACCTATTGGTGTTTTTGTTTTTTTAGTTCTTTAATTTAAACATTTAGGGTTTACTCCCCATTTTCACACTATCTACCATTATTTTGTCTCATCTCAATGTATAGGCTCCCTTTTTCCTTTTTTTCTATTAAGTCAAAGAGTGACTTCATTTGATTTAGATTTATCTTCTGTTCACTCATTTTGCATTTTGTTAATAAAATGAAACCATTAATATTTCTATTTTAAGCTTTCTTATTTTACATCATTTTTTACAACTGCCTAAAACCTTTTAATAGTGTGTGTGAATATGTGTGTGTGTATGTATATGTATATATACATATATATATATATATATATATAGGAGTCGAGTATTTTAACCGGGCACCACTCATTCTTGGTAAGATAAAGCGGGATAGCGAATGGATGATTAGTTTGGTTAGTCTTAGAGGGTTGTAGAGAAAGTATATAGTGGTCTTGGTGTTTATTGATATCTGGTATTTTAAGGCTTGAAATTGTCTGTCGGTCATGCTACTGTAAACTCTCAGGGTCTCGGAAAACCGTAGAATGCTATATAAATGGCGTTTTTAATTACTTGTTTGGTTGTCAAACGATCGGGTGTCAAGTAAATCAGAGAGGGCTCGGAATATTGGACCATCGATCGGTAATCTGGCTGAAGTAAGGGGTCTATCTGTTTTCTTAATACCCCATAGTATACTTTTAATGGCAATCCTTTGAAAATCTGTTAAAGCCCTATAATAAGCAGTCTTTGTGTTGTCAGAAAGTGCTGAACGTGAGAGAGAAGACTGGCTAGACCATTACAAGCTCTTGGAATAGCCGAGTTCTGGACGCAAGCCTATCTGCCGTGGGGATAAGCTGGAAGAACACCTGAAATTGAGATCGGGACAGGTGTCAGCCAATCTGTTATCGGCACCTGGGATATGTTCACAAAACAAGTAAAATTAGAACGAGGCAGCAAGCCAAATCAATCTTCGTACCAATCTCATGGTCAAGGACGATGAACGCCCCTTGTTGATGATTTCACATGACACCACGTTATCACAGAGACATCTTATGGCCTAGAAACATAGGATGTGACAGCAGATAACCATTCTGCCCATCTAGTCTGCTCAATATTTCAAAATACTTTTAATTAGCCTCTGGCCTTATCTTAAGTCTAGGATAGCCTTATGCCTATCCCACGCATGCTTAAATGCTTAAACTCCATCACTGTGTTAACCTGTACCACTTCAACTGGTATGCTATTCCATGCATCCACTACCCTCTCAGTAAAGTAATACTTCCTGAAATTATTTTTAAACCTTTGCCCCTCTAATTTAAGACTTTCCTCTTGTGGTAGTTCCCCTTCTTTTAAATATAGTCTCCTCCTTTACTGTGTTGATTCCCTTTATGTTTTATCCTGTAATCCATGAACCAGTTTAGTGGCCCTTCTCTGAACTCTCTAAAGTATCAATAGCCTTCTGGAGATACGGTCTCCAGTACTGCGTTCAATACTCCAAGTGAGGTCTCACCAGTGTTCTGTACAATGGCATGAGCACTTTTCTCTTTCTACTGCTAATACCTCTCCCTATACAACCAAGCATTCTGCTAGCATTTCCAGTTGCCCTATTACATTGTCTTCCTACCTTTAAGTCATCTGAAATAATTACTCCTAAATCCCTTTCCTGAGATGTTGATATTAGTAGGGTATCGAATATCCTATACTCTTCCCTTGGGTTTTTACGTCCAAGGTGCATTATCTTGCACTTATCCACATTAAATGTCAATTGCCACAGGTCTGACCATTTTTCTAATATTTCTAAATAATTTACCATTTGGCTTATCTCTCCTGGAACATCAACCCTGTTGCAAATTTTAGTATCATCAGCAAAAAGACATATCTTACCATCGAAACCTTCTGCAATATCACTAATAAAATTATTAAAGAGAATGGGTCCAAGTACAGATCCCTGAGGTACCCCACTGGTAACTAGACCTTGCTTTGAATATACTCCATTGACTTAAACCCTCTGTTGCCTGTCATTTAGCCACTGCCTAACCCATTCAACAATATTGGAATCCAAACTTAAAGATTGCAGTTTATTGATGAGCCTTCCATGTGGAACAGTGTCAAAAGCTTTACTGAAATCTATGTAAGCCATGTCTACTGCACCACCCTGATCTATTATTTTAGTTACCCAATCAAAAAAATAAATTAGATTAGTTTGGCATGATCTCCCTGAAGTAAACCCATGTTGCCTCTGATCTTGAAATCCATGTGTTTTTAGATGTTCAACAATCCTGTTCTTTAACATGGTTTCCATCACTTTCCCAACTACTAAAGTAAGGCTTAGTGGTCTATAGTTGCCTGACTCCTCCCTACTACCTTTCTTGTGAATGGGTACAACATTTGCTAATTTCCAACCAGCAGGCTTCTGTCCTTCTCTTCTCTGATGCGTACCAGCTTCTCGTCAGGGAGGCTTGCCTGAAATGCCACAGTGTCCAAGGTGATACCGAGAAACACCAATCTGGTAGTGGGGCCTAAAGTCTTATTAGGGGAAATAGGGATACCTAAAGTGGGAAAAAGAGCTGTGGTGCCTAAAATACCTTGGGGTGTCTATGTATCTGTTTCCACCAATAGAAATTCGTTGATATAGTGAATCACCATGGGACATCGCACAACATTAAGGAGCAGCCAACAGAGCATTTTTACAAAAATTTCAAACAATTTTGGGCTGCTCCTGGAACTAAATGAAAGTATAGTGTAAAAGTAATAATTTTCCCTTTACTGAACATCGTGAATATGCCATAGGGACGGGTGGATCAGAAGCAACTTGAATGCATTAGAGATGCCTGTTTTGCTTAGCCAAGCGTGCTTACCCGTGTGCAAAATGGCCTATATGGCATAACTGTGGTGTAATAAAGAGATTATTCTTCAGCAGGGCTGAGTGAATTTATGCTCGGTGTGTGTGTGAAGAATGAGGAGCCGAAAGATCAATAAGTCGTTTTCTATTTAAGGATTTGTTCGATATAGAAAGTGGGGAAAAAAAGAAGACAATCCACATACCAAAAGGTGGCCAGAAGAATACTTCTCCTAAGAAGTGGGAATTTTTTATAGAGACCTATGAGTAAAAGTAATATGTATACCTATGAGTATAATAATAACAAAGGGAGTAACATTAAAGTGTCACTGAGGGAACTGAATGTACCTGAGGAAAAGTTTAAATTCCTAATAGCTGGCAAGTTTAGAATCGATTCTAAACAGGAGCAATAGATGGGGAAAGTAACATTTTAACCTTGAATTGAACTGCCAACAGGGGATCGTATATACCTGAAGCCATAACTTATAAGCTGTCTGTTAACATATGCTTATCGTGTACCATACGAGCGTCAAGCTAAAAGTGACAAGCCTCACGCCAACCCTCAAGGAATGATGGGCGTATAATATGCGTAAATGCTAGGCTAAATCTGTGTCCCAACATGAGGAATAAGGCAGAGTGATGCCTCCAGTATGTTAAAAGCTTTACATTGAAATAACGGAACCATAAATACCTTAAGATAAACACTATGGAAATGAATGGCTTGTGACAAATGCTGGGAAGGCCGCGAAGGGCCTGGCTTATGATGCCTACTAGAGATTATTGCAGATAAATACAATTGTACATATAATTCGTAATTTCATAACTAGCAGGCCAGACATGCATATATAAGTGGTGTTAATAAGAATAAAACATGTGCCCAATTTAACGAACACGTGGACAAAGTATAAAACAGTTAACAGTTTGTAAAAATAAATACTGTGGAGCCATATTAAATAACAAGCTAGTCTTGACCCACCAGCGAATAATATACTTTGTTTAATAATAATGACTAACAAAACTGTCATGTATGCAAAGTGATTAAAGTACAATTTTAAACCAGCCAGTAAACTCATTTTAGTAGATAACCCACTCAAATAGTTAATTGAACAATCGGAGAATAGGAACCTAAATCCCGAAATCGAGAACAAGAATTGTAAACGATGCGAAATGAATACCAAAATAAACTAAACATGAATTTATTCAATAGTAAATTACCAATTTAGTATATATGGCCCCAAAGTGCCGAATGATTATATTCTCCAAAATTACCTAAATTAACTGGAAGTTCCTCCCGAACAATGATCGAACTTTCAGAAGGAACTAAATGAAATTAAACTACAAATTAATAGTCTAATGTTCCCCTTGACCTGAGCTCAAAAACTCAAACATCAAGGCTTAAGTATATGGATGCAATAGGGGAATGTGGCAAACAACTAGACCCATACCAAAGTGAAATTACTATGCAAACGGTCAGTTATAGGAACGTCTGGGGGAAAACGGAATAATGCGAAAGTCTGAGACCAGCGAAACGCCGGTATGGCACGAAAGCTCCTATTTGAGCCGAACACCGTTCGTGGAAATAGGAAACTGGGGGAAACCCCAACAGCGAGAGATTGACACGTCACGTTACCTGAAAAAAAAGCAGGACTGGATCCAGGTAGCGACTGGCAGCAAGGCTCCGAAGCGGATGGAGGCACCTGTCGGCACGGCGATTTGGAGGAAGGTATCACCACTGGAACAAGGTAATATCAGAAAAGTGTTTTGGCTCAAAGAGCAGAACTAGAAGTCCAAGTGATAACCTAGGTAATGTATCACCTGGACTGCCCAGGTAAGAGGGTGATTGGGGTTTATATAGGATAACAATAGTTTTTAACTCCTCCCACAAATACAAGCCTTTGGCCTTAAAGGGCGTGCGTGTGTATGTATATAGATATATAAAATATGTCTCAGTGTAGATTTATTTCTGTTACCAGATTTTGGCCATAACAGCACATTTTTTTCTTTGCAGGTGTGAACTTCCATAGCAGATCATGTGGGAAATTGAAGCATTGTTTGATCATTTGTGAAACTCAAATCTTGAAACCAAGAAAATGAAGTAGTAGCAGCATTGGCTTTTACGCTGCTGTTTTTCACATCTTTCAGAAGAGGAATTTCAAAAAGCACAATTTTAGCCACCATTTAAAAATTAGATGACAACAGCCAGTCTTCTGAACCATAGTCATATTACATACATTGTAGTTGAGTCGTTTTAAATTAGATAAACTAAAGTACTTTGTCTTATAGTGTTTTTTATGAAACTGAAAAGATTACATTTTTATTCTTTGATTACAAATATGTACTAGAAGGTTGTATTTCTTCAAACTGGCCACTTTTCTCATTTAAATTTGTCAGTATGCTATAATGTTTCAAATAGTTTCACAGGTCCATCTTCTAATTTTCACACATTGAAAAAGTGAATTCAAATAGAGTGCTTTAGCGTTACATTTTAACTGTCTACTCATGGAATAAGCAACTGTGCTACATATGGTAATCTTGTGCTTTGTGGTGTATGTACCATACAAGACTTATCTTGGCCAAAACCAACAGAATGATTCTGTGATTGTATACATATGCATATCTTACTTATTTAATGATTTTAGATTATGCAGCTGCCTCTTTTTTTCAAAAGTCAAATATAGGCCCCAAAAGAAATTTAGAAAAAAAGATAAAACTGGAATTTCTGTAAAAATCTACGTTATCATAACTGAGTCCTTACAAATTCCTTACAGAAAAAAATGTAAGCTTCCTATAAGATAGAAATGCTAAGCACTAAGAAGAAAAGCATAACGTGTATTTAGCAAAACTCCTGAATTCATTGCTCAGCAAATCTCTTTTGCACCTAAATAGACCAAAATTTTGAGAACTTAAAATACGATTTCCTATTTTGTTTAACAGTTTTTTAACAGTTTTTCACACAGTTAACCATTTATTTCAGAAAATTAGATTTTTTTGTTAGTCTTCTAGATACTAATTTCCCTTCAGTGACATAGCTTTGCATTTGTTGTTCTTTCTTTTCCTAGTTTTGAAATATTTTTAGAAATCCATGCACTGATTCTTGCTATATGTAATACTTTTATTGATGATAAAACCAAACCTTTTTAATTAACATGCTCCCCTCTGCCCCCCCAAAAAATCTAAATGAGAAAGGCGTTGGGAAAGTATTAACTATATCACAATTATCTTCATGAAATACTTGATTAATAGGGAAACTATAAGTTCTAAACTAACATGAAGGTCCAAATGTCATTTTTGGTAACACTAAGCAGTTAATTCCTATTTCTGAATATATATTTTATTTAATTTGATTTTAATTTTTTTTATTTAATTTTTAATTTTATGTATTCATAGGTCCTATGAAACCAAATTAAGCAAAGTATACATTAACTAATTTAGAATCTCCAAAAATAATGAATAGCACAAAGGAGAAATTTTAAAAACATTGAGCCCAATGATAAAATAAATAGCATGCAGACGTTAGTGAGTTTTGAATGGTGGCTTTAAAGGGACACTATAGGCATTGAAGTGGTCTGGGTACAGTCCCCTTAAACCCACAATGCAAAACATTACAGTTTCGCATGCTTACATTAGAAGGTTAAGGCTGCATTTAGTGGCTTACAGACAGCCACTAGAAGCGGTTCCTGCAGTTTCACAGAGTTTAACTCTGTGAAATGATGCTAGATGTCCTCGCGTTTTCATGTCAACCGTCTTGGAAAAACCCCATAGGATAGCATTCAAGGATCAATGCTTTCCTATGGGGAAGATCCGATGCACGCGCATTTGATCACAATGACGTTGGTGGAGGAATCCGGTGAATTTGGAAGGGAATCGGCTCAGCATAAAAAGATTTTTATGTTGTTTTTTTTTGGTTTTTTTAATTTCAATTTTCAGTGCCTAAAGATAAGTCATAACACATTCTTAATGCCATACAACAGAATAACAAATGGGCAGGCAAATAATAGGGCCAGAAGTTTACATGACCTATAGATTGCACTTTTATGGAATGGATTAGGCCGTCGTAAGGGTCTGTCCAGATGTGCTTAAATTCTGCATTGAGCTAGGCATGGTGTGGCAGTGCATGTGGTAGCATAGACAAGTCATGCTGGTGGTGTCTAGAAAGACTACGCTTGGCTTAGGTCTGTCTATTTCAAGAGGTATAGTAGCTAGTACCCTTGTGCGTCAGGTAGTGTATTAGGTCATGTCTAGGGATAGATTAGTTGGTTCTATAGACTCTGGGCATGGTCGAGTGTTAGGCTAGTGTGGTGGTGGTCTGCTATGAACAGGCTAGGGATTTAAGAGCAAGGGGTCTGCATCAGGTAAAGTCTATGGGGTACCTGTTTGTAGGAGTTACACCTATCATACCGTCTGCTCGCTCCTATTCTGGCCTTTCTCAATCCCACGGGGGCAATTGGGGGGTTGGGGTTGTACGTCACCGGAGCTGACATGTAAAGCGTAGGTGGCTTAGGCTTGGATAATTCTGTCATTGGATAGGTAAAGCCTCAGCATCACTGAGATAAATGCTGGACGAATTGAGAGTGCACTAGATATTAACATTTAAATATATTTAAAAAAAAGAGTGGCAAGCAAGGCAGGATCCTCTCCCGGCTAAGAGACCTTGTAGACCCCACGTTTTTGTTACCCATCACGATCTACGGGTTGTCCACCTGTATGTAAGTCCTGCGGTTTGTAGGGTGGTGGTAATAGGCTGCATGATTTTGCGTCATAGTACTGTGGCTCTGCTCAAGTCCTGGAAAAAGGCAATTTGGTATGTTTCAAAGTTGTAAGATGTTTTACCTTTGATAGCAGCCATTAGGGCCATTTTATCTGTTAGCGTTTGGCATCTTAAGATGAGATTGCGGAATGCCACATTTGGAGCTTGTGGTGATTTGGTGATCCTATATACGCCATCAAAAGAGAAGTGCTTTGCTTGTTTTGCGGGTAAGAGTGATGCCACTAGGCGTCTTATGAAATGAGGAAGTTCTTCCAAAGGTACGGATTCTGGGACCCCCCTTATTTTTATGTTTTTAGTTCTACTTCTGTCATCTAGCAGATTTACCTCTGATGCAGCGTTTTGTGAACGGAGAGGAATCCAGCGTGGGCATGAAAGAAAGGCATCTGCAGATTCAGTAGAATGCCCTGGAATGATGTCCGCTCTTTGTATCAGCCGATGGGTCTTCGTTCAGCTGATATCGCTCAGATTGTGCTCTGGACTGCAGACTCTGCCTCCGTAAAAAGGGGTTTTAACTCTTTCATTGCACAGAGACACTATAGTGTTTCTTTACATTTTATTGCTCCTATACTATATATTATAGAGTAAGGAGCAATTATATTCTGGATCCCAATGTTGCTGACATGTTTCTTATAAAACACTGACATCTATTGGTGGCTAAAAAGATCAATGAATATATAAACAATGGAATACTAGGAACCAGTATATATATATACAAATGGAGATTAAAACATAACTTTTAATAAAAAATATAAATCACAAAAAAGTCTCTTGTACAAAAGACCCACTGCAATACACAACTAATAGTACTAAGTGCACGTACACTAAACATAGATTTAAAATGAAAAAAAAGGAGCTGGTCCAAACTGCTGAGAAATTGTAACCTTCACTAGAGAAGGATTAACTATAAAACAATGGATCCTATATGAATAAGACTGTGTAATAACAGGATATCCACTGGCAACAAATAAATAGTAAATACTTTCCTCCGTTTCATTTCTTTTCCACAGGGGTTATCCCCCATATAAAAGGTTTACATAGGCATAATTTTCTTTCTTTTCTTTTTTGCAGTATGGCTAAAAAGAACTGCCTATTGTTTAATTTATATGTGCTGGAAGACAGTACTCAGGTGGAGGTATGTCACTTCCCTTTTCCTCTGAATACATTGGGAGTAATCGTTACATACCTCCCTAAAACATAATAAATCCTATAGGTTGGGTAGATCTAACTTAACATTAATTCATTTTGCTTGTCTAATATTAATTTTCTGGTTTTGAGTTTCAGACCCGTTCCAATAAAGATTTTTTTGAGCAATAGTTGTGTCAGTGCCGAGTAGAAAGATCCACAGGAATGTCTGTCTTTTCGGATCAGCAGCCATTAGCTAAAACCAGTGCCAACTGCACAAAAAGGGGAGGAGGGAGCCTTCTTGGCTCCAAGAAGGCAGTCATTTTCTTCTTGGATCAAAAAGTTATTATTACACTACACTATTGACTAATTTAGTCCTGAATGTCATGATGTACCAAAAACCATCAAGACCATTTTTAAGAATATCTACTAAATCTGATAGAACCTTTAATATTATTTTTAGTAATGAACCCATTCCTATCGTCTCATCGATAAAATGGACAGTGCTGTTACTGAACAGGTTAGCAGAGAACTGCTTGTACTGTTCCTGTAAATAAATATTGCAACCTTGTTAACATTTCTTTATAACCAGTATCTTCAATATCATGTATTGCTTTTGTAGCCTGTCCCTTTAGTACCACCAGTTTAATGTGTGTGTTTAAACAGGGAAGTTATAAATGCATTTATAAGTTTTTAAAAATTATTTTTCTAAAATTCAGTAAATTTCTACCTCTTCAGGTTCTACAGCTAAGATGATCAAGCCACTTTTTACCTAGCACTTAGTTCCTAGTTCATGTTGGGCAGTGTCCAATCAAATGCTTCTCATATGCAGTAATGCAATAATCACATTTGGAAACTAGAAAAATGTGGAATTATGTATTAGTAATATATATTATTAATTAAATACTGCGTCTTTTACAAATCATATGAATAAATTATATAAAATAAAATGTTCCCGAAATTTTGATTCTCTGTGTTTTGAGAGAATTCTTGTTCCTTCCTGTGAAGTTTTGATTTATTTTGTCTTTAGCTAACCTCACAAAGGAGACTGCTTTATATTAGCATGCAATTAACGGAGCAGAAAAAAGGCACGGTTATTCTCTAAAGTAAGATTTGTTGGGAGTTCAAAGTGACTTTAAATTAAATTTTACATAGACCACAATAGCTGAGCTAGCTTACATAGAGATGTTTACCCGTTCAGCTTTTTTAACCTTAAAGGGATACTTTCAACAAAACAACTTTAGCTCAATGAAGCAGTTGTGGTGTATAGATCATGTACCTGCAGTTTCACTGCACAATTCTCTGCTATTTATGAGTTATATCACTTTGTTTATGCAGTCCTAGTCAGACCTCACTGCATGTGACTTAAACAGACTTCCTGTTTACACTTTCTTTGTTGGAAATTCTGTTTAATTTAGAATGTATCTCCTGCTCTGTTAATAGCTTGCTGGACCCTGTAGGAGTCTCCAGTGTGTTATTAAAGTTTAATTTACAGAGCAGGAGATTGAAAAAAAAAAACTTTTAATGTAAGTTGCATCTGATTGGAAATGAAACCATTTTTCATGCAGGCTTTGTCAGTCACACCCAGGGGAGGTGTGGCTAGGGCTGCATAAACAAACAAACATGATGTAACTCCTAAATAGCAGTGAAACATCAGAGGCATGATGTTTGCACAACAATTGCTTCATTAAGTTAAAATTGTTTTGGTGACTACAGTGTTTAATTTTGTTAATTTTTATTTAGCAAGATTTAAAAAAAAAAAAAACACTAAATAATAGCCAAATATTCTTGGATTGAATAAGAGTTTTAAAAGGTAAGGCAGAATTGTTGTCTAGTACATTATCCATAATTGTCCAATGACCTTCAAACAATATCCCTAACTCCACTGCTTTTCACTGCCATTTTATTCCTGTTCCCAAAACTTATATAACTTTGCCCTTCTGGAACTGAATCTCATCTATTTTGTGCCTCCTCAGTCCTTGAAATTAAGCAAATCCATGTGTAGAGAAGTGACCTATCAAATCAAACTGTATTACTTTATATAGTTACAAAGCTGAAAACATACTTGTGTCCATCAAGTTCGGTCTTTCTCACATCTGTTTATGCTGTTGATTCAAAAGCAGTCATAAAAAAATTGAAGCTTTTTCCAATTTTTCAGCAAACTATGAGAATTTCTTCTTGATCCCAGGATGGCAGTTGGATCTCTCCTTGAACCCGAGAAGTTGTTGCCCCACATATTAAAAATGATGTTCCTGTATATTATGTTTATTGCAAGTATTCATCAAGTCTTGCTTTAAAAATCTGTACAGTCTGATAAAACCACTTCTTCAGACAGATTATTCCACATGTTTATTGTTCTAACTGTAAAGAACCATTTTTGCCCTTGACTAAATCTCCTTTCTTCCAGTCAAAATAAATTATCATTTGTCCTATATACAGTCCTATTTATGAATTGATTTCAAGACAATGGTTTGTATTGTTATCATAGCCCCTATGAGTCCCGGTCTTTGTAAAGTAAACAGATTTAAATTTGTTAGCCTTTCTTCAGAACTAAATCTTCCATTCCCCTTATTTATTATGTAGCACACCTCTGTTCTTATATTAGTGCCATAATCTTGCCCTAAATTGCACTGCATATGCCTAGTGTGGTTTTATCATTGATTTTTAAAGACACAATATTGCATTTTCATCCTGTATTAATACCACTATTTATACATGTCAATACCTTACTTGCCTTGACAGCTGCTGATTGACATTGTTGCCTAGTTTGCGGTCTATAACAATTCCAAAATCCTTCTCATGTGTTTGCATCCCTACCATTTAGTGCATAAGTTTCTTGTGCATTCTTCACCATAAAGTGCAAAACGTTTGTATTGATTTATATTGTCATATGCAATTTGACTGCTCACTTGCCTCATCTGTCTAAATCCCTCTGCAGCAAAGTAGTATCCTGCTCACTTAGTATTACATAGTTTTGTGTCAATTGCAAACACAGACAGCTGACTTTCAATGCCTATTTCAAGCTCATTTATAAATATTTTGAATAGAAATGGTCTCAGGACAGACTCCTGAGAAACATCACTTAAGCTCACTGGAGTTTGGATTTTCTGTATTCATTATGTAATTACGTACCCCAACGCATGTGCAGCTGGTCTGCAACGCTTTTTTTTTTTTTTTTTTTTATAAATGAGAGAAGGCTCTGATTTTCTCATCTTTTCTGGGGAAGAATGGAAGGGCTTGCAATAGCTTTTTAACTACCTCTTTGAAAAATGCATACAAAGGTGAGAGAACCAAAAAATGGGCCTTAAATCCTTTCCAATACGTATCTCAGGTTTAAATTAAATACAAAGTCGAACAAATCAAAATTCACAAATACCCTTGCTACGGCCAGAGAAGAGCCAGAGCGAGACAGATAATGTGAATTACATGTGTATAACTCTATCCCTGTTTTTTATAGCTCTTTTATTTTCTTATTCATGTTCCTGTGACATAGCATCTCCAAATAAAAGATGTCTGTACCCCAGAAGCCTGAAACCAACAGCAATAATATGCAGTATACAAGATAATTTGATATCAGACTTTTTGGGGATAATAATGTAGAGCTCTCCCAGACATATCCAAAAATCTGAATCAGAATTGGAGTAGGCCATAGATGTGTTTATGGCAGCTGTTGTACCCCTGCAGGGATAACCAGAATCACCTGCCAAAGGAACAGAGTGTTACTACAGTTATACATGTAAAAAAAATATACTTTATGTGAACATCACTTACCAAGCAGCCATCCTCCAATATGGTTAAGGCATAGCTTTATCAGAGGATGCATGCATCATGTCCCTTGCCAGGGATCTTGGCATTAACTTGTATAATACTCCGGATAGCATCACAAATTATTGGGTGTTAAGTCTGTGGTAGTGCTTTTTTTCTATTTAGAGAGCCTTCTGGTGGTGCTTCAACATCCTGCTACAATAATCTACCTTTTTTCAGATGGAATCCTTTATTCTTTTGGACTTATTCAACAGAGGTCTCTTCTGTTAGATCTGTTTGTTTCATGTAGCATTTTTCCCTGGAAAAAGATACTAGGGCCACTGCAGAAAATTGCTTGAGGTATTACAACTTCCTTTATGGATGTATTCCAGTGTCCTTTTCATCCTGCTTTGCTAACTCTCTCTTTGAAGTTATTATGGCCATGGACCAGCTGAGCTGAATGGAGATGTGTAGTATAGAGTAACTGATTCATATTGAAACCTGTTGCACACTGATGAGACTTAGTTCACATGGACTGTCTGGCAAGATACTTTGGACACTGACACTGACCAGAGGTAAATATGTATGTATCGATTTCCCCAGACCCTGCAGATAGGAAGAAGAAAAGCATGTCTATGAAATCGCAAGCACAAGAAGAATTATCGAGTATCTGGTGATCAGGAGCTGTAAACTGGGATGTTGAAATTAAAGGAGTATCTGTTCTTCCCACGAGTCTCAACATGCAAGCATCTGTATTACCTAGAGTTAGCGTCATACCACAGTATTTCTAATTCATCTTGCTCTATATTAGACATCAAATTACACAAGTCATGGCAATATTTGAAGTTAGAATCAGGGCCGGACTGGGAACAGAAAGCAGCCCTGGAAAAAAAAATATTCCAGCCCTCTAATTCATTGTGTCACATAGTATGCTTGTATTGTTTATATGTATGTACGTTGGAAGATTTTTGTCTTACCTGCAGCCCCTCGCTACAGATGATCCATCTGGTGTTACAGTGCTATAACCGCCACCCCCCAGGATGCTCCCTGTCCGTTGTGACTGGCTCTGCTTGGGTACAATTCTTTAAGCAGGGAAATACTCCATGCCGATATCAGCATATCGGCATCAGTGTGTCAATTATATAATTTCAGAAAATATATATATTAAAAGGATGTTCCACATTAATAAATCACACTAGTTCAATGGCACACACACACACACACTGACTACAGAAAAGCAAACTGACACAAACAAGCTCACTACAGACAAGCTCACCGATACACACAAATGCTCTCTGACCCATGCACAAGCTCACTACAGACAAGCTTACTGCCGCACACAAGTTCACTGACATTCACGCAAGCACATTAGAGACAAACTCAGTGACAAACACAACCCAACTACAGACAAGCTCACGACACACAACCTCTCTGACCAACACAAGTTCGCTAATGACACAGAAGTGCTCTGACCCACACAAGCTCACTGAGACACAGAAGCTCGCTGACCCATACACAAGCTCACAACAGTCAAACTTACTGACACACACAAGCTTATTACAGGCAAGCTCACTGATACACACACATGCACACTATAAGCTCACTGATACACACACAAGCACACTACAAGCTCACTGATACACACACAAGCACACTACAAGCTAACTGATACACACACAAGCACACAAGCTTACTGATACACACAAGCACACTACAAGCTCACTGATACACACACAAGCACACTACAAGCTCACTGATACACACACAAGCACACTACAAGCTCACTGATAGCACACACAAGCACACTACAAGCTCACTGATACACACACGCACTACAAGCTACTGATACACACAAGCACACTACAAGCTCACTGATACACACACACTACAAGCTCACTACAAGCTCACTACACTACAAGCTCACTGATACACACAAGCACACTACAAGCTCACTGATACACACACACAGCACACTAGCTCACTGATACACACAAGCACACTACAAGCTCACTGATACACACACAAGCACACTACAAACTCACTGATACACACACAAGCACACTACAAGCTCACTGATACACACACTACACTACAAGCTAGCTGATACACACACAAGCACACTACATGCTAGCTGATACACACACAAGCACACTACAAGCTCACTGCTCTAGCTGATACACACACAAGCACACTACAAGCTCACTGATACACACACAAGCACACTACAAGCTAGCTGATACACACACAAGCCCACTACAGCTCACTGATTACAAGCTAGCTGATACACACAAGCACACTACAAGCTCACTGATACACACAAGCACACTACAAGCTCACTGATACACACACAAGCACACTACAAGCTCACTGATACACACAAGCACACTACAAGCTCACTGATACACACAAGCACACTACAAGCTAGCTGATACACACACAAGCACACTACAAGCTCACTGATACACACACAAGCACACTACAAGCTCACTGATACACACACAAGCACACTACAAGCTAGCTGATACACACACAAGCACACTACAAGCTAGCTGATAGCACACACAAGCACACTACAAGCTCACTGATACACACAAGCACACTACAAGCTCACTGATACACACAAGCACACTACAAGCTCACTGATACACACACACTCTCTCTCTCTCTTTCAGTATCAATCATACAATTACCTGTCACTGGCAGTGTGGATTCAGTTTAGTGTGAGGTTCCTCCATGAGGTGCTTCCTCTTCCTGTGTGAAAGTTCACCAGGCTGAGGCTGGGGGCGGAGCTCTATTGCGGGGGCTGGATCCTACCAGACTGGCCATGCAGAGAAGCTGGCAATGTGTGGGAGGCTCTCACTTCTCCCTGCTACAGATAGCTGCTACCTCTGTCTGTGTACCAGCCTCTAGCAGCCACCTCGGTAATTATCTGCCCCAGCCCTCAAACAAAAACTCACAGGAGGGAAAATATTTTTTTTCAGGTGCTGCACTGCTGGCCCCAAGTCTACCGGCCCACCGGTAAATTCCCCGGTATCCCGGTGGGCCAGTCCGGCCCTGGTTAGAATCCATACATTACATATAAATATTGGGGAACAATTGACACAATTGATATATTGTAAGATCAACCAATCACTATCCCAGAGTGAGGGAAGGGAAAGGTAAAACAACTTCAGTCCATTTTAATAAAGAAAATGGGAGAAAGTTCTGGTCAGTAGATAGTTGTCTGTAATAATACTAATAGTATGTAATAATAAAAAGTTATAGCAGTTTACTAAACTGACAATGAACGCGAAGCTACATCATTACCAATCAATATAAACTGTGCACAGTCTGGGCTATTCATTAGAATTTGATTTGTCTGAAAATGAAATGGCTGAGCTAAAACAGATTATTTGGAAAAAAAAAAAAATTTCTTTTTAGCTTAAAATTGGAAATTCACCTTTAGAGTTGTTCCGTAAGCATCAAATTGTTAAAAATTAAAAATCATTTTGCAATTAGCGTAATAGCACTACTGTGCTTAAAATATGTCCTAATGAAAGAATACAAAAATGACAAATTATAAAAAATGTAATAAAACATTCAAGATAAGGATGAAATAGTAATGTCGGCAACTGCAAAATTATCCACAGGGCTTATCAGTGCTTAATGTAAATGCTGCATTCATGCTGGTACACTTGATCTGATGACTTAGTTGAGTTACACTCTGTCGACTTGAAAGTGATTAAAGTAAATAGCACAGGTATTTTTTATTGACTTTCAAGTATAACTCATTTTTTAAGATACATTTTTTTTTCTTGCTAAATAACTAATACATTGATTTTGGTATAGGCTGCCATTTTAGGAAAGTGAAGAGCATTTTGGTACAGAACATTATTCTCAAGCGAATGGTTTTATTCCAGGACTCCCTTGACTAAGTATTACAAGAAGGTCCAGCTATGCTATTTCTCTCACTTTATAAAGGAGGTTTTTAAATATTCTCTCTTGATTTGATATTAAGCAAAACAAGTTTGAACTACTTCTCAATTAAGAAATTAGTTGTTTGGGTTTTTTTTTTTTTTTTTACCACTTCTAGGGATTAGTATTTTATATCTTGAATATGTTTATTCCTTGCTTTATAAAATATTCCAATCACAATAAATATCTGTGCTCTAGTGTAATTTGTATTTATTTTTTTTATGCGAGGCTATGATTTTTTTTACGTGTCATTCATTGATGGGGAGGCTTAATTAGAAGTGGTGAATTGATATAATTTAGTTTGTATAAGACCTCTCTATCTCTCGATGTTTAAGTAAACGATTAAAAAAAAAGCACACCTATATTCCAATGGATATGCAAGATAATGATCTCAACTTATAGATCTACTCTTCATCATATTATCAAAAAAGATAGTTCGAAGACCTATTTTTTACCTTCATTATGTTCTCATTGGTATCATTTGCATCTGTTAGCTTATATATTTTCCCTTCTATTCAAGTGTTTGAAGATGACCATAGTATTTCAAGTTTCCCAACACTATAATCTTTTTAGTACTTGCTACATTGTTATCCACATCACTTTCACTGTCCTTGAACGTTTACCCATTTATAGTGTTAAATTGTGGAATTAAATTATTTATCTGCATTTTTACCATATGTTTTACCATGTGTTGCAACAAAAATGTTACAAAAAAAAAACAACCTGTTTTGGTTGTGGAAGTATCCACCCCTTGAATCATAACTTGTTAAAACCACTTCACTGCAATTATAGCTCTGCATCTTTTTATATAAGTCTCTGCCAGATTTGTGATTTTTGACCAAGTTATATCAGGTTGAATGGAGAACCATTAGTAAACTGCAATTTAAAGTATTTTCAGAGATTGAGGTCTGAGCTTTGACTGGGCCAAACTAAGGCATGTGGGTTCTGTGTTTTACTCCAAGGTAGCTTTGGTTGTGAGTCTAGAGTCATACTGCTGGAAGGTACAATACATGCCAACTGTATGTGGACAATTTCCAATAACAGCTGCATGATCTTCTTGTACATCACACTTCAAAACCATATGGACAATAATATGGAGTTGCCCCCAGCCCTTTGAAACTGTAACATCTGCCTTTCTACTTGAAATGCTTCTTCAAGATTTTGGATTGCGTCTTTGGGAATTTGTGCCCATTCAGCCAATAGAATATTTTTAAAGCCAGACACTTATGTTAAACAAGAAGGTCTGCCTCACGATCAGCATTTCAATTCAACCCAAAAAATTTGTTAGGTTGACATCAGGGCTCTGTGTCAATCACTTACGTTCCTCCACACTATCAAGCCATGTCTTTGTGGACCTTGCTTTGTGCAAAGGAATACAGCCCTACTGCAACAACAAAAAAGGACCTTTCCTACACTGTTGCAACAAAGTTGGAAGGATCCAAGTAAATGTCTTTACATCAAGATGATCCTTTTAGCATTAAGATAATCCTTTGCTGGATCTAAGTAGCCTAGTACAAGCTAGGTATGGTCGATAAGAGTAACTAAACTAATTAAACCTTATAAGCTGGTCATTGTGAACTGTTTACGCATTACCCTTGAGTGGGGAGAAAAAATGCAGTCTTCACTGAGTTGATGTGAAGTGAGGCCTGAGGAATGGAGATAGAACAATTAATGAAGGTATTTACGACAGGGGAGGGGAGAAGGAGAGTGTGAGAGGGGGAGGTAGAGGGGGGGGGGCAGAGTAGGCATGTGTTATAGACTATTGAAAAGTTTAGCAATCAAATTCTATCACCCAAAATATTAATAACTGTCTACATGAAATATTGGTCACAAACATTAAATGACAGTGGTACACACTGCATGCACATAACATTACAGTGGCAAACTACAGGTATCAATTGTAACAACTCTATAGTAACACATGAGAATTTTGTAGCAATCCAGTAATACGGGAGGTGGAGTATCTTCCAATGTTGGGAATTATTTCTTGGGAATTTAATAAGTGTTCAGTTTCTTTGAATTCATTGTATTAATACAAATGTAGTGTTGTTCCAGTGTTAAGATTGCAAAATGTCTATATTTAATTCCCAGATTTATCTTCATAATGCAACTGTGTTCTAATTGAACATACAAAATGATTAGTTAACAATTTAGAGATTGTGATAATCATAAAACATAAACATTAGGAGAGTAAGTGCCATATTACTGTTTGATGGCTTAATTTTGTGTTTTTAAAAATAGTTAATCTGTTTACCTTCACTGATAGCTGGAATGAACAAAAGCTGTGAATTCAGTAATGTGTTCTATTTTGTGTTCCATGGTGTCTATAATGTTAAAGAATAAATGTTTTTTTCATTTTAATGTCAACATAAATACTAAATATTTTAATACTAAACAACAAGACAAGATGTTTTTCTGAAAATTAGCAGAGTTCTATTAGCACAGCAGAAACATGGTGAAGAAAGGGCATAGCACACATATGAAGATCTACAACACACCTCCTCTTCAGCGCCACAAAGACAGTCAATTATGCCAATTAGCTCTTTAACACAATGACTTTATGAAAAAGAGAAAATCATATTCCATTTTAGCAACTAGGGTTGCTGTTGTTGCACTGATTGTTTGACCTAAAGCCACATGATAGCAGTGCTTTCTCATGCTCACTCTGTAAAAACATTGGTAGATCATTAGATAGACACCAAACTAACATAATTTATAACATTGTATCCACTGGACTCTGACTTGTAAAGGAGTTAATTATTACTGCTAGGGTAGTGTGGGGGTATTTTGTATTAGTACAGTGCGGAGGTCATTCCCAGACTGGGGAAAAACGTTGTCCTGGGCATTTAAAAACAGAGCAGCTGGGGCTAGAGAGGGGGCATGTCGCAATCACCAATTACACATTCACGCTAAAGTGGGCATGACTATTCTGTGACCCTTCAGGGTAGCCTATGCTTTGAGACTGGCTAAAGAGCTGTCACATGGGGAAAATGTCCAGGAAAATTTGTGTTGCTCCACATATTCAAAATTATATCCTTACATATTTTAAGTATTCATCCAGTTGCTGTTTAACCCTTTAAGAACTGAGCCAAATGTACACATTGTGATCAAAACGTAAACAAAACCTGGAATTTGACTATATGTCTGTTCAACCGTAATTCACCTTTTTCATATTAAGTGCACCGACACTTATTATATATCATTTTATTCAGAGGAAACAGGGCTTTCATTTAACATCTAATATTTAGCTATGAAACATAATTTAATATGAATAAAATAAAAAACATTTCTTATTTTCTCCCATTTTTTTTATAAGTTCTACAGGACATTTTAACTGTGAATGTCGTACTTTTTGCTTTTACTTCAATAAAATTCACATATTTGTATTCAGCGATGTCTCACGTGTAAAACAGTACAGTTTTTTTTATGTTTTGGAAAGTTACAGGGTCAAATATAGCATGTTAGATTTTTCAGGTTATACACATTGAAATTCACCAGATTGGTTAGGTTGCCTTTGAGACCAAATGGTAGCCCAGGAATGAAAATTACCCCCATGATGGCATACCATTTGCAAAAATAGACAACTCAAGGTATTACAAATGGGGTATGTCCAGTCTTTTCTAATAGCCACTTCGTTACAAACACTAGCCAAATTTAGCGTTCATATTTGTTTGTGTGTAAAAAATGCTAAAAAAACTAACTTAAATGCCAATTTTGGCCAGTGTTTGTGACTAAGTGGCTACTAAAAAAGATTGGACATATGCCATTTGCAATACCTTGGGTTGTCTACTTTTGCAAATGGTATGCCATCATGGGGGTAATTCTCATTCCTGGGCTACCATACAGTCTCAAAAGCAACATAACCAATCTAGCACATTTCAATGTGGAAAAAAGGAAACTCAAGCCTTATATTTGATTCAGTAACTTTTGAAAACACTATAAAACCTGTACATGGGGGTTACTGTTATACTCAGAAGACTTTGCCGAACACAAATATTAGTGTTTCAAAATAGTAAAACGTATCACAACAATTATATTGTCAGTGAAAGTACAGTTTGTGTGTGAAAAATGCAAAAAAAAATGCATTTTTACGGACGATATCATTGTTGTGATATGTTTTACAGGTTTTATTTATTTATTTATTTATTAGATTCTTTATTTATGTCAAGGTTCGACACCACAGCAAGGTATACAACACAATTCAGTTGCTTCCATTAACACTTATACATGTAATCGGAAGCTAGTGTCAGTAAAGTTATGTATTTTCATAAAAAACAGCCTGTAACAATTAAACAACCCATGTCTTGTGAACTTGAAAAGTCCTTAAATAGTGGCGTCGCCCCCGTTTTTAATTTTATTTTATATATGTGCGCCCCTTTTAGCCTCTACGCGTGTATAACCTGGGTAGCGAGTACAAGCCATTCAGAACACTCACTGATGTTAACAGATACAGCACATTGTGGAACAGAGTACAAAATAGCTTGAAAGTAACAAAGTCACGCTTCGTAGTTCGGCACCGTACCCCTCCAGTAAGGGTCCCGGCTGCAAACCACAATAGTAAGTAAGGACAAGAGGAAAGGAAAGAGAAGAGTAAAGAAATAAGTCCGACGGGGCAATAAGGCGACAAGGAGAAGGCTGCCAGGGAGGGTGGGCCCGGGGAAGAGACGGGGCGCGAGACCCCCTTTCCCCCCCATGGCCCCCTAGGTTCCCCGTTCCTCCTATCCCCCCAGCGGGCTCTCATCCCAAGGTCCCCAGACCTTCCGAAACGTTCCCAAGGATCCTCGTATTCTAGCTGCCAAGTCATCCATAAGTCTCACCTCTCTTATCCGTGAGTATACACTAGCCATTGGTGGGGCTTCCGGTTTTAGCCAGGTGTATGCTATTGCTCTCCGTGCTGCCAAGGTGAGTTTATGAAGTAGAGTCTGTTCCCGTCTCGTCCAGCCGTCGACTGACCTGCTGAGGAGATACACCCAGGGGTCTAAATCTGGGGCCCTAGAGAAAACCTGGGTCAGGAGGGCCTTCACGGCCTCCCAGAAGCCCTTGAGCTTCGGGCATCTCCACCACATATGCAAGTAGGTTCCTTTATGCCCACACCCCCTCCAGCAGTTGTCCGTGATGGTTTTATGCATTTTAAAGAGTTGTACTGGGGTCGTGTACCACCTGAACATCATCTTAAAGGCCTGTTCTTGTAATGCTACACATATCGAGGTAGTTCTACTAGCCTCCCAAATCTCTTGCCACTCCTCTCCCTCAAGTTCCTCCCCCAGGTCCCGCTCCCATTGTGTAATGTAGGTCAGCTCCCCCCACTCCCGCACAGCTGAGCAGAGATGCGCGTACAGTCTCGTTATGAGTCCCCTCGGTATACACTCTGACTTGCACATGGATTCAAAGAACATCAGTGGGCTCTGCGCTATGGCCTGTATATGGGGTTGTCTGGCGTAGTCTCTTATCTGCAGATATCTGAAAAAGTCCGTCGGTGTGAGGTGTCTGTCTTGTCTAAGTTCGTCAAAAGTAACTAGATCCGAGCCCCGTTAGAGATGGCACAGTCTCTGCAGACCTGCCTGTTCTAAATTCCTGAAATTCCTTGCCTCCATCCCCGGGGCAAACTCCCTGTTTCGTAATATTGGCATCAGGGGCGAGGGACGGAATGCCAATCCATATTTGCTACTGCATGCGTCCCAAATCCGTAGAGAATTCAGCACCGCCGGACAGGTGACCCCGATCCGTGGTCTGTGTTCTCTAGGTACCCACATGACAAATTGAGGTAGGTCCAACGCTATCATAAGTGACTCTATATCCACCCATCTCCGTTCGTCCGGAGGAGAGTGCCAAAGTGCTACTTACGCCAGTTGTGCCGCTAGATAGTAGTGGTACAGGTCAGGGAGGCCAAGTCCCCCCCTCGTCCTTGGTCTATGTAATATATATCTGGATATGCGGTGTCTCTTATGCTGCCATACAAAATTCCCTATCGCCCGCTGGAGCGGGGCGAGCCGCGCCCTATTCAAAGGGACCGGAAGAGCCTGGAAGAGGAACAAGGCCCTTGGCAGGACGTTCATCTTGACAGCGTGGATCCGCCCTATCCAAGAGATCGGCTTGTCAATCCACCTGTCCATGTCCCTCATCAATGCTTGCCATAACGGTGCGTAGTTACATGCATATAATTCGGTAGGATCGGCGGTTAATTGAATCCCTAGATATAGGATAGAGCGTGCCTATAAAATTCCCTGCCCCCCACCCGCACCCCGTGAATCCCCGGGTTTTTCCCCTTTGTAACCTCTGCAATGCTTGGTTAACCCCTTAAGGACCAAGCTTCTGGAATAAAAGGGAATCATGACATGCCACACATGTCATGTGTCCTTAAGGGGTTAAACAAGTGATTTAGTAGTTAGATGTCATTGTTCTTGTTTGTTTGGCACTTTAGATATATAAATGCACTTTGTCACTTTACTTTTTGGCACTCCAGCACTTTTTAACTACACTTGCACTTGATAATCAATGGTACTTTATATATAACCACTGTTTACATAACATGCTTCAGACATGTTCTTAATCACTTGACTCATATAAGTGGCACTTTAACAGTAACCACCTACTATTTACCACTCTTTTCACTTCGTCCTATGACGCCTTTTTTTGCTGCTTTTATGGTCATTTACATGGTGTTGGCACTTTATTGACACTAGATGCACGATATAGAGGGAATTTATCTCTGTTTGCATGTTTCTAAGGTGATTTACAATACACCGCGTTACTATGGTAACGATGGTGGTCCAACGCGGTGACATCACGATAGGGGGCGGAGCTACCTTTGCACATGCGCACTGGATCCAGCAGGACGCCGGTTTCAACACACAGCACCTGGGGTGAGTTAAATTACATTTTATTGCATCCTATATATTCACTGTCATTTATTATGTTTGTATGATCCTGATGAAAGTCCACAAGGAGGACTGAAACGTTGATCTTATTTTAAACACTTCAATAAAAGTTACTTTTTATGGAAATCCGTGAGTGCAGTCATCTACTTTAACTACCTGAATACTGGAGCCCTGGTAGTACACCCGGCCCTGGAATTTTGAAGCCTGCGTGCATGGTACTGCTATTTTTTAATATATATATCTGAATGAATTAAATATTCTTCTGAAATCCTTTGTTCTTGACATAGTTGATTGTGCTGACAACAAAATCACACAAAAATAAAAAAATGGAAATCACATTTTTCAACCCATGGAGGTCTGGATTTGGAGTCACACTCAAAATTAAAGTGGAAAAACACACTACAGGCTGATCCAACTTTGATGTAATATCCTTAAAACAAGTCAAAATGAGGCTCAGTAGTGTGTGTGGCCTCCACGTGCCTGTAAGACCTCCCTACAACTCCTGTGCATGCTCCTGATGAGGTGGCGGATGGTCTCCTGAGGGATCTCCTCCATGACCTGGACTAAAGCATCTGCCAACTCCTGGACAGTCTATGGTGCAATGAGACGGTGGATGGAGCAAGACATGATGTCCCAGATGTGCTCAATTGGATTCAGGTCTGGGGAACGGGCGGGCCAGTCCATAGCATCAATGTCTTGCAGGAACTGCTGACACACTCCAGCCACATAAGGTCTAGCATGGTCTTGCATTAGGAGGAACCCAGGGCCAACCGCACCAGCATATGGTCTCACAAAGGGTCTGAGGATCTGATCTCGGTACCTAATGGCAGTCAAGCTACCTCTGGCGAGCACATGGAGGGCTGTGTGGCCCCCCAAAGAAATGCCACCCCACACCATTACTGACCCACTGCCAAACGGTCATGATGGAGGATGTTGCAGGCAGCAGAACGTTCTCCACGGTGTCTCCAGACTCTGTCATGTCTGTCACATGTGCTCAGTGTGAACCTGTTTTCATCTGTGAAGAGCACAGGGCGCCAGTGGCGAATTGCTCTCTGGCAAATGCCAAACATCCTGCACCCTCATAGAGTCTGTTTCTGACCGTTTGAGCAGACACATGCACATTTGTAGCCTGCTAGAGGTCATTTTGCAGGGCTCTGGCGGTGCTCCTCCTGTTCCTCCTTGCACAAAGGCAGAGGTAGCGGTCCTGCTGCTGGGTTGTTGCCCTCCAGGGCCTCCTCCACGTCTCCTGATGTACTGGCCTGTCTCCTGGTAGCGCCTCCATGCTCTGGACACTACACTGACAGACACAGCAAACCTACCAGCTCGCATTGATATGTCATCCTGGATGAGCTGCACTACCTGAGCCACTTGTGTGGGTTGTAGACTCCGTCTCATGCTACCACTAGAGTGAAAGCACCGCCAACATTCAAAAGTGACCAAAACATCAGCCAGGAAGCATAGGAACTGAGAAGTGGTCTGTGGTCACCACCTGCAGAACCACTCCTTTATTGGGGGTGTCTTGCTAATTGCCTAGAATTTCCACCTGTTGCCTATCCCATTTGCACAATAGCATGTGAAATTGATTGTGACTCAGTGGACAGTTTGATTTCACAGAAGTGTGATTGACTTGGAGTTACATTGTGTTGTTTAAGTGTTCCCTTTATTTTCTTGAGCAGTGTGTGTGTGTGTATATATATATATATATATATATATATATATATATATATGTGTGTGTGTGTGTGTGTATGTATGTATGTTTATATATATGTATTTATGTCATTCTAAATGTATTTTGAATTTAATACATGTATATTAATATCAAAATAGAACAACTTTTTTCATTTTTTTTAAATGTATTTATTGATTATTTTTATTTTGTATAATTTTAAATATATATAATTAATGTCATTCTATGTGTATTTTAACATTCATATATTATATATATTAATATTAAAATACACTTTTAATAATGGTTTGTGTGTGTGCATATAAAAGTACTATATATATATATATATATATGTGTATATATATATATATATATATAT
>OW240912.1:146041821-146119037 GCA_933207985.1 Pelobates cultripes
ATAATTCATTGTTGCACTATATAATATTGTTATTTAATGGGATTTGTGTAGTGTATACATGAATTTGCTACCTGGTAGAGGTGACATGACCAGTTTCAGCATGAGAGAGGTTAATTTGATTATATAGTAATGTGATTGATGGTAGAAGATTTACAACAAGTGTAGCGGACCACGGGTTACCCGGCTGATTACCTCCACTAATTCCTTCTCTCAGCCAGACTGGAACCATTAAATCATGCCGACATCCATTTCCCCAGTAACCAGATGAAACATAGTCCTGGGAGTCAACTGATTTATTTTAGGCCACACACAGCTTTTATGCACAGACCCCTACATGGGGTCTCCCACAAAACAATACAGGGTTTCCTTCCCTTTGTGTCTGAGAGATAATTGTGTGAAAAAACTATAACTCAATTATCTCTCAGGTACAGAAAAACCTACATGAAATATACTGTACCCCAAAAGTTCCCCCACCATAACTAGGAACCCTGATCTGAGTGTTTAACATATCCAAATATCACTCAGATCGGTTTGGTGGACTTGGATTGTCATTGGTGTAAAGTTTTGACTGGCCAGACACAAGGGGATAGCCCAAAATAGTTCCAGAGGAATAGGTGCCCCGGACAGTCTTTGTTCAGGAGTTCCTGTGCGGACAACATGCAAGGGGTTCTCTTGATTTTGGTGTACGAATACTCCCCCCAGTCAGTAATTCCCATCTCCCGAACATCGTTCACATAGTTGGTCGGGAAGTAGAATGGGCAGCGGTATAATCTTCACGTGGTTCATGCGAGTGCCTAGCCAAAAAGAGTTCCAGGCACTTGACGAACCAGTGCTGCTGCCCATGTTCGGGAGACAAAATGGCCACCACTCTTGTCGACCACGTGCATTCGCTTATACGAAAGGGTGGTCAACCTGGGGAGCATTTATTAATTACTTCCTTGCGGTTTTGAACTTAAGTTGCTGGTGTGAACATTCTAATGGGGAACAGGGGTGTTCTTTATTCGGTAGTCGAATGTAGAATGTTCGTATTATCAGCCATTCGGATATATTTATTATAAGAAGTAACTATGGCAACAGCACAATTTTTCTATTTTATAATTTATATAATTCTGTATTTCTCCATTATTAGTTAATCATCTTTATTTTCATTCTCTACAGTTATTATCCTCTCATTTGGGATTCATTTTATTTTCAGGACTATATGACTTTTCTTTGTCCTGTATGCTATCAAACATAAGAGGTTATATGTCAATACCATAAAAGTCTTAATTAATGAATATCTTTATTATTTATGATTGTGACAAACTCTCCTTTCCAAGTGAGTTTGCCACGAGCTCCTGGAGGAGCCTGCTTGCCAGCTTCCTGCCCACACACTATGGACCCTGTAAAATGTAATATCAAAGTCTCAGTTCGTGTATTTGGACTACATGGTTCGGTGGCATGAACTGGAGACCGCCCTGGAGCTTGTTAAGCCTAATTGCTACTTTGTAGCAATTTCCAATTGTTCATCTGGGTGGCCGCATTTCCTATGGACGACCACAATGTGGTGGCCATCTTGTTCGCATGACCACAGGCAGCAGTGTTTGACCGTCAAGTTCATGGAACTATTTTCGGATGCTAAAACTCCATAACACCGCTGGACTTCCATGATCGCCTGTGTTCGGTTCTACAACACTTAGAAAGACACTGTTCGGTGGAAACGTTTCAATGAACAAGGGAAACAAGCTCCAGGTTAAGAACATTGACTTAGTTCGGTAGTTTGTTCAGTTTTTAAACTACCGAACTAGACCAACTGCAAGCGCTGATTCTCTGGAACTGTTTTGGGCATGGGACCATGCATGCGGTCGGTCAAATTATGACTTCCAAGAAATTCCTGAGCACCTGAACCAATTGAGTGATTTTTTGATATGTTGGTCACCCAGATCGGGGCTATCAGGGGATGTAACTTTTGTGGGGTTTTATGTATTTTTAAGGTACTTTTGGGGTATTTGGGAAATGTGTGTTTTTTGTGCCTGGAGATAATTGAGTCTAATACAGTGCTACACTCAATTATCTCCCAGTTACAGGGGAGGGATTATCTTGTTTTGTATGTGAGTGTCCTGGACCTGAGAACCAATGTAATCGTGTGTATGTTTTTACTGTAGTGTACTCCCAGGTCCAGGGGGGTGCCCCTTGCATGGGGACTTGCATATAAGGCCAGTTGTGGCTGCCAATAAACGTATTCCAGCTTGTACTCCCAGAACTATGTGTCGTCTGGTTACTGGGATGGGAAAGGGATATTTTTTCATCACTGTTCCAGTGTGGAGGATTCAACGGGGAAAGTCCTTGTAAGAACTAGAGCTCCCAGGACTGACTGTCGTCCAGTGCCTGGGGGTGTCTAGAGCAAATTCCCCATTCAGCTCCAGGAGGGAGCGGTTTCAAGACCCCGGTGAAGTCATGGTGACTGTGGGCAGAAGTGCTGCGGTTTGTCCCCTGTTCCAGCTAGGAAGCGGTCCTTGTCGGAGGTACCCAGCCAGGGGTCCAGGGAGATCCATTGCAATGATTAAGGTCTAAAACATTTAATATTATCTTCAGATATCTTTATTCAGACTCCACCGTGCGTTCACGATCTATACTTTGTTCATTCAGTGTAAACACTCCTCTCGATACACTGATAGCCCATTGCTGCATTCAAATTTTATTGATCCAATGAGATCACAGTATACCCTTCTTAACACCTGCAATTTTGTTTCCCAGTTCCCCTCTGATGAGCTTAACAGCCAAAACGCGCGTAAGCAGCAGTTTCACTTATACTTGCATCTAAACCTAACAAGTGCTACCAGGCAGTATAACCATCACTCTGACCGCTTATTCCATTTATTTTATGTTTTGTGTCCAGAAGGTCACTAGGTAACATAGGGGTTTCTCGTACTGCTCACTCCTTTAAAGTAATAGCCTCTGATCTGAAGGGAGCTCCTGGCGATAACGGCCTAAAATGACCAATTAACCTTGGAAATATCACCCCCCAAAGCACCCCAGCTACCCACACAAGTAGCAGTAATGGGCAGGAAGACAAAAAAAACCAAGCCCGATTTGCCCCGGCCGGGCGCTAGCATAGGAGACCTATGGCGGCGGGCACATGGCGCACCAGAGCCGGACATGGCCGCTTACATAGAAGGCCTAGAAGACTCAGACGACCTGCTCTCTGACCCAGACGAGCCCTGCTCACCAGCAAGGTGGCCGCCGGAGAAGCCTAACCCAAAGCAGGCCGCGCAGCCTGACTCAGCTCCGGTCACGAAAGCCGAAATGAGGGAGCTACTGGCGGAACTCCGCCAAAATATTCAGGAGGACGTAGCCGACATGCGGAGAGACATAAAGGGCCTTACGGACCGCGTGGACACTGTGGAGCAGAACTCCCACACGCATACCAGGCAAGTGACCTCCCTCCAGCAGGAGATGAAAATGCTGCAGCAACAGCACTTGAAGGTAGAAGGGGCTATGGCGGCAATGGAAGACTCGCGACGTGCCCAGAACCTTAAGGTCAGAGGCATCGCAGAATCAGTTCCAGACTCTGAACTCCCCCACCTCATGCGGCGCCTGGTGAGTAAAATACTGCCACCAAAGCAAGCCAAGGGAGTAGGCCTCGACGGCATATTTAGAATCCCTAAACCACCAATGGCCCCATCAGCAGCAACTAGGGATCTAATAGTCAAATTCCAGAAGCGACAGGACAAAGAAGCAGTAATGGCCGCCATTAGGAACACTACTCCGCTCACATTTGAGGATATGACTCTCTCCTTTTACCCGGACTTATCCAGGGGAACCATGGCCTGGCGCTCAACCCTTAGGATTTCACCACCCTGCTCCGCGAGCGAGATATCAAATACAGATGGCACTCACCCCACAAGCTTCAAGTGCATCAGGGAGACACCACGTACCTCATCGCGGACTTACAAGAGGCGGAGGCCCACCTTCCCATTCTGGGGCTCCCGGCAGACGCCATACGACGACGCCCCACAAACCCTAAACCACACAAATGGAATCCGGCTACCTCCAAACCTTTTGTTCCTGGGGGGTCCACCCACGCCGCACAGACTGTAGCCACCACCTAAGTGCTTCCGAAGGGGATGGCCGAGCCTCACCGGCTATTCACTTGTTGTTTTGGTCTTCTTTTTCGTTAATTTACCTCTCTACGATTGCATTACATTTTGTATATAGTTTATGGTCTAACAGTACATTTTAGGGGGACAGGCCTACTTAAAAGGCTCACATTCACCATGGGCGGCACTGAGGCAGCACAATGCCATCAACCACACCTGGCCCAAGACGGGCTGACACAGGGGCTATCTGCGTCCCCGCAGGCCCTGCAACAGGGACACCGCGAGACCACACACTACAATAAGTTTTACAGTAAGGCTCTGGCACATAGCAGCAGAGCTGGTTAGCACAGGGGAGCAAACGCTGCAGCATATTAACCACAAGCAAATCACCCACTCACCATAAAGTCTTATAACAGCTACTATTCCATTGCAAAGGTGCTCCTGTACATGACAGCAATACCTCTTACAATTGTACGGATCCCACTAACTGCTCTCAACGATAAAACAACATACACGTAGTTTACCTTTTAAATGCATTTTCTCATTTATTAACTGCTAACCATGTTTACAAAGCTCGACTACGATAACGTAGTAGATCTAGCATTCATGACTAATCGTCTGTATATATCATGGCACGTTAGCAACACTTACTACATCGACATGTATATTCTAGCATAACCAAAAAAAAAAAATGTGTATACGAATTCTCATGCCAATGTTCAAATGTTTTGTATCTTGCAATACGCTGTTGTGGCGACCGTCAACAAACTGTACCTACCTGCACAACAAAAATAAAGAATTAAAAAAAAAAAAAAAAAAAATAAAAAAAAAAATAAATAAAGTAATAGCCTCTCCTGCTATACTAAGTTGCCGACCATCGCTATTACCGCCTGATCGTTGGCTATTACCCTATTGTGGCTATGACACAGCTCCTCTTTTTTTCATTACTGGGGAGGTTTATCTACCAACTAGCGAAGACAGGGAGAGCTTTTTTTGGGGTAAGAGGTGCCCTCAAAGGCACAATAGGGTGAGATACTGGTTATCTGGCATATTTCCCGTTTTATGTACCCACAAACCTTTTCTTTATATAGACTGTTAATATCACACTATACTATTTGTTATACAAGGACAAAAGTGTTAATAGAAATTGTGCCACAACTTCTATATCCGCTTTGCTTACGATGTCTGACACTCTACATCTAAGTTAATATTGTAACCATTAAGTTAGTTAAATCTGTGTTGATCTGAAATAGTTTCAGGTCAGTCGGCAACATTTCACACTGTCTTTAGTGTATAGCGAAGACTGCCACACCATGGCTATGAGCTAAATGCTTTTGTAACACAGTAACATGGCAATAATTTGCTGTGGATAGCCTAACAGTACTTCTGTTTGATACACTCTGAAGGAAGAGTTATTAAACAGTTCACATTGAGCTAGTGTGAATCAATTTATATTTATATACATCATCCTAATGAAGTAGGACTAGTCCTAGAGCATTCCATCTGTAGTTGCTAGCAAGAAGTCTACATTAATTTGTACTCAGTTTGCACCATCCTCATGGAGGTCTGACACTTGCATAGTTACTGTATCCTCACGAGGGCGCTCCTTAGTGTCAGCCAATATTTTAGTCTTTCTGTAGGCATACCATTGTATCTTTGTTTGTGGTCAGTCTTGTATGTTTAGTCAATTTATTGGATTTTTTAATTTTAATACTCATTAAATGATAAGTTTTAAATAGGACATAGGTTCCTTAACGGTATTATTTTTCAGTCACTGTGTTTCCAACCAGAGCTCCTCTACAGGGTGTGAAATATTACATAAGAGTGTCTAGCTTCAATGTAAACTAACTGGCTAATCTTCAATATGATAATTAAGTGACCATTAGCGGTCAGGAGACCATTGTTTTCCAGTGTCGTATCCAAAAGAAACATATATAATCACCCACAGAGTAATAATCGTGCCACCCTTTGTGCATATTCAGAATGGGGAAAGCACTACCTACAAAAAGAGTATAAAAATGGCTAGTGCTTAAACCATTTCAAAGGAATTGTGAAATCTGCTGTATTAGGTCTGTAGTGGAGCCCTAGTCCTGGCAGGAACTTTCTTCCGCTGGATCACCAAGAGTAAAATCGTGAACAAGAAAATGCCAAGTAAATAGCCCACCTCCTACCCAGCAATTTGATGACAAACAGTTCTGGGAGTACAACTGACTTTATTCTGCCACACACAGCTTTTTATGCATTGCCCCTAGCATGGGGTTTCCAGATCAAAAACACAGGGTTTCTTTCCCAAGATTCTTTGTGTTTGAGAGATAATTGAGCTCAATTTAAGATAATTAAAGTATCTCTGAAATACAGAACCTTTCAAACATTTTTAACATACCCCAAAAATACATGACCGGAATCTAGGTACCCCACAAAAATCATATTCCCGAATAGCCCCGACGTGCAAGTGCACAATGTATCCAAAAGCCCCAAATAGTTTCAGAGGATTGGGCAGGATGGCTGGTCGGCTTTCGGGTGTTCCTCCTGGCTGTTATGGAGCAAGTCCATCTAGACGAACGGGCAGCAATACCATCTTTGCCCGGGTTCGCAGAGACACGAGGTCGAAAACCGTTCCAGGTTTTTGACCAAGTAACACTGCTTGCGTTCGGGAGACAAAATTGCGTTCAGTTATACGAATGGCGGCCACCCAGGGAAAGCACTCAAGCGAAGGTGTCAAGTCTTTAATTTGTGGTTAACAGCCAGGGGCGGTTGGTGTTCACTGGGGCATAACAAGGGACCACACACCAGTAATTTGGGAGATGAACAAGGGGGTACGGACAACAGAACATAGGGGAATGGAGTCTGCTACAAGGTCATAAGTACGTAGTGTGGCATATGTATGGAATTAAAAAATTATACTACATTTATAGATGCAATAACAAAATGAAAAATAAAAATCAGTAGTCATAGTCTGAAAAAAATGTTAAAGGACCACTATAGGCACCCAGACCACTTCAGCTCAATGAAGTGGTCTGGGTGCTAGGTCCATCTAGTGTTAACCCTGCAACTATAAACATAGCAGTTTCACAGAAACTGTTATGTTTACACTAGGGTTAATCCAGCCTCTAGTGGCTGTCTCACTGACAGCCTCTAGAGGCGCTTCTGTGCTTCTCACTGTGAAAATCACAGTGAGAAGACACTGACGTCCGTAGGAAAGCATTGAGAAATGCTTACCTATGGACTGTTTGAATGGGCGTGTGGCTCTTGCAATGCATGCGCATTCAAAGCTGACATCGGGAGGAGGAGGAGAGTTGCCCAGCACCGAGGGAGCCCGGCGCTGGAGAAAGGTAAGTGTTTAACCCCTTCGGGAGGGGACCCTGAGGGTGGGAGGGACCTAAAGCTATAGAAAATGTGAGTGTGATACCTTCTAGTGCTTTTTTACCTTTCTATATATTCATTTTACCTGCTATATTGCCCTATGAGAATCTGTGTTTTATCCTTTTAGTGACCATAAAGGAATCTCTAAATGGGGCATATTTACATATTATATATCACTATTTGTGGTACACTGTCACTGTAGCAGACTGTGTTTTGCTACTCATCATTTTTTATTGTGGGCTGTCCCTACCCTTAATTGTTGCAGTATGTTATTCCATTTGCCACGGTTCATTACGTAGTAGAAACAAGTAACAAGCTATCTGTTCTCTCATTCGTCTGGTTGTTCGGTAAGAATCTACCATCTGAAGTTGTACCATTCGACAAACGAACAAAATACAGAACAACCAGACTACCCCGGAGAGGATCGTGGCACTAATTAAACCCCCCTATCGTTATTCACACTACCTTAATTGACAATCACACGAACGCACTGGGTATTCCCTGGATGGCCACCGTTCGCCATCTTTTCATACAAACGCACCAGCAGTGTTTGGTCGTTGAGTGTCTGGAACCCAAATCGGACACTCGACCACCCGAACACCGCAGATACCTCCATAATCACACCCGTTCGTGGGAAAACAAGAGAACAGAACGGCGTTCGGTGAAAGGAATCACACGAACGAGGGGAATCATATGAACGCAGGCAGAACCCATTATCTTAAACATTTTAGTGCTTTTCACCTAACGAACGGAGACCGACCGCAAGTCCAAAACACATGGAACTATCTTCGGCTTCCACCTCGTGTGCGGTCGGTAAAACTAAGGCTTCACGAACCCCTGAACCGATCTGGGTGATTTTTCAGTATGTTGTTCACCCAGATCAGGGCTATCAGGGGATATATGATTTATGAGTGTAGGATATTGTTTTGGGGTACATCTAAGAATTGGGGAAAAATGTGTGTGTAAACTGTACAGATAATTAAAGGGACACTCCAGTGCCAGGAAAACAAATCATTTTCCTGGCACTGCAGGTCCCTTCTCCCTCCCACCCCCCATCCTATGTTGCTAAAGGGGTGAAAACCCCTTTAGTGACTTACCTGAGACGTCCCTCGGCGGTGGATTAAGGTCCGCCCATGCTCCTCCCCCGCTGACGTCAGCCGGCGCGGGAGACAGATTGTGCATGCGTGGCAATGCCGCGCATTAGACCTCCCCATAGGAAAGCATTGAAAATGCTTTCAATGCTTTCCTATGGGGATTTTAGCGACACTAGAGAAAACCTGTGCTATAGACCAGGAAGTGCACTCTAGTGGCTGTCTAGACAGCCACTAGAGGAGGAGTTAACCCTGCAATGTAAATATTGCAGTTTATGAAAACTGCAATATTTACAGTTGCAGGGTTAAGGGTAGTGGGAGTTGGCACCCAGACCACTCCAATGGGAAGAAGTGGTCTGGGTGCCTGGGGTTATCTCTCATGCTAAGGGGAGGGAATATGTGTGCTGTAACCAGCTAGTGATAATTTCTAATTTTCTGTGGGTGTCTCCCTTGCATGGGAGAATTGCATAAAAGCAGAGTATGTGGCATTAAAAATCAGTTCTGCTCCTGATGCCGAGTGTAATCCAGTTATTGGGAAGGGTGATGCGAGATTCATGGATTTATTTACGATTTATGCTGTGCTTCGTATGATGTTTTGCTTGTTCCTACATAGCTATTGAAGTGACCAGCAGAGAATAAGCCCTGCTACCATTGCTCTCCGCTACAGTCACAAACAAAGACTTATTTTAGTGTGCTGTTCACCTTTTTATTTCTGTGTATTCTGGGTTTAGTGCAGACAACTAGTGAAGTTTAACTTTTTGTGACAGCAGTCACCATCGCTGGGGGCTGAAGATGGATACTTTATGTAGGTCTCCCGATTACTCCTATGTTTTAACCACCCTGTGCCCCTTATAGGCTCAGGGTGTGTAATGTATTTGTCTGTTAGTTATTCTCCTCCCCTCTTTCCTTGTTGTTTTCGCAGAAGGGTGTTGTCCCAATGCTTCAGAGACCCCTTTTGTCTGCTGTATAGTATTGTGTGTTTTAGGAGTTTTCTTGTACTATGGGAGATAATTGTGTTAGCGTGTCTGTGTGTATAAAAGGTAAAACAGAAGGGAAGATAATTAGTTCATTATACAATAGCTATTGTGCAATGGATCTTGGTGTCAGGCTGATAATTCAATTATGGATTCTTGACCTAATTCTGTCCTAGACACCAAGGAGTGACTTGTATTTTTTTTGTTTGATGACCCCCTGTTATGATTACTCCTATATATATACCTGTGGTTCACTCAATAAAATCAGTTCTACTTCACCCTTCACTTAGTCTCAGCTAGTGTTTGGGTAAGACTGCTATACAGCTATATTACTGTATCCTGATCCAGCGTGGAGATAAATTTAAAGACGTGCTTGTATAGAATGCCTTTCTTTTAAAAAAATTTCAATGAGATGTAATACAGCTCATTGAGAAGCCTATGAATGGACCTTGCTGTCACAAATAGGAGGATTGCAGCAGGAAATCAATTAAGTGTGTAAACTGACCAAGGTAGGGAGGTGGAGGAGAGAAGGGAATGCTAGATGCATAACCATTTAGAGAGATCTAGAAGACAACATATGTCTAGAAGGCAGACGTGGCTTAGAGCGTTGAAAGCAAGTGTCAATAAAAACGAAATTGAATGCCAACAGCAAAACCGAATGAAAGATGAAATGCCATTGTAAAAGCTAATTATCTAAATTTCACGAAAGAGTCCCTATAACCACTGTCTTTACCATACAAATGACACAATTCCTGTAATGCCTGATGTGACTTTCCCCTTCAAGAAGAGAATGCTTGGAAACAGAAACGTATTATCATCAATGCCACTGACAATGCTATAAAGGTAAGGGAGCCTGTAAAGTGGAATTCGGTGGTTATTCCCTCCCCCATATTACTGATTTATCAGATGCAATACCAGCAGCCAGGGAGAAAAGAAACAGTAGAAATTTGACCCACTCTTGTCAGTCCTGTATTTGTCAGATTGCTTTGTGCAAATGACATGCTGAGAGGTCGTTGATGTTGTGCCTACACTGAGTGCTACAGTCCTGGGCATAGTCAATAACTGATGATACAGCCAAATAGGCAGACATATGGAAGAATTTGAATTTCAACAAATTGTATTCTCTTTGTACCAGACATGAAAGTAGAATTTACATTTGCCTGCGAAAAAAAGATTGTTCACGATCTAGAAAGTGAACCATGCAGCTAAAAAGAGACATGCATCCATCAAGTTCAGCCTTTCTCACATCTGTTTTGGTTGTTGTTCCAAGAGAAGGCAAAAAAACAGTTTGAAGCACTTCCAGTTTTGCAACAATCTAGGTAAAATTCCTCCTTGACCCCAGCATGGCAGTCAGATTTATCCTTGGATCAAGAAGCTATTAGCCCACTAACAGGCCTGGACTGGCCATCGGGCATACCGGGCAAATGCCCGGTGGGCCGCGATGGCCGTGGGGCCGAGGCCGGCAGGGGATCTCCCCGGCCGGCCCCTGCAGGGCCAGGGCTATCCGAGCGCCGGCCCTGCTGTGTGCCTCCAAGGGCCGGTGGG
The DNA here is from genome assembly GCA_933207985.1 of Pelobates cultripes. Taxonomy (NCBI): domain Eukaryota; kingdom Metazoa; phylum Chordata; class Amphibia; order Anura; family Pelobatidae; genus Pelobates; species Pelobates cultripes. The sequence continues at coordinate 146,052,874 of OW240912.1, forward strand.
GAGATCAAAGATCTCCCTCACCGGCCCACAGGCAGTGTTACAGGCGGCCGCCGGCTGGGTGAGGGAGGGAGGACCGGCGGAGCTCTAACCAGCAGCTCTGCCGGGTCCTCTCGCGGGATTCTGAGCGTTGCTGCAGTTACCATGGCAACGCTCAGATCTCGCGAGAGTGAACTCTAGCCCGCAGGTTAGGGTTCACTCTCACCACTGGACGACCAGGGAAGGATGGCAGCACGGCTCCCCTCCAAGGCAACATGGCTTCCCCCCTCCCAGGATAAAGGTAAGAAGGGAGGAGGGGGGATATAATTTTTTATTAATAAAAAAATATATATATTTAAATTAAAAATACATTCACTCACACACTCACACACACAGCACCCAGACACAGCACCCCCCAGACACACACAGCACCCCCAGACACAGCGCACCGACACACACACAGCGCACCCAGACACACACACAGCACCCCCAGACACAGCACCCAAACTCACACTGCACCCCCAGACACACAGAACCCCCCGAGACACACACAGCAGACACACCAGACACACACAGCACCCCAGACACACACAGCGCACCCAGACACACACAGCGCACCCAGACACACACACAGCATCAGACACCCAGACACACACAGCATCCAGACACACACAGCGCACCCAGACACACACAGCACCCAAACTCACACTGCACCCCCAGACAGACACAGCACCCCCAGACACAGCACACACAGACACAGCACCCAGACACACACAGCACCCTCACTCACACACAGCACACTCCCACACATATACAGCACACACATATATATATATAATAACCCTCAGTGAGTTAACAGACAAAGAAAATTAGAAACCTAGAATGTGACAGCAGATAAAAACACCCTCACACACAGCACCCCTCTTACATACACACACTGCGCCCCTCACACATACAATAAGTCCAAATATATATATATATATACACACACACACACACACACTACAGCACCCCTCACACTGCACCACTACACACATTACGCTCCAGATACACACTAGATCCCTTACCCTATATGCACTCTTAATCCTCTACACACACACACACACACACACACACACGCAACCCCTACACACTACGTCAGCTATACACACACACTTCAGCCCGTATGCACACACTCGCTGCATCCCCTATAAAACTATGCCCCCTATACACGCACTCTCTACAGCCCCTTGCCACACATATTACACCACAAACAAAAATGAAATTGACCTATTTACACAATACCACACCATACTCTACACACACGCAATCCCACAAGCAGGCTCCAAACATATGCACCATACACTTTCCTGGCCCTTTTGTCCTCTGGTATTTGTGGAGACACCAGAGACAATTTAAAAGCAAACACAGCGCAAGCATGTTATTAAATTTGCTTGCGCTGCGCAGAACAAATTCAGGGCCTTTTTCTAATGCCAGAGCTCTTCAGCAGTGCTCTGGGCATTGAACCAACATGCTCACTTTGAGAGGGGGCGTGCTTGTCATTAGTGATGACAAAACACACACTCTCTGGCCCCGCCCCCTTATTAGGGGGCCGCTCTGATTGAAAAATGCCCGGGCCTAATTTTTTCCCAGTCCGGCCCTGCCCACTAATTAAAAAATATATCCCTGAATGTGTTTTTGCACCTATTCATTTAATTGCTGTTTAAACATCTGTACACCTCTTTAGGTAGTCATTTCTACATCCTTATTGTCCTTACTGTAAAAAAAAACCAAAAAAAACTTTCCTTTGCCTTTGTCCAAATCTCCTTTCTTCCAGTCTAAATGTGTGTCTTCCTGACTGAACATATTTGTATGATGTATCATATCCCCTCTGAGGCACCTTTTTTCTAAACTAAAGAGGTTTAAATATGGTAACCTTTCTTCATAACTAAAATGTTCCATTCCTTTTATTAATTTTGTAGCCCACCTGTGCCCTTTTTCTAGTAATATCCTTTTTTAGAATAGGTGCCAAAAATTGCACAACATATTCAATATGTGGTCTTATCAGAGATTTATAAAAAGGCAAAATTTATTTTCATCCTAGAATTAATGCCACTATTTATTCATGACAAAACCTTATTGACCTTAGCAACTTCTGATTGACATTGCACATTGTTGCCTAGTTGCCTTAGTTTCAAATCCTTCTCTTGTGTTGTTATCATTAATTTACTGTCACGGCTGCTAGTGTGGTCCAACACGCAGAAACTATGTAAACATATACATAAAAAAAGGAAGGAAATAAAAGGACAGAACGTAAACCGGACCTTAGAATGGCCGGACTAATACGCTAGAGATAGAGAATGGTCAAAGGGAAAGCCGAGGTCAAAGAAGCCAGAAATACTCAGATACCGTTTAAACAAGCCAAGTCAGGGGAACCAAAATTCGGAATAACCAGGGAAAAGCCAAGATCAGGATACCAGGAAGTCAGATTCACAAGGATAAACACACTCTTGGGAACCAGGAACAGGAAACTACGACAGGGCAAGGAACTGGAGTGAATTAGGGATTTAAATATCCCTCTCTGGGCTCTGATTGGTCAGAGGCTGACCTCTGACCCCAGAATGTGCACGTGCATTGACGTTGTGATGTCACGCGCACGTCCATATAAATTTGAGGGGCGGAGCTTATGGTGTGCGCGACCACGTGGTCAGCGCCATCTTTGATTTGGGTGCAACGCCCAGAAGACGCGGAGGAATAATCCCCACCTAGGATTTCTTTGACTGCCAGGAACTTGTAGAAATTGTTAAAATCAGAATAAATTTTTTTATAAAATATATATATATATATATATATATATATATAAATTGCATTCCATTTTGAGAAAGTCTGTATGACGAAACGCATTATGGAAATATAATTTTGTATAATAAATATTAAAGTTTTGGTTACTTGATATTTCCAATCATTTTTATTTATACATTTACCCCTGGCAATTTATATATATATATTTTTTTTATAAAAAAAATTTATTCTGATTTTAACATCATTTCTACAAGTTCCTGGCAGTCAAATAAATCCTAGGTGGGGATTATTCCACCAGCACTGGCATCAAAGAGCAGTTGGACTGCTCTGTACTTGTAAGTACGTTTTTATTTCTACCTACAATATATATCCATACAGAGAGCACTATCTGGCTTGTTTCTGTTCTCTTTGAGTTTCTGGATACCACTGAAGAACCGACACATATCCCATAAGCGGGGATTATACCGCTGTGTGCGCTTTACCCTAGAGCTGGACAGAAGCTCTTAGAAAATGTGAGTTCGCTACTATTATTCGAATTTTATTTCACTTGAATCATACATTCTGCACTATCGGTTGTTCTCTCCTTTTATTTTTTATATTATACCTGAAGACCTTGTTCCTGTACCCAAGGACGACAGAGAGAACACTTTTTAGGTTGGACTTTTATTATACAATTACCATTATGTGGACTGGATACCGTCTATTTACTGTGACAGGAACACCCGTGCCACAGACTCTTGGAGAGACGTGAAGGCTAGACTCCTGTCCAAAGACTATGGGCCTGGTCCCAGAGATCTCTTTTGCCTGCTGAACTAAGTTATTTTACTGTGTTATTGTTGAATAACATGTAAAACTGAAGTGAAGGTAATTAGGTTATTGTGTAACAGCTATTGTGCAACAAGTCTTGGTGTCAGACAGGTAATTCAATTATGGAGTCTTAACCTAATTATGTCTTAGACATTCACACTATGTCGTTTTTATGTTTAAAATACTCTTTACTACCTTTAATCTGGCTTGTTCTCCAATGTGGGATTAATTTAAATATCAGTGTCTACACATTTTATTTGGAATTTAAATCAATAGAAATTACTTTCTTGAGACAAGGGTGCTTAGGATTTTTTATTTTAGACCTGCCGGGGTACTTATCCGCAAACGTTTGAGAAACACTGGTGTAACCCATTCATCTATAGATTCTGCTTGCGCTGTTATCTTGCAGTATACCTCAAACCTCTTAAATACACTTTGTCCCCCAGAGGTAGGTAAATTGCAGTAACATTAACAACAACGGGGAATAAACTATTATGAGCCATAAATTACAGTGACGTTCTTATTGCACACCACTCAGAAAGCGAACACATAAATTTAAACCCTGCATGGACTGGAACAGATATTTTTTTTAAGTGAAACTCTGCAAATGCAAAAACCTATGCACAGATTGAGCCAATGCTTGCTTCGGCTGAACCACGCAATAATGAAAATTAGACATGTGCAATTTGTTTCGGTCCGAATATGAATTTGGATGAATTTCGAGAAATTCGGGTACTTCCGAATTGCCGAATGGTTGAAGTTCCGAAATTACTGAATTTCCAAAGTTCCGAAGTGCCGAAGTTCCGAAGCACAGTATTGCCTAAGAAATAATATACTTACCCAGTGGAAGAATGAAGAATGTTACACTGTATACAATTTTAAATAAAAAGTATAAAAACATAGCCAGGATTTAGCTGTAAGCATTTGCAACGCTTACAACAATCAAGTAACATACATTCATATAAAAATGTAAGTTACTTAGCCAGTCAATGTAATGACAGGAATGAATAAGCAGATAACTCCCTAATTCCCACGGTATTAGGGAGTTATCTACTAAAAGGCTGAAAGACCTAAATTGGTCTTTCAGACAAATTTACTAATACTAAGTAAAGATTACTTAGTATTAGTAAATTATGCCCCTACTCACTATACCGCGAGTAGGGGCATGTCTATTAAACAGTGAGCAGTCCCACCTCCCGAGCCCCCACCCGTGCTGCGCGAGTGGGGGCTTTTAACCAGAAGGAGGGACCTATTGCCACCCCGGCCACCACCCCTCAAGGGTGTGTGCGGACCCTACAGTAAAATAAGGGGGGGACCTAATGTCCTCCCCCCTGGCCCCCACCCACCGCTCAGGTGGGTGGGGGCCCTAAATACTAATAAGGGGGGGACCTAATGCCCCCCTGGCCCCCACCCCTGAGCGATGGGTGGGGGCCCTACAGTAAAATAAGGGGGGGCCTAATGTCCTCCCCCCTGAGCAGTGGGTGGGGGGCCCTACAGTAAAATAAGGAGGGACCTAATATCCTCTCCCCTGGCCCCCACCCCTGAGCGGTGGGTGGGGGCCCTAAATTAGAATACAGGGGGGACCTAATGTCCTCCTCCCTGGCCAAGTTAGGTCTTTCAGCCTTTTGGTAGATAACTCCCTAATACCGTGAGAATTAGGGAGTTATCTACTAAGCGGCTGCAAGAGAAGTCCCGAAATGCCGAATTACCGAAGTCACGAATTGTGGAAGTCCCGAAAAACGGTATGCCGAGCCGAACCGAACCGAAAATTTTCCCCATGCACATGCCTAATGAAAATAATGAATAAACTTGTAGGAGATGATTACTCAAGTGAACTAATATTTTTAGAGCAGAGGCACGCATAGAATAATTTACATTCCTTTAGCACATTATAACTAATAGAAACATAGAATGTGACGGCAGATAAGAACCATTCGGCCCATCTAGTCTGCCCAATTTTCTAAATACTTTCATTAGTCCCTAGCCTTATCTTATAGTTAGGATAGCCTTATGCCTATCCCACGCATGCTTAAAATTATTTACTGTGTTAACCTCTACCACTTCAGCTGGAAGGCTATTCCATGCATCCACTACCCTCTCAGTAAAGTAATACTTCCTGATATTATTTTTAAACCTTTGTCCCTCTAATTTAAGACTATGTCCTCTTGTTGTGGTAGTTTTCTTCTTTTAAATATAGTCTCCTCCTTTACTGTGTTGATTCCCTTTATATATTTAAATGTTTCTATCATATCCCCCCTGTCTCGTCTTTCCTCCAAGCTATACATGTTAAGATCCTTTAACCTTTCCTGGTAAGTTTTATCCCGCAATCCATGAACCAGTTTAGTAGCCCTTCTCTGAACCCTCTCTAAGGTATCAATATCCTTCTGAAGATACGGTCTCCAGTACTGTGTACAATACTCCAAGTGAGGTCTCACCAGTGTTCTGTACAATGGCATGAGCACTTCCCTCTTTCTACTGCTAATACCTCTCCCTATACAACCAAGCATTCTGCTAGCATTTCCTGCTGCTCTATTACATTGTCTGCCTACCTTTAAGTCATCAGAAATAATCACCCCTAAATCCCTTTCCTCAATTGTTGAGGTTAGGACTCTATCAAATATTCTGTACTCTGCCCTTGGGTTTTTACGTCCAAGATGCATTATCTTGCACTTATCCACATTAAATGTCAGTTGCCACAATTCTGACCATTTTTCTAGTTTACCTAAATCATTTGTCATTTGGCTTATCCCTCCTGGAACATCAACCCTGTTACATATCTTAGTATCATCAGCAAAAAGACATACCTTACCATCAAGACCTTCTGTAATATCACTAATAAAAATATTAAAGAGAATGGGTCCAAGTACAGATCCCTGAGGTACCCCACTGGTGACAAGTCCAAGCTTTGAATATATTCCATTAACTACAACCCTCTGTTGCCTGTCACTCAGCCACTGCCATACCCATTCAACAATATTGGAATCCAAACTTAAAGATTGCAGTTTATTGATAAGCCTTCTATGTGCAACCGTGTCAAAAGCCTTACAGAAATCTAGGTAAGGAATGTCTACTGCACCACCCTGATCTATAATTTTAGTTACCCAATCAAAAAAATCAATAAGATTAGTTTAGCATGATCTCCCTGAAGTAAATCCATGTTGTCTCGGATCTTGAAATCCATGTGAATATATAATGTTTATATATTTAAGTCCTGAGATGAATGAACCAACCTTCATACAACAAACACTTCTGTAGAGTAGCCCTATTCTAATGATGTGAATCCCCACACAGAGTGACAGCCATTACCATAGCTACACATAGTGATTGACATTCAAGAGTGACTGACACACGCAAGGCAAAGTCCTGCATAGAGTGGGCTGACATTTATGCAGTTAAGTCCTGCATGGGGTGGACTGGCATTATTTCTTAGAGTAATTGATGTTCCAACAAAAAAAATGCCTGCATGGAGCACCTGATATTTGTTTAGTGAAGTCCTGCATACAGAAAAGTCTCAGAAAGCGGAAACTGGTCATTAGCCCCTTAAGGACCAAGGACGGTTCAGGACCGATGACGGTCCTGAACCGTCCTAACGGTAAGATGTCCCCCTGGCAGGGGGGAGACTGCCTGCAGCCCAGACAGTCTCCCCATGGCGGATTAGGACCCCTGTGGCCATGTGATCGCTCAACACATCGATCACATAGTCACAATAGGTGTCCATGTGTCTGCCTGCAGGGGGACTGTCTGTGCTGACAGGCAGTCTCCCTGCTAGCGTATGATAAAAAAAAAAAAAATTAAAGTTAATGTTAATAAAAAAAAAGAATTATATGTGTATATATATATATATATATATATAATATATAGACATATATTATATATGATGTCTATATATCATATATATAATGTCATACTAAGTGTGTTTTTATATTAATATGTACTTATATTAATATAAAAATACACTTATAATTAAATTACACACGTATATATATAATATGTATAATAACTATATATATTGTGTATATATTATTATAAAATACAAATAATAAGTAGAGTAAAAAAATATATATATCTATATGAAATTTTATTCTAACTGTATTTTGATATTAAAATATATATATTTATATCAAAATACACTTAGATATATATACAATTTCATTCTATGTATATATAAATAAATAAAAATAATACGAAATATACATATGTCCATATACAAAATTACATTAATAATTATATAAATATACACGTAGACTTCATATATATAAATATGCATATATATTTAAATTCTACGTGCGTATTTATGTAATATTTTACATAATTAAGTAATTTTATTAATTGCAATTTGAGGGACCTGCCTGCCAACCTAGGCCGAAAGTCCAGAGAATTTAATTTGCTAGCACTGTATTTTACCCTGTAACTTTCTATGACACCCTAAAACCTGTACATGGGGGTTACCGTTTTACTCGGGAGACTTTGCTGAACACAAATATTAGTGATTCAAAACAGTAAAACATATCACAGTGATGATATTGTCAGTGAAAGTGACTTTTTTGCATTTTTCACACACAAACAGCACTTTTACTGATGATATAATTGTTGTGATATGTTTTCCTGTTTTGAAACACTAATATTTGTGTTTAGCAAAGTCTCCCGAGTATAACAGTACCCCCCATGTACAGATTTTATAGTGTTTTGGAAAGTTACAGGGTCAAATATATAGGTCAAATATTTTTACATTGAAAATGGCCAGGTTGGTTACGTTGCCTTTGAGAGCGTATGGTAGCCCAGGAATGAGAATTACCCCCATGATGGCATACCATTTGCAAAAGAAGACAACCCAAGGTATTGCAAATGGGGTATGTCCAGTCTTTTTTAGTAGCCACTTAGTCACAAACACTGGCCAAAATTAGCATTCAATTTAGTTTTTTACTTTTTTTACACACAAACAAATATGAACGTTAACTTTGGCCAGTGTTTGCGACTAGGTGGCTACTAAAAAAAACTGGACATACTCCATATTGAATACCCTGGGTTGTCTACTTTAAAAAATATGTACATGTGGGGTGTTATTCAGAGATTTGTGACAGATAATAGTGTTACAATGTCACTATTGATAAATTTGAAAAAAATTTATGTTTTGAAACCGCAATATCCTACTTGTACCTATAGCCCTATAACTTGCAAAAAAAAATAAGCATGTAAACACTGGGTATTTTAAAACTCAGGACAAAATTTTGAATCTATTTAGCAGGTTTTTTTTATTCGCTTTTGTAGATGAGTAAAAGATTTTCATCATATTTTTTTTATTTTTTAAATTAAATTATATTACATGAGATTATATAAATAATGGTATGTAAAGAAAGCCTTTTTTTGTCCTGAAAAAAACAATATATAATTTGTATAGGAACAGTAAATGAGAGAGCGGAAAATTACAGCATAACACAAACACCACAAAAGTGTAAAAAGAGGCCTGGTCGCAAATGTACAACATCGCAAAAACAGTCCAGTCCTTAAGGGGTTAAGAGAAGTAACATTGCTTGTCAAACTGTAGATACAGTGAAGTGGCATTCACGATACATATAGAAAGTACAGACCCATGCATAGAGAAAACTAACATTCATGTAGTGAAAAAAGCATAGCATAAAATTAAATATATATAGTAAATTATGACATAGAGAGCCTCTCATGCATTGTTTCTCCATCTGTCTTACTTTATTTATTTTCTCTTTTTTAATTTCATTTCTGTGTAATTCAAGTGGCACTTTATGCACCATAACCACATGAGCCTTCTGTAGTAATTATGGTGCCAAGAGTCCAGCAGGCCAGCACCTTTTGAAATACAACTGAAATTCCTACTTCCACTTTTAATACATTAATTCTATTCCTATTTGGTCATAATTCATTGACTGAGAAGACTCATATAATAATGTAAGTATGGTTTACAACTGTCTATTTGGTTTTCTTTTCTTTTCTAAGCACTGGTAACGTCTGTATGAGTTGTTATTAATATTACTTATCTATTACTGTGAATTAAATTAATTTGAAGAAATAATATCATATCACATCCTATAATACTATATGTAAAAATATTCTACTGGCAAACTCATTGGCAAAATTATTGTGATATCTATCTATGTCCATATCAATTACTCAATTCATAGTCACTCAGTTCATGTCTAGTATAATTGTTACGTATCAGCCATGAACCCCAAAGCAGCCATGAACCCCAAAGCTGGTAGGATATATTGCCAAAAATCACTGATTAATTTCCAAATTCCTGATCCATGTTTTGTTTTTACGAACCCTACAGATGCTTTTTACTGTTTGCCTATTAGCAACTCAACTCTAAAGCAGGAATATGGTTCTTTCTAAGTTGTAGGTTATGGTGACCACAACTGGATGATATAAAAGGATCAATTGTAATTCAATTATGATGGTCGGAGTACACTGGTGTAACATTGTCACAGTAGCTAGGTTATTGTAGAGGGGAACATGCTAAATGGAGGAGCTGATGCCTTCCATGAGGATACTGTTAGCACTAATATGGATGCACATGGTAGACAATGTGGGATTTGTGTAATGCCCTCAAATGCCCCCTACCACATATGAATTTATTAAGACTATGCACAGGCTGGGGGGAGGTTGTGGTTCCCTGACAACAGGTGAGGTGGCATGACAGAGGTGCTTCAAAATGACAAGTTCTCTGCATTGCTGAGACCATTGGTAGCATCTGTGGCAGTTGGTGTGCCTGGCCAACCACAGAAGTCCACTTGATCTGGAGGGGAATATAGATCAACAATACCTGTGATTCCCAGATCCTATTCTCTGAAGGATCCTCATCCAGAAAGGCATGGTAGTAATGGGTGGAGATAATGGGCTCATGCTCATCCTCAACATTTAACATCATTGTCATTATAAGCCTTAATTTCTCTCATGTTCATATGCTCTGAGGTTACACATAACACTGTATCATAACTTCATATCTGTCACGGGAGTCGTACCCCAACACGCAGGAAAGAGGAAACCCACAAATGGTGGATCAAAAAGACGTATTACTGAGCCTTTAAATGGCTGGACTTAACGTATTAATACAACAAGAAGCCAAGACGAAGCCGGGTCAGGATACCAAAAATCACATGTCAAATACAAAGCTAGGGTCAGGATACAAGAAATCACGTGTCAAATACAAAGCTAGGGTCAGGATACCAGAAATCACGTGTCCAATACAAAGCTAGGGTCAGGATACCAGAAATCACGTGTCAAATACAAAGCTAGGGTCAGGATACCAGCAATAAGGGGACAAATACAAAGCTAGGGTCAGGAAACCAGAAATCAGGGGACAAATACAAAGCTAGGGTCAGGATACCAGAAATCAGGGGACAAATACAAAGCTAGGGTCAGGATACCAGAAATCACGTGTCAAATACAAAGCAAGGGTCAGGATACCAAAAATCACGTGTCAAATACAAAGCTAGGGTCAGGATACCAGAAATCACGTTTTGAATACAAAGCTAGAGTCAAGATACCAGAAATCAGGAGACAAATACAAAGCTGGCGTCAGGATACCAGAAATCAGGGGACAAATACAAAGCTAGGGTCAGGATACCAGAAATCATGTGTCAAATACAAAGCAACGGTCAGGATACCAAAAATCACGTGTCAAATACAAAGCTAGGGTCAGGATACCAAAAATCACGTGTCAAATACAAAGCTAGGGTCAGGATACCAAAAATCACTTGTCAAATACAAAGCTAGGGTCAGGATACCAGAAATCAGGGGACAAATACAAAGCAAGGGTCAGGATACCAGAAATCAGGGGACAAATACAAAGCTAGGGTCAGGATACCAGAAATCACGTGTCAAATAGAAAGCAAGGGTCAGGATACCAAAAATCACGTGTCAAATACAAAGGTAGGATCAGGATACCAGAAATCATGTGTCAAATACAAAGCTACACATCTATACATAGATGTCTAGCGCATAGTTTGGCCAGACTGCATGGCAGGAGAGGGTCTGCGCGGTTCATTGGAGCTAAGTAATGCCACAGTATCATCATTTCTATGAAAAATCATTAAATTGTATTACCGTGTACCCCTTTGTTAATGCCATATATTTAACATTAATGACTTATCTCTTTACCTTTCATGTAATCTTCCGTTAGGCTTATTCACTAAAGTGAAAAGTATCAGGAATTCAAAGTTCATTTCATTCCAAAGCTATGCTTCCAGTTGAGCTATTTTGGTCTGAAATTCAAAATTCACTTATAGGTCACCCTGAATTCCTGACAATACTCACTTTGGTGAATAACCTTGTTTTTTTTTGTTTGTTTTTTTACTTATGCCCAAATGAACTTTTACAGTGCAACAAGCTCTAGTACATGTAAAATGGTGTCTTATGCAACAGAAAGCCATGTTTATCCACTATAACTCTTTATATAATATGGGTAGTTGCTCTGTTAAAATGTGGAATTATACTTGAAAAACACATTTAACAAATAGAAACTTGTTAAAGAAGAAGAAAAAACCTACAGTCGTGCAAGGGCTATATATTGAAGGCCATGTCTTTTCTGTATTTATTTCAAGAATTTTAATCTTTTGGGTTTTTTTGTTTGCAGACCAAGGTTCATTTGACCTAATACAATGGGTTCAACAAATAATAATAAAATATGTTCAGCAAATGCATTAGAGTGCTATAAACAAGGCCAATTGATTATTTGGAGGGGGGTGGGGGCGAGGGGCCAGAAATGTAAAGAGGTGCTGGGTTAATTCATAGGAGCCTTAAAAACAAGGATAGACAATTTCCTAAGTAATTAATGTCTTATCTTAAGGTTATCTAGAAATTAAAACTGTTTTTCTCACCGTTATGATACTTAGCAGTTCCTTTCGGTCAATTGATCCATTTCCATCTGCATCATACAATTTAAAATACCACTTTAATTTCTGATCGATTTTTCCTCGCAACACCAAGTTTATTGCAGCAATAAATTCAAGAAAATCAATATACCCATCCTAAAATAAACAGAGAACATTGTGGTAAGCAAAAATTATATATTTTTTTCTTTTCATTTTAATATATTTATTTTATACTTATTTTTTTACATTTGTATACATTTGGATTTATATTTCTAGGTAAATATTCAAATGTTAAAAATGCAGTGAGTAGAAGAATATTATATAAACCAATATATTTACTTTGTAAACACTTATGTCTAAGTTCTTCCTAAGTAAAAGGTGTTTTCCAAAAATTGAGCAGAATACTTTATTCATGATTCATTTAGTCCATGATTTATTTTAGCAACAACCAGTGATTATATAATAGACATGTGCAGAGAAAAAATGTTCACTGTTCTCAGTCATTCAGTGAAGGAAAATTAGTACCCAATGTACCAGAGCTGGATTCACAGTCATCGGAAAAACAAAGTACACTCTCATTGAATTCTATGTTTTATATATCAGGTCATGATAACAATCATCTGTTCTTTAGCAGGTTGAAAATTATGTAAATAAAACCTCAGACGAACAACAACTAATGACATAATACACAGTGTCGTGATTTATTTAACAAAAGTAAAGCCAAAATGGAGACACCATACAGAAAAAAAACTAGTACACCTTAGGATTCAATAGCTTGTAGAACCACCTTCCGCAGCAATAACTTGAAGTAATGGTTTTCTGTATGACTTGATCAGTCTCTCACATCGTTATGGAGGAATTTTGGCCCACTGTTCTTTACAACATTGCTTTAGTTAACTAAGGTTTACTGGTATTTGTTTATACACAGCTCTCTTAAGGTCCCACCACAGCATTTCAATTGAGTTAAGGTCTGAACTTTAATTGGGCCATTGCAACACCTTGATTGTTTTCTTTTTCAGCCATTCTGTTGTAGACTTGCTTGTGTGCATGGGATCATTGTCCTGTTGCATGACCCAATTTTGGCCAAGTTTTAGCTGCTGGACAGATGGCCTCACATTTGACTCTAGAATAATTTGGTACACAAATGAGTTTGTGGTCTACTCAATGATTGCAAGGTTCCCAGGTCCTATGGCTGCAAAACAAGCCCAAATCATCACCAATCCACCATCGTGCTTGAACGTTTGTATGAGGCGTTTGTGCTGATATGCTGTGTTTGGTTTTTGCCAAATGTGGTGCGCATTATGGCCAAGCATCTCAACTTTGGTCTTGTCTTTCCAAAGTACAGTGTTCAAGAAGTCTTATGTGGTATGTTCAGATGCAACTTTGCAAACTTAAGCCGTGCTGCCATGTTCTTTTTAGAGAGAAGAGACTTTCTCCTGGCAACCCTTCCAAACAAACCATACTTGTTCAGTCTTTTTACTGTCATGAACTTTAACATTCAACTTGCTAAGTGAGGTCTGTAGCAGATGAGATGTAACTCTTGTGTTGGTTGCAATTTATCTGAGCATTGCACAGTCTAAGCTTGGGGTGAATTTGCTGGGATGTCCACTCCTGAGAAGAGTGGCCTTTTATTGTGGCCAGCCTAAGGCACACCTGTGCAATAATCATGATGTCTAATCAGCATCTTGATATCCCACACCTGTGAGGTGGATGGATTATCTCGGCAAAGGAGAAGTGCTCACTAACACAGATTTAGGCAAATTTGTGAAAAATATTTGAGAGAACTAGGCCTTTTGTGTACATAGAAAAAGTCTTAGATCTTTGAGTTCAGAGCTCATGAATAATGGGGGAAACGTGGCAAAGTTACTACTTTAAATTTCAAAGCGGTGAGGGCCAAGTTTCATCAACTAAAAACTTATAGTATTATAACCCTCAAAATTTAGACCAATGAAACAGGAAAATAAGACATTTAAAATAATTCATACATTAAATACAATGTAAATCTTCATTTTACTAAACTGCTGTCAACACAATTAACCTATTAAAAAAAGGTTCAATTAATACCATTGATATTCATATAGAAACAAGGAAATATAGAATTATGTACACATCAGTAAATAAAAGGGATACCTCTTCCAAATGACTAAATAAAACACAATTTACAAAGCTATGAAAATAAGAAACCATTACTCCAATAATGTAACTACACATAGCTTAACACCAGCCTATATATGCAGCTGCGTACTGCCTCACACACAGTTACAGTTACACACAGCAATGGACACCACACATATAAATACACTGGTCAAAAAAATAAAGGGGCAGATGGGAAAGGGAGACGGGTACACAGTTGACGGACCAAGAATGGGATAAAATATTCCTCCTCACCCATAAATGCTCAATCAGCTCGAAACTCCAGGAAACCAGTTACAAATTGTTAACACGGTGGTACATAACACCAGACTCACTGAGACATATACACAGGACGGACACGGGCGACTGTTGGAGATGTGGCTTAGAGAGAGGCACTAGCCTACATATTTGGTGGTCATGCCCCCGTATCAAACCATACTGGCAGATGATCAGGACGAAGATCAAGGAGATTACAGGGGACGACATCCCCCTACAACCACTACCGATGCTTCTACACCATACACCCATCGCCACGCAGGCATATAAAAAATCACTGACAATTCACTTATTAAATGCAGCAAAAGCTCTTATTCCCCTGCACTGGAAGGGTCCATCAGTTCCCACTCTTAGACAATGGATAGACAAGGTGGAGACCATCTACGACATGGAGATTCTGACGGCCTCCCTGCGAGAGCGCACGGATAAGTGCGCCCTGACTTGGTATCCTTGGAGGCAGTATGTCTCGGGTGGGTGGCATGAACCATTGAAGCACTGAACCTACCCAGGGCACCGGGACCTCGGTAGGCGAGACTAGACATGCGGAGCCCAGGATGCTCCCGAGAGACCGGGGCACCTCCGGGAGGGCTGCCCCAACAGCCCCTATACCCGATATCTCCCCCTACGCAAACTACTTTCTTTTTTTTTTTTCTTCTTCTTCTGTCTGTTTCTCTCTTTTTACTTGCACTTAGTCCGGAAAACCCTGAACCTGACAGGCTTCGACCGGACCATACTCAGACGGACATTTTACCCAGAAGCCCACGTACGACACGTCTGACACGGACAGGCCACGCTGACACAACCGAGGAGGTTGTCACCCTCCTAGACATACATGCTAAGGAGGGGCTAACGGGTACCAGGCTGACCTCCACGTGCCAGAGGTCGGTCGGTTCTTCTCTCCCATATGGAGCGAGGTGATCCGGAGCGCAACTCGCCAACACGGCCCGGGTGCTTACCATATCCCCCATGACGGACCGCCCATAAGGGTCGACAATTAAGCACTTGGTGCGCAACGCATGGTGCACACGCGGACGCAGGGTTAGATGACATACACTATATCGGCCGTAGGCTGGCCGACTTTCCATATGACCACTGCCGAAGGCATAAGTCCGCACGTAGGCAAACTCCGGATTTCAAAGGCAGGAAATATTTGCAATTGTTTTGATGTTCATACATGTCTTGTACTTTTACTGTTTTACTTGCCGTATGCTTACAGAATTCATGAAAACATATTTTCAATAAATATGATTGACACACAAAAAAATTAAAAATAAAGGGAACACTTAAACAACACAATGTAACTCCAAGTCAATCACACTTCTGTGAAATCAAACTGTCCACTTAGGAAGCAACACTGAGTGACAATCAATTTCACATGCTGTTGTGCAAATGGGATAGACAACAGGTGGAAATTATAGGCAGTTAGCAAGACACCCCCAATAAAGAAGTGGTTCTGCAGGTGGTGACCACAGACCACTACTCAGTTCCTATGCTTCCTGAATGATGTTTTGGTCACTTTTGAATGCTGGTGGTGCTTTCACTCTATGCGAGCTGTGGCAAGAAGGTTTTACTGTGTCTGTCAGCATAGTGTCCAGAGCATGGAGGCACTACCAGGAGACAGGCCAGTAACTCAGGAGACGTGGAGGAGGCCGTAGGAGGGCAACAACCCAGCAGCAGGACCGCTACCTCCGCCTTTGTGCAATGAGGAACAGGAAGAGCACTGCCAGAACCCTGCAAAATGACCTCCAGCAGGCCGCAAATGTGCATGTGTCTACTCAAACGGTCAGAAACAGACTCCATAAGTGTGGTATGAGGGCCCGACGTCCACAGGTGGGGGTTGTGCTTACAGCCCAACACCTTGCAGGACGTTTGGCATTTGCCAGAGAACACCAAGATTGGCAAATTCGTCACTGGCGCCCTGTGCTCTTCACAGATGAAAGCAGGTTCACACTGAGCACATGTGACAGACGTGACAGAGTCTGGAGACGCCGTGGAGAACGTTCTGCTGCCTGCAACATTCTCCAGCATGACCGGTTTGGCAGTGGGTCAGTAATGGTGAGAGGTGGCACATCTTTGGGGGGCCGCACAGCCCTCCATGTGCTCGCCAGAGGTAGCCTGACTGCCATTAGGTACCGAGATGAGATCTTCAGACCCCTTGTAAGACCATATGCTGGTGCGGTTGGCCCTGGGTTCCTCCTAATGCAAGACAATGCTAGACCTCATGTGGCTGGAGTGTGTCAGCAGTTCCTGCAAGATGAAGGCATTGATGCTATGGACTGGCCCGCCCATTCCCCAGACCTGAATCCACATGAGCACATCTGGGACATCATGTCTCGCTCCATCCACCAACGTCACGTTGCACCATAGACTGTCCAGGAGTTGGCAGATGCTTTAGTCCAGGTCTGGGAGGAGATCCCTCAGGAGACCATCCGCCATCGCATCAGGAGCATGCACAGGCGTTGTAGAGAGGTCTTACAGGCACGTGGAGTCCACACACACTACTGAGCCTCATTTTGATTTGTTTTAAGGACATTACATCAAAGTTGGATCAGCCTGTAGTGTGTTTTTCCACTTTAATTTTGAGTGTGACTCCAAATCCAGACCTCCATGGGTTGAAAAATTTGATTTCCTTTTTTTTTATTTTTGCACATTCAACTATGTAAAGAACAAAGTATTTCAGAAGAATATTTAATTCAATCAGATCTAGGATGTGTTATTTTTGTGTTCCCTTTATTTTTTTTGATATACACTGACACGCACACTTAAAAAAATATACAAAATTAAAGTTGATTCCTAGCCTCCCACTTGTTTACCTGTTTGTTTACTGCAGGCGTGTAACTTCCCTGGTGTCTAAAAGGAAACCAACTGTATGTAATGTGAGGAGTTACTTTAATCCAACATTCTTAGTGTGCTGGGAAAAAGTAATGTGACATTGTAGTAGTGTAGCGTATTCATTATTTTTTGCTGGGTTCTCTATTTTATTTGTGTACATTATTAACACAAAGTTTAGAAGAAAACTGTTTGTGTTTTTTCTTTATATAAATATTTCAGTAACATTTTAATTCTACTGCAGACAGCAAAAGGAACTCACAAACACATACACACACACACATATATATTTAACCCTTTCAATACCAAACACACAGGATCTAGTCATCAGAAAACACATACCCTATGCTAATCTCTCGCTTTCATCTTTCAAGTAAAAATATTCCCCATAACAGCAGTGTCCGGTGAAGCAGGATTTCAGTGGGCGGGGTAAAAGGGTGGGCCACTGATTTGACTCACGTAACCAAAACCGCCCAAAAGGGCAAACATGCCTTAAAAGGGGGCGTGTCTGCACAAAGAATTAGATGTTCAGCCTGGTGTGAATGCACATTAGCCCGCCTGCCAATATTGTAGGATGACAAACCAAGGGCATAATGTGCGGACAGCACCCTTAGCTTGGCATAAATGCCTCTAATGATGCTTTAGCTCTAGGCTTTCTAAGGACTGTTCCCTAGCACTCGCTGGTCCACTCCTCTCCTAACCTTCTTCTTAGCAGGCAGGAGCTCCTGTTATACAGCCTGGGACAAAGAAAAAGTGTATGTAGTGAGGGTAGAAGAAATGGGAACATGCCAGTGTTAGAGAGACTGCAGCAGCAAGAGCATTTGCATAGTGCACAAAGTCAGCTTTGCAGATGTATTAGGTACGTCTGACAAAAAAAGGTCATTAATAAAAAATGACCTCTACACTTACCTGCACTGGTGATCCACAGCGATCCCGGTCAGGGGGGACTGCTCAAGACCCCAGCAGTCCCCCTGCAGCAGCTCCAGCCACCCTAGCCCTCCAGGGCTATGTGATCACCATGATTACATGGCCGCAATAGGAGTCTATGGAGCTGCCTGCAGTGGGACTGTCTGATCTGTCAGGCAGTCCCCCAGGCAGCTAAATTGTAAAAAATAAATTAAGTAAATAAATAATAAATTAAATAAGAAAATCAACATATTATACATTATATATATATATATATATGTACATATATATATATATATGTATATATATATATATATATATATACATATATATATACATAATATATTATAAAATAAAGAAAGCATTTTATAATATACATATATAATGCATATATATGATTTCATTATAAGTGTACTTTGAGATATATACATAGATATATATGCATTATATATGTATAATATATTATAAAATGCTTTAAAGGACCACTTGTTTTCCTGGCACTATAGTGTTAATAAGTCCCCCCACCCTCATGGCCCCCCTCGGCCGGGCTCTAGGGGGAGGAAGGGGTTAAACGCTTACCTTTCTCCAGCGCTGGGCTCCCTCGGCGCTGGGAACGCTCCTCCCTCGTCCGACGAATGCACATGCGCGCGCATTCAATCAGTCCATAGGAAAGCTTTCCTATGGACGCAATCGTCTTCTCACTGTGAAAATCACAGTGAGAAGCGCGGAAGCGCGTCTAGCGGCTGTCAATGAGACAGCCACTAGAGGCTGGACACAAGCTTCTTCTCACTGTGAAAATCACAGTGAGAAGCGCGGAAGCGCCTCTAGCGGCTGTCAATGAGACAGCCACTAGGGGCTGGATTAACCCTAATGTAAACATAGCAGTTTCTCTGAAACTGCTATGTTTACAGCTGCAGGGTTAACCCTAGATGGACCTGGCACCCAGACCACTTCATTGAGCTGAAGTGTTCTGGGTGCCTATAGTGGTCCTTTAATTATTTTATAATATATTATGCATATATGGGAAATAAAAGTGTGTATAAATATATATATATATATATATACACACATACATACATACACACACACAAATGTAAAAACAAAAATTCACATTTTTATTTATTTTTATATTTTCATAGTGTTCAAGTAGAGATTGTAGCCGTATTAGTCCAGTGATATAGATGTAAAAAGCAGATAAAATTTGGATCTTGTAATACCTTATTGGTCATTAAAAAATGATTTTAGTCCAGTAACTAAGGTATATATATATATATATATATATATATATATATATATACAGTACAAGATCTGCTTTTTACATCTATATTTATATATATATATATATATACACACACACACACATTCTACATATATATTTAACTATAAATTTTACATAATTATTTGATTTTATTAATTATATTTTGAGGGACCTGCCTGACAACCCAGTCAGACAGTCCAGAAAATGTAATTGGCAAGCCCTATATTTAACCCTGTAACTTCCAAAACACCATAAAACCTTTACATGGGGGGTATTGTTATACTCGGGAGATTTCGCTTAACACAAATATGAGTGTTTTAAAAAGTAAAACTTATCACGACAGTGAAATCACCAGTAAAAGTGCAGTATTTGTTTTTTTAAAAATGCAAACATCAAAGAAAAATGCTAACTTTGGCCAGCATTCGTGACTAAGTGGCTACTACAAAAGACTGTACATACCCCATTTTGAATACCCTGGGTTGCCAACATTTGAAAATGGTATGCCATGATGGGGTTAATTCACATTCCTGGGCTACCATCTGGTCTCAAAAGGCAACATAGACCCAGCAAACCAATCTGCCAAACTGAAACGGGCATGCCCTATATTGACCCTGTAACTTTCCAAAACACCATAAAACCTGTACATGGGGGGGTATTGTTATACTTGGGAGACTTTGCTGAACACAAATTCCCATTTTTCAAAACAGTAAAACATATCATAGCGATGATATTGTCAGTGACAGTTACGTTGTTTCCTTTTTTCACACACAAACGGCACTTTCACTGATATCATTGTTGTGATACGTTTGACTGTTTTGAAACACTAATAATTTTCAGCGAAGTCTCCCGAGTATAACAGTACCCCCCATGTACAGGTTTTATAGTGTTTTTGAATGTTATAGGGTCAAATATAGGGCTGGATTTTCTGTTTTTTTACATTAAAATTTACCAGATTGGTTATGTTGCCTTTGAAAGCATATGGTAGTCCAGAAATGAGAATTACCCCCATGATGACATACCATTTGAAAAAGAAGACAACCCAAGGTAGCCACTTAGTCACAAAGTTAGCGTTCATAATTGTTTTTTTGCATTTTTGCATAAATGCTAACTTTGGCCATGTTTGTGACTAAGTAGATACTAAAAAAGACTGGACATACCCCATTTTGAATACACTGGGTTGTGTACTTTAACCCCTTAAGGACGGAGCCAAATGTACACGTTGTGAACAAAACAAAATGTAAACAAAACCTGGCATTTGCGCTACATGTCTGTCCAACCGTAATTCACCTCTTTCATAGTAAATGCACCCACCCTTATTATATATCATTTTATTCAGGGGAAACAGGGCTTTCATTTAAAATCAAATATTTAGCTATGAAACATAATTTAATATGAAAAAAATGGGAGAAAATACAATTTTTTTTTTTATTTTTTTTTTTAGTTCTTCATGACATTTTAACTGTCAATGTCATAATACTGTTTGCTTTTACTGCAATAAAATACACATATTTGTATTCAGTAAAGTCTCACGTGTAAGACCGTACCCCCCTATGTACAAGTTTTATGGCGTTTTGGGAAGTTACAGGGTCAAATATCGCACGTTACATTTGAAATTGAAATTCGCCAGATTGCTTACGTTGCCTTTGAGACTGTATAGTAGCCCAGGAATGAAATTTACACCCATAATGGCATACCATTTGCAATAGTAGACAACCCAAGGTATTGCAAATGGGGTATGTCCAGTCTTTTTAGTAGCCATTTGGTCACAAACACTGGCCAAAGTTAGCGTTAGTATTTGTTTGTGTGTGAAAAATGCAAATAACGCCAATTTTGGCCAGTGTTCGTGACTAAGTGGCTACTAAAAAAGACTGGACATACCCTGTTTGCAATACATTGGGTTGTCTACTATTGCAAATGGTATGCCATCATAGGGGTAATTTTCATTCTTGGGCTACCATAGGGTCTCAAAGGCAACGTAACCAATCTGGCGAATTTTAATGTGAAAAAATGAAACGCAAGCCTTATATTTGACGCTGTAACTTTTGAAAACACCATAAAACCTGTACATGAGGGGTACTGTTGTACTCGGGAGACTTAGCTGAACACAAATATTTGTGTTTCAAAACGGTAAAAAGTATCGCAGCAATAATATCGTCCGTGTAAGTGCTGTTTGTGCGTGAAAAATGCAAAAAACGTCACTTTATGAGTGTTCAGCGAAGTCTCCCGAGTAGAACAGTACCCCCCATGTACAGGTTTTATGGTGTCTCGAAAAGTTATAGGGTTAAATATAGTGCTAGATAATTAAATTCCCTTTACTTTCGGCATGGGTTGTCAGGCAGGTCCCGCTAATTGTAATTAATTAAGATACCTAATTATGTAAAAATATTACATAAATATATATGTAGAATTAATATATGTATATATATACGTATGTGTATATATATGTATATATCTATATAATTTTTTTTAAATATTTTTATTTATAAATCGGTATATATATAGTGATATATACGTATATATTTATGTATATAGATATATATATATTATTTCGTTCTACGTGTATTTTGATATATATATATATTCATTTCACAATACAGTTAGAACGAAATAACACACATCTATATATTTTTTAATTATTTATTTTTAATTATTTTTTTAATTTTATTTTTTAACGTATTTACATTTAAAAATTTTTTATATTATATATAAATATATATAACAATAATTATATATATATTTAATCAGTATCAGTCTACGTGTAATTTGATATTAATATATATATATAATTATATATATATTAATAGTAAAATACACCTAGACGGTGTACGTGTGTGTATATATATGTGTATATATATATATATGATCTAAGTATATATAATTTTTTTACACTTTTTAATTGAGTTAATTTTATTTTCAGCCAGCAGGGGGACCACCTGTCATTACAGGCAGCCCCCCTGCTGGCAATGCTGCAGCCAGCTACCCCCGGCCATGTGATTGTGGGGTCCTCGCAAGGACCCCACTCTCACATGGCCCGGGGGGCTTCCAGGAGGACGGACGTGCCGCGGGGGCTCCCTGGGAGTCCCCCGAACTGCAATCGCCGGCGTGGGATCGTCGGTGACCGGGTAAGTACCGAAAGACCGGAGGGCGTACTATTACGCCCGGCGGCGTTTAGAGCCGCTTAGAATAGGGCGTAATAGTACGCCCTCCGGTCTTAAGGGGTTAAAATAATGTGTACATGTGAAGTGTTATTCAGAGATTTATGACAGATAACAGTGTTACAATGTCACTATTGATCAATTTTAAAAATATATATTTCGAAACAGCAATGTCCTACTTGTTCTTATAGCCCTATAACTTGCAAAAAAAAGCTAAGAACATGTTAACATTGGGTATTTCTAAACTCAGGACAAAATTATTTAGCATGGGTGGTTTTTGGTGGTTGTAGATGCGTATCAGATTTTGGGGGTTCAAAGTTCGAAAAAGTGTGTTTTTAAAATATGTTTCATCATATTTTATAATTTTTTTATAGTAAATCATATGATGTGATGAAAATAATGGTATCTTTAGAAAGATCATTTAATGTCGAGAAAAACAATATATTATATGTGTGGGTACAGTAAATGAGAAAGAGGAAAATTACAGCTAAACACAAACACCGCAGAAATGTAAAAACAGCCCTGGTCCTTAACGGTAGGAAAATTTAAAAACGATCTGGTCACTAAGGGGTTTAAGAAGCACTATAGGGTCAGGAACACAAACGTATTCCTGACCCTATAGTGTTAAAACCACCATGTAGCCAACCTGGCCCCCTCTTGCCTCCCGAAATACAGTAAAATCTTACTTGTATTCAAGTCTAAAGCTGCTGCCTCTGCCTGTGAATTGCTTCTGTCTGCTGACATCATCAGAAGTGGTGGTCTGAGCCAATCACAATGCTTTCCCATATCTCTGCCCCTGATCTAGCAAGGAGGCAGATCAGTGGCAGAGCCAACACAAGTCAAACACAGCCCTGGCCAATCAGAATCTCCTCATAGAGATCCATTGAATCAATGCATCTCTATGAGGAAAGATCAGTGCCTGCATGCAGAGGATGGAGACACTGAATGACAGTGCTGCTTACTCTGCAGCACTGCCCAAGGAAGCAACCATCTGAGGAGTGGCCAGTTGAGTTATCTCTGAAAATACAGTGTTTACAGCAAAAACCCTGAGGGGAATGATTCTACTCACCAGAACAAATGCAATAAACTGTAGTTGTACTGGTGACTATAGTGTCCCTTTAACCATTTTCATTGTCAGTCAGTCCACACCAGTTGTGTTCCCCTACATCCCTCTTAAGTTTCCATACTTAAGCAAGAGCATGTGAAGAGTAGTAGAAAAAATATATATTTTTTTAAATCAATTGGCCTATTTCATAGGCATGGGCCTGGAGCTACAGCTCCATCAGCCTCTATGTTAATCCTGCCCTGCACTGGCCCCACACATTGGCAATGGGTGGCGATATAAAAGGAATCATATATAATTTAATAGTAAGCCTATGCTGGAGATGTGTAACATGTGGACACATCAAACAAGGCTCTAAGACCATCACTAAGACACAATATCAGTTACTTTTTTAATTGTAACACAAGAGGAGTGTTTATTTACTCACTTGTGAATGTCGGATGAAATATGTAGGCAACAAATAAGGGAACATGTTTGGAACTGTAATTAATAAGAGGGACACTCCGATCTCGCATGTCTGAACCCAACATGGTGGTTCCACCAAGGGTCATAATTTTTGTTGTATCGAACATCTTAAGTTAGATCATACGAAGGGGGATTTAGACTGGTTACTTCTCAAAAGAAATTTTTTCTGGGTCGACAAACTTAAAATCCTTAGTCCTTTGGGCCTGCATGAGGGCTTCTCACATGCTCCTTTTATTTCTTAAAATCAACCTGTGACCTTTTGGAATATGTATGGCAGTTCAAAGAACAATGACTGTACTGTATATCACATTTAAATTAGTCCTACTATGTCCCCCCTTTTCAGTCTTGATTAGCATTATTATACAGGTGTGCTTTAACTGGTAGTATTGGCCTTTCTGTATATGTTTGATCATCCAGAGCTACACCAATGATTTTTAAGTTTAACCAATATATAGTGTGAGTATAATCTTAACAATATGTCTATATTGCAATTGTATTTGCACTTACTATACAGTAATTTAATTTTGAAACTTCCTGGGCAGATTACATATGTACCAAGAGGCACTTGGATCTGGTACCATCTGATTTATGTTCACTTCAATATTATATATGTTTATTATTATTATTGTTTAGACAAATTCCTTTGTAATTTAGAATTTTGGCAGTCTTAACCAGACACTAGCTGAGACTAAGTGAAGGGTGAAGTAGAACTGATTTTATTGAGTGAATCACAGGTATATATATAGGAGTATGAGAAAATAAGGGTTTGGCTGCACTCACCTACACATGCTAAATTAGGGTGCTGCTGGGGGCCAATAAGTACAGTGAAAATGAAAATCCAGCGCACTCGCTTATCTACTAAACAGTCATTTTAATGCTGAACAATTTTCAGTTTTATTAAAAACACCTAATCTAGGCAAAAAAATATAATGGGGGTTTAGTTACAGTATATGATCATACATTGCATAAGCCTGCCACAACGTCAATGTACCCCATCTTTGGCAGGTCCTACTCTGTCTGCTAAATGAGCTTCTCACTTGGGGAAATCCTTCCATCTCAAGGTCTCTGCAGTACAATGCTTAAATAGGATCCTGAGATGAGGCACCTGTAACAGGGAGGGGTGCAAAACCCATGGAGCTGGCTAGACTCCTAAATATATACATATATGAGAAAATAAGGGTTTGGCTGCACTCACCTACAAATGCTAAATTAGGGTGCTGCTGGGGGCCAATAAGTGCAGTGAAAATGAAAATCCAGCGCACTCGCTTATCTACTAAACAGTCATTTTAATGCTGAACAATTTTCAGTTTTATTAAAAACACCTAATCTAGGCAAAAAAATATAATGGGGGTTTAGTTACAGTATATGATCATACATTGCATAAGCCTGCCACAACGTCAATGTCTAAGCCACGTCTGCCTTCTAGACATATGTTGTCTTCTAGATCTCTCTAAATGGTTATGCATCTAGCATTCCCTTCTCTCCTCCACCTCCCTACCTTGGTCAGTTTACACACTTAATTGATTTCCTGCTGCAATCCTCCTATTTGTGACAGCAAGGTCCATTCATAGGCTTCTCAATGAGCTGTATTACATCTCATTGAAATTTTTTTAAAAGAAAGGCATTCTATACAAGCACGTCTTTAAATTTATCTCCACGCTGGATCAGGATACAGTAATATAGCTGTATAGCAGTCTTACCCAAACACTAGCTGAGACTAAGTGAAGGGTGAAGTAGAACTGATTTTATTGAGTGAACCACAGGTATATATATAGGAGTAATCATAACAGGGGGTCATCAAACAAAAAAAATACAAGTCACTCCTTGGTGTCTAGGACAGAATAAGGTCAGGAGTCCATAATTGAATTATCAGCCTGACACCAAGATCCATTGCACAATAGCTATTGTATAATGAACTAATTATGTTCCCTTCTGTTTTACCTTTTATACACACAGACACACTAACACAATTATCTCCCATAGTACAAGAAAACTCATAAAACACATAGAATACTATACAGCAGACAAAAGGGGTCTCTGAAGCATTGGGACAACACCCTTCTGCAGTGGCGTCACTAGGGGGGGACCAGAGGGGGCCATGGCCCCCCCTACATCATGCTGTGCCCCCACTCAGCAGAGTCTGTGTGTGTGTGTGTGTATATGTATGGACTCAGCAGAGTCTGTGTGTGTGTGTGTGTGTGTGTGTATGTATGTACTCAGCAGAGTCTGTGTGTGTGTGTGTGTATGGACTCAGCAGTCTGTGTGTGTGTGTGTGTGTGCATGGACTCAGCAGTCTGTGTGTGAGTGTGTATTTACTCAGCAGTCTGTGTGTGTGTGTGTGTGTGTGTGTGTATTTACTCTGTGAGCAGTCTGTGAGTGTGTATGGACCCAGCAGTCTGTGAGTGTGTATGGACTCAGCAGTCTGTGTGTGTGGACTCAGCAGTCTGTGTGTGTGGACTCAGCAGTCTGTGTGTGTGTGTGTGTATGGACTCAGTAGTCTTTGTGTGTGTGTGTATGGACTCAGCAGTCTGTGTGTGTATGGACTCAGCAGTCTATCAATAATTAAAATTCCTGTGAGTTGTTGCGTAGGAAGGGCCCTTAACTCTGTTAAAATTGTACTGCTTGTGTGTGTCAGTGAGCTTCTATTTTGTTAGCATTTGTGTGTCAGTGAGCTTGTCTTTAGTGAGCTTGTGGGTGTCCCTGAACTTCTTTTTAGTGAGCCTTCTGCTTATACAAGTGAGTTTGTCTGTAGTAAGCTTGTGTGTGAGTCAGAGAGTTTTGTCTGTCAATAAGCCTATTTGCGCATGTCAGTGAGCTTGTGTGCTTACTGTACTATATATATATATATATATATATATATATATTTATTGACTTGTAAGAATGGCAGCGAGTGCACTTTACCGCTGAATCACCTGTGTGAGCTGCCGCACACTTTAGCCCGGTTACACGCGTCTGGGAGCTTCTGTTGACAGGTACTAGTAGTCTAGAGATTGGGACATGGGGTATATGCTCAGCTATCTGTATAATACAGATCTGTGTGTATATAATATCCCGGGATAGTCAGTGCTTCCTGTATAGTGCTGCTCTCTGTATAATACAGGCCTGTGCCTGTATAATATCCTGGGACAGTCGGTGCTCCCTGTATAGTGCTGCTCTCTGTCTTGGGATATTATACACAAACAGACCTGTATTATACAGAGAGCAGCACTATACAGAAGCACTGACTGTCCCAATTTATTATACACACAACCCTGTATTATACAGAGAGCACTGACTGTCCAGGGATAGTAACTGATAGCTGTGCTGCAAAAATGTCCTTGGAAATTTTTTTCAAATGTTGGCAACTATGGCACTGTATCAAGGGTAATGTGTTTTTTAATAATCTCTGGTGGAAAATAATGAATCCTCCACCAGGGATTATTAAAAAACCAAAACACATTGTGTCGGGGGCGGGGCTTAACATGCAACAGGGGCGGGGTCAACCTGCGGCGAGGGCGGGGTTAAATGTGCCCCCCTACTTTTGTCCCTGGCCCTCCATGTGCCCCCCTAAAAATGAATCCTAGAGACGCCACTTCCCTTCTGCGAAAACAACAAGGAAAGAGGGGAGGAGAATAACTAACAAACAAATACATTACACACCCTGAGCCTATAATGGGTGATTAAAACATAGGAGTAATCTCTACCTTAAAATTTTGTTTAATTAGTTTATTTTATGTTTAGTTACGCTTTAGGATATACAATCACACCCCGCTCCCCACAGGCAGAGAGAAAACCCTCACAGGGCTGACCTTAACTGCTCCGGTGATGACCCCCCCCTCACCCCTAGGATATGGGGACATACTCACAGAGAGCCAACAATATCTATGTGGCGGAACAGACCTCGCCACGCGTTCTTGGAGGGGGCTGCTTGCCCGCCTCCTACCTTCTGACTATGGCCCTGGGATATATGGCATTTGAAAACACTATTTGTGCCCTGTGACAAAACTGGAGGTTGTGCACAAATATGACTATTGCCCATATTTTTTATGATTCCCTCCGTTTGTTGCACTGTTCCCCATGTGTTTCATCTGTTGGTCCGGCTGGATAGACTACCAGACAAACTGTGGAGTTACTGGGTGGCCACCATTTCATGTATCAGAGGCACATGGTGAGAACAATGGATGAAGCACATGGTAAGAACAATGGATGGCGGCCATTTTAACTCACAGACACTGTTTGGACTTTTTTACACAGTGCCATCTCGCCAGTATTTGGTGCACGAAGACATCGTTCAGTAGTTTTAAACTATACAACAGGGGACACATTATACAGTAATTATTTTTCATATAGCCTGTATTTTCTGCGGAATCTGCATTAAACTGCATCTTCCAAACTACTGAACGGATCTGGGTGAATTTTGTATATGTGGTTCACCCAGATTCCCCAGTTCCGAGGATATATTTTATGGGGTTATTGCATGTTTTGGGGTCCCTGTGATATGTTTTATAATACTGTATTTCTCTGCCTGTGATAATTATATTACCCATTGTGTTTAGTAATCATATCACAGGCAGAGGGCAGGATTTTGTGTGGGAGTGTCTGTGTGTATTGTACGGATTGATTGGTTGTATTTGAAAACCCTGTGGGCAGTACTATGTTTGTGGATTGTGAATAAAAGAGGCTGTATGTGTCAGTACAGGCAGTTCTGCTTGACCTCAAAACGAAGTGTCGTCTTGTTATTGGGGGAATTGGATTGTATGCTGATTGCTAGGAGTGTAAGCTGATTGTATGCTTTTCCTGTTCAGCTGCTTACAGCATTCATATGCTGTTCGGTGGTTGTGGTGTCTGCTGCAATGCTTGGAGTCCTCAGGAAGCGCTAGGAGCATCCTTCAACGGAGGTACCCAGTCGGGGTGCCAGGTGATCCGTTACAATCTAAGCCACACCAAGTCACAACTAGCGCTGCGCGCACCCACCTAGGCTCTACTCTACCTAGGTTTAAAATAGATGTGCTTCTTAAACGGCGACGAACAGTGCCAAAACATAGCCCTATTATATCACGAGTACACATTTTGTCCTCAATGCCATCACTCGCTATGACATCCCAGAATGTTATGTTATGTTCTGTTATGTTTTATCTTATTGTTTCACGACATGTCTCACACATAGAGAAGTTTATCACTCTAACTAGCCTCACTTCCAGGCAGCACACATACACTCCCCATTGGACCACAAAATCGATAACACTAGGCTACTTCAACATGATTCGGCATCTTCTGCTTACATGTACACGTTTACCGAATCATTACACTGAAGCGTATCAGGTTCAAAGTTGACTCAAACGCTATGCTGTACCTTGAATCATTATATCACAAGAAAGTGCCAAATGTACTCATGCTACACCATTGTTTTATTCTGTTGTATACGAATGCGCCTGTCAAAGCTGTTGTTGCAATGCAGGCACTGATGTACTTACATGCACGTCAAAAAAAAATTTTTTTTTAAAAACATAGGAGTAATCTGGAGACCTACATAAAGTATCCATCTTCAGCCCCCAGCGATCGTGACTACTGTCACAAAAAGGTTAAATTTCACTAGTTGTCTGCACTAAACCCAGAATGCACAAAAATAAAAAGGTGAACAGCGCACTAAAATAAGTCTTTGTTTGTGACAATGTACCACAAATAGTGATATGTAATATGTAAATATGCCCCATTTAGAGATTCCTTTGTGGTCACTAAAAAGATAAAACACACAATCTCATAGGGCAATACAGCAGGTAAAATTAATATATAGAAAGGTAAAAAAGCACTAGAAGGCAGGGGCGTACCTGTGCTTGCCCCCCCCCCCAAAAAAAACAAACAAAAAAAACCCTGTAAAAAATGTTGAAGGTTTTCTCTCTTTTTTTTTTTACAATTTGTAAACTTTGCAAAACCGCTGTCAGCCCCTCCTACAAAACCCTTGTCCTGCCCCGCCCCTCCTACAAAACCTCTGTCCTGCCCCTTCTACAAATCCTGTACTGCCCCGTCTACAAAACCCCCGCTTATCCCCCCTTATAAAGACTCCTGTCCCAATACAAAACCCCCGCCCCCTTCTACAAAATCCCTGCAGCCCCACACACACATTTTCAGGCAGACAGTCACACACTCAGTTACAGACAGTCACACACTCAGTTACAGGCAGACAGTCACATACAGTCACAGGCAGACAGTCACACATACACATTTCCTCCGTGCGGCCAGTTTATCAGCTGTTTGCTTGTGTGAGCTGTACTGGCCGCACGGCACCCTAACTACCATGGGACACTGTGCGGCCACAGCTCACACAGCCCCCTCCAGCCAGGGCCGGTGTAAGGATTTTTGCCGTCCTAGGCAAAAGTAAAGTTTGCCGCCCCCCCCATGTGACATCACAATGCCCCACCCATATGATTGCCATGTTAACTAACGCCAGTGCTGCAGTGCCGCCGTGTTTACATTAAAAGGCCTGCAAGGACAGGCTATAGACACCAGAACCACTACATTAAGCTGAAGTGGTTCTGGGGACTATAGTGTTTCTTTAATGTGAGGTAAATTAGAGCTTAGTGCCACGAATAATATACTAGATTGCCTACTTACAACCAGATGAGGATGATGATGGGCTCTAGCTGCAGTCTGGCTCCACTGGTCTGGTGCAGAACAGGCTCTCTGGAGGCGGTTTGTAACTGTGGTCACAAAAATCAATGTTCTGGGAGAACGGGAAGCAGCTCCATTTTTTGGGGGTCCTTTACACAGCTCAAGGTCTGGGTCCCAGGGTCCACCTTCATGTTCCACCAATGAGTTTGTTCACAGGGGGTGGAGTGTGTAAGGGATGTCCTGATATGTGTGTAAGGAATGCATTATGTGAAATTGTGTTTGTATGTGTAAGGGCTGCAAGGTGTGTTTCTGTGTATGTATGGGATGCATTGAATGTGTGGAAGGGGTGCATTGAGTGCGTGTAATGAATGCATTGTGTGTTTCTGTGTGTGTAAGGGATGCATTGTGTGTAACGGTTGCATTGCTTGTGTATGTGTGTCTGTGTGTGTAATGCATTGTGTGTTTTTCTGTGTGCAAGGGGTGCATTGTGTGTATGTGATGAATGTCAATCTCTCCTCCCGCTCCAATTTCCTTCTCCTCCTCCCAATTTCTCTTTCTCACCCCCCTCCTAATTTCTCTTTCCCCCCTCCTAATATCTCTTCCCCCTCCTAATTTCAGTTTCTCTCCCCCCCTCCTAATTTCAATTTCTCTCCCCCCCTAATTTCTATTTCTCTCCCCCCCTAATTTCTCTTTCCCCCCTCCTAATATCTCTCCCTCCCCTCCTAATTTAATTTCCTCTCCCCCTCTAATTTCAATTTCTCTCCCCTCCTTTCTCTTTCTCACCCCCCCCCTCCTTTTCTCACCTCACCCCCCTTTCTCTCTCTTCCCCCCTCTTTCTCTCCCCTTCTCACCCTTCTCTTTCATTTCCCCTTCTCTCCTTCTCACCCCCCCTTTTATAGCTTCTCCCCCTTTCTCCTCTTTCTCACCCACCTTCTCTCCCCCGCCACTCCTTCTCACCCCCCCTTTCTCCTCTTTCTCACCCCCTTTCTCCTCTTTCTCACTTGCTATACTCCTTCTCACCCCCCTTTCTCCTCCTTCTCACTTCCCTTTCTCCCTCCTTCTCACCCCCTTTCTCACTCCTTTCTCACCCCCCTTCTCACTTTCTCACTTGCTTTCTCCTTCTCACCCCCCTTCTCCCTCTTTCTCCACCCCCTTTCTGCTCTCTGCCCCATTCTCCTCTTTCTCACCCCCCCTTATTTCTTTCTCACCCCTACCTCCCTGTAGCGTGGCCGAGCCCTGTATAGTCCGCGGGTACAGGGAGCTTTTGTTTCCTGTACCCGGCGGACTAACAGGAAGTGCACACTCAGTGTTCACTTCCTGTTAGTCCGGCCGGGTACAGGAGACAGCTGCTCTCTGTACCCGTCGGACCAGCATGCTGCAGCAAAGGAAGCTGACAGGAGGGAGCGCTGAGCGCTTCCCTCCTGTCAGCCCCTCTCCTCAGGCTGCGCCCGGGCAGTGCAGTCCGCCCTCATGGACGCACCGCCCGGGCAAAGCTGCAGCCGCCTGAGGCTCTGTACAGAGCGCTCGGTCGGCTGCAGCATGGGGGGGGGGCTGGTCATGGCACCCCCCACCCTGGTGGCACCCGGGGCGGACTGCCCCCCCCCGCCCCCCCTTAGTACGCCACTGCTAGAAGGTGCTACATTTTCTATAGCTCTAGGTCCCCCCCACCCTGAGGGTCCCCCTCCCGCTGGGCTCAAGGGGGCTGAAGAGGTTAAACACATACCTTTCTCCAGCACCGGGCTCCCTAAGGGCTGGGCAACTCTCCTCCTCCTCCCGACATCAGCTTTGAATGCGCATGCATGGCAAGAGCCGCGCACGCATTCAAACAGTCCATAGGAAAGCATTTCTCAATGCTTCCATATGGACGTCAGTGTCTTCTCACTGTGATTTTCACAGTGGGAAGCGCGGAAGTACCTCTAGCGGCTGTCAGTGAGCAGTTTCTCTGAAACTGCTATGTTTATAGTTACAGGGTTAACACTAGATGGACCTGGCACCCAGACCACTTCATTGAGCTGAAGTGGTCTGGGTGCCTATAGTGGTCCTTTAACATTTTTTTAAGATTATAACTTCTGATTTTTATTTTTCATTTCTTTATTTCATCTATAAATTGATTATAGAATTTGGGAAATCTATTCATAGAAGGTCTGCTGCTGCGAGTCTTCAACGTTTACATGTATAACATTGTGTTATGGACTTTCTACTGTTTCTCAGTATTGCTATTAGCACATATAGTACTTTCAGTGTTAGGTCTCCTCCCACAGTTTCAGTTTTACTGCTTTTATATTAATTTATATGAAAGCGTGTTTATCACCAGAACTAAAAGCGTTAGTTACGGGGGGACGGGGCAATTCAGGCTCAGCAGGCACATGGGGGGGGGGGATTGAGACACAGGAAGGGCTGGGGGGGAGAATGAGACGGCTGGAGGGGCTGTAAGGGATGAAAAATATGGAGGAGCTGGGAGGGAGAATGAGACAGATAGGGGAGCTATGAGGGGTGAAAAACATGGTGGGGCTGGGAGGGATGCGACACAAGGAGTGGCTGATGGGGAGAATGAGACACATGTAAGGGCTGGAACAAATTTAAGGGCTGGGGGATGGAACACATGGAGGGACTAAGAGGGATAACAAAAACATGGAGGGATGATGAAACACATGGAGGCAGGGCTGCCATCAGAAATTTTGGGGCCCTTGACACAGCTCAAGGTCTGGGCCCCCCCGGTGCCTGCACCCGAGTCCGCCCAAAGTGCTGCCCCCCCCTCCCCCACAGGAATGCAGTGTCTGCAGGGCCGGTGCAAGGATTTTTGCCGCCCTAGGCAAAAGTAAAGTTTGCCACCCCCCCGTGTGACATCACAATGCCCCACTCATATGATCTGCCATGTCAACTAACACCAGTGCTGCAGTGCCGCTGTGTTTACATTAAAAGGCCTGCAGGGACAGACTAGACACCAGAACCACTACATTAAGCTGTAGTGGTTCTGGGGACTATAGTGTCCCTTTAATGTGAGGTAAATTAGAGATTAGTGCCACAAATAATATACTAGATTGCCTACTTACAACCAGATGAGGATGATGATGGGCTCTAGCTGCCGTCTGGCTCCACTGGTCTGGTGTAGAACAGGCTCTCTGGAGGCGGTTTGTAACTGTGGTCACAAAAATCAATGTTCTGGGATCAACGGGAAGCAGCTCCATTTTTTTGAGGGCCCTTTACACAGCTCAAGGTCTGGGTCCCAGGGTCCACCTTCATGTTCCACCAATGAGTTTGTTCACAGGGGGTGGAGTGTGTGTGGGGGGGATGTCCTGATGTGTGTAAGGAATGCATTGTGTGAATCTGTGTTTGTATGTGTAAGGGCTGCAAGGTGAGTTTGTGTATGTATGGGATGCAGTGTGTGCGTCTGTAAGGGATGCATTGAGTGTGTGTAAGGGGTGCATTGTGTGTTGCTGTGTGTAAGGGATGCATTGCTTGTGTATGTGTGTCTGTGTGTAATGCATTGTGTGTTTTTCTGTGTGCAAGGGGTGCATGTGTGTGTGATGGATGTCAATCTCTCCCCCTCCCCCCCGTCAATTTCCTTCTCCCCCCTCTCCCTCCAATTTCCTTCTTCTCCCCCTCCCTCTCCTCCCTCCTCTCCAATTTCCTTCTTCTCTCCCTCCCTCCCTCCCCCCCTCCAATTTCCTTCTTCTCCCTCCATTTCCTTCTCCCCTCAAATTTCCCTCTCCCCCACCCCCTCAAATTTCCTCTCCTCCCCCCCTCCCTTAAATTTCCTCTCCCCCTTCCCTCCTTCAAATTTCCCTTCTCCCCCCCTCCTTCCCTCAAATTTCCTTCCTCTCCCCCTTACACCCAGCCGGCGCGCGAGGGAGCACTCTCCCTGGCTGAGTGCTTCCTCTTCAGCTCCCTCGCGCCCTGCGTACTGATGCCGGAGCCGGAAGATGACGTCATCTTCCGGCTCCGACATCAGTGCGGTGCGCAAGGGAGCTGAAGAGGAAGCACTCAGCCAGGGAGAGTACTCCCTCGCGCGCCTGACGGGTGTCAGCAGGGCCAGCCTCTGGGGGGCCCTGAGGTGACCGGCTGCTGGGCCCCCCAGGAGAAGAGGCTGGCTCAGTGGGTAGATATCGGGGTCGCAGGGCCCCCTGCTACCTGGTATGTACACCACTGAATGTGGGGCCTGGCCGGCCTGAGCAGTCCGGGCCCCCCAGGACCGCCGGGCCCATGACAACCGTTACGGTTGTCATGCCCTGATGGCGGCCCTGCATGGAGGGGCTGGGGGATGGAACACATGGAGGGGGGGTGAGACACATGGAGGGGCTGAGGGGGAGAATAAGATACATGGAGGGGCTTGGGGGAAGGAAAACACATTGAGGGGGAATGAACCACATGGAAAGGCTGTGGTGAGAATGTGACACATGGAGGGACTGGGTTGATGACACACCAGGAGGCGCTGAGGGGTAGAATGAGACACATGAAGGAAAATCTCATAGAAAATCTGCTGCATATAATCAACCAATTAGGACTTTTATTTTCTGTATATAGCTGTTTGTATGAACCCTTTATTTACCCACATGTTATCCACAGCGAACATTTGATCCACAGGTGATAATATCTCTATGCTAAGTTAAGCATGAATAGATTGTTCACATCAAGTGGAATCTGTACAGTTGCTGAGTTTTTAGTTAGCAGCATTGTTACATTTTCTAGGTATACCTTTAGCTAAACTAGTGTATGCTACATATGCAGGGATTTTATATTTGTAATAACTTTACCTCAGGGTGTATTTACTCACTGGGCCTATCGTTCCAGGTTCTCTATATTCTATATTGGATTATTTATTAGTTATGCTTTAAGCCTAACTAGAGATATTACTACACACGCAGGGATTTGATTTTATCTGCAATAACTTCACCTTAAGAGTGTGTACTACAACAGCTAATCTGAGCTTGGAAGGTCTGGCATATTGCCAGTATTCGTTAACTCACACTGAAGTGATCAGCCCAGCTATCTGCAGTTATTTGTTTATAGGTTTATTTGTGTGTAATACATTGAAAAGGCAGTCCCTTTTCTGGTGCTCCGTTTTGAAGCTAGCGATTTATTCACTCTAGGTTAATGGATTTTCCCCACTGCAATCATCACATGAAGACAGTGCAATTTGTATACCATAATTATGCTAGCAGGGTTTAGCAAATTGCATTATCATCTTTTTTCCACTATAGTGACTGACCTATAGGTTTCTTCAGTGTGCAATAACAAGGTAATATATTACAAGCAACCTAACTGTTCATACAAACGAATATTGCAAAGCTTATATAATTTCCTTAGTGGTCAATCTTTATTGCACCATAGCTACATTGAGATAGCTACAGTCTTACCACATCTGAAATATTTATGTTTTTCTTTGTCACATGTATTGTTTGTTTGTATTTATTCCTTCATGTTATATTTTTATTGTATTTATTTTTCCCTAAGGGGATGTACCTCAAAAAAGGTATATTAAAATATGTTTTGTAGTCCTTCCCTTATAGGCAGTCCCGTTTTCTGGTGCTCTGAGTTGTCCTGGGGTACACTTTTATGAAGGTTACCCCCTTAATGGGAATTGCTTGATGGTCATTTGAGAGTTTCCCAATTTTGAGAATCTCTCTTATTTCTTTTAAGGAAATCATGGGCCCCAGGGCAAAACTGGGCAGGTCACCTCCCTCTCCCCCCCCCCACCCCCCCTTGACATATGGAACTACAAGGGGCAGTCACAATGGCGACTGTTTCTACCCTGTCAGTTCCACCTGTGAACATAAGTAATTTTGATAGAAAATATATTGGTAATTATGTTATTCTTTTTCTTGCTTTCCTATACCTTACTTCTTTCTAGATACTAATCTTGACTGAGCAGGACCCTGTTCAACACTTGTATCTGTCATCAATATTTTGGTCTGTCAATTACGTGTTTACTTTAATGTCCCTACATATAACTGTATAGTGCTGATATAAGTGTTGGCATTATTTGCTAATAATTGGGTAAACAGAATTAATTCCAATGTAATGAAAATCTGAATGGACTTTTGAATGACCATTTTTATTTACTTCTGTTTGAGGTAAAAGGGTTACTCCAACAGCCATGACCACTTCTGCTTCTAGAAGTTGTGATGGTGGTAAGAGTCTGTGTAGTGTTTCTGTCTGAAATGCTGCACATACAATGATATTTGCATTTTTGTGCCAGGTTTAGTTACACCTATCGGCACAGGTGACTTAGGCAACCCAGAACTGGGCTGCCTTATAACCTCTTTTGGGCATGATTTTTACTCAGAAATGATAACAAATGGGTTATGACTGACTGAATGAACCATCAAGTCAACATATTAATTGTAATGTTATACTCCTCTAGAAATACATTGTCAATAAATATACTACTCTGACAACAATGTACTCCACTTAGTAGATATCTACATTGTAAAATCACTTACCGTGTTCATATCAAAGGTACCGAATACTTTGTCAATGTAAATGTTTGCTTCAGGATTCATTCCTTGCAGGCCAAGTAATCCTTTAAACTCATGCAGACTGAGCTGTCCAGATGGGCATTCTCTCATAAATTTTTTGTACCAGTGATGTATCTCCATAGCATTAATGTCATCTGCTGTTGAATTAGTTGCACCCATTTTGATGTAATAGTGCTTTCTGTTCTGAATTCCATACACAGTACAGCGCAAAGTCGTTCACGTCTCAAAATGTTTCCCAAAACACTGCTCATAAACAGTATAGATCCGTCTAAACCTCTTAAAGCTTGTTACAGAGAAAGGAGTATAAGTGTAAAAATAGAAGCCTGGTGGGATTAAGTGCCTACTCAAGTAGTTAAAAGCGTTACATGATTATAGTAGAAACTTATTTTTTGCAGTCTGGGTAATAAATATGACTGAAATTGTCAACCTGCAAATTCAGTTTATTATCTTTTTCTTCTGAATATTATACAATATATAAAATAAAATACTGCTACTACCAACAATAATGATATTCTTTTCAAATAGTTTTTTAAAAGAATGTTTTAAACATTTTTTAAAAACCATAATAATACTACTAAAAATAAGGGAAGGGAATCAGTGGTGGGAGTATTTATGAAATTCTTAGAGGTGGATTTTACAATGGTGTTATAGCACCAGTTGTAAAAATTACAAAGTAAATAATGACTTATTCAGGTGAAGTTGAGCAGTTATTTCATAGTCTTCTCTAGTACCTGTAGACATTACCAAATGATCTAGAAAAAAAAAATGTATATCCATATAAACACGTCTAGAAATCTTATAGGGTTACTCCAATCACCAAAACAATTTCTGATTTATGAAGTGGTCATGGTGGTAGGATTATGGATGTGCAGAGTTTCAGTTTAAGACAAATTATACAAAAAGGGTTGTAGAAACCCTTTAAGTCAATGAAAAGGTTTCATTGTGAAATTCATAGAAAAAAAAAGAGAGAAAACACTACCTAAGAACATATATAGTTTAAAATTTAACTTTTAATAGTGAACGAAATATAGAGTGATAATTTCACATATTAAATCTTAGTAGGTTTGCATATATAGGTACATCCAGACACATAAGAATAATATGAAAAAATATAAGATTTAAAAACCGAAAAAACAAAGTCCGTGTATCAAAGAAGTAATTGCCAGTGTTAGCTGGACTAAAGGATCCAAATTCAAATAGAGAACTGTCTACTATTGTGATACTGTTATAATTTGTCAAAATTATTCGATTTGAATTAATCAGACTTTGTAAATACGAGCATCTGCTGGTATACTTCATGCAGAATGCTTTTTTATAAGTTGATAGTAGATCAAAATTAAATAACCAGCTTGAAATAGAAGCAGTCAATTGTTGTAATGCTGTTACAATACATCAAAATAATTATGTTATAATTACTAACGATATTGCAACTAAGAAAGCAACTGTGACCATAGTTTGTAGAAAATACTTAGTTGCAATCTAACCATAAACGCTCTAATAGTATAACAATACACAGGCTCTGTCTGAATTAGCTGTTCGGCTTGTAGTTGAAACTACAGATATATGATATAACAAGATTCCATGCAGAATAGTACTTTTTAGGAGTAATCAGTTTCTTAACACCCCAGAATGAATATAGTCAGAAAGTAAAGAAATATCTGTGCCTTCGAGGGCACCTATCAGATAAAGAAACTAACTGCAAGTGGAGAAGGAAAAGAAAGGAATAATATCTCTATCCTTGGTAAATAGTTCTGCCCTAATGGACACCTTATAGGTAGGTATTACAAACTTGTACATATACCTAGCTAACATCTAAATATAAGAGAGCCTGAATCAGTATCCTGTAATATGTAATAAGCGGTCACTGCAATGCGAGCGTTCATAGCTTCGAATAATATAAGCGGCTGGATTGTTTAATCACCCTCCCCAAATACCATATCTAAATAGTTCTTGACCAAAATGTAAAATTAAATAATAGTTCCTGCAAGTGCAGGGTATTTCAAAAGTTAGG
Source organism: Pelobates cultripes (assembly GCA_933207985.1). Taxonomy (NCBI): domain Eukaryota; kingdom Metazoa; phylum Chordata; class Amphibia; order Anura; family Pelobatidae; genus Pelobates; species Pelobates cultripes. The sequence goes on from OW240912.1 coordinate 146,092,447, forward strand.
AGGGATCTGAAAAACCCAGACGCGCGTTTCGCCGGTAAGGCGGCTTTTCAAGGGGAACCTGATTGTAGCTGGTTAGGTTTTTAAATAGGGCGCCCAGAAATTTGATTGGAGTCCCGAGGTTGGTGACGTCATCGGTTATAACTGACGTCAGATGGTGGTCGGAAGAGACCATTTGTTTAGATTCAACACTAAATGATATGTCTGTATATAATGAAACAGAGGATATATAAAGAGTATGAAAGGATGGTAGAAGTATATGATTATAAATTATGTATAATCATATCGCAATAATTATGCCAGTCCCTTCATTTCAATGTATTGTTAGTCTAAATTAGTGTGGTCTGAGTGTATGAATATTTTTATTTTTATAATTATTTTTATCCTCATTTATTATTATTATGCATTATTTGCATAAAATATGGGGAACAAATCACTTGCTCACTACACATGTTTGACCCTAATGTGGGTTTATTGAATACAGCAGCTACATCACACTGCATGTGTGACTCATATGCAATTTGAAGTTTGAAAGGAAAAGCATGTTATTGAGGTATTAGATTATACATTTGTAAATAGATAGTGAGTAAAATACATCGTAATCTCCTATTTCGTTGCCTCAACAAGACAAAGAAGTATCCTCAGGGTGCCAGATCCGGGACAAATACTGCTGAAAGACACAGCAGGGGGCGCTATAGATAATTGTCTCGATGGTGTCTTATGATTCAAAAAATGAATTATTAATATTAAGAGTCAATTTGTTAATCTGAAAAAATATCATTGTATATATAAAATAAGATATAAGAATGAAAGAAGAGAAATATAAATAAAGATAGTAGACAAAGAAGTGCCAAAGATAAATAAATAAAAAGAGAAACAAGATTATTGTTATCTTTTAAACTAAATTAGAGAGTGTATAATAAATATCAATGGTATATATAATAAAGACTGGATTAGAAAGTGTATGATTAGTGTATGAATGGTGTATAATTGAATTCCTCATTGAGTCCCTGTGGTGTAAGGGTCCTAAATGAGTATATCCATTTTGATTCCTTTTGCAATAGTTGTTGGTTAAAATTGCCTTTTCTAGGATTAAAAGTCAGTTTCTCAATAGCCTGAAATCTTAAATTGTCGACATTACCATGATGAAAATTCATGATGTGTCTTGCTACAGGCGTAGGGGTTATGGTGTTTTTAATTGAATTAATATGTTGAAGGATCCTTCGGCGAAAGGGTTGAATTGTCTTTCCAATATATTGGATGCCACATTTGCACGTAATCAGATATACTAGCCGGGTGGTACTACAGTTGACTAGAGCATTAGTTTTGATAATAATTTTGGATTGTGTAGACGTTACCGATTGGGAGGGAGTTATGAACTGGCAAGCTTTGCAATGACCACATCTATATGTACCCTTAGTACTTGTGAGCCAATTTGTTTCTACTGGAGTGGGAGCCAAAAAGCTGTGAACTAGTAGATCCTTAAGGTTCTTGGATCTTCTAGCAGTAATGGATGGATTGTTAGGTAGCGATTTCTTCAATGTAGGATTGTGTAAGAGGATAGGCCAATGGTCAAAAAAAGTCTGTATCATTTTTTCCCACCCACTATCATATACTCTGCATTCACTACACACACTGCATACAAAACACAAGCACAGACACTGTATTCACTATACAATCTGCATTACAGATGTTGGTGTGTTTTGGTGGTCGTTTTTTTCGTTTAGGGGTCGAGGCATTTCTTTCTTGGACCCAGGCAGCACATTGTCTTGGGCCAGCCATGCGTTTGGCAGCCCAGAAATGCTCTGAAACGCTCACATTTCTGTTTAGTAATGTCTCAGGAGTACAACGGTATCCCCCATGTATACGTTTTATGGGGTTTTGGAAAGGCTTGTCCATTTATGTTTTTACACGTATAAATTTGGTACAGTGAGGAAAAAAAGTATTTAATCCCCTGCAGATTTTGAACATTTGTCCACTGACAAAGAAATTATTAGTCTATAATTTTAATTGTATAAAATAGGTTTATTTTAACAGTGTAAGACAGAATAACAAAAAAAAAAAATCCAGAAAAAAGTTATAAATTGATTTGCTTGTCAATGAGTGAAATAAGTATTTGACCCCCTTGACTTACTTAGTGGTAAAACCCTTGTTGGCAATCCCAGAGATCAGACGTTTCTTGTAGTTGGCCACAAGGTTTGCACACATCTCAGGAGGGATTTTGTCCCACTCCTCTTTGCAGATCCTCTCAAAGTCATTAAGGTTTGGAGGCTGACGCTTGGGAACTGAACCTTCAGCTCCCTCCACAGATTTTCTATGGGATTAAAGGGACACTTTAGTCACCAGAACAACTACAGCTTAATATAGTTGTTCTGGTGAGTATAATCATTGCCTTCAGGTATTTTCATGCAAACACTGCATTTTCAGAGAAAAGGCAGTGTTAACATTGCCCCTAGGGAGACCTCCAAGTGGGCACTCCTCATATGGCCACTGGAGATGCTTCCTAGGGCAATGCTGCACAGTAGGCAGCTCTGCCATTCAGCGCCCCCACGCTCTGAATGGGGACACTGAATTTTCCTCATAGAGATGCATTGATTCAATTCATCTCTATGAGGAGGTGCTGATTGGCCAAAACGGTGTTTGGCCCCACCCCTTGCCAATTTTAGCCAATCCAATGCTTTCTCCACTAAATTAAACATTACCTGTTTAAAAGACACCTGGGAGCCAGAAATCTTGCTGTTTGAAAGGGGATCAAATACTTATTTCACTCATTGACACGAGTAGTGTATAGCGGTACAAGTCATCAAACTAACTTTTGACAGGTGCCCCACCCCCTTTTAATGAAACCACACCCCTTTTAGGAAACCACGCCCCTTGCACAATATGACAAGCGCCCCGCCCCTTTTTATGAAACCACGCCTGTTGCGCAATATGTCTCCGCCCCCTGTGTGGTGATGGTTGCCCAACCCCTTTCATGAAACCACACCCATTGCACAATATGACGCTACCCATTGCGCGTTGATGGGTGTACGCCCCATTTTTATTAAACCACACCCAATACGGCGTGTTATAGACATGCCCCTTTACAATGTTCTTAGAGTGTGCTACCATGTGATTGTATGAGGTACTCATGGTCGGATGTTTATTTTTAATTTCATTTAGTGGAGGGATATTACTGAATATGAGGACAAGTCTGGACATGTTTTGTAAGATGTGTCTGGGGCCAGTTTTGAAAGTAGAGAACAAACCCAGAGGGCAAGTTTATATACATCTGAGAAATAAATAAATGCCATTATTAGAAAAAAAAAAAGCCGATACAATATTCACAGGAAAAGCAACAACACAATATTCACAGGCAAAAGCGGTAATACAATGTATGAAGGAAAAGCAATAATCATCACCTGTTTTAGACAGAAAAGCAATGAATAAACATCACAAATTCAACCAATCAGCAGGCTGCTTTAGTATACGTGGGCGCTTCTTAGGTAGCAAATAGCCATGAGATGTAGTTAATCCCGGGGTGCTAAAAGAAATATTTGGTAACGATTGTCTCTTTTGAAAATGGGGTGTTATTTCCCGAGTCTCACTTGGAAGGCTCCGCAATTTCATTTGTTCCAAATAGTCTCTATTTGATGTGTTGCCCACAACTGTAGACAGTATGTTCAGGTCAGCCATAGCCTGAAGAAAAGTATCCCAGCCCGGAGGTAATTTACGTACCATAACATTGTGACTGTGGGTAACACTACGTACCAAATCGAGTATATTTGATCCCGGTACAACAGTGTTTTTATAAACAAATTCACCCTTATCATTCCAAGCGGTAATGTGCTTAAATTGAGACATTCTACTCAACAACAATTCAGCATTTTTTTTATAGCGGACATTTACATTATTAACAACTTCACGAAATACAGCGTCTGAAACAGACTCAAGCATCATGAGGATGTGCTTCAGGGGGTTTTGTACGGAGGATTCTCCAGGAGGTAAGAAAAGTGTCAAGCGCAACTTTTCGCTTTCACTCTGTTTAGCACGTACCAAGTATTTCTGCAATATAGTGGTATACCTCTTTATCTTCTCATCATCCAATACACCTCTATTTTGAAGAATAGACATAATCTCATTATCTAGGTTCTGAGTGACAGACTCACGAGAGGCCTCAGAGTTCTGAGTGGTTCGCTGTATTAGGTCTAACTCTTGTTTAGACACTAAGTACTTTTTCTCAGCGTGTGCCATTAACGGTTAGTCAAAAGACCGGTCATCAGAGGTATAGCAAATCCCAACAGAGAGCCAATAAATCCTCCAGACTGTTTAACCAACTGCTTCTTCTTACTAAAAGACACTTTTTTGTTGCTCAGTGCTTTTATATTTTTTCACCACTTTTTTAGCTTTTTTACTTGTTGTTGTGATAAAGGTATCTTACCTTTAAGGGTATTAAGAGCTATTTCACATATAGCCGTGACTAAATCATGAGATGCGGAGCATAAAATATCTTTTTTCTGTGATGGCGATGCACTTATTAGACTTTGTAAAGCCAACCAATTGCGACGTATACGCATAGACAGCCTTACAGGATCTGAGATTCGGCAGGGAATGACCTGTTAAGGGTATGTTATCGACTTTTAGAGGGCTGTTTGTTATAAATATATGCCGAGGGAAGGTCGGGTGGGAAGAGACTGGTTCTTAAGCGATACTCTTCGAGGGTTGCAGATCTTAAATCTACAAGTAGATAACCATAAGATTTGCATGTGGCATCTTAAAAAGCGTCTAGAAAAAATTGTGATTTACCGGGGTACATTTGGCAGGCCAGAGTAGTGATTTGCAGTTTATCTCTTGGGTTCTTAAAAAGTACCATATATTTAGTGTTTAAAGCTATAGTACGACTTTTTTTTACCTTGACAGAACACATTCTGCACCAGATACATAATACTCTGTGATGCACATATTTGGTGAATGCTTTCTCAATTTCTGAACTCTCACTAGCAGCCTCCATTAAGTCATCAACAATAGTCAAATTTACTCTGTTAAGGGGGAACAAATTATCATCATTAAATGTCGTGGGTAAACCCTCTATAAAACGAATATTTGGGGTTGTGAGTAATAATTCATCATAAAGCACTTGCCAGCAGGCATAAAACCAAACAATGTTATCAGGTGTGTGCGACGTTAAAGCGGTAGCATTCTGTAAAACCTGTTTGACAAAATAACTTTTCCCTGAATTAGAAGGGCCGGCCAATATGCATGAAAAAGGATGTTGTAAACGAGTGTCCATGGTGAATGATGAGTAACCAAATGGGAGAGTGATAAAATCGTCGACCAAATATCTTTTTGTATATACACACTTTTGTGTTTTCTGTAGCGGTCGCGTCTCTATCTGCCAAAGGAGTTTATTTCTGACAATGGAGGTCTGTCATACCACTATTCTTTTCTGTTCATCAGGGTCTGAGTGCAAGGGGTAGTCCAACACCAGGTCTTTTAAACTGTCAGAGTTAATCAACTGGGCATTAGTGGCATGAAGCGTTATGCCTTTCAACTTTAGAGATGTTTTATCCATTGATAGTTTGTAACCATAAGTCTTGGGACCTGCAGATATAAACTCTGTAATGTGTGTGTCACAGGGTATTTCACTTGTCAGCTCGCCTAGATAGTCCCCTAGAGGTGGATTCCAGTCACCCGCTGTACTAAAAAAATAACAGAGTCAGTGTCGTGGTAGAGACATCTCTCATTATGACGGTCTAAAACATTATACAGTTCAAGTTGTGCATAGGCGGTGGTAAAACATGCAATAAATATATTGGTATTGCGAGACGGACTGTGATACCCCTGGGTGTACTTCCAACTGAGCATGGCTGTATCATCATTTATGAATGACAGAGAAGACACCTCATATTCAAGTAAAAATATATAACCAAAAAGCTTGTCAGGATCAGATACAAGACTTGCCCCATAAAGAATTCGTTTTGCAGGGTTTACTTCTATTTTCTCTGGTCTTAGCAAAATACCCACTTTAGCGTAATAAGCATCAATGTATTGGCATCTTTTTTCATCAGTCGTACACCATTCAGGGTAACCTGAGGATTCCTGCTTATCCCTAAGGTGCACCTTTATATACTTTTCAAATAACGTCTTGGAAGAGTAAGGAAGATGCCAAATCTCAAAGATCTTACCCAACCTGTAGCCCTTAATCAGGTCTTGTTGTATTTCAATAGTGCACCAAGTACCTGTCAAAGATCGTTCGTCCTCATTATGTTCACAATGTGTTGTTTGGTTATTGGCTGTGCATGTACGACATAATTGGAACATAAGTTTGCCATTCATTTTAACCGGTAGAACAGGGAAAAACAGACCTCGGGGTGGGTACACTGTTACTTTAGCAAGGCCAAAATAGTGTTCAAAAGACTGAAAATTATCATAAATGATTACCGGGTGATCCGTGGGATATAATTTTGTTTTGTTGACATAAGGGTATAGACTGGTAAAATCGTAGTAGTGTATGCTCTCACCTGGGGCCGCTTTGTGGTACAATTTGATTGCGTTGGTGCGGCCCCCATAAAGTGCATCACGAGGCTCCAGCGGTTATGGAAAATCTTTATCGATAAGAAAAGCCTGTAGATCCTTGTCAGTTTCTAACAGGTTTGACCAATCATGTTCCCACATCTTACGGACCACATAACCCCGCATTTTTAGAAAATGAGTTTTAACATTGGTTTTGTGGTGTAATTGTGCATAGGTAGTCTTTGTAACGGTGTTAAAAGCCTTTTCATTATAACAAACTGGGCAACCGTGGTAGAAACAACCCTGAAATTCAAAAGTTGTAGGCTGGCCATCAATCAGAGCGTACCCATCCAAAAAATAGTTACTAACAGCCCTTTCACTGCCCTGTAGAATGTGCTGAATAGTGACCCCCTCTTTGTGTGCAACATACATTAACCACTGTATAGACTTAGTTGAGAAACGTTTCTGATTTGCATGGTAATTGTCAGAGGGTAAAATTGCTATGGTATTTTTCGGTAAAAACTTAAATCTGTACATGGCCATGCACACAGACGCTAATGTAATGAGTTGAAAAGGATCCATATCAGCAATGACGGTTTCAGGACCGTCAGGGCCCATAATAGTTTTTACCTTCTTGGTCATCTCCATCACACTTTCTCTGTAGCAGACACAGGCCTGTTTCAAGATTTTAACATCATCTATACAGTATTTTTTAAGTTCATCTTGAAAATTGAACTGACAATGTTGGTTCTCTTGATACCAGACCATAAACTCCTTTTTATCATCACACATCATTTGGTCATAACCATAATAGTCTACCAAAGGCATAGGGCCAATATAAGACTGATTCTGGGCTGTGTTAAAAAAGTGTGGAAAATATCCTTTACAGCCGACGAACCCCAGGGCCTTTGGCAATTGACTTAGTTTCATGGGGAGGAAATTTAAAGAATCGATAAATCTGATACCAAGATCAGCGACAGTCACACAAAGTAATTTACCACCTTGCGCCAACAACTCGATAGTAATTTTCTCCTTAAGAAGTTGATTCACCACAAAGTAAGAATCATACCTGCCTGCATTATGCGCTATGAATGTGTAGTTACTAAAGGGCTTGTTTATAAATGTTATTACAAACTCCTCTAGGCACGATGTACCCTGAAACTCCCAGCACTTATCCCCTTCTAATTCTGAAGCATAGATATAGTTGGGGATATGTACACTAGTCTCCTGCATACATTCAAAGTCATAAAAAATGTATTTGTTAGTAGGGTCTTCTGGGGTGTATCTTCTCATATAACAAACAGGCCATCAAGCGTGACTACAGCGTCATAGCAAACCTGACATTGGAAACCTTTACACTTATGATCGGCCATTACGGTGTAACGGCCGCAGGAATCACAATAAGATTTCTGCCTGCACTCTATGTCTCCGGATACGGAGAGCTCTATGTGTAACTTTAAGCACTCTTGTGAACGACAAAAAGTGCGGCAACTGGAACATCTAGGAAACTCCCCTACCACTTTTACACAGTTCTGTCTGTGACAGGCCTTGCAAAAATACCGACAGGAATGATTGTTTTTGTGAGAGAATGGTGTGTGACAGTAATTACAGAAGTATGATTCCCCAATGAACGCATTAATTTTTTTTAATGCCATAATAATGTTTGTCTTCATGGTATATAAACACAACTTTATCTTTACAGGGGTTGTCTGAATGAAAATAGTGCCACGAACCATGATTGTGATACAGTACTTTAATTGTAATGCCTAAATGTTGTTCAAAAGCTGGGATGTCGCTAAAACTAACCAGACGATCATCAGGTATACCTACAGCTTTATGTATTTCCCTGGCTCTCTCCAACAACAGAGAGTCTGCAGAATTATCCTGAGCCACAAGGGCACAAATGCTAGCCGCTAGACACAGGTTATAATTATCATTGTTTAAATCCTAAAGCCATCTCTTTTTCCTGGCAATGATACAACTATAGGGTGTTGACCGGAGACGCCTACGATGCATTACACCACCGACTCTGTTCCTAACAATGATTACAACCAGCCTTAAAGACCCGCAGCCAATAATTTCAGCATTGCTCTGTACCAAGTTTGACACTGCGGTTAAAAAGGTTTCAGCATTCAATTCATCCCTACAACGTCTAGTAGAGTGTAATGGTCTGCCAAGATCATCGCTATCTAGCCTTAATTGAACAAAATCGCTGGGACCTATATCAGGCATCATTCTGTTTAAAAGCTCTCGAATAGCATCATGTACAGACTGGAGTGCATCTGAAAACGATGTTATTCTGTCTAAATTTACAAAACTAAAATGTTCATAATATTCCACGGCATTAAAATTGTCAATATCTCTGCGGCGTTGCTCCACAGGGTTCTGCACTTCGGGATGCTCCTGCGAATCATTAATATTCTCAGGACTAAATGGCCTTTGTTGCGTCTCTGGGGAAAGTTCTGTAGGTGTTGGGGCTATTTCAGTATCATTTGTGTGGGGTGTCACAGGGGTAGCAGGAGTGTCTACGTCATCCTCAGCTGGAAGCACCACAGGTGTTAAGCATTTGTATGCATCACAAGGGGTCTTACGGCGTTGCCTAGACATCGCAGAACGTAATGCACCTCGCAATGTATTTATGGCACGTTTAACGGTTCTAGCTCGACGCTTAGCTACAAGTCTCTCTGTCTGTCCCATTTTTTGGATTGAGATAATAAACCCCGTCCAACCATGACTAGTCACGTGGGGGTCAGTAAATTTGGTGTTGGCACAGGGGTATTTCTGGGTGTCAGTGATGTAGTCCCTCTATGTATATTGTTATCATTGCAGATGGTTTGTGTTATGTCCTGTAAAACAGATCTATTTTTCTTCAGATTGGTTGTATAGGAACATTTACAGGGGTAATGGATTGTTTCACAGGTACATTTGATGCTACAGTGATATGTCTACACCCTGATACATTGACTGGTGATGTGACTGATGGCTTCCCCCGAGACGTGTGTTTTGTTGTGGTTAATTAATGTATTTGTAGCGGCTCCTTTGCGATGCATTTCGCACTAGATGTACGCTGCCTTAAAACCACTGAGGTAGACGTTGACGGTTGTTCATCGTCACGTGGGACTGGAATATCTCTTGTAGAGCGGCTCCGGGTTATAGACAACTTTGGTACTGTATTAAAAAAATAAATGAGTAAATTAATACACCGATGTACATACAGGTATATTTATGTAGTAAATAAATATACAAATAAACATACTATATACATGTAGTATACAAATATACAAATAAACAAAGAACTCATACGTATACTTGCCCTGTTTTAGTTTATGCGGGTTGCAGTCCCTGCGTTCTCCGGAATTCGCGCTGTATGTCTTACGACTGTGATCCGCAGTTGGTAAGGTGCTAATGCCTGTACATGCATTAGAAACTGCTGAGGTTTTTGTACTCTTTACGGTTGTTTCTAAAATAAATAGGAATATAATTATCACAGGGATAAACCGGGGATGATACAACAGCATTTAACATTATATAAACACATACCTGCTTTTAATGGTCTACGTGGATGTATGTCGGTGGGTCTGTCAGTCAATACTCTAGTATTAAAAGGATCTAAATAAATAAAATACAATAAGCCTTAGTTTATTTTATGCATAAAAGACTACAAAATAAATGTTTAGAATTTTAGAACACTTATCAATATAGAAAATTTACAACCTTGTGAGGCGACCACAAGCCTTCTGTGTAACTCGTTTTCATTCGTTGTCGGACTGATTTGTGCCTGAAAGGTGATAAAGTATTTGAACGCTTATGACGGGAACACTAGGTCAGCATTTTACAATGAATACCCCAATCGGTTGTTTGACAAAACAGGCACAGTGAGATGTCTAACAGCCACAGTGATATGGATGATGCTGTAGCATCATAGCTTATTTTAAAAATGTAATGCCATAACATGCGAGGATAAGCTCAGCATAACGCATATATACAACATATATAAGCCCAGCATAACAAATATATTAAACAACATACACGGATAAGACCCAACAAATGCCTAGATAAGGATTTTGCATACATTAAAAACATTACTATGTTCAGTACGTAACGTTTTAGAACACAGAGACACGGAAACAAACAATGCAGACTCTATATAATAGACCCTTGCGTTGTTAAAAATAAAACACAAAAACATACAGCACACAGTCTATACTACAGACCATTACAGTTAGAAATAAAACAACCCCATTGATGCTGTATCATCACAGCTTATTTTAAAAATGTTATGCTATAACATACACGGATAAGCACAGAATAACACATATATACACACAACATATAAACCCAGCATAACAAATATATTCACCAACATACACGGACAAGCCCCGCAAATGCCTAGATAAGGATTTTGCCTACATTAAAAACATGACTATGTTCAGTACGTAACGTTTTAGAACACACAGAAACGGAAACAAACAGTGCAGACTCTATATAATAGACCCTTACGTTGTTAAAAATAAAAACAAATACAAACGGCATACAAACTATACTACAGACCCTTACAGTTTGAAATAAAACAACCCCATAGATATTCATATTTTAAAAAACAAAATTTTAACTATAAATTGAGAAGTGTTTCAATGTAGGCTCGGTAAGCATAGAGAATATTGGATTGTGATATCAGCCTGTCCCCGAGTGTAACATCTAGCTGATTAAATAGTGTCGCTATCGCGTAATTGATTAGACTCACTCGTGCTCTTTCTGCAATCGGCATATTGTCGTTTTTAACAATTTTACACGTAATGTACAACAGTGTGTTATTCAAATCGAAATAATGTTCACCGCTGCCTGCTATGTACGTGTATTTTAGTTTCCGAAATGGCTGCCAACGGTTGTACTTCCACATACAGACTTTTTTCAATGCTGGTCTGAGTAGGTTTTATTTCAAAAAGATCCAGTTCTGATTTGGCGCTTTCTACGGATGCTGAATGGATATACGACATGACCGCTGTTCAAAATATGTTGTTTGCGTTCCTTCGTGATACGCTTCTCTTCTTTCTAGCAGGAGGACAAGCCTTTTTGTTGTATGTGTACGGCATACATGCAGGAAATACTCCCGGTCGTTTCCTTTTAGGGGTATTTCTACCTATGTATACTAAACCTGTGCCGTCCTGGGTTTCACCCACTATTTTATTCAATCGCTGCTGTTAAAACTCTACCGATGACGTCCTTTGCAATGTTCCTAGCTGCTGTTTTCACGTGTGGTTTCACCAATTCTAAACCGCGCCTGAACAAAGGCACGGCTCTCCGGAATAAGCTTCTAAATATGCCCCCTAAACCACGACCGTACATATAGGTACTACCATGAAATCCCGTCAGTCCCTGACCTGCCTGTGACTTATAAGCGCTGTAAACGTGTGGTTCTGCATAGGTTTTAACCACAACCATTTTTTCTTTAATAAAAGCTTCCACGCCAGGGTCGAAAGTGTAGCTTAATGATAAAGCTATGTAGTATGGTATCCACTAGTACTGGTGTAGTCCTCAAGGGACAGACCTCCAGTGGATTCCAAAAAACACCTATGTTTCCAGGGGTGTCCTGGGGCTTAACCCCTAAATAAATAGGAAAAAAGTTTCAAAGTTAATTCACTGGAAAACCAGTGCATTAAACTTATACTGGAAAAATACAATAGTCAATTAAATGTTAATAATTAATACCCTGATGTGTACAACAGAGTCTCTTTTCCAGATTAGAGAGTCATTCCAATGTGAAGAAAAAATGTGAAAACAGCCTTGTAACGGAGCTCCTTGTACTCCGACTGAGTACCCTCCGTTGATGGATGCTCCTAGCGCTTCCTGAGGACTCCAAGCGCTGCAGCAGACACCACAACCACCGCAGACTCCGCAACCGCCGTATCTTGACCGGAGTCTCGCCGTCTTCCTTCCACCCTGGATCAGCTTCTGTCCTCCAGGACTGTGTGGGAAAGAACTCTTCCTTCCACCCTGTATGAACCTCCAGCATCCAGGACTGTGTGGTGAAGACCCCTCCTCCAAGGAGGGCGTGTCAGGAACAAGCTCTTAAAAGAGCTAAGTGACTCAAGCTCAGGGGAGCATGCAGAGCATAGCAACCCCTAGTGTGATTATAACATCTCCCTCCAATAACGAGACAAGGCTACGTTTAGAGGGATCAAGAAGAACTATCAAAACCTTTATTCCCTTGGGACCAGCCAATACAGTCACCACAATAACATTGTTGTGAAACCTCAATAAAATCACAAACAGTCAAAACACATCAAGCAACACACAGTGACTTATCACAACACAATGGTACATTTTTAAAGGGGTGGGGGGAGACAATATTTAACATTAAATATCTCACCTGCCTGCAGAATTAGCAATATGCAAATCTACCGAATATGCAAATGAACCAGTCTTGCAATTCAGGTAGTGCATATTGCTGTTGCTACCAACAGAGGGCACTAGACCAGCTCCATAGCCAAACCCACCTAGTTGGTAGCAAACCTCAGCAATACAAGAGAGCAGGCAATACATTACACAGTACACACACACACACTATAAACAATTACATTACACACACCCTGCACCTATAATGGGTACAGGGTGACTAAAACATAAGATAAATAAAGCAGCCTACATAAATAGTCTATCTGAAGGTAGAATAGGGGCTTTAAAGGCAAATACATCAAAGAGTCATAGGGCACTTCGTCACAAGCCTGTTGGGCAAAACCTCCCTTATACTAATAAGTGACTGCAATATACTATAGACTGCTGACTTTATACTTGTTTGGTCAAAGTCAAATGGTAATACAAAGTATATGTATCAAATAAGTCACAGGAAGAAGTACCTAATTCCAAGCGAACTGCTTGTTAGTATCAAAATTGAATAACTATATAATAGCAGTTTCTAACAAAGAGAGTATCTAAATGTCCATATGTAGCTAAATAGCTTGTAAGAGCCCTATGCTCACTAAAATTGCTATAATTGCAATACCGATATGATGGAGCTATAAGAGAAACTCTCAAAACGATATGTTGGAAGCATATGAACAGACCATAGTGATAACTGGATCTAATACTCTTAATTCTAAATAAAAGAATGGAATTAGGACAGAGAAAGGAGGTTAGAAAGATATAGATGTGCTAATGTGCAGAACCATACTTAGGATGTTGGTTGCCTGCACATAGTGAAAGTGCCCTGTGAAAGAGTGAAAGAAGTGAAATACGGAAAACCCTGGAAAAGAGACTCTGTTGTACACATCAGGGTATTAATTATTAACATTTAATTGACTATTGTATTTTTCCAGTATAAGTTTAATGCACTGGTTTTCCAGTGAATTAACTTAGAAACTTTTTTTCTGTAGCTTAATGATAGCCTTCCCGTATTTGAATGAAACGTTTCTGTTCTGATCGTTCTTTATCTCTATTGTGATGTTGTCAAAATGGTATTTACTGACTGGTATGTAGTCAGGTTTGATGTACCGCTGGGTAATAATTTCGTTGTTACTGCCGGTAATTTCTACTGTATGTAACAGCGGTACAAAACTGTTGCCTAACAATCGTTACCAAATATTTATTTTAGCACCCCGGGATTAACTACATCTCACGGCTATTTGCTACCTAAGAAGCGCCCACATATACTAAAGCAGCCTGCTGATTGGTTGAATTTGTGATGTTTATTCATTGCTTTTCTGTCTAAAACATGTGATGATTATTGCTTTTCCTTCATACATTGTATTACCGCTTTTGCCTGTGAATATTGTGTTGTTGCTTTTCCTGTGAATATTGTATCGGCTTTTTTTTTGTCTAATAAATATCGTTATATGAGTTACTTTGGCATTTATTTATTTCTCAGATGTATATAAACTTGTCCTCTGGGTTTGTTCTCTACTTTCAAAACTGGCCCCAGACACATCTTCCAAAACATGTCCAGACTTGTCCTCTTTATTCAGTAATATCCCTCCACTAAATGAAATTAAAAATAAACATCCGACCATGGGATGTAGTACCTCATACATCAACATGGTGGCACACTCTATGAACATTGTAAAGGGGCGTGTCTATAACACGCTGTATTGGGTGTGGTTTAATAAAAAGGTAGACGGACACCCATCAACGCGCAATGGGTGGGGTCATATTGCGCAAGGGGTGTGGTTTTATGAAAGGGGTTGGGCAACCATCACCACACAGGGGGCGGAGACATATTGCGCAACAGGCGTGGTTTCATAAAAAAGGGGTGGGGCGCTTGCCATATGGCGCAAGGGGCGTGGTTTCATTAAAAAGGGCGTGGTACCTGTCAAAAGTTAGTTTGATGACTTGTACCGCTATACACTACTGACACACATATCAATTTATAACTTTTTTGAAATTTCTGGATTATTATTATTTTTTTGTTATTCTATCTTTCACTGTTAAAATACACGTACCATTAAAATTATAGACTAAGAGGGGAGTGTCCTGGACGCGGACCAGAGCAGCCGGATGTAGTTAGAGCTCCGTGCCGCGACGGCTAAAAAGGAGTTATAAACAGCACGCTAAAGCCTTAGAACAGGTCCAGATACCACCTGCAGCCACAATGTCCCAACCCAAAAGTAAGCGGACCAGCGAGAGGGGAGAAAGAAGCAGCTTCTTTGCCTCGAGGGCAGGACAGGGGAAGGCCTCAAACCAGGCAGAGCACTCACAAGATGGCGCTGGAGGGGAACTGGAAACAGAGACCCAGCCTAGCGAAAGTGAAAATGACAATCCACTGACCCACAGCACTTTGAAAAAGCTCCTAGAGGAGATGTCAGACAAGATTGTGGGGAAGATGATCTATGAAAAGAACTACAAGACATAGGCCAACGCACATCGCACACAGAGTATCAACTCTCGGAAATGGCAGAGGCCCACAATTCCCTAGCGGACACGGTGGAGGGTTTGGTAACAAGACTGGACAACCAGGACCTCAAAATTGGGGATATGGAGGACCGGGCATGCCGCAACAACCTACGAGTACGGGGAGTTGCGGAAGCGGTAAAAACAGAAGATCTCACCGCCCATGTCACAAGCCTGCTGAGGGAACTGGCTCCAGACCTGCCACAGGACTTGCTCCTGTTAGATAGAATCCACAGAACCGCCAAACCAAAATTCCTGCCAGCAGATACTCCAAGAGACATCCTGCTACGAATGCACTATTACCACGCTAAGAAAGCAATATTCAATGCTAGCAGGAGACGGAAAGACTGGCCTACGGCCTATAGAGGGATCACCATCTATGCGGACATCTCCTCATACACCTTAAAAAGAAGAAGGGACTTCCGAGACATAACTACACAGCTCAGAGACAACCACATCCAATACAAATGGGGCTACCCCACCAAGCTCCTGGTGATGAGAGAAGGGAAAACCACCGTCATTGAATCCGAGAGGACAGCCAGCGAATCATGCGGGATTGGAACATGACAGTCACACCATCGACGGATCAAAAGGGAAACAGAGCCAAGGCCTCACAGGACTGGAAGAAGGCAAAAAAAGAGATAAAGGACAGAGACATTGAATGGGGATGCTCTATGGCACCTAAAAAGCACAAGACTACCAACTGCGGGGCAGGGTAATGTACTGAAATACACCGCACCCATAGGGTAACTTTGATTTAGATACCAAAGAAAACTTTGATTATTTGTCTATCTACTCCTTCCAAATTGATTAATTAATGCGTGCATGCTTTTCCTAGAAGTAATTCACACCGGAGACAAAGTTTCTGATCAGTGAAAAACCTGAGGAATGCTTTATTCCCCGGAGTGGGAGCCCCTTTTAAAAACAGAAATACGTCATATACAGAGTCATAGTTAACATACAGTATTCATTCAACAATTGGTTAACAGTCTAAGGGGTCTTGTCTAAACCCCCCCTACAGGATGTAGTGTCGTCATTACAGACTTCTCCCACCCACATTCCAGCTCCATCTTGGTTACACGATGGGAGGGGGGGAAGTGAGTAGTAGTTACTTTAACAGTGATTCTCTATTTTGTTAGCAGTTACTTTGCACAAAGGAAGTGGGGGAGGGGTTTAATAAAGGAAGATGTTCTTTTAACACAGGAGTTTTGTTACATGAGGCTTGCTCGATGGGAAGGGGGGAGGCTAGCAGGATGGAAGGAATTTGTAGAGAGAAAATAGTGACTGAACACATTGTAGGGGGGGGAAGGGAATATTTACTCTAGCAGCCAGTTTTAACATGGTGTACACAGAATAAATAGACATTAGTAAATAGCCATTTTATTTTAATTCTTCTGTCCATAACAACTTAAGTGCTCCAGACTGAGCACGGGGACAGGTGGGGGACTCCACATTACAGCATAGAGGGATCAAGGGGATCGCAGACCACAGTCTATTATTCCCCACCCAGACTAACGAGCTGAACCATATCAGCGTAGCACACCTGCCCGAATAAGAGTAGAATAGCCAGGGAGACATTCACACAAACTACTTTCATAGAGACCTGGAATAGACACAGAGGAGCCAGGAAATAATAATAACACACAAAAAAAAAAAAAAGCAATATATTTTTATCTATAGCCAGATTTACTATCCAAGGCTTTAGCCTACAGTTGGGACCTCCCAACAAAAACACCAGAAATAGCCGCTGAGGGAGACAGCTCCCGGAGGACGTGAGGCAATAAGCCTCTTCCCCCAAGGCACGACTATGCAGTGCCAAGCCGACCTAACAGTACCAACAGTTGTTACGTATGTTCATGTAAATACTTTCGTTTATGTTATTGTATTACTGTATGATGTTATATGCAATGTTTACACACCACATGTTTTGCATTTTACCAACAAACAGAAGCTAGGGTTAGTAGGTAACCCAACACAAACCGCCACACAAATACTAGCGAGGCCTGAAAAGGGCCAGACCATGGTCTCAGAATGTTCCGCAAGCCCATTAGAGACACTACCTACCACACAGAAGGACATGCTGCTCAGCTCGACCAAGCTAAGGAGAGCAGGGACCCCTCAAATCATAGACCACTACGCGAGATGTAAAGAGTACCGTAACCAGAAGCCACCGTGAAATAGTGCTCTTTTAATGTCAGGGGCCTCAACGCATCAGTAAAAAGACACTTGCTCTCCAGGGAGGCCAGAGCCCTAGGAGCAGATATACTATGCCTCCAAGAAACACATTTTAGACACAACGACCACCCAGCAATTTTGACCACCGATTTTCCACATCAATTCCACGCTACATCCCCCATTAAAGCAAGAGGAGCATCCATCCTAATAAATAAAGCCGTCTCGTTCACACTACACTCCGCAGACATAGACCCGAATGGCCGATACATCATACTCACAGGGTTGTTTAATGACATGTTATACACTATCATAAACATATATTCCCCAAATACAAATCAGAGAAATTTCTTGCACAAAATCTTAACCAAAATAGGCCAAACCCAAACAGGTATCACGTTGATAGAGGGAGACTTCAATCACATAATGGACCCGCAAATAGACACAACCCTTCCACCACACCGGACACACCACCGCCCCCTAAAAAGACAATGTAGAGCCATAGCGAAACTCCTGCACGATTACCATCTATATGAAGCCTGGAGAATCACACACCCGATAGAAAGGGCATATACCCACTACTCAGCTGTACATAATTCCTACTCTAAAATAGACGGATTCCTTATCTCAGGCTCAGCGCTAGACCAACTCCTACACAGTGATATACAGCAAATCACATGGTCCGACCACGCACCAGTAACCATAGAATTAAAAAACAATTATTATTTTAAATACCGCAGCCCGTGGAAAATTAACAACTCCTTGCTGAGGGATGAGGAATTTGTAAACTCCCTGACTGGGGGGCCTTCAAACATACTTTCAACAAAATGACACAAAAGATACCACGGACGCAACTCTATGGCTCGCCCACAAAACAGTAGCGCGAGGCCTACTAATACGCAGGGCAGAATATGTAAAAAAGACACGTCAAACACAACTTAGGGCATGGCAAACAGAAGTGACTAAATCAACTCACCCCGTCTGCAGAGACGAAAGACAGGATAACCCAGATCACAAAACTCATACACCAGCAAGCGCTAGACACAGTGAAGTCAAATATGCAGAAGCTCATATGCAGGAGATTGTATTTTTGAAGTCTGAGATTTATAAATTATCTGGTAAACAAACACAGGCTGGAACTGCTGCAAAGCCACTGCCGCAGAGACATACTAGGAATGACAGATGGATTACTGTAGGAGCTGGTAAACTTAGAGTTGTGGATAAAAGGCATATTGCACAGTCTGTTGCTCTACACAATTCATTTTCAGCACTTTCTGAGTGTAATGGTGTTATGGAGACAGGCTCAGGCACCAAGTGTAGTGGTGATATGGAGACAGGCTAAGGCACTAAGGGTAGTAGTGTTGTGGAGACAGGCTCAGGCACCGAGGGTATGGTTTTGTGGAGACAGGCTCAGGCACCGTCTGTAGTGGTATTATGGAGACAGGCTTGGAGACTATGGTGAGGCCTAATAGAAAGCAGTTGTTGTTGGGGGAT
Organism: Pelobates cultripes; assembly: GCA_933207985.1. Classification (NCBI taxonomy): domain Eukaryota; kingdom Metazoa; phylum Chordata; class Amphibia; order Anura; family Pelobatidae; genus Pelobates; species Pelobates cultripes. Next base: position 146,111,485 of record OW240912.1, read on the forward strand.
TCTATCATAAGAGGTGTGGAGCTGGACAATAGTGGTCTTGTGAGATGTCTTCCCGGAGCTATTGCTCACAGAGACAGGAGACGTACTTGTAATATTGTTAAACGAGCAAAGCAGGAAGGCAGGAAGGGGAATTGGATGAAGTTGTCCATCTAGGGACAAATGACTTGGCAATGAGGTTTCAGAGGTAAAGGAAGTTTTTAGTGTTTTTGCCAATGATATATGTCAGGTTGCTTCCACACTGTCATTCTATGAAGTTCTGCCTGTGCATAACACTCAGCACGACAGGTGGATGCGTATTAGGAGATTTAACTTGTGGCTTGGTGAATGTTGTTGGAAGCAAGGATTTGGCTTCATTTCTCATGGTAGCTCTGTTTGGAAAGGAAATAAGCTTTACAAAAGAGATGGTTTGCATCTTTCTCAAAAGGGAACAAATATTCTCAGTGAGCAGTTCATAAGTTTTGCTAGAATGTATTTAAACTAGGAGGGGGGGGCAAAAGGGCGATATAACATCAGTTCAATTGCCCCCCAAAACAAGAACAGAAGGTGCCTGTAGCAAGTGTGTTAAAAAATGATAAGCTTAGAGTCATGTCTACAAATGCTCCCAGTTTAGGGAATAAGATTCAAGAACTTGTGGCTATAATGGCAACTGATAATGTAGATTTAGTCGCTGTTACTGAGACATGGTATAATGAGGAACAATGACTGGGACATAGCAATACCAGGGTACTCTTTATATAGAAAAGACATGGAAGGCAAGAAAGGGGGAGGGGTGGCCCTGTATGTGAAGGATAGCATAAAATCTAGCCTAATAAAAGTTAGTGAGGCGAACATAGAGTCCGTTTACAAATACAAAAAGATAAGTCCTGCGCTCACTCCCATTACTCCTGGGCGGCAGCAATGACCACAGTACACATCAGCCCCAATATATAGTTAAAAACCAAAAAAGTTACCTGCACTCTCTCCTTAATCCTATGTATATTTAGACAAATGGAGGTCATTTTAGTTAACTCCAATGGCCATTGGAGGGAATGCCTGCAATGTCAGGCAGACCCCCTAAATCTCAGTGGAGATATCTTTGCCAGAGAGGCTCAAGGAAGCAAAGGTGAAGGGTCAGTGCTTAGGACGAGGCCAGCTTAGGGGGTCTGCCCGGTGTTGGCTGGCCCGGGCATTCAATAACCATTAGGCTAACTAAATGACCTTCGACTTAATCTTAATACTTATAGGATGAAATATGGCTCTTACCCACTAACACGAATATTTAGACAAATGGAGGTCATTTAGTTACTCCAATGGCCATTGGAGGGAATGCCCGCCTGCCAACATCAAGGCAGACCCCCCTAAGCGGGTCCTACACTGACCCTTCACCTTGCTTCCTTGAGCCTATGGCAAAGATATCTCCACTGAGACGTAGGGGGGTCTGCCTTGACGTTGGCAGGCGGGCATTCCCTCCAATGGCCATTGGAGTAACTAAATGACCTCCATTTGTCTAAATATATATAGGGATTAAGGAGAGAGCACAGGTAACTTTTTTCTTTGGTTTTTAACTATAGAGTCCGTTTGGGTTATGTTAGAATTTGGTAATCACACAGTAACTCGTGTAGGCGTGATTTATAGGCCCCCAGGACAAATAGAAGATTTAGATAATCTACTAGTTGAGGAAATAGCTAAAATGACAATGAAGGGGGGAGTTATCATAATGGGTGACTTTAATCTTCCTGATGTGAATTGGAAAACCAAATAGCTGCTTGTGCCAGGAGCACACATATTCTAAACTCCCTACCGGTATTGTCTCTAAAAGTCGTTGAGGAGCCAACTAGTAAAGAGGCCATAGATTTAGTGTTAACAAATGGAGATTTGGTATCAGATATTACTGTAGGTGAAAGTTTAAGATCCAGTGATCATCAGTCAGTGTGGTTCAATATAAGAACAGTGACTGAGTCACACCACACAAAAACAAAAAGTTTTAGACTTTAGAAAAAAAACAAAAAAAAAACAGACTTTTCTAAAATTAGAATTTGTGTAAAGGAGTCATTATCTGATTGCAGCGATTTAAATGGAGTCCAAGAGAAATGGGATTATTTAAAAGTTGCACTGCTGAAGGCAGCAGAAAATTGCATTAGGCTTGTCCATAAGAGCAAAAAAATTCAACAAACCACTGTGGTACTCTGCAAATGTGGCCAAAATAGTAAAAAACTAAAAGTTAGCATTTAGTAATTATAAACCCAGAGTGAGGAAGACAGAATGATCTATAGGATTAGGCAGAAAGAGGCTAAGCAAGTTATAAGAGCTCCCAAATCACACACAGAAGAGAAAATAGCACAATCAGTTAAAAAAAAAGGGGGACAAAACATTTTTTAGATACATAAATGAGAAAAGGAAGGTAAAACACGGATAAGTTAGATTAAAAACAAAAGAAGGAAGATATGTAGAAGAGGATAAAGGTCTAGCTGACTGCCTCAATGAATATGTTTGTTCAGTATTTACAGATGAAAAAGAAGGAAGGGGGTCTCTGTTATTAAAAGGGACACATGAGTCATTTGTTAAATGTTAGTTTACAGAGGAAGAGGTTCTATTTCAACTGTCAAAAGTAAAGACAAATAAGTCAAAGGGACCTGATGGAATATACCCAAAGTTATTAAAAGAGCTTAGTGGTGTACTAGCAAAACCATTAACAGATTTATTTAACCAATCATTGTTAACAGGAGTAGTCCCAGAAAATTGGAAGTTAGCAAATGTTGTGTATTGATATGTTTGGTCTAACCACTTTATCAGAAATGCAGGGCCCAAATGGCAGGTAACAGTTTTATTTGTGCTTTTTCACACACATTAACTCAATTTCACAGGACATTTCATATTACTAATATGAGTTAATGCAATAATGCCTCAGTATTTTGTTTTAACATGGTCTTCTGAATCTAACAGCACCCCCACGTACCAGTTTTTTTGTTTTTTTTGGGGGGGAATCATAAGGACAAATATATTAGATGTCCATTTCAAGTCCAAGTTGGAAATTTGGCAAAGTGCCCAGGTATCAATTATACTTTTGTGGGTTTTTTTTGTTTTGTTTTTTTTACACACATGAATTCAATTTCCAGAGGAAATTTCATAATCCTGATATTAGTGCAATAAATCCACAGTATTTTGATTTAACATTGTCTCCTGAATATAACTGTACCCCCACATACACTTTAATCTAAAGGTGAGAGAGACCGAGAGATCTTTGATATCACACAGAGAGTTACTGTATAAAAAGTTTGAGAAGTTTAAAAATAAAAAGCAAACTTTTTAACCTTTTTTTAAGTGTTAACAACAGTATTACCCTGTGATTAGAGTTTTTCTTTGTAAAGTCACATTTTAGGAAGTACTACAAATGTAGTATTTTTAGTTGTTTGGTGTAGCCACTTTAGAATGGCTAACGTAAACATGGACAGGCCAAGGTCAGGGGAATTCAGATGTCAGAGTAGTCAGTAAATCCAGCCATTAGGTCGGTACAGGCAGCCAGGGCCGTCTTTAATAACGAATGGACCCTGGGCAAGTGTTTGCTTGGGCCCCCTGTGCCCTGCCGCTCTCGCCCCTCACTCCCTGGTATGCAATCACGGCATCCATCCCAACGCAGTGGCGGTACTAAAGTAGAATGAATTTTATTGGGACCCCCAATTGCAAGGTTGGACTAAAGGTAGAACCCCATCTGTCGTGCAACTCCAACAATGCTTTGACAGCTGGGACTCTACCAATTTCCCATGCTTGCAGGGTTGTATTTAACACTGAGCCATGTTAGTATGTTTGAATGTAAGCATGTGTTTGTATGGAGTATGTTTGTGTGAATGTGTTTGTATGTGGTACTGGAGTTTGAATGCAAGTGTGCATTTATGTGTAGTGTTTGTTTTTGAATGTAGGAGTGTGCTTGTATGTAGTGTTGACGTTTCAATGCAGGAGTGTGTTTTATATGTAGTGTTGAAGTTTGAATGGAGGGGTGTATTTGTATTTAAAGTTGCGGCTCAGATGCACAGGTACACACTCTGACGCACAAGCAGATACACAGATACATACACTGACTACATACAGATAAACAGGCACATACACTGACAGACACACTGACACAGGTACATATATTGACACACACACAGACACATACACTGGTAGACGTACTGACAGACATACTGACACAGTCACATATACAGACATACTGACACACAGACACATATACCGACATACTGACACACACACACAGACACATACACTGATCAACATACTGACACACATACACTGACAGAAATACTGACACCCACACACTGACAGATATACTGACACCCACATACACTGAGAAATACTGACACACACACACAGGCACATACACTGACACACACAGACTGATATACTGACACACACACACAGACATACTGGCACACAGATAGATATACTGACACATGCATACACATGCACTAACAGACATACTGACGCACTGACAGACATACTGACACACACAGATATACACACACATATATACTGACACACAGACAGACAGACATACTGACACACACACAGACACTAACACACACATACACTAACACACAAACACACACACTAACACACATACACACACACAAACACACACTAACACACAAACACACACACGAACACACATAAACACACACATACATACACTAACACACACATACACTAACACACAAACACATACACTAACGTAGCGTAGGGATGCCGGCGCCGGAAGATGACGTCATCTTCCGGCTCCGGCATCAGTGCGGTGCGCGAGGGAGCTGAAGAGGAAGCAGTGAGTGCTCCCTCGCGCGCCCGCCTTCCTGCCTGCCCGACCGGCCGGCCGCCCGCCCGCCCGCCGGGGTCAGCGGGGCCCACGGGGCCCACGGGGCAGGTGCCTCGGGCCCCCCAAGAGAAACTGGGCCCGGGGCAGCTGCCCCGTTTGCCCCGCGTTAAAGACGGCCCTGCAGGCAGCTAACAAAGCATAATCAGGACAAGCCAAAGTCGAAAATAAAGGGTAATCAAGCAAACAAACTGCCAAAGTCCCATACAGAGTGATTTAGTAGTTCAGCTCTGTATGGTAGAATTTGAAACAGTTTGTTATGCAGAGGGCTGGTAGGGATGGACAGGAGGGGCAGTAATTACTGGGGTCCTTTCAGACTCCTCTCTTCAAGTAAACACAGCATTTTCTCTGGGGTGACCTTTTACAGGGGTGTAGGGGAGATTTGAGAAGGGAAATGTTTTCCGAAAAGTCTTTGGACATCCAGGATAGGGTGCCTGTATCAGTAGGACCTGATACAGTTTTTTTATGATACCCATAACTAGAGTGAGGGCCCCAAATTTGCGCATTTCTGCGAGATCCGTGAGGTGCCACATATTTCTCTGATTATAATGTCACCGCAGGTTTACAGTCAGATATTGGTTGGCAAATAAATTGGTTTGCTCAACCATTAGCTAAAATATGTCTATTGACATAAACAGCTCAAAATATTTTATTGGCTCACAAGCATCCACCATAACAGTGATGCCAGGGGTTGCCGTGAATGGGGGTATTTCTGGGGCCATCGGGTTTGGGGGCACCCAGTCTCCATCTGGCATTGGGCTTTCTGAATGTCCTCTTGAAGGTGGTGGTGGGGCACCATCACTTGAGGACTCACTCATAGGCTCTATGTCAGAGGCAGTGATAGTGTCACTATCACTGCTAGAATGGCGTACGCCTCCTCTGCGGACATTCTAAGGGGGACTAATTTAACGCTAAAAACTTTAAAAGCTAAGGGAATAATTCATGCTCCCACCAACAAAAACCCAAACAAACCCCAAAATTACAGTAAAATAACCAATCTCAGTTTAGACAGCTGCAATCAGTACTTAAGGGTTAAAGGGTTATTTTTATTTTATATAAAAATAACCCCCCCTCCCCCCCCCCAAAAAAAAACAAAAAAACAATCAGACTGATCAGAGAGCCCTCTGATCACAGTGATTACTGGTACAGTACAGTACAGCGTACAGTAAAGTGATCACGGCAGCAGGGAAAGGTTTTGGGTTGCTGCGGCAAAAAATAAAAATAAATGTTACCCTAAAAATATTTTTTATATTAGCGCCCCCCTGTCCCCCCACCGCGATCTGCAGCTTGGGAGGGAGCGGGCACACAAGGGAGGTCTTAAACGCTGCGGCATGCTATGCTGCCCGAACGGCGTTTGAGCCCATTAATGGCGGGACAGCATAGCACGCCATAACGGCGTTAACGGGTTAAACAAAAACAATGAGGAATGGTATGTCCATAACAAGGGACCTCAATTAAAAGTGCAGTTCAGTAGCAAGGTATCGTACTTTGACAGAGAGCCAGTCAGTTCAGTGTATTGAAGAAGAGGAGCAACAGTGTATAATAAGCATTCAGTTTATGAGTTTACAAATTGCAAGTGGATCAGCATGTTTTGTTGTGGATTTTATAAAGCATTTTAATTAGTGATTTTGGCTGCTTTTATACTGTGATTGTGCCAGTTCCCTTTTTTTATTGCTTTTTATTTTTGCCTGGCATCCTGTTGGTCACTCCAGAAAGGATCTCACGAAATAATCCTTGGTGTTGATTATACCACTCACGTCTTCTTTGAGCGGTGTGTCTGCTCAATTAAATGTAAGTACAATGGTTTTTATTTATTACTCTTGGTTTAGTGTACACTGAGTACTATAGTTGTCATTTTGACATTTTTGGGCTCATGGTCAATATACCACTATAAAAACTGTGCTGCTGACTACACTACTACATGTATCCTACAAGTGGTGATTACACCACTATATGCCCATCATACTAGAGCTGCCCTTAGCTCTAAAAATGAGAGTAGAACCATATAAGACTTGCACTTTAAAAGTACCACAAAATATTGGAACATATTGTACTATTGGGTTTCTTTTTTTTTATTTTGTATATCTATATGGTTCCCAAGAAACGTTGGATCTGGTATCCCTTTAGAAAAGGACAAAAAAACTCCTCTATGGGATTTGGCTGATACCTTTTGAAGTTTAAACATTGACTTTGGACTTTTATGTTTGCTACTTGTTTTTTTGTTAATTTGTTTTAATATTCTTAACACATTTGTCCATAATTGGTGCAACCTTTTCCTGTTTTGCTGCATTATTCTATTTCTGTTGGGTCTTTGAAAAAGCCCCATTTTTTAGGTTTGCTACTGCTTTTTCTTTACTACTTGGTTGTACAGCGCTGATCCTTCTGTTTGCTTTTTGACAAAATAGAATACAATGAGAAAAACGTAACAGTGTAAAATAAAGAAGCAATCAGGGCCGGACTGGCCCACCGGGATACCGGGAAATTTCCCGGTGGGCCGCGGCACCTGGGGGGGCCGGAGAGAGAGAGGGAGCCCGGCTCCCTTTATTTTAATAATATCGCGGCCGCATGTCGGTGCCGCCGGGTGGCCAGTCCGGCGGCACACTCTGAGGTGATTACTCACCTTGCGGCCGACAGCCCCATCAGTATCAGGTGTCAGTATCAGTGAGTGTGCCGGGCGGCCGCCTAAGCAATCCAGCAGCACACTCACTGATAC
>OW240912.1:146120853-146211844 GCA_933207985.1 Pelobates cultripes
TGTTGTCTTACTCCAAGCTGTATGGGCTCGAAAGCCTACTACCAATTAAGCATATTAGGTGATGTGCATCTCTGTAATGAGAAGGGGTGTGGTCTATTGACATCAACACCCTATATCAAGTGTGCATAATTATTAGGCAACTTCCTTTCCTTTGGCAAAATGGGTCAAAAGAAGGACTTGACAGGCTCAGAAAAGTAAAAAATAGTGAGATATCTTGCAGAGGGATGCAGCACTCTTAAAATTGCAAAGCTTCTGAAGCGTGATCATCGAACAATCAAGCGTTTCATTCAAAATAGTCAACAGGGTCGCAAGAAGCTTGTGGAAAAACCAAGGCGCAAAATAACTGCCCATGAACTGAGAAAAGTCAAGCCTGCAGCTGCCACGATGCCACTTGCCACCAGTTTGGCCATATTTCAGAGCTGCAACATCACTGGAGTGCCCAAAAGCACAAGGTGTGCAATACTCAGAGACATGGCCAAGGTAAGAAAAGCTGAAAGACGACCACCACTGAACAAGACACACAAGCTGAAACGTCAAGACTGGGCCAAGAAATATCTCAAGACTGATTTTTCTAAGGTTTTATGGACTGATGAAATGAGAGTGAGTCTTGATGGGCCAGATGGATGGGCCCGTGGCTGGATTGGTAAAGGGCAGAGAGCTCCAGTCCCACTCAGACGCCAGCAAGGTGGAGGTGGAGTACTGGTTTGGGCTGGTATCATCAAAGATGAGCTTGTGGGGCCTTTTCGGGTTGAGGATGGAGTCAAGCTCAACTCCCAGTCCTACTGCCAGTTCCTGGAAGACACCTTCTTCAAGCAGTGGTACAGGAAGAAGTCTGCATCCTTCAAGAAACATGATTTTCATGCAGGACAATGCTCCATCACACACGTCCAAGTACTCCACAGCGTGGCTGGCAAGAAAGGGTATAAAAGAAGAAAATCTAATGACATGGCCTCCTTGTTCACCTGATCTGAACCCCATTGAGAACCTGTGGTCCATCATCAAATGTGAGATTTACAAGGAGGGAAAACAGTACACCTCTCTGAACAGTGTCTGGGAGGCTGTGGTTGCTGCTGCACGCAATGTTGATGGTGAACAGATCAAAACACTGACAGAATCCATGGATGGCAGGCTTTTGAGTGTCCTTGCAAAGAAAGGTGGCTATATTGGTCACTGATTTGTTTTTGTTTTGTTTTTGAATGTCAGAAATGTATATTTGTGAATGTTGAGATGTTATATTGGTTTCACTGGTAATAATAAATAATTGAAATGGGTATATATTTGTTTTTTGTTAAGTTGCCTAATAATTATGCACAGTAATAGTCACCTGCACACACAGATATCCCCCTAACATAGCTATAACTAAAAACAAACTAAAAACTACTTCCAAAAATATTCAGCTTTGATATTAATGAGTTTTTTGGGTTCATTGAGAACATGGTTGTTGTTCAATAATAAAATTAATCCTCAAAAATACAACTTGCCTAATAATTCTGCACTCCCTGTAGGGTCAGAAATACATGTTTGTGTTCCTTACCCTATAGTGATCCTTTAATCCAAAAAACTGACACGTGCACATACCTTTATATCTCTAGGCTGTAAGCTTATTTCTGCAGTGTACTCATCAGCCTATTGCTTCTATCAATATCTGTAATAGTTTATCTCTGTTAATAATATGGAAAGTGACACTCCCCTGCCTCAAATACAAAATAAACAACATTTGGTTATGCATTGTTTTCATTGTGGTACATCTCAAAACATATTGTAAAACCTGTAGTTCTCTTTTCTGAAGCAATTGCAATCCCTCCCCTTCAAACTGTATCCAGACTTTCTGTGCCTGTCCAATCACAGGCTTCTCAATACAGCTCAATGAGAAAGGCAGGTGGTTCTGGGCAATTGTTGCCTTTTAAGTTTAGTTCTACTGAGTCAAACAACCAGGAAGTAAAACAACCTATTGTCTGCTTAAAAAGTCAGGTGGTATAGCCAGGTTAGTCTATAAAAGTGTCAGGTTATATTGAGATATGCACTTTTTGCAAAATTAATATAAAGAAATTTTTTTTTTTTTTTTTTAAAAGAGGACACACTGTACACACAAAAAGAGGAGGGCATGCAATGGCTGTAGTTCATAATAACCACAGCTTTTGCAAACACTTAAGATATACCCCAATAAATACATGCATGCATTTTTCATACATTTACTACACACTTATTTGATTTTTTTTGGCCATTTTCAGTGGCGTGTTCTATATGTTAATTTCCATGTGTGGAACAGAGTAGCTGTTTTCATGGCGGGTTGCAGTGTGCCAATTCAATGTTTCTGTAAGGAGGTATTAGCCATTTGGTAAGAGAAGCCATTCAGCCAGATCTCATACTGCTCAGAGTTAATATTTAATTTTATGTTGCATATGTGATATTATGTAATTGTTTAACAGTATGCAAACTTTGAATAAAAGAAATATAAAACAAAGTCTGTTTACAACCCATCATTAACTCTTTGAATATATGTGATTGCTTCTAGAATTTATTATTTTTCCATTTTATTTTCTAGAGGAACATATTACTATTATGAGGATCTTCCTAGTATGCTGGAGGTTGGTTAACAGCAGCTAGCAGACTATTTTCTTTCCAGTGTAGCTGTATCCGGTTACATCAAGCATAGTACAATGTGAACTTTTACTGAACAATATAAAGTATTCAACACTTAAAAATCTGTAAACAAAATTATGACTAAATAGACACACTAGTGCTGACTGAAAGCAACAATGTAGTGGCATGGGTAAATGTTTTTTTTGTTTTTCAAATCTTTATTTTTGTGGGTGTAGCATGTTGGTTACAATATCACATGTTTGGTATTAAAACAAGAAAATAACAGATTGACAATGTTAACCCTTTCAGAGTGTAATGGTGTTGTGGAGAGAGGCACTGGGGCTAGTGGTGTTGTGGAGAGAGGCACTGAGGCTAGTGGTGTTGTGGAGAGAGGCACTGAGGCTAATGGTGTTGTGGAGAGAGGCTTGGAGACTATGGTGAAGCCTAATAGAAAGCAGTTGTTGTTGGGGGATTCCATCATAAGAGGTGTGGAGATGGATAATGGTGGTCTTCTGAGGTGTCTTCCCGGAGCTACTGCTCACAGAGACAGGAGACGTATCTGTAATCTTGTTAAGCGAGAAAAACAGGAAGGGGAATTGGATGTACTTGTCCATCTAGGGATGGAAATGACTTGGCTTGCAATGAGGTTTCAGAGGTTAAGGAAGTTTTTAGTGTTTTTGCCAATGATATACGGCAGGTTGCTTCCACACTGTCATTCCTTGTGGCTTGGTGAATGGTGTCGGGAGAAAGGATTTGGCTTTATTTCTCATGGTAGCTCTGTATGGAATGGAAATAAACTGTACAAAAAAGATGGTTTGCATCTTTATCTAAAGGGAACAAATGTTTCTCAGTGAGCAGTTCAGAGGTTTTGCTAGGATGTATTTAAACTAGGAGGGGGGGGGGGGTGGCAAAAGGGTTATAAAACATCAATCCAATTGTCCCCCAAAACAAGGACAGAAGGTGCCTGTAGCAAGTGTGTTAAAAAATGATACGCTTAGAGTCATGTCTACAAATACTCGCAGTTTCAGGAATAAGATCCATGAACTTGTGGCAGGGGCGTACCTAGAGCATTTGGCACCCGGGGCGGATCCTGTGCTTGGCACCCCCTTGCCCCCCCAAAAGCCCCGGCCCCAGTTTGGCTCCGCCTCCAATTTTGCTTTCTCCGCCACACTTTTCCTCCGTGCGGCCAGTTTATCAACTGTTTGCTTGTGTGAGCTGTACTGGCCGCACGGCACCTTAACTACCATGGGGCACTGTGCGGCCACAGGTCACACAGCCCCCTCCAGCCAGGGCCGGTGCAAGGATTTGTGCCGCCCTAGGCAAAAGTAAAGTTTGCCGCCCCCCATGTGACATCACAATGCCCCACCCATATGATTTGCCATGTTATCTAACGCCAGTGCTGCAGTGCCACCGTGTTTACATTAAAAGGCCTGCAGGGACAGGCTATAGACACCAGAACCACTACATTAAGCTGCAGTGGTTCTGGGGACTATAGTGTTTCTTTAATGTGAGGTAAATTAGAGCTTAGTGCCACGAATATTATACTAGATTGCCTACTTACAACCAGATGAGGATGATGATGGGCTCTAGCTGCAGTCTGGCTCCACTGGTCTGGTGTAAAACAGGCTCTCTGGAAGCAGTTTGTAACTGTGGTCATAAAAATCAATGTTCTGGGAGAACGGGAAGCAGCTCCATTTTTTGGGGGCCCTTTACACAGCTCAAAGTCTGGGTCCCAGGGTCCACCTTCATGTTCCACCAATGAGTTTGTTCACAAGGGGTGGAGTGTGTAGGGGATGTCCTGATATGTGTGTAAGGAATGCATTGTGTGAATCTGTGTGTGTATGTGTAAGGGCTGCAAGGTGTGTTTCTGTGTATGTACGGGATGCATTGAGTGTGTGTAATGAATGCATTGTGTGTTTCTGTGTGTGTAAGGGATGCATTGTGTGTAACGGTTGCATTGCTTGTGTATGTGTGTCTGTGTGTGTAATGCAGTATGTGTAATGCATTGTGTGTTTTTGTGTGTGCAAGGGGTGCATTGTGTGTGATGAATGTCAATCTCCCCCCCCCCTCCAATTTCCTTCTTCATCCCCCCCAATCTCTCCTTATTCCCCCCCAATCTCTCCTTATTCCCCCCCCCATCTCTCCTTATTCTCCCCCCCCACCATTGTTGTAGCGTGGCCGAGCCCTCTATGGTCCGCGGGTACAGGGAGCTTTTGTTTCCTGCCGGACTAACAGGATGTGCACACTGAGACAGATGCTCGTGTACCCGCGGACCAATAGAGGCTCGGCCACGCAGGGAGTGACAAGAGGGAGCGCTGTGCGCTGAGCGCTCCCTCCTGTCAGCCCCTCTCCTCAGGCTGCACCTGGGCGGGCAAAGCTGCAGCCGCCTGAGGCTCTCTGCAGAGCGCTCAGGCGGCTGCAGCATGAGGGGGGCCGGCGTTCCTGGCGGCACCCCCCTCCCTGGTGGCACCCAAAATAATGGCTTTACTTTTCAGATATTGGTAGAGCTTCTCCTTTAAGAAAATAATATGTTGCTGTCTACCTGGTACGTGTCCCAGAGTCTGATTGTACAACGCAATGGAAGCTCTCTCATAAGAAGGTTGTTCATCCAACGAAATGCAAATTGTAGATACTCCACTTCATACTTCTTAAAATGGCAATGCACTTGATCTGGTGCAGAAAAGAAAAATGCAAAGTTAACACCAAAAAAATAAAATAAAATAAAAACACAACATGGAAGCAGAGAGAAAAAAGGCACTGTATATTTGAAATATGTGGGGGGGAAAAATAGTCTACCAACATTAAAAAAATATATAGCTGCATGATAAGATTCAAATTACATCATAGCTGTAAACGATCACTGCTAGTGTCATACAACAGCATGGAATATCCTTCAGTTTGGATGCAAGCAAGTAACTTTGGCAATGCATCCACACAACATCATTACTTACATCACCAAGTGCTAGGATGGCTGTGAGGGGTACTCACATGGTCCAAGCCAACCCAGATGGTAACCTCAATAACCCCCTGTGTGGCTGATTATACTATATGACCAGGCACCAGTCTTGTTCCCAATTTGTTATCAGACACAAAAAGCAGTTGCAGCTCTGATCTGTCAAGGAGCTCAGCTAAACAGTATAGAGGGAAAACTGTGTTTCTCCAACTAAAGTTTAGCTCTGACAGTGTACAGTGCTGGTAAAATGTTGGCATTCAATTGGCTCTTCTAATAATTTGTCCAAAACCACTCTCCTCCCCCCCAAAAAATATTTTGTGCCTCTTTTCACAAAGAACAGAACAACTTCCTCATTAGATGTATTTTAGGTATGTCTCCATAAGCTGGGCTTCCCTGTAGCCAATTATTATTATCTATTTATTTGTACCCTTTTTACAGCTTTAAAATACAATACAGCTAATAAATGGACAGTGATTGGATGCGGGGTGGAGCTCCTCAGTTCATGATGATTTCTCATAGGCTGAGCTGTGTATGTACTCAGAATATGTCTACTTTGTGAAAAGAAAGAGTGTGGCTAAAAGTACAGGGTTGTGCTGCATAAAGCTGCAAAACTTTCCCCCCTACCCTACCGCCCCAAATGAAACTGAAGAGATTTGAACAAGGAAAAAACAAACAAGAAAAGCACACCGTGACTAGGAGGTCAAAACCCATAATGCACAAAATCGATGCCAATATTGATCCTTTACTATCTCAGGTTTTATTCTGCAAAATGTGTGGAGTGAAAACGTATGAACGCTCAGATACGGTTCTTATAGCTGGGATACATCCAGGTACGGTTACAGACTTACTCAAGAAAATTTCACATTTAAGTGTTATAAACACTCTTGTGTTTCCATCACACCCTATATATGGTTACCATTAATGCTCTGAATAAATTGTCAACCGATTAACTAGCTGTTGAAAGCAAGGACAGAGACAAAAATAAAAACAAAAAAAAAGTTCAATTGATTTTATTGCAGGGAAAAAAAAGTGAGCCAGAGCAGTTTTTCTTCTTCTGGTGGTTAGGAGTGGCAGAGTAGTTAAGCATTATTGGTGGGCATGGTGGACATTCAGCACAGTAGGGCCTGTGCAGTTACAGGTTCTGTTAAAGAAGTTAATGTGGTGTCTGCAGCACATGGCAACAGAGCAAGATGTCAGATAGTATGATTTAAGAAGCTGGTGGAGAGCTAGAGCTGAGGCAGTTTAAGCAATGACAACATTTGTGGCAAGAATTCAATTTGGAGGTAATGTGACGGAGTAAAGTTTATCGCTGTTGCATTTTAAAATTTGTAAACAAGTGGCGATGTAGGGAAGGCTGCAACAGAAAACAGGGGTGGTGTAGTAGGAATGGAAGTGGCTGATAGAGAAGAAATGGATGCACGTACATGTTTTCTTCTTCTTGCTATAGTCCTGGTGTTTACAAGAGTTAGCAAGGTGCCAATATATCCTCATTCTCTTTAGTCTGTCCAGACGCAGATTGTGACCTGCATTAAAAGTAGGCATTTTCTGTACTGGTTTGAGATCCATGCAGGCCAAATAAGAATACCCAGTAGTAAACTATAAGTTTGGCATCTTCAAAATGGGTAATGGCTGCAATGTGGTCATAAACGTACCTGCTGATGGCAAAGCCAACATGCTTCACAAACAGTAAATAGTTGTCGGATACACACTGCGTCCAGCTCTTTGAACTTCCTAATAGCAACCTTTCTCAAATCATAAAAGGGCTTTGTAGTGGGTGCCATTTTGAATCCTTCTGAATTGATGGTTGCATAATGTTAAGCATTGGCATGGTTGCTGCAAGGGCAGATTAATTCGGAAATGTAATAAAGCCACCTCCTACAAGACCTGCCAGTGTACATCTTGAGTGCCATGATATACATGTCCCTACATTGCTTAACAATACTGTTGTGACTGCTCATTTTTAGGGTAAGTGGGGCACTGCAGTCCATCTACTTACATAGGAAAGACAACATTCTACTTATTATTGTTGTTTTTTTGCCTTTAAATTAGAGGCAGTGCTACAATGGGCATATCACAATTTCTAGCAGAAAAATAGGTAGGCAGAAATTTTTTTAAGCCCCTCCTCCTCACTATAAAATTCAAAGCCAAGCTCATGTAAAGAAAATAAAAAAATTATTAAATACGGGAGGAAATTAGAGATTCACTGCCTCTATTCATAAAGAAAAATAAATGTATGGTAAGTAAAAATTATTTTCTCTCCAGATTGGAGGCAGTTCAACAGGGAAGAACAAGCAATCCTAAAGGGCGGGATAACTTCACTACACTTTAAGCACCTTCCGCCCATAGAGAGTATCCTCAGAGGCCTGTAAGTCTATTCTGTAATGTCTTGCAAAGATGTGGATTAAGGACCATGTGACAACTTTGCATATCTGAACCGGGTAGCAAAGGCAGTTGACGCTGCTGCACTGGACTGTGCTTTAATTTGAAGCAGAGGAGACGGCCAGGGATAGTGCTTCTTTTATCCATCTGGCCAAGGATCCTTAGGAGGCCATAAATACTTTATTTTGGCCCTGGTAGAGGACAAACAGCTCTGAGCATCTGAATTGCTTTGTCCTTTTCAGGTAAGAGAAGAGTTATTTGACATCCAAATAATGTAATTTATTTTCCTTCTCATTCTGTGGATTCTAGGGAAGAGAGGGAGAGGGGGAAGGGTGCAGCTTTAACATAACCTTATCCAAATGAATGATAGATAAGGATAGGTTAGTAGCAAAAGTTCTCCAGAGAAGTAAAACACGTTCCACCTTGCTTGTTGATGTAGGCCACTGTAGTGATGTTGTCTGAGTGAATCTAAACACCTAGAATATGTTTGAATTTGACACCCATGCACTGTGATTGCACTGTGCATGCGTGAAGGTGGAACACATCGCAACAACTACGCCCATTTCACCTGACGAACCTCCCAGCAATGCACACTCACGTCACTTCCTGCACTCAGCACGGAGTGGGTAAAAGTAATAAAAGCGTGGAATGAAGGTGCCTGGCATGTATTCTTGAGCTCGAAAAGGGAAGAGCCAGGCCCACATGCAGAGCTGCTCTACAGACAAGCGGAGCCCTCACAGTCTGCAGCCGCCTCACCTGAATTGGAAAATAAAAGTTCTGCCTACCTACACTGCCTAAGACAGGCAGACAACAAGGGCATTGTGGATTTTTGGTACTTTTATATAGGGGTTTAACCTTTTTAAAAAACTATTTTTTTATTTATTTTTTTAAATACAGTTGTGCCTGCTTATTGCAGCAAGAAATAGTGATATCCCTATTGTTGCAATGCCTTTAATATGGATGCAAACATTGTTTATTTGGCTAACCCGAATTCAATTTTTCCTCTTGACGTGGAGACAGGCGCCGGAGGTATTCCAATTGGGAAACATGTATCCCAAGATGAGGAACCGCAATGGATAAACAAAATTTTTTTTAAAATGCAATGCTTATGGGAACAAAGGCCTGCTGGACAACTTGCTAAAGAAGAGCTGATAGAAAAACACCAAAACAAAAATAATTTTGAAAATGTCTGCAGTTTAGAACAAACGGCTACCTTGCAAATCACCACCATAGCCCAGAAAGTAGCTACGTTCACAGACAAAAAGAACAGACAGTGATCCTTTAACAAATTACCTTTTACATAAGGATAAAAACCCTGCTGAATTATCAACTTAAATCCCCAGGCCTAAATCAGAGCTTATGCTTTTTGAACTAACTTGTTACTTGTAACTGCTCTGAAAAAAATGTCCATTGAATATGTTGCATTTTCGAATAGTCCTATTATTTCCAACACAGTAGCTAAAACAAGGAACACAGCAAACACCAGTTTCCCCTTGATGGACTGATTAAAATGTACATAAAACGGCCATATCCTGGTTGAACATCAGGAAAGAGGTAACAATGCAAACAATTCCAATAAGAACAAGTAGCATGAAGATTTCAAATAGAAAAACTGCTTTAGAGGAAAGAAACCGAATACACAAATAAAGCTTATGTTCAAAGAAGAGGGGTGCATGAAGACCCTGAAAGGTACATTTAAACTGTAAAGAAGATTAATCAGGCAAACAGGTCTGCAAATGTGAGCCACATTTAAGTGAAAAGGTTTGAATCCCATGGAGACGAATCAGATGTTTGTGAGATAAGAGATCAGAGCCAAGCTGGAAACCTAGAGACACCTTCAATAGACTGACCTCTGGTCTCCCGACTGTTCACTACATTGCTAAACACCACTGAATTATGGTTTGGAACTCAATTTAAGGCACTCAGTTGGTCACTTTGTGTGTAATTGCCGATAACAAAACCTGGCTGAATCGAGTATGGAAAAAATTCTGAAGAAGTGCCATAAAAACCACTATAAGACACTTGCCTCCTTAAAAGCCTATGATCTTTTGACCAAAATTCAAGAAGGGGAGAAGAATTTGGGAAATATTGATCACAATATGGTAATTTTTAAAAATAAACTCAAAAAAGCAAAAGCAGGTGGGGTATACTAAAACGTATAATTTTAAAAAAGCTAATTTCAATAAGATTAGGGCAGCTCTACAACATATCGACTGGCATAAACACCTTAGTGAAAAAAACACTGAGGATAAATGGAAACTATTCAAACAAATATTAGAAAGGTACATTTCTCAGTATGTACCATTGGGTAATAAATATAAAAGAAACAAATTGAAACCAATGTGACTTAGTAGAGAAGTAAAACAAGAGATTAAAAATAAGAAAGAGGCATTTAAAGCATTTAAAGTGGACAAATCAGAGGCATCCTATATAAGATATAAGGAAGCCAATAATGCTTGCAAAAAGGCAATAAAAGTGGCTAAACTAGAAAATGAGAAATTGATAGCCAAAGAATGCAAAAACAACCTCCAAAATGTTTTCAAATACATCAACTCTAAAAAAATAAAAAAATGAAAGTGTAGGTACACTGGAAACAGCGATTGGTTTGTTAGTTAATGAAGATCAGGAAAAGGCAGACATTTTGAATAACTATTTTTCTTCAGTATATATTAATGAGGATCCTATGGAAAGCGATATGCAAATGATTGCTACAAACAACTTGCAGATAATTTGTGATTGGATAACTCGAGACAAGGTGCTAAAGCTCCGGGGCCTGACGGTATTCACCCACGAGTACTTAGGGAGCTAAGAAGGGAAATAAGTGAATACGTTTTCAAGATTCTTTTGTTTCAGGTATTGTACCAGAGGATTGTAGGAAGGCAGGTGTCGTTAACTTAACTTCTGTGACTGGGAAAATATTAGAAGGGCTATTAAGGGATAATATTCAGGAATTCATTGGGAAGAACTTATTAGCAATAATCAGCATGGTTTAATGAAACATAGGTCATGTCAAACTAACCTAATTGCATTCTACAAAGAAGTAAGTAGAAGTTTAGATCAGGGTGTTGCAGTGGATATGATCTACTTGGATTTTATCAAGGCATTTGATATGGTTCCTCACAATAGGTTAGTCTTCAAATTAAAAGAAATTGGTTTAGATGATTATTCTTGTTCTTGGGTAGAACATTGGCTTAAGGATAGAGTACAACGAGTTGACATTAATGGTAAATTTTCAGGCTGGACAAAAATGGTAAGTGGTGTCCCTCAGGGTTCTGTTTTAGGACCGCTTCTTTTTAGCATGTTTATAAATTATCTTCAAATGGGCATTAAAAGCCATGTTTCCGTGTTTGCAGATGACACAACAGGGAATAAGATAACATTATACAAATATATTCGGGGCCAGTACAGACCATTGTCAAGACATCATCCAAATAATGTGCCAACACAACATTCATGGTGGTTTCCAGCACCTTGTTGAGCACCATATGCAGAAAGTATACATTTAATAAATTTTGCCTATTCAAAAGTAGCTTTTCATGCACATCACTGCTCAATTCCTCTTGAAATTATTCAACCTTTTTGGCCAGTTAGAAATTGAATAACATTTCTATTGCATATGTCCAGATATAACAGGTCATGCCGTCACTGAATGCCATCTTGCTTGCCCTGCATTGTTTCAGGTATCGCCCTACCTGCTCCTAAAGGAGCCATAAACACTCATGTCTGCACCCGGACGGTCCGCAAGGCAGACAGCCACTGCAGGGGCTCCCAACCCAGGAACTACAAGTCCAGGCTCGTGGCTGCCCAAAGAGCGCTGTCTTCGGTGCTACCTACATG
Source organism: Pelobates cultripes (assembly GCA_933207985.1). NCBI lineage: Eukaryota > Metazoa > Chordata > Amphibia > Anura > Pelobatidae > Pelobates > Pelobates cultripes. The sequence goes on from OW240912.1 coordinate 146,132,606, forward strand.
GAGATATCCACCGGAGAGAGACGCTAACCCCACCAGACTCCCTGGAACTATGAGTCGGCTTCACGGCCGCAGAGATTGCTGACTGCCTGGAAGTCCGTGTCGGCCAATAGGAAAAGGGCTACCATTTAAACTGGTTTTGCGCCCTTTCTCCCGATTGCCAGGCGAAACACCTCCCTCCCTGAGCGCTGATTGGTGCAAATTGGTTTGCGCCCTTTCTCCTGATTGGCCACTTCTTGGTTTAGGTGCGAAATTTGAATCAACGACCGAAACCAAGTGATTCTGTGGAGCTATTTCTGGGGATGTACAGAGCTTCAAGCCCAGACCTTGTACAACAATTTCCCGGGCTCTGTACATCTATTAGCTACGCTATTTGCAGGGATTATAGCTGGGACCAGGAGCTATTTGGGGATGTATGTCATGTGGGGATGCGTTATTGTATGTATTTTTGTGGTGTTGGAGTGTTCGGCTTCCTGTGTCCGGGAGATATCATTATCTCCCAGACACAGCGTCATGTTACTTTGAATGGAAACTCCCTGCTGGGGGTCTGTGCATAAATACTGTGTATCTTGCCTGAAATAAACAGTTCTATTTCACTCGTCACGAGGTCTCGACTAGTGTTTGGGTGATACCACGATTGCCCTCCTGCAAGTGACTATAATCATTGACTAGCCTCTCTAATCACTCTAGGGCTGGGCACAACTAGGAAGGGACGACCACAGGCGGTAGTAACCCATCCTCGAGAGGGTATACCGCCACAACAGGCAAAGCATCAAATACGTAGATATGCATTTTATGAAAATATATTTATATATAAAAGGATTTAAAGGGCAATGTACATCGCTCACCTAGATTGCTACACACAGCTCATCTGTTTAACCGGACGTTAAAGCCCTGGACGATGACATAGATTGTCATGTGGTCGTCAAGTAGTTAAAAATCGTCAATGGTTTTCTATCAATGACAATCAAGACATTACTGTTTACAAAAACTCCTGAGCTCATAATGAGGCCAATTAATCAAAATGGATTGCAAAAAACAACTCCACTACAGATGTCCACACTCCATACTAAATTAAAAACCTTAGGAAATCAAAACATCTGTGGTTAAAATAAATAATAAAAAAATTTAAAAAGTTTCTGACAATATTGAGGAATTAATTGTGCACACACATTTGTAGGAGTCAGCATATTTTGACATTATTTGCATATCATAAAACAAACTAGCATTCTATGAATAAGTCAGTAGAAGTAGAAATAAGGGTTTTAGAGTTTGCGGCTACTGTAAAAATTGCAAGAAATTTAATTTAGATAGAAATTCTTGTTCTTGTCTTGCCCACTGGCTAAAAGATAGAGTGGATAGAGTAGTAATTCTGGGTCTTCTCTTTTGTTTATTAATTATATTGCAAAGGGCATCAAAAGTCATAAGCAACTACTTAAAATACAGGTAAAACAGTGTGAGCAGAGTATCAGTGTGAGAGGGATTTAAAATTCTGAAATTTGAAAAACATGAGGGAACTAATGTAGATAATGCATTTTGTGATAATGAACACACAAGCAAATTATACCCTAATTGTATTAAATTAGGTAAACAGTATGAGAAGGGCTTGGGAATACTTATAGACAACAGGCTTGGCAGCAGTCTGTCAGCAGGTCCATAAGGTATTGTCATGCAAAAAAAGGCAAATTAATTACATGATGAAAATATAATTTTGCATTTTTATAAAACAATGGTACCACAGCATAGGCACTTGATTTAAACCCTTATATTTGGAAAAATACAAAGTGCAGTGACGGGCTACAAAATGAATGGGACACTCTAAGCAAAGATACAACTCTAGCTTAATGAAGCCGTTTTGGTGTATAGATTGAGACCCTGCAGTCTTCACTTTTCTGATAAATATGTTACATCGCTTTTTTTTTTTTGTTTGTTTATGTAGCCCTTGTCTAGTTTTCCGGCTGTGACCCACATAGCCTTCATGAATAAAGAAAAATGGTTTTAATTTTTAATGAGATCTTACAGCACAGTGTGTTTACTTTAGCACTCCTGCTCTCTTAATTTAACTTTTATCACACACAGGATGCAGCATGCTATTAAAAAGGAGATAAATTCTAAAATCAAAACAATGTGCAAGGGAAGCGAAAACGTTTTTTTTTTGGTTTTTTCCTTTTTTAGACAGTGTGCAGGGAGGCTGCATGTGTCAGAGCCAGGGGAGGTTTGGCTAGGACTGCATAAATAAAATTGATTTAACTCCTAAATGGCAGAGAATTTAATATTGAGCTAAAGCCATATCTATCACTAAAAGGAACTCCTCAATCTTGAAAGGTACACAATTAAGATAATTTAAAGGAACGTTCCAAGCACAATAACCAATACAGCATGATTATCGTTAAAATTAAGCTTGAGGATTATAGTACCAGGAGTGACCTGGTGCCCCTCCCCACTGTAAATGGTCAAGCCAATTTAGGAGCTTTTGACTCTCCTGTAGGCTTTAATGAAAGCATGGAGCGGCATCTGACAAAGGTGCAAAGGCACTCCTGGTGCATCAACAACTATAATGTGCTCTATTGGTTATTGTGCTTGGCATTTTCCTTCAAAAGTCTTAAATTTTTATTTGTTTTTTTTTTGCAGCTGGTATTTTTTTTTTTTACAGCTATAAGCACCAAATGCTGTAGACTAGGTTTGGACTTGGCTCTATGATCATATATGGTAGTCACTGAGAATGGAGTCATGTACATAATTAGGTCCCTGTCAAAAAAAAAGGTTAAGATGCATTGATCTAGATAACCTATTATAAATTCACATTTACCTCACATTGGCCTTTTACATTTTTGTTCTAAAAATATCACCACTACAGGTTAGACTGCTGGTCACATGTGTGCATAACAGCATGTAGCATACCAGGCAAAATAAATATTCAGCCTTTCCTTTTAAATGATTTTATTTAATAAATAAATAAATAAAAATGCATATGGAACGATTGGTAACTGCAATTCTGTGAATCTGGAATTCTTGTAACTCTATTCACCCACCCTTGCTTGTGCCGACCTCCTGTTACACTGGGATTTTGCATACTTTATTTTCTTCACTCCTTTGTCAATTTTGCTGTATACTGGAGATTGCACACACACATTTTGGTCTACTTGGTATAGAAACCTAAAATTTGTATGTACAACATTGATTAAATTGATCTGGTCTTGTGAAAAATGTAGTAAACATTACCAACCTAACCCCATCCCCACCCCCCTAAAAGAAACCCCCAGCAGATCTAAGTCGTAAAGAAAAAGAATCCTGAATTAAAAACAAAACTAATCTAAAGACTAATATTCTAAACGTACAGTGACACAGTTCAAGAACACACAAATTACCACATATTTTATACACCCAAAGTCTGATTGTTACCCACCATAATTTATGTAAGAAACACAGAATAATAATTTTTAGTATAAATAAAATAGTGGTCATTTATGTCTCATTCATCCAGAACAAGGTGTGCGACAATAATAGAATCTGCTTATCAGTTATCTTAAAATAACATACAGCTAGCAGGGAACATCATCTCATCATGAGGTGTTAATCATACTTTCACATCATCAAGAACAAAACGTAGGTTCTGATTGTCAATGGAAAATTCCCATGATATCGCAGGAATGACACTTACGTCGTAAACCCCACATTTGCTCCAGGCATTCACACACTAACCTACTTTCAGATATGTGTGCACTTAACGTTTATGATAATGCTCACATGAGACTATATGCTATCAGACATACTGCTGGAGACTTATAGAAGAATGAACACTTCACAATAATCTAGAAGCCACATTGTACCTTGGAGATTCAGAGGTTAATTACAAGTTTGCTCTTGAAGAGAACACGATGTGCAGGAAGTATAGTGTGACTATACTAGTTTGTAGGTTTCCCTAGACCTCCAGGTAGTGTGATGTTATGAGGATAACGGATTTATGTTTCCCAAGAAACAAGTCTCACTGTGTTTCATTCCAGACTCAATGAACCATCACAATGTTGTTCCATTTCTATTATATTCAAAATTAAGAAGGCTCTCAACCTGTGAATCAGTATTTATATACACAAATGAGAGACTGCAGGGACAGACTCTTTGCATCTGAACCACTACATTAAAGGAACACTATAGGGTCAGAAACACAAACATGTATTTCGGACCCTATAGTGTTAAAATCACTATCTAGCCCCCCTGAACAGTAAAATATTACATTTATTCCAGTCTGCTGGTGCTGGCTCTGCCCCTGATCTGCCTCCTTGGCTGACATCATCAGAAGTGATGATCTCAGCAAATCCCAATGCTTTCCCATTGGAAAATATTGGATTGGCGGAGATTGTCAATTGATGTCAGTTATTGATCTCGGCCAAGGAAGAGGGCTGGGGCGGAGCCAAATGCCACTCTGGCCAATAAGCATCTCCTCATAGAAATGCATTGAATCAATGCATCTCTATGAGGAAAGCTCAGTGTCTAAATGCAGAGGAAAAAAGCCTGGAGTAAACACTGTAGTTGTCCTGGTGATTATATAGTGTCCCTTTAAGCTTTGTGTGTTATTTATGTATACATCAACTCAGGAAGCCAGAACTCGGCAAAACACATCCTGGTGAATTGGACTTTTACACTATTGCTTATACAGATTTGACTTTTCATCTTATTTTAGATTTTGATTTATTTAATAAATTGGTTGTGTTAACGTGGAACCAACTATTTCATAAATTTAGGGGGTACCATCCGAACCACCATCCTCCAACTTCAAGTGTGACTAAGGACACACACACTAGAGCCAGGTGACACTGTGGCTCTATCTTTGTGAGTGTGCTCTTATCACATGATCTATATTTATTGTGATATAAGGTTTAATGCACTATTGTGTGTTCCTCTTATGTAATTCAGCAAATATTAATATACAAAGAAGAAAGAGAAGCATCTTTATATATGTTTTAGCTCCACCTATTGTGCATTGTACTATTGCAATTAATGCACACGTGTTATATTATAAAGTAATGTTTCCTATGCTGCACATTACATATGGCAAATAAAAACACTTGCTGTTTTTTAAGTATACTTTAATGGTTTGTTATATGAAAATAAGCCATATTCTTCAATGTCTAAATGTTTAGGACACAAAATTGGAGAAATGGGTGAGGTAGAAGTCGAAATTATATCTAAAACAAAAAGGTAAATAGAGAAAAGAAATCAAAAATAGGAAGAGTGACTTATGAACTGACCATCAATTCGACTCACAAGCTCTTCCAGTGCCTTCACCTTTTTCTGGATTCCTGGCTGAGCAAATGTGTAATTATCCTAAGAATGAAAAAAAAAAAAAAATAGTAGTTAACATAAGAATCAGAATCAAAAAGCAAATAGTCATTTATCACTCTAGGGTCTTCTGTCTCTAAAACACAGTAAGAATTTGTAATAAAGTATGTAAAGTAAATTAGAAAAAATATAGTCTGCAAGTCAGCACTTTTTGTCACCTGGATGCCATCAAGAAGCTTGCTCATACTCCAAAAGCTGTCGGCCTCAATGTTACGCAGAGTGTCCTGAGAAAGGCTGCTCACATCAAAATTCTCTACGTCTTCCTCTAGGAAAGTTATCCAAAATGTTGAAGAAATTAAGAAAAGAAACAAAGAATACTTCAGAACCAGACACTGCAACAGGTAAAGTGAGCATATATTACAAAAAGTATTTTAAAATTATAGACAACCATAAACCAAAATCCATAGGACACGTGTTCCTATACAGGTTAAGCCAGCGTTTCCCAATTGGTGTTCCACTGAACCCTGGTGTTCCGCCGAAATTTGGGGAAACAAAATGGCCGCTATGATTATTGAGGCGGGCAGCGAGGGAGCTGAGCAAGGGAGAGTGCTCCCTCACCGCCCGCCTCAATTAACGCAGATTGCACAGCAGTGATGGCGGAGCAGGAATATGACGTCACTCTGGCTCCGGTATCACTAAGAGGCGCCAGTCGCTCAGACCCCAGCGACTGCACGCCAGCTGCTTAGCCCAGCAACCCCACTGGACCCCAGGGAAATAGAAACGCCATGCCATCACTCTCAAAGGTAGGGAGGCTGGGTGGAGTGACATTAAAAATTAAATTGTGTGTTTGTCTGTTAAGGAGTTTGTATGTGTATGTGTGCTTGTCAGTGAGAGTGTATATGTGTGTATGTCAAAGAGTATGTGTGTGAGTGTCAAGGTTTGTGTATGTGTCACTGTGTGTATCTGAGTGTGTGTGTCAGTATGTGTGTGTATGTGCCAGTGTATATCAGTGTGTTTGTATGTGCCTATGTGTGTATGTGCCAGTGTGTGTATCTGTGTGTTAAGGTGTGTGTGTGTGTGTGTGTCTGTGTGCGTGTCAGATACATACACACACAGATCCATGATGTTGATACGCTATGTCAAAGGGTTTCACTGGATAAATCAATTAATTGGGAACCCCTGGGATAAGCTGTTTACACTTCATAAATAAAGGACATTCCAGGGACACTGTTTGTTAGGTTTTGGCCTCTTATTTAGGTTTCTGTCATCAGCAAACATTGCATGCTGGCAACAGAAATCCAATGACAGCACAATCCCATCAATAGTGCCACCTTAAGTTCTCCCTCAATAACATTACTTCCTTTGCAGACTGCAAGGAGAGCTTGGATTCGGCGCAGGATCACAGATAAGTTTATTTTCGTTTTTTTATTTTAAGGGGTTTTATTAAAACACTGTTTTTGGTTTCAGTAGCGCTTTCAGTTCCTTTTTTTCTTTTCAGAATATATTACTAGTTTAATTGCAGAGTTTAGATTAATATACATTTGTCTTCTCACCCACATGCTCTGTAAGGAATACCACGAAGAAAGGAGTAACCAGATCATTGATACCCTGCACATATCCACTTGCTGGGTGTCGGATTGCCCAGATAAACAATATCCTCTCAAAGATCTGTGACAAGAGGAGAAAAACATGACATTCCATAAATAGATGGGACGGAATATATATATATATATAAAAATATTTGACAGTATCCTCGAGGCACAAAAAAAACAACATTTATCCTCATCAAAACCTTCAAAAACTGAAGTTCTATACTTTCAGCATCATCAAACCTAGCACAACAAAGATGAATGCTGTTAAATCTGTTCAAAGAGAAGCATTGGGATAATGCTTCTCAGCAAGAATCAAGCCATTGCCACACATATGCTGCATGACATCAGTGTTGCTCTAGTGACCATCAGAATGATGATATCAAAGATGGAGTAGCTACGGCAAGGAGACTGGTAAGGTGCTGGATAAAAAGTTATTTTTTTATATAACACCACCACCGTACGGAGAGACAACATAAGTAAGATTGTACCACTAGATGCAAATACTCTCAGGCACTCCCTCAAGTACCCAAACAACTATATCTACCACAAAAAGAGATTGTACACTATAACCACTTATAAGAGATATATAAATGCGTTTACTCAACCAAAAAAGGTATACATGCAAAAAAACAAAACAAATCAAGGTGACAATAAATAGGCCAAATAAGTCAACAATAGTTACTAAAAGTCCACAAGCCTACTAGGACAGAAACACGAGCCACCAATGCCCCCAACGTTTCGGCACCTACTGGATGCCTTTTTCAAGGGTTTTGTTGTTTTTTGTATGGATACCTTTTTTGGTTGAATAAACGCATTTATATATCTCTTATAAGTGGTTATAGTGTGCAATCTCTTTGTGGTAGATTTATTTTTTAATACACTTCTAAAGAGTGGACCTGAATCTAAAAGTTAAAAGGAACACACAAGCATTATAAATAAAAATATTTCATTTATAAGATTAGAGTGTTCTTGTGTTAACAACATTAAAACTAAGGTGGCACTACCGGGTACTGGACAATGTTGAAGGTACAGGAAAAAAAACAAAAAAATAAATAAAACACGACTATAAGCCTCTAGAGCACAGGTATTACACCTGGTGCAGTGTCGGGCTCACCCTATGCCCTTGGCTGGGCCATAAGTTAATGGTTAGCTCCTCTCCAGGCCTGTTGCTTCAACCTACTGACACAGGATGGTATCGCCTGTGTTGCTGCTCTGGAGATAGTATTCGGCATCGCTACAAGCTCCTGCAATCTCAGCTCTGGTTCGTGATGGAGCCCCTTCCTTGAGTCCACGAATCCCCCTACTCTTGGTGGCAGGATCGCCAGCTCGCGGGACCTCCGAGGTCTGGAGGTCCTTGCGGGTGTGTGGACTTTGGTGCACAGATGTCTCCATGCGGGCCCTCAGCCCATAAAAAGTATGTGTGCTTGAGCATGCCTTGCGGGGCACACAGGCAGCAGGCCGGGTAAGCTGGGTCAATCTACTTGCAATGCAGTTCCAGAATGACTGGCAAATATAGCTTCAAATTGTGCCTTCCAGTCCCTGGCCATCCAAATCCATGCAGTCCTGTTTTGGCTCCGTCGCGGCAGCTATCTAGGTTGCGCCACTAGCCACTGGATGCAGGAAGCCCTGAGTTGTCAGGGAGGGAGTCTGAGTGAGCCAGTGGGGACAGTTATATCCCTCACCGGTCCAAAGGGTGAGTGACAGGGCTGTTGCAGGTCAGTTTCAGGATCAGCGCCCAGGGCCAAGGAATCGGCCATTTCCCCAGTCGCCGGCTCGTCTGCAGTAGTAGGCCTCATAGAAACATAGACTGTGACGGCAGATAAGAACCATTTTGCCCATCTAGTATGCCCAATTTTCTAAATACTTTCATTAGTCCCTGGCCTTATCTTATAGTTAGGATAGCCTTCTGCCTACCCCACTTATGCTTAAACTCCTTTACTGTGTTAACCTCTACCACTTCAGCTGGAAGGCTTTTCCATGCATCCACTACCCTCTCAATAAAGTGATACTTCCTGATATTTTTAAACTTTGTCCCTCTAATTAATACTATGTCCTCTTGTTGTGGTAGTTTTTCCTTCTTTTAAATATAGTCTCCTTTACTGTGTTGATTCCCTTTACGTATTTTATCCTGCAATCCATGAACCAGGGTAGTAGCCCTTCTCTGAATTCTCTCTAAAATATCCTTCTGGAGATACGGTTTCCAGTACTGCGTACTCACCAGTGTTCTGTACAATGGCATGAGCACTTCCATCTTTCTACTGCTAATACCTCTCCCTATACAATCAAGCATTCGACTAGCATTTCCTGCTGCTCTATTACATTGTCTGCCTACCTTTAAGTCATCAGAAATAATCACCCCTAAATCCCTTTCCTCAGATGTTCAGGTTAGGACTCTATCAAATATTCTGTACTCTGCCCTTGAGTTTTTACGTCAAAAATGGATTATCTTGCACTAATCCACATTAAATGTCAGTTGCCACAACTCTGACCATTTTTCTAGTTTACCTAAATCAATAGCCATTTGGCTTATCCCTCCTGGAACATCAACCCTGTTACATATCTTAGTATCATCAGCAAAAAGACATACCTTACCATCAAGACCTGCAATATAACTAATAAAAATATTAAAGAGAATGGGTCCAAGTACAGATCCCTGAGGTACCCCACTGGTAACTAGACCTTGCTTCGAATATACTCCATTGACAACAACCCTCTGTTGTCTGTCACTCAGCCACTCCCTTACTCATTCAACAATATTGGAATCCAAACTTTGCAGTTTATTGATAAGCTTTCTATGTGCAACAGTGTCAAAAGCCTTACTGAAATCTAGGTAAGCAATGTTTACTGCACCACCCTGATCCATTATTTTATTTACCCAATCAAAAAAAAAACAATAAGATTAGTTTGACATGAACTCCCTGAAGTAAACCCATGTTGTCTCTGGTCTTGAAATCCATGTGATTTTAGATGTTCAACAATTCTATCCTTTAACATGGTTTCCATTACTTTCCCCACTACTGAAGTAAGGCTTACTGGCCTATAGTGCCAAACTCCTCCCTACTACCTTTCTTGTGAATGGGCACAACATTCGCTAACTTCCAATATTCTGGGACTACTCCTGTTAACAATGATTGGTTAAATAAATCTGTTAATGGTTTTGCTAGTACACCACTAAGCTATTTTAATAACTTTGGGTATATTCCATCAGGTCCCATTGACTTATTTGTCTTTACTTTTGACAGTTGAAATTTAACCTCTTCCTCTGTAAACTCACATGTTACAAATGACTAATTTGTCATTTTTCCTAACTGAGGCCCCTTTCCTTAATTTTCATCTTTAAATACTGAACAAAAATATTAATTGAAGCAGTCAGCTGAGACGTTTATCCTCTTCTACATACCTTCCTTCTTTTGTTTTTAATCTAACTAATCCTTGTTTTACTTTCCTTTTCTCATTTATGTATCTAAAAAATGTCTTGTCCCCCCTCCCTTTTTTTTTTTTTTTTTTACTGACTGTGCTATTTTCTCTGCTGTGTGTGATTTGGAAGCTCATATAACTTGCTTAGCCTCTTTCTGCATAATCTTATAGATCACTCTGTCTTCCTCACTCTTGTTTTTTTTATAATTACTAAATGCTAACTTTTAGTTTTTTTTTTTACTGTTTTGGCCATATTTGTGGAGTACCACAGTGGTTTCTTGAATTTTTTGCTTTTACTGAAAAGCCTAATGCAAATTTCTGTTGCCTTCAGCCGTGCAACTTTTAAATAATCCCATTTCTTTTGGACTCCATTTAAAATTGCGCCAGTCTGATAATGACTCCTTTACACATATTCTAATTTTAGAAAAGTCTGTTTTTCTAAAGTCTAAAATGTTTGGGGTCCAGTGGGGCATCTGTCATCTCTCTGCTCCCTAGGAGTGTGGTTTAGTGATGTGGGACCGTAATTGCATCATATTCCGGCCCTGGGAAACTAGAGGGCATGCGAGGGAGATGACAACTCCCTCACCGCTGTGCTCATTTAGCAACCTTCCTCAGCTCTCAAATAGCCGACCGCCCGCCTCAGGGGCTTAACAGGCTCAAAAATCCCAAGTGCCAGGTCAAATTTCCTGGTTACCATGGCGACCTAGGATTTGTTGAGCCCTATTCTAGATGATCTATTGAATAAACTCCTATTGTGCTCATATGGATCATCATATACACAATGCACAATTTAATGAGAATGTCAAATAGTGCTGAATATGGACATAAACCTATCAAAGAAAAGTAATTGACACATGACAAATTGTATAAACCAACATAAATAAAAATAAAAATGTTTTCATAAGGGTAGTGGATGCATGGAATAGCCTTCCAGCTGAAGTGGTAGAGGTTAACACAGTAAAGGAGTTTAAGCATGCATGGGATAGGCATAAGGCTATCCTAACTATAAGATAAGGCTAGGGACTAATGAAAGTTTTTAGAAAATTGGGCAGACTAGATGGGCCGAATGGTTCTTATCTGCCGTCACATTCTATGTTTCTATGTTTCTATAACCAGTAGTAGTGTGCACTATAAACAAAGAAGAGTGAAGTCTGTTTTCTTTTTTTGTTGCCCATCAATGTATATATCACATATTTAATAGGGACACTGAAGGTACTACAACCATTTAATTCCATTGAATTGATGATAGTACTTCGGGCAGCGGTTTATTTACCGCAAGGCTGACCAGGCATTTGCCGTGGGCGTCAGTTTCAGGGGGGGTGGCAAAAAAGCCACCTAAGGGGCCCCCAGAGGCTGTCATGCGCGGATGTTGCGGTGCGTGCGAGGGAGCACTGACCCCTGAGCTCTTCCCAGCTCGGCTCGCGCACATCGCAGTGATGCCGGAATATGATGTCACTCCGGCTCCACTAAGGGGTGTGCAAGGGAGTTGAGCAGGGAGATCAGAGCTCCCTCGCCGCCTCCAATATTAGCCTGCCTACCCGCCCGACCACTTGCCCGTGTGCCTGCCAGGCCAGCCAGTAGCAACACCACTGGACCCCAGGGAAGAATCCACTTCAGCACTCCCAAAAGTGGTGAGGCTGGGTGGATTGAACTTTTAAAAAATGTTTTTTAACTATTATCTGTTAGTGTGTGTGTGTTCTGTTAGTGTGTGTGTGTCTGTTCTGTTAGTGTGTGTCTGTTCTGTTAATGAGTGTGTTAATGTGACTGTGTATGTGTTAGTGACTGTGTGTCGGTCACTGAGAATGTATATGTTTTTGTCCGTGAGTTTTTGTATGTGTGTGCATCCTTGTCTGTCAGCGTGTGTATGTGTGTCCATGAATGTTTATGTCTGACACTGAGTGTTGATATGTGTGTTTGTCAATGTGTATCTGTCAGTGAGTATATGTGTGTACTAGTGTGTGTCTGACACTGAGTGTGTATGCATTTCTTTCAGTAAGTGTGTATGAATTTCTGTCACAGTGTGTCTGTGTCAGTGAATGCGTGTCTGTCAGTGAATGCGTGTCTGTCAGTGAATGCGTGTCTGTCAGTGAATGCGTGTCTGTCAGTGAATGTGAGTGAGGGTAACTTAATGAGTGAGTGCATATGTCTGTGAATGTGTATGTTTCAGCGAGTGTGTGTTGGTTAAACAGTGTGTGTGACAATGATGGTGTATCTGTAAGTGAGTATGTCGATGCATGCATCAGTGGAGGCGTGTGTATGTCAGGAATAGAAATTTGAAAGGGGGGTGCCAAAGTTTTGTTATGCCTAGGGCAGCACAAAACCAGAATACACCACTGACTTTGAGTCAGGGCAAGGTCCCTCCTTTAATTATTAAATCTATTTCAATTAGTTTAGAACTAAAAATGGTCACAGGCCACACCCAGCTGATTCCCTACTGGCAGTACAGCTAAAGCAGAGTTTAAACACTACCTTCTAGCCATATTGATTCATACCAGCAATGGTACTGTGATAGTCTGAAAGCAGTAAGCTGACACGCTCAGCCAATCAAAGCCACCTATTCATGCTCGGGCTAATGCTTCCTCATTAGCACAAGCAACCCAGAGGGGGTGGGGGGCTGGGGACTCTCGTTTAAAACTTTTTATTACTGAACACTTTTCAGAAATCAGACTCTTTGTTTTAGGTATATTACATATTTAGAAGGAAAAGCATTAGATACACTTATACATCTACAAATTAAAGGGACACTTCAATCTTTAAAATGTGCAAAAATGCATTCAATAAAGATCAAAGCACAAATTTATATTTTTGTAAAACGGAAAATGCACAGGTTCAAGATAAAAAAATATATATTGTATATACACATATATATATATATATATATATATATATACACACACACACACACACACATATATATATACATACATATATATATATCTATCTCAATCAAACAATTCTCTTACAAGCAGCATCCAATAAAATCTGATTATTCCTTTAATAGGATACTCAAGAACAATAAATAATTTTCCTTGCACAGCTTCTGTGATAAATAGCTGAATGCTTAGCATCTGAATATGTATGCAATTTACAAAAAAAAAGTTTTGTTTTTTTTTTGTTTTTTTTTCAATGTTCAACATAAAATCTAACACTCATTTTGTAATGTCTGTGTTATAAATACATTATCCTTTAAGCGGTTTCATTTTCACAATCATATATGAAGCTATATGAATACCCTTTAAGACATGCTCCCATTGAAAAACAATAGGAAGGTCAGGATTTGTTTTTAATAAAAATCTGACATTTCCTGGTCTCTGAAAAAGTTTCACAATTGGCAACAGAAATTCAAACATTAGGATCCCCTTTTTCCTAAAACATTAGTACTGCAAATGCACTAACAAAAAAAACCAAAAACAGGTCCTTGCCTGGTGCAATAGCAATGAATAGAGCTAGAAGCAACTTCTTATTAATTGCTTAATAGGCATCAGAAGCCTGACGCTTCAATTTATTTGTGCATTCTCTTCACATTCATTGTGAATGAACAAATGAGAAGCTGAAAATGTGCTGTAACTGTACATGTGTGGGCTCTTGTGATATATGAAAAATTTACAACTCTCCCATGGGAACACTAAGGATCAGGATTGGAAGAGAGATCATATTGGTTGAAGAGGATGTCAACAAAGGTGCTTTGAATCATGTTAGAAAATACATTTTAAGAGGGTTGTATAGCCATCATCTCTCAAAATCTTAAGCATCCCATTAAATGAAAATATTTTGGTTGCGGGGGGGAGAGGGAGAGAGAGATGTGGGATTACAATTACTAGACAGAAAGTATACAAAATAAGTCACAGATTTTGCTTTTCACTTCATCTTCTAGGGCTTAAAATGTAAAGTCCTAAACGGATAGCAAGGCCTTAAAAAGTTATTTGCCACTGCAAGGCTGGAGGATCCATACCACACACACCAGGGCTAAATTTTCACGTGCCAATGTCTAGTAGAATATTTTAGCTCCCATATATATGTTCTATATGAACATCTAGCTGCCAATCACTGGAAATCAAGACTGGCTTTCCTTTACCAACAAGTATGAAGCTTTTAATCACTATTACTCACCTCTTGAACTAATGGCTGCTGAAATAATGGGATTAAGGGATTGGTCCTTGGAATATCAATATGGATCTGAAAGAAAAAAAAAACAAATATGACCTAGGTATATAGGACTGAAAATCTAGGTCATCAAAGGTCATAATGTGCATTTATATACTTTATATAACATTAAGTACCTGACGATATGTATCTTGGTGATTTTCCTCATTTCTGGAGTCATAATACTGTTCTATGAAGCCAAAATATTCTTCACGCTTACGTTGAAGCGTGAGAATGCGTCTTTCCTGGCTGGCAGGAAGGTAGCCCTGAAATGGGATGGACAGTTAGAACTTTTGCATCAACAAAAACTTGTATAGTATTTCTAAGACCAAATGATGCCATCTTACCGAAAGAAGCCTCCAAGTGGTGGGACGCACTTCACGAGGGATACCTGGCCAACTACATTTCCTTAACTCATCTGCAAATACACATTTAAAAAATATTTCATGAATCCACAAAGGAATTAATTATAAAGTAACTGATGGCTTTCATATCATTCAAATGTCACCTGCAAAAACAAAATCTATAAGCTTTGCCCATAAAAATGCATTGCCAGAGAGGAGATGTATTGAAAATTTAGTTTAAGTTAAACACAACAAACAATATGGGAATATTTGCTATTCATTTTGTGACGAAGTGCCCTTCGCCACTTGTGCCTGGAGAGGACTGCTTGCCCGCCTCTTGCCCTGTGACTATGGCCCCTGGGATGTATTGCCCTATAAAGACATGATTTGGGCATAATGGATTTGTGTTGTGCTGCTGCTGGCCCTTTAAGAACCATCTGGGGACATACTGTGGAGTTACTGGGTGGCCACCATTTCCTGTATCAGAAGCACATGGTGAGAACAATGGATGGCGGCCATTTTAACTCACAGACACTGTGTGGAGTTTTCAACACGGTGCCATCTCGCCAGTATTTGGTGCACAGAGACATCGTGTGGTGGTTTTGGACGATACAGCAGGGGACACATTATACAGTGATTGTTTTTTATTTAGCCTGTATATGTTCTGTGGAATCTGCATTAAACTGTATTTTCCAAAGTACTGAACGGATCTGGGTGAATTTTGGATATGTGGTTCAACCAGATCCCCCGGTTCCAAGGATATACTTTTTTATGGGGTTATTGCATGTTTTGGGGTCCCTGTGTGTTTTATGAAACTGTATAATTTCTGGCCAGCAGATAATTGAGCTTTGTGTATTGTAGAAATTCAATTATCTAGCCTGGCCCAGAGGAGGAGTTTTGTGTTGCATAAATTGTGAGTTCTGTGTGCCAGTAAATCAGTCTTGTTCCAGCATTAAGCCTTGGCTCATGTTTGGGGGGAGGGATACCTACACTCTGGGGATTGCTATAATCACTTACTCCCCAGAGGAAGCTCTTGCAATAGCTTGATTTGTTCCTGTTCCTGCTCTCTGGGGAAAGAGAGGTTCACCCACTGGAAGCTGGATCCTGGCCTTGGGTCCAGGGTGGGTGGAAACAGCAGAGACCCCGCCGCAGTTGCATCGCTGGAAGTGGGGTCTGCAGTGCTGATGGTGTCGGATGGAGTGCTTGGAGTCCTCAGCGAGCACTAGGAGCATCGATTGGCGGAGGTACTCAGTCGGAGTGCCAGCGTTCCGTCACACATTTGGGCACTTCGTCACAAAATGAATAGCAAATATTCCCATATTGTTTGTTGTGTTTAACTTAAGGGACTAGTGCCTCAGCAAAGGGAATTAGGTTTTTAAACTTGTTAAATGACACCTTCATGTCACAACTTGTACAAGCACCAACTAGAATGGATGCTTGTCTGGACCTGGTTTTAACAAACAACGTTGATCTTTTGACCAACATTCAAGTAGGTGAGCACTTGGGAAATAGTGATCACAATATAGTGTCCTTTGAAATAAACTCAAAAAAACAAAAGCACATGGGGAATACTAAAACATATAATTTTAAAAAGGCCAATTTCAATAAGTTAAGGGAAGCTTTACAATATATTGACTGGCATAAACTCTTTAGTGAAAAGAACACTGAGGATAAATGGATCATCTTCCAACAAATATTACAAAGGTACATTTCTCAGTATGTACCATTGGGAAATAAATATAAAAGAAACAAATTAAAACCAACATGGCTTAGTAGAGAAGTAAAACAAGAGATTACAACTAAGAGAAGGGCATTTAAAGCATTTAAATTGGACAAATCAGATGCATCTTATAAAAGATATAAGGATGCAAATAATGCAAAAGGCAATTAGACTTGCTAAACTTCAAAATGAAATAATGATAGCTGAAGAGAGCAAAACCAACCCCAAAGCATTTTTTAAGTACATAAATTCTAAAAAAACCCCAAAATGAAAGTGTAGGTACACTAAAAACTGAAACGGGGGTGTTAATTAATGAAGACCAGGAAAAGGCAGGAATTTTAAATAACTTTTTCTCCTCCGTATATATTAAGGAAGAACCCATGGCAATAGATGTGCAAATGATTGCTACTAAAACGTGCAGAATAATTGTAATTGGTTAACTCAAGACAAGATGCTGCAGCAACTAAAAAAAGTTAATATAAACAAAGCTCCAGGGCCTGGCGGTATCCATCCACTTGTACTTAAGGAACTAAGTGCAGAAATAAGTGAACCTCTGTTTTTAATCTTTCAAGATTCTTTTCTTTCAGGAAGTGTTCCGGAGGATTGGAGGAAGGCAGATGTGGTTCCTATATTCAAAAAGGGTTCAAAATCCTTGCCTGGAAATTATAGACCTGTGAGCTTAACTTCTGTGGCTGGTAAAATATTTGAAAGTTTATTAAGGGATAATATTCAAGAATTCCTTGAGAAGAATATGGTTATCAGCAAAAATCAGCATGGTTTTATGAAGCACAGGTCATGTCAAACTAACTTGATTGCGTTCTACGAAGAAGTAAGTAGAAGTATAGATCAGGGTGTTGCCGTGGATGTGATCTTTTTGGATTTTGCCAAGGCATTTGATACAGTTCCACACAATAGATTAGTGTTCAAACTCAAGGAAATCGGTCTAGATGAAAATACTTGTTCTTGGGTAGAACATTGGCTTAAAACAGAGTACAAAGAGTTGTCATTAATGGTAAATTTTCAAGCTGGACAGAGGTGGCAAGTGGTGTCCCTCAGGGGTCTGTTCTAGGACCCCTTCTATTTAACATGTTTATAAATGATCTTGAAGACCGCATTGAAAGTCATGTTTCAGTGTTTGCAGATGACACCAAACTTTGTAAAACAATACAATGTGAGCAAGATATTACTTTGCTGCAGAGGGATTTAGATAGACTGGGGGACTGGGCACTCAAATGGCAGATGAAATTTAATGTTGAAAAATGCAAAGTTATGCACTTCGGCGTAAAGAATACACAAGCAACGTATACCCTTAATGGAAGCGAATTAGGGATAACAACACATGAAAAGGACTTGGGAATTGTTATAGACAACAAACTATGCAACAATGTGCAATGTCAATCAGCAGTGGCCAAGGCCAGTAAGGTATTGTCATGCATGAAAAAGGGCATTCATTCTCGGGACAAGAATATAATTTTGCCTCTTTATAAATCACTGGTAAGACCCCATATTGAATATGCTGTGCAATTTTGGGCACCTGTTCTAAAGAAGGATATTATGGCACTAGAAAAAGTGCAGAGGCGGGCTACAAAATTAATAAAAGGAATGGAACATATCGGCTATGAAGAAAGGTTAACAAATTTAAACCTATTTAGTTTAGAAAAACGTCGCCTGAGAGGGGATATGATAACATTATACAAATATATTCGGGGCCAATACAAACCATTGTGTGGAAATCTATTCACAAACCGGACTTTACATAGGACACGAGGCCATGCGTTTAGACTGGAAGAAAGAAGATTTTGTCTAAGGCAAAGGAAAGGTTTTTTTTACTGTAAGAACAATCAGGATGTGGAATTCTCTGCCTGAAGAAGTGGTTTTATCAGAGTCCATACAGATGTTCAAAGCGGCTACTAGATGCATACTTGCAAGAACAGAATATTCAAGGATATAATCTTTCAATGTAGGTAATAACTGCTTGATCAAGGATAAATCTGACTGCCATTCTGGGGTCAAGAAGGAATTTTTTTCCTAGCTTGTTGCAAAATTGTGCTTCAAACTGGGTTTTTTTGCCTTCTTTTGGATCAACAGCAAAAAACAAATGTGAGGAAGGCTGAACTTGATGGACGCAAGTCTCTTTTCAGCTATGTAACTATGTAACTATGTAACATTTGTTCCAACATTGTTTCCTACTGTTTCATCAAGGGGAATTTCTAAACACCACAAGCCATCCAATCACTGACTATAAAGTCACAAGACTTGCATGGGAATATTCCGACCCAAGTACCATGAGAGACGGGATTTAACGGACACAGCGCTCTGATTGGCTGGCATATAAGCCTGCAAAGTAGGGTTCTACAGACATTTCATAGCTTGGGAAAGCTTTCATTTATTTTTTCAGGTTAAGTTGTTTATTTTTTTTACCCAGAAGCATTGGGTTATTATGAATTTTATATGGAAGAAAATAAGTTTTAAGATAAAAAGAATACATCTCAAGGTAAGTACAAATCTGTTTGTTTTTTTAAACTGGTTTTAGATTTTCAGACGCAAATTCCAAGCTCACGCTATTCATTTTAACAATACATTATCATTAAATGTATTTTAAAATTTAAGTCCAATATAGCCCAAATGGAAAATTTCTCCTAGTTTGGCTGCTTTGTTTTATATTTGAAATTCACTTTAAAATGACAAACAAGTTTCACTTTAGTAAATAACACTGCAAATTTCAAAATGAGTTTGAAATGGGTTTTTCCTTTTTTTTTTTTTTCTCATGTTAAATATGTATAACAAAATACAGCTCTTAATCCATAGACATAATAAAAAATAAAAAAATAATAAAATCTAATTCCCAAATTATCTTTAACCTTTTTTTCTTTTTTTTTTATAAATGACCCTTTGTTTAGAAGATAAGTTATTGATTTAGGTTAGTGTCTTATTTAGAGATAGATAATAGAATAAAAGTAAAAGCATACCGAGATCAGTGTTGGAGCAGGACAGCAGCTGCCTGAACTTTTCAAGTCGTGTTTTTTCTCTTACAGTCATTGGAGGTGCACCAGACGCATTCTGATCAGAAATCCTGGCCACAAGGGGGATAATAGGGCGAAGTGGAAGTGACTGTTGCTTCTGCAGAGATTTCCGTAATATTAAGTCATCTATTGCACATGGGGATAAAACAACAAGGATGCTTATGGAGACATTGTATTGTAAAGGAACACTGTAAGCACCAACAATTGTTTAAATACTTAATTGTTTGCTTATTTAACAGATTTTGGCATTACAGTTTTGAAATATTTGGCTCCTTAGCTATGATCTCCTTATCACACAGTGTATTCCTGGACTGCCGTCTGTATCTTACTACCTAGTCAGCCACTGAGAGCAGTATGAGTTGAGCAGCATTTGGAAAAGCAGACTAGACCAATAAGATAGGCATATAAATAAACAGGTTTACTCCTACAAGTATGTCTGTCTGATGTCTATTTTTATGTTTTATGCTTTGCTTTATATATCCTGGGATTCAGCTCAAATCAACCATTAGGTTTCAGGTTATATCAGAGTACAGAGCACAGAAATACAAAATAAATTTAACAAAGAACATTAGTGGCAATCATAGAATAATTGTACAGATTGCATGGGGCAAAAAGATAGTCATGCTGCAAAAGGCATACAATATCGCTACAAAATAGCAGCTTATCATGCACCTTTGTCACATAAATTTTATTGACTGCAAGTATGGCCAAAGAGACCGTACAGTAATACCAAGATGAAAAGTAGGGCAGTTAGAAACTGGGATGTAATGTAGTGGTGGGATGATCAAAGTATTGGAAGGGGATCTATTGATAGGCTTTCATGGGCACTTAAAGGGTATTCATGGGCACTTAAAGGGTATTCATGGGCACTTAAAGTTACTCTGGATGTCCTCAGGCATAGCATAAAGATGTCCAGCGTCAGTTATGCGAATAAAAGTTATTAAAAACTGCAATAATTACCACTGCAGAGTTAAAGGACCACTCTAGGCACCCAGACCACTTCAGCTTAATGAAGTGGTCTGGGTGCCAGGTCCAGCTAGGGTTAACCCATTTTTTAATAAACATAGCAGTTTCAGAGAAACTGCTATGTTTATCAATGGGTTAAGCCTTCCCCCTAATCCTCTAGTGGCTATCTCATTGACAGCCACTAGAGGCGCTTGCGTGCTTCTCACTGTGATTTTCACAGTGAGAGCACGCCAGCGTCCATAGGAAAGCATTGTAAATGCTTTCCTATGTGACCGGCTGAATGCGCGCGCAGCTCTTGCCGCGCGTGCGCATTCAGCCGGCGGGGAGGATCAGAGGAGGAGAGCTCTCCGCCCAGCGCTGGAAAAAGGTAAGTTTTAACCCCGTTCCCCTTTCCAGAGCCAGGCGGGAGGGGGGTCCCTGAGGTTGGGGGCACCCTCAGGGCACTATAGTGCCAGGAAAACGAGTATGTTTTCCTGGCACTATAGTGGTCCTTTAAGGGCCCAGGGACACTGTACACAAACCACTTCAATGAACTCAAGTTGTCTTGGTGCTTATATAGTGCCCCTTTAAGCTGTAGTTCGGTGACTATAATGACCCTTTAAGTTGTGGGAGTAAGTAGCAGTGATCAGTAGGAATGGCAACTAAGTAATACAAAAGCATTTGTTGAAAGCAGACTTTTGAAATTAGTGACCAGCCTCTGTACCCATGTATCAGTATGCACCTGTATCCTCCCTTGGGAGGAGAACAATATTTTTTCCCGAATTCTCATAGAGCTACATTTTGGAGTACTAAGGAGATATTGGTAATATATTTTATTGCATTTGGTGTTCATGTATGTACATATATAAAAAGGCTACAGGTGTCAAAGTTTTGATACTTGCAACCAGCAGTTTTAGAATAAACTATTTCCACTATTTTTAACTGAATCATATTTTGAGACAAGTATCTAACAGAAGGAAAGTGATAAAGTTGTGTACCCAAATAGAATAAGAAATGAGGGACTTCTCTTCTTGGAGAAGGAAAACAAAGTGAAAGAAGGGATTTGGATAAATATCCAATATATTAAACTGACAGAAGAACTAAAAATAGTTCAGAATTAAAATGTTAGCTCAACCAAACCACTGAAAGTGAGGTAGATTTCATGTTTTCAAATCTCTAGAGAGCTGCTGTGGTATAGGACACAGCTGCTGTGGTATAGGACGGAAGATACCATTGTAAAAGTCCTGAATCTGGGGGCTAGCTGTGTATCCCAAGGTATTTTATCCTATTTACCACCCCATAGGAAGGGGACATTTGTCAGTTACAAACTGTGAGTGGGTTGTTGTATTTAGAATGTCCCTCTTATCCCAGGTCATTTTGATATAGGATAGACAAATTAACATTTTCATTTCCCTCATTAGGAGCAGAAGTGGATGTACAGGATCTGAAAGATGTGCCATCTGGCTATACACCTTCAATATTAGGGTTAATCCTCATTCCTTGAAGGAACAGTTCCATTACAAGAACAAATAGAAGTTGAGACAGACGGCTTTCCAACAAAGTACCTATATTGACAGGAAAGGGTAGGGAGTGCGGTCTATTTACCCCATAAATGCTGGGATTAGATTATAGGGTACAAGTCCAGATTAATCATATGGGCCCACAGCATACCTGGTATATGCATCCACCGAAAACCAGAGAAAAGAGCATTGGCCAAGTTAATAGTTTTGTTGTGTGGTCTTTAGCTTAACGGAAGCCAGTCTGATCAGAGTGAACTACTCCTATGAATAATAAGAGAAGTATCCAACATTTTGACAATTTTGTGTCTTGCCTCATCAAAAGTTTTTATAACGCAACTTCATTTTTTCAGTTTTGTACAATTCTTACACTTTATTTTTTTTCCCTTCAGTTTTCACAGTCATTTACCTAAAAACAAAAACACCCAGTCAACCTTAGAAAGTGATCTCTTCTTTCGCAGGTAATCTAGAAAATAGCCCCTTCTCACCAATAGCCACAAAGACAACCACAGAAAGTAACCTTAGCAATAAGCACCCAGGTATCCTCAAAAGTGGTCCCTTGCTTGCAGATAACCAGCTAGAAACCCCACAAGGAAAGTGGCCCTCAGCAATAAGCATCCACATATGCTCAAAACGTGGCCCTCTGCTCGCAATTAAGTGACTAGGAATCCAAAGAGGTTAGCCCTTTCTATCCAATAAATGCCCCAGGAGTTCCAAGACAGTAGCTACTGTTGACCAATAGGTGGGGACAGTGGACCCTGCTTTGCAATAGATGCTCGACAGGAAAATGCCCCCTACTCACCAATACACACCCAGGTACCTCAGTAAAATAGTCCTGTTTGCCAATAGCAGCCTAGAAAACCCAGCATCCCAGGAAAGTTGCCCATGGTCGCCAAAAGCCTCTTAGAAGTCATCAAGGAAAGTAGTCCTTGCTCATCAAATGGTTTTCCCTGAACATTAGTTAGGCAAAAAATGTTTGCCTGAAATTACGATTTGCCTCCTACATTACAATGATAAAATATATGGTTCTGTAACTACCACTGCTTGACATATCTTTGTTGTTAGAACAAAATACAGTAAGGAAAACAGCACATTGGTTGATTTAGTTGTTTTGAGTATACTCATGGCCTCACCTGCAGTTATCCTGTGCAGCTGATCTTCACTCATGGATTTTATAACAGAAGAGGCTTGGCAGCGGTTTTCTTCTTGAAGTTTAAAGTGACTCTCAATGACCTTCACAGCAGTCACCTCAGCCACCCTGGAGTTGAGAGTCTGATAAAAAGGCGGATGTTGAGCCTCATCTCGCTCATCTTCTTCAATATTCCAGGCATCACTTGTATTCCTTGCAAATTCGTGGAAACTGGAGGCTTTTCTGCTCTTTGGATGAAATGGGGGCACCCTGGAACGTTCATGCAAGGAACTGTCCAAATATATACTGGTAAGTGTAAAGACACACACATAAAATATGCAAAGATGGAATATATAGAATATACACAACAAGCAATCAGGTAAGGATATAGATATACCTCTTAAGGCGCACAGGGTCTAGCGGTGGGTGCTGAGCTCCATACACTGGCTGTATGCTGAAGGAAATAAAAAACAAAGACTATTTTAGAATTTTATATTTAATGTATTTACCAAAACAAATTTTCATAGTATTATTGAGTCTCAACCAGCTGAGAATCATGAGGATGTCAGTAGAAGGCAATAAATAGTTGTAGATTTCTTTGCCTATAAAGCACAATCCCTGGCAATTGGTGGAGGTTAAAGGAAAAGTGTCATAAAAGTTTTACTTCTCATTTTTAAAAACTTTTATTACATTTAATGAAACTTAAAGGGTTACTACGGGCACCATGATCACTAATTTGAAGTGATCATTGAAATGCTGCACATATGGAATAAACCCCCTCTGCTGCTGGAGGTGTAAGTACAACTCTGGCAGCATCATTGAGGTGTCATCAGCAAGCCCGGAACAAGAATTCCAGGCTGGCTAATATTTATGCACACATTTTGATGCACAGACACTCATTACTTGCTGTAGTGGCTATGATGGTTGGAGAAACTGATTTTTTTTCCTTCTTCTAAAGCTGTATTTAAATTTATTTATTTTCCTCTGGCTGAGCAGCTATGTTGGGTCAGACACTGCTGCACAACTTAACTCCTTCTGGAAATTAGGTGCTATGCTGTCCTATAAAAGGACGACATTAACACAGTTAGCGCAGCATAGCACTCCCTAATGATTTGGTCCTCTCTCCCACCTGATAATTAACCCTCTGCTCCGACTGCAAGACCTGCCTGACAACCCAGGCAGTCCCTCTGCAGCCAATCAGAGTCAAGTCATCGCGGTGACAAGTCACAGGATTCGGATTGGCTGCAGGGGGACAGTCTGGGTTGTCAGATAGATCCGCCAATAGAATGAAATATATAGATATATATTTCTTCTTTTCATTCTATTGACAGATCTACCTGACAATCCAGACAGTCCCTCCACAGCCAATCCAGCTGATTATAATAATACTCCCCACACTGTCCCTTCTCTCCCTCCCCCCTCTCCACACTCTTCTCCTCCCTCCCCCTCTCCACACTGTCACCCTTCTCTCCCTCCCCCCTCTCACACTGTCACCCCTTCTCTCCCTCCCCCTCTCCACACTGTCACCCCTTCTCTCCTCCCCTCTCCACACTGTCACCCCTTCTCTCCCTCCCCCCTCTCCACACTGTCACCCCTTCTCTCCCTCCCCCCATTTTGGCTCTCTCCCAGCTCCCCCATTCTAGCTCTCTCCCCCCTTGCGCTCACTGAAGCCTTATCTCCGTGTACACCCCACACTGTAACCCTTTCTCCCCCTGCCTGCCCCTGTAACCCTTTCTCCCCCTGCCCGCCCACTGTAACCCTTTCTCTTCTGACCACCCACCACTGTCACCAGCACATACACACTCCCTCTCACAATGTCACCTTCACCTCTTCGTCTCTGTCTGTATGCATGTATATCTGTGTGTCCTTTTGTGATAGTGTATTTATGGGTGTGTGTGTGTGTACATGAGTGTATGTATCTGTGTGTCATTGTGTGTGTGTACACCTGCATTCAAACACCAACATTCACACACATACTACATACAAAAACATGCTTACATTCAAAACACACATTGTGTATATGTATATTTTATATACACAATACACACACACTGCATCAACTACACACACACACTCTGCAGCCACTTAACAAGCACTGCAATCAAACGCAAACATTACAAGCACACTCCTGTATTAAAACACTAAAATTATATACAAACACCCCTTGCATGCAAACACAAATACTACACAAAAAGCACATCTGCATTTGAAGTCCAGCACTACTGACAAACACCCCTGCATTCAGACGCAAACATTACTAACAAGTACACCACTACATTCCAATGGGAACAACACATAAATATACCAATATATGCACACCTATACTTAATACAAAAACATGCTTACATTCAAACGCTCAAACACTACTCACAAATAGAACCCTGCAACGATGCGCAGATCCCCAGCAGATGGCTACCTTTTGGCCACACTTGCACTACAGGGGGGCCCAAAAAACATACTTGCACCAGGGCCCTCTCTACATTAGTTCCACCACTGGGATAATCAACGTGAGGTGCCTGGATGAAAGAGCGGCGCAGCACTTCTGTTTCTGACAGTCTATGGAGTAAGCAGTTATATGCCTCAAACAGATTGCCATGATGTGCCAAGTTTCTGCCTCTAAAACTGCCATAATATGCTAAATTATGTCTCTAAAACTGATTGCCAATTGTATGCCTGTAAAGCAGATTGCCATGCTGTGCCAATTGTATGCATCTAAAGCTAATTGCTATAGTATGCAAATTGTATGCCTCTAAAGCAGATTGCCATGGTGTGCCAATTGTATGCCTCTAAAGCAGATTGCCATGGTGTTCATTTTTTAAATATGCATTAAAAGTAAGTGGGTCTCGGTATAGCGAGTAGGGGCAGAATTTACTAATACTAAGTAATCTTTACTTAGCATTAGTAAATTTGGATGAAAGACCAATATGTCTTTCAGCCTTTTGGTAGAGCGCTCCCTGATACTGTGGTAATTAGAGAGTTAACTACTAAGCGGCTGCAAGATGATGCCGTGGCACGAATAGGATTGGAGTGTCATTCATTCGAATGAAATTCTGATCCGAACCAAGTCCCAAATTGCGTCCTAACACGAATGGAGAAACGGTTTTCATTCTGTGAGGACGCAATTCAGTAGTTTCGTCGGCGTTCTGTCTAAATGACAGGACGTTCGGGAAAAATGAAAGGAGGCTTCGCGGGAAAGGTGAGAATTGTGGGAAAATTGCTCCGACCACCGGAAATTAAGCACACTTTGCTCCTCCACTGGTTAGAGATGGTCAGGCGTAGGAAACCTCCATAAGACAAATAGTCCCTACTTCACTTAGGTTTTAAAGAAAACTAGAGTAGACACGAAGAAATGAACAGATCCTGAGAGAAGGAGAGAAGAGGAATCAATTAAAGAAAGGTAAAGTTTGGCAGATATCCAAAGCAGAACTTTAAAAATAAACTTTAATTTCTCCTTTTCAGCTTTTATTTATACAAATCGTTTCATATATAAATATTTGATGTGAAATTAAAGCCCTATTTCTCCTAAACAAAATATATAATAAGTGTGGGTGCACTTAATATGAAAAAAGGTAATTTATGGATGAATAGACGTATAGCTCAAATTCTATGTTTTGTTTTGGTTCAGAACTAGGACAATTAACCCCTTAAGGATGCAACTTCAAAAACTGGACTTACCCTACAAGCAACTTTTGTATTTTTTTTTATCTATTGCACCAATACATATTATATACAATTTTTTATAGGATAAAAAGGGCTCTAATCAGATGTGGCATATACATATATCAATTCTTATTTATTATAAAAATAATGCAAAAAAAATAAATAAATACAATTTGTTTTCATAGTTTAGACAATAATAACGTGTATAATAAGTGCAGCTTAAGGAAAGTAATTCAAAATAAATTCAATTGTTCGGATTTTCCGAGTACATAATAAGTCTAGGATTTCAGCGTATTTTGAAAGTTACAGGTCACAAAATACAAGGAGTAAAATACAATTGTAACGTGGAGCCATTTTAGAACTTGGTATGTATGTCTTGTAAGCTTAATAGCCATCACAGAAAACAAAACTGCTGCACAAAAGTATATATGTATATAAAGCAGACATCACCGGTTATTTATCTAAGGTTATTATGACACTTTTTTCATTTCGCCGCCAATCTCTGCTAAATATAGTAGTAAAATTGTGGGGGGGGGTTTTAGATTTTTAACACACACATTAAACAAGGTTTTTTAATGTGTATTTCATAAACCTGATGTTACTATTGCTGTAGAAAACACCTTATTGTGTTCAGCCACATGTACTGAGTACATGATATCCCCAATCTATACCTTTGCCCCTATCCTGTGAAGCAGTGGCGTACACATGACCCATGGGTGCGTGCGCATACAGCCGACGGGGAGGAGAAGAGGAGGATCGGAGGAGGAGAGCTCTCCGCCCAGCGGTGGAAAAAGGTAAGTTTTACCCCTTTCCAGAGCCGGGCGGGAGGGGGTCCCTGAGGGTGGGGGCACCCTCAGGGCACTATAGTGCCAGAAAAAGTCTCATTTTGGGGCATTGTAGGAGTTTGTTGAAATTACACCACAAGGGCCTACCATTTGTGAAAGTAGACACTATAGTGTCTCATATTGTGCCTTAACGTGATGGTATTTTTTCAACACTTTGTGGTAAAATATATATATATATATATATATATTTATTTTTTACATACACGTTAAATTTTTTGCTGGTCATTTTTCAAGTCTGGTATGTGCCACTGTAATCAAACACCCATAATTATGCTTGCTTAAATTATATGTCTATACCTTTGACTTGTGATGCCAATTGTGTAACTGGACAATTTAGGCCTGAGGTGTTTTAGATTCTCGGACTTGACAAGAGTTGGGGTAGTCTGGTATTAGGTGATTTGTCGTTACTGGTCGGGTGGCGCTTGTGTGTGTCGGCAGGTGAGGCATAAGACCAGATTCTATCATGACTACTGGCTATGCCTATGATGTGGTTAATATGGGCTGATTGTGCTATTTCTAACTGCTGGTATTGTAGGGAGTCCTTGTGTCGGGACTCTCGTATTCAAGGGGGTCTCCTTCGTATAGGCGTATTGTCTTGGCTATAGTCTTTGATATATTGGTCCCATGGCGACCAAAGGCTAACAAACTCGTCATATGTGTTAGCCAGGGAATGTGAAAGCTCTTCCATCTGTCTGATGGAGTCTACTTTAGTTAGCCATTCCCTAATGGTCGGGGGGTTGCTTTGTTTCCATTTGGTGGGTATTAAGCAATTTGCTGCTGTGAGTAGCTGATTTATCAGGATCCGGGTTGATTTTGTTAGAGGGGTAGGGTAAAGCATAAATACAAGTGCTTCGGGCGTTATTGGTAGCTTATATCCTGTTATAAGATTAATTATGTTAAAGATTTTACCCCAGTAAGTTTGTATTATGTTGCATGCCCACCATACATGGCCAGGGATCCCTATTTCAATTTTGCATCTCCAGCAGACATTAGGGGAGAATTTGTGAATCCTGGTCGGGGCGAGGTGCCATCTGGAAATTCGCTAATAATTTCTCTCTTGTGTATTGGTGTTGCTAGAGGATTTAAAGATGTTTTTAAATATTTTGCCCCAATTAACATGGGTTAAGGTAATCTGAAAGTCTTTCTCCCAAGCTTTCGTAAATTCCGGGATATGTTAGCTTGTTTTTGATTGTAAGATTTTATAGAAAATGGTGATGTGTTTCTTTTGTAGGGTCCTAGTTGTGGATAAGGATTCAAATGTGGTCAGAGGCCTATGTCCCAGACAAAGGTCTGATTGCATCTGGAGGTAGTGTGAGAGTTGCGTATACCTGAATTTTTGCATGGTGAAGTGTGTGGGGGCGTGTACAAGTTCCGTAAGTGGCAGGATACCCTTCTCATTTATGACGTCACTTAGGTGTAATTGTCCGTATTGGGTCCCAAAGTCCCGGAAGGCGTATTGTTGTCGGCCAGGAGGGAATTGCGGGTTCCCTGTTATTGGGAAAAGCGGGGAGGGATGTGGAGCAATGTGTTTGCCATGTCTGAGGCGATTCCAGCATTTTAAGGTGGGTATTATGGTATGGTGATCTGTGTGGCCTGGGTAAAGAAAGTTTATGTTGGGCTTGGGCCATGGTATAGTTCTGGGGTCCACCATGAAGCTAGCTGCTTCTATCTGCACCCACTGCTTTTGGTCTTGAGGGTCTATCCAGTCGTATATACGAGAAAGGATTGTAGCATTATGGTACCCCTCGATGTCAGGAACGCTCAACCAGCTCAAATGGATTACATATGATACCTGGTGTCACGTATTCATCCACTTATAGAAATGTGGTTAATGACATTTACTGTCCACACAGGAAAAGTTGTGCCGAGCAGCAACCTAATCCACAGAAGGGTTAATGCTGAGCAGCAATTATGCAAATGAAGCCTGAATGTGAAAGCTCTTCCATCTGTCTGATGGAGTCTACTTTAGTTAGCCATTCCCTAATGGTCGGGGGGTTGCTTTGTTTCCATTTGGTGGGTATTAAGCAATTTGCTGCTGTGAGTAGCTGATTTATCAGGATCCGGGTTGATTTTGTTAGAGGGGTAGGGTAAAGCATAAATACAAGTGCTTCAGGCGTTATTGGTAGCTTATATCCTGTTATAAGATTAATTATGTTAAAGATTTTACCCCAGTAAGTTTGTATTATGTTGCATGCCCACCATACATGGCCAGGGGTCCCTATTTCAATTTTGCATCTCCAGCAGACATTAGGAGTACTAGGGGAGAATTTGTGAATCCTGGTCGGGGCGAGGTGCCATCTGGAAATTCGCTAATAATTTCTCTCTTGTGTATTGGTGTTGCTAGAGGATTTAAAGATGTTTTTAAATATTTTGCCCCAATTAACATGGGTTAAGGTAATCTGTAAGTCTTTCTCCCAAGCTTTCGTAAATTCCGGGATATGTTAGCTTGTTTTTGATTGTAAGATTTTATAGAAAATGGTGATGTGTTTCTTTTGTAGGGTCCTAGTTGTGGATAAGGATTCAAATGTGGTCAGAGGCCTATGTCCCAGACAAAGGTCTGATTGCATCTGGAGGTAGTGTGAGAGTTGCGTATACCTGAATTTTTGCATGGTGAAGTGTGTGGGGGCGTGTACAAGTTCCGTAAGTGGCAGGATACCCTTCTCATTTATCACGTCACTTAGGTGTAATTGTCCGTATTGGGTCCCAAAGTCCCGGAAGGCGTATTGTTGTCGGCCAGGAGGGAATTGCGGGTTCCCTGTTATTGGGAAAAGCGGGGAGGGATGTGGAGCAATGCGTTTGCCTTGTCTGAGGCGATTCCAGCATTTTAAGGTGGGTATTATGGTATGGTGATCTGTGTGGCCTGGGTAAAGAAAGTTTATGTTGGGCTTGGGCCATGGTATAGTTCTGGGGTCCACCATGAAGCTAGCTGCTTCTATCTGCACCCACTGCTTTTGGTCTTGAGGGTCTATCCAGTCGTATATACGAGAAAGGATTGTAGCATTATGGTACCCCTCGATGTCAGGAACGCTCAACCAGCTCAAATGGATTACATATGATACCTGGTGTCACGTATTCATCCACTTATAGAAATGTGGTTAATGACATTTACTGTCCACACAGGAAAAGTTGTGCCGAGCAGCAACCTAATCCACAGAAGGGTTAATGCTGAGCAGCAATTATGCAAATGAAACCTGGTAACTGACTTTGGGGTCAAAGGCCGGTTACAGCCTATCAGAAAGAAAGGAGGGGTATTTAGGCCCAGTTCTCAGCCTGCTCAGTGCCCTGTCGTGGTTTCCCTTGTGGTTGTCCGAGAGCGCGTTCCTGTTTATAGTTTTCTACCTGGTTTTTTACTTTGGCTTTGTTTATTGACTTCTCTATATTCTGGTATCCTGACTCCTGGCTTTCCTCATCGCTGTGTCCCTTTCTGTGTTCCCTGACCTCGGCTAGTATTTTTGACTATTCTTTGTACGTTAAATCCGGCCATTCTAAGGACCGGTAATACGTTACTTATTTGTCATCCGTGCTGTACAGTTCTACGTGCTGGATCAAACAGTAATCCTGACATTACGACATGGCCATAGATCCTGTAGAACTGTGTCAGCACATAGCTGCTTGCGAGAGGAAATTAGAGGAGAATGATCACCGCATGGATCAATTCACTCAGGCTTTAAGTACGCTTCTCGCTAGAACGGAGCATCTGCAGCGTCTCCTCCTATAGCACCTCTACCCTGTGTACCTCCACCCACTGTTAATATGACTCCTAGCATCTGCTTATCACCATCCCTACAGTTTGATGGCAATATCCAGGAATGCAGGGGTTTTCTTAATCAGGAGGGAAGTGGGCAATCCTTCTGAAACGGCACCCTCAGCATAAAAGGGTTAAACCGCCGTTTAGTAGATCTTCCCCTTCCAGAGATACAGGCACAGCTACTGCAGAACACCAAACTCCCGAACTGCATATAAGGGAATGCTCTAAACTCCCGAACTGCATACAATATAGCACTCCAAACTCCCGAACTGAAACCTCACAAATAGCTGCTAGCAGACGAATAGGAAAAACACCCAAGCGGCTTACACTCCTAGCAATCAGTCTCTATCAGCATACAGTAAATCCCCCCAAAGACGAGACAAGACTTGACGGTCAAGCAGTGGTCTGGTTTAATGAGGGCTACCTGCCCAGTATTTATGCAGGTCTCCCACCTGGTAGACACTCCCCTAGGGGACCAAATGGGAGACTGTGACAAAGGACAGACATGAACCAATGACAGGCACACAGAGGTAAAACATCCCCACAATGCAGAGCGTGGTCTTGGTTGTCCTCCATGGCCTCAACTCGTTCCTCCACCCGCTTGATTTCCCGCACCATGTTGTCTAGTTTTTTTTTTTGAATCGCTGTTTCTAGTTTGTGGATCATGGCTGCAAAGTGCTGTTTTGTAGGTAGATTTTTGATTAATTCCTTGATGTCAGCATCAAAGGTCGTCGATGCGCTGTCTGAGACGGCTGGGCTCAGGGGAGGCGAGGAGTGATCAGAGTGAGGTTCCTGCGCCATCTTTGGGCCTGGCTCTACACCAAGATGTGCCGCGTTGTCTTTAAAGAATTTGCTCAATTGCGCTGGATTTTGCTCCGGATTGCTTAGCGTGGGGATGGGAGAGTGCTATACTCTTTTTGGGGTGTCCCATGTTGATTGATGCGCCCGATGTTTGCGGATTGCCCTGAATTCCCTCCGGAGCTCTGCTTTCACACGATAGATGGATTGATGTGTCTATGTCTCATTTTAGAGCAATGTAGCAGTTTGACAGTTTAAATTACGCCATAAATGCATACCATTTGTGAAAGTAGACACAGCGGGCTATGTCATATGGTATATTTAGGGCTTTTTTAATACAGTTATTTTAGCACCTAAATAAAATAAACAAATTTTATCGTATTGTTTTATTTTTGCATTTTTGTACACACGTTGCATTTTAGTGGTTAATTTTGGAAACTTGATATGCTACTGTAATAAAAATCACTAAATTATTCTCAGCTATATTTCCGGAGTACAAAATTACACCCTTTGTATACCTAAGTCAGTTTTTTGTGAAAATAGAGGGCTAACATTATATCCAGCCCAGCACAGTTTTTTAAATAAATGGCAAATGGATGATGGGTCTTTGGTTAATTTTGGGGCATTTTAGTTGCACATATATTTAAATTACGCTACCGATGCATACCATTTGCAAAAGTGGACACCATGGGGACTCTCACATGAAATATTATAAGCTTTATTGAAGTGACATTTTGTTTCCATTTTGTTTCAAAGTTTGTGGTGAATTATTTTTACATACACATAGTATTTTTTATGCTTATTTTATTAAAAATGTGTCCCACTGTCATAAAATTATCTTAGCTGTACTTAGCAACATTTTCTGAGTACAAATATACCCCCATATGTATAATCTTTGGAAAGTAGCAATCTTAATCCCAATCTAAATCCCTAATCCTAAACCAAATCCTAATCCCAAATCTAGCCCTAAATCTGATCATAAACCTCACCACAATCCTAATCCATACCCTAATCCCATGTTTAACCCCAATTAAAACCTTAATCCTAAATCTCAATCCCAACTTTAGCAATGGTGTTAGAAGGATTCTCCCACTGGTGTCTGGTGTATTTGGTAAGGTATGCCCGTGCTGACCCTAATCCTAAATCTGAAACAATGGTCATTCTAAAGATACCATTATTTTCATCAAACCATATAGTTTACTATAAAAATTGTAAAAAATATGATGGAAGTTTTTAGTTTTTTTTAAAAACCACACTTTTTCTAACTTTGACCCTCAAAATCTGTTACGCATCTACAACCGCCAAAAAACACCTGTGCTAAATAGTTTCTAAATTTTGTCCTGAGTTTAGAAATACTCAATGTTAACATGTTCTTAGCTTTTTTTTTTTTTTTTGCAAGTTAAAGGGCTATAAGTACAAGTAGGACACTGCCGTTTCAAAATATATACTTTTAAAATTTATCAATAGTGACATTGTAACACTGTTACCGGTCATAAATCTCTGAATCACACCTCACATGTACATATTTTTTTTAATTAGACAAACCCAGGGTATTCAATATGCGGTATGTCCAGTCTTTTTTTAGTATCCACTTACTCCCAAACACTGGCCAAAGTTAGCTTGATTTTCCCCTGCAAAGACACGAAAGCTGGGTCATTCAGTACTTGCCCTATTTGAACAGTGATACCCCAGATAGCTATGCCATGGAGCCCATTCGTATAATGAAAAACTATGGGAAAGACTTTTACTCCATGGCAATTGAACTGTATGTATGTGATCTGAGCGCCATTCAGTAATAATGTGCGCTCAGATGTAAGCTATCTGGGGATTTGTTGAATGTACCTGTTTAAAGGACCACTCTAGGCACCCAGACCACTTCAGCTAAATGAAGTGGTCTGGGTGCCTGGTCCAGCTAGGGTTAACCAATTTTTTTTATAAACGTAGCAGTTTCAGAGAAACTGCTATGTTTATATTAGGGTTAATCCAGCCTCTAGTGGCTGTCTCATTGACAGCAGCTAGAGGCGTTTGCGTACTTCTCACTGTGAAAATTACAGTGAGAAGACGCAAGCGTCCATAGGAAAGCATTATGAATGCTTTCCTATGAGACTGGCTGAATGAGCGCGCAGCTCCTGCAGCGCATGCGCATTCAGCCGAAGAGGAGGAGAAGAGGTGGAGAGGAGAGCTCCCCGCCCGGCGCTGGAGAAAGGTAAGATTTTAACCCCTTCCTCTCCTCAGAGCCCGCTGGGAGGGGGTCCCTGAGGGTGGGGGCACCCTCAGGGCACTATAGTGGTCCTTTAATGCAATAGCTGCACAGTTAAATATTTTTATGTATTTTATTGTCTTTTGCTACCATGTGTTCAATGGAGTTTTTCCTCTGTCCTTGGAGATAAATGGATTACTTCACAATTATCTCCAGGATAGAAGACTCTGTGGAACTGGTTTTGGGCAGAAAAGCCATGCTTCATTTGCTCACAAAGGACTTCCATCTATCTATCTAACCAACCACTGGACCAATTTGGATGATTTTGACATATGTTTGTATTTGGAGTATGCGGATTATGAAAATGTGAATGTGATGTATACTTTTAAAGTTAAGAATAATGTGGAAAAACTGTATTTCTCTGCCTGTGACAATTACATTAACCCATTGTGTAAGGAAATTGTATCACAGGCAGAGGGGAGGATTTTGTGTGGGAGTGTCTGAGTGTATTGTACGTGTTTATTGGTTGTTTTACAAAACCCCGTGGGTGGTACTAATGTGTAAGAATGTGTATATAAGAACCATAAACCCACAGCACTGTCTGATCACTGCTTGACCCTCAACACGGAGCTTTGTCTCGTTCTTGGGGGGATTTATTGCATGCTGTTCCAATTAGACTGATGGGAGTGTAAACCTTTCGTATGGTTTTTCCTATTCGGCCGTTTACAGCATTCGTATGGTTCCGGTTTGGCTGTTTACTGCATTCATATGGTTTCCTGTTCGGGTGATTGGTGTCTTCAGTAGCTGCCTGTATATCTGGAAGGGAATATCTCCTAAACGGCTGTTAACCCCTTTTATGCCTGGGGGTGCCGTTACAAGTGGCTAGTAAAAAAGACTGAACATACCCCATTTGCAAGGCTTTGGGTTGTCTACTTTTGCAAATGGTATGTCATCATGGGGGTAATTCTCATTTCTTGGCTACCATATGCTCTCAAAGGCAACATAACCAATCTGGCAAATTTCAATTTGAAAAAAATGAAAATCAAGCCTTATATTTGACCCTGTAACTTTCAAAAACACTATAATACCTGTAAATGGGGGGGAGGTGTGGAGTACGGTTATACTCTGGTGACTTCGTTGAACACAAATATTAGTGTTTTTTAAAACCGTAAAACACATCACAACAATGGATATCATCAGTGAAAGTGATGTCTGTGTGTAAAAATGCAAAAAACATCATTTTCACTGACAATATCACTGCTATGATATATTTTACGGTTTTGAAACACTAATATTTGTGTTCAGCAAAGTCTCCAGAGTAAAACAATACCCCCTATGTACAGGTTTTCGAGTGTCATGGAAAGTTACAGGGTTAAATACAGTGCTAGCAAATTAAATTCTCTGGACTTTCGGCCTGGGTTGTCAGGCAGGTCCCTCCATTTGCAATCAAAATTACTTATGTAAAAATATTACATAAATATGCACGTAGAATTTAAATATATATATACATATTTATATATTTAAAGTCTATGTGTATATTTATTACATAGTTACATAGCTGAAAAGAGACTTGCGTCCATCAAGTTCAGCCTACCTCACATTTGTTTTTTGCTGTTGATCCAAAAGAAGGCAAAAAAAACCAGTTTATGAAATTATTTTTATTTATATATACATAGATTTTATATATATATATATTTTTTTTTAATATTTAGTTTTTATTAACCCCTTAAGGACAGAGCTTGTCTTTCACTTAAGGACAACAGCATTTTTTAAAAAATTTTGCGGTTTGCGTTCAACTGCAATTTGCATTTTAATCATTTATTGCACCGACAGAAAGGGCTTTAATTTGATGTAACACACACACACACACATATATATATATATATATATATATATATATATATATATATATATATATATATATATATATATATATATATATATATATATATATATATATATATATTATTTTTATTTTTTTTTATTATTATTATAAAAAAAATACAGAAAAATGCAAAACAAATGAAAAGTTTTTTGTTTTGTTTTTTACAGTTTTTGCAAGAATAATGTGTGCATAATTAGTGCAGGTTAAGGAAAGTAATTAAAAAATTCATTTAGTTCTGATTTACAGAATATATATGTCTGGGATTTTAAGGTTTTTTTGGTAGTTACAGGTCACAAAGCACAAGGAGTAAAATAAAATTTTAATGTGGAGCGATTTTAGAATTTGGTATGTTTGTCTTGTAAGCTTAAAGGACCACTATAGGCACCCAGACCACTTCAGCTTAATGAGGTGGTCTGGGTGCCTGGTCCATCTAGGGTTAACCCTTTTTTCTATAAACATACTGCTATGTTTATATTAGGGTTAATCCAGCCTCCAGTGGCTGTCTCTTGATTTTCACAGTGAGAAGATTGTGAATGCTTTCCTATGGACTGGCTGAATGCGTGCGCGGCTCCTGCGCATTCAGCAGAAGAGGAGGAGAGGAGGCGGAGAGGCGGCGGAGAGCTCCCCTCCCGGCGCTGGAGAAAGTTAAATTTAACCCCCTTCTCACCCTAGAGCCCAGCAGGAAGTGGTCCCTGAGGGTGGGGGCACCCTCAGGGCACTATAGTGCCAGGAAAACGAGTATGTTTTCCTGGCACTATAGTGGTCCTTTAATAGCCATAAAAGAAAACAAAATTGCCACACAAAAGTATATATTTATATAAAGTAGACATCACAGGCTATTTACCTAGAGTTGTTTTGACACTTTCTACATAGCCATTTCACCGCCAACCTCTGCTAAATATTGGCGTAAAATTGTGGGGTTTTTATTTTTGGCGCACAAACTTATAACAAAGAAATTCTCATATGTATTTTGTAAAGTTGGTGTGTGCTATTCCTGTACAAAGTTTTATTTTGTGTTCAGTTACATCTGCTGAGTAAAATGACACCCCCATTGTATGTCTTTGGCACTATTTCGTGAAGCTACAGTGCCATATAGGAGACCAAGCCATATCAGTTTTTACCAAACTTTGAATTTTGACGCTGGGCCTATGTGCAATTTCCAAGCATCTTAGCAGGGTTTAAATTCAAACTACCCCACAAAGGCCTACCATTTCTTAAAGTAGACACCCCAGGGTATTTCAAAACGTATATTTTGAACCTTAGCGTGAGATAATTTTTCCGCTAGCTTGTACCGAATGTAGCCTTTTTGACACACAAAGTGAGTTTGCACAGTATATTTTGCAAACCTTATGTGTGCTACCAGTGTATAATACTTCATATGTTGTTCAGCTATGTCAGCTGAGTACAGCAATACCCCAGTATGTACCATTGCCAGGTATATGTGGATGTTGAAGGGCACATTTGAGACGCAGCTATTCAGTTGTAGAGTAGTTTAGATGGTTGGTTATTGAAACTTCCACACAAACACATACTATTTATTAAAGAATATTTTGAACCTTAGCGTGGGATCATTTTTTCTCTAGTTTGTTCCAGGTGC
Organism: Pelobates cultripes; assembly: GCA_933207985.1. NCBI lineage: Eukaryota > Metazoa > Chordata > Amphibia > Anura > Pelobatidae > Pelobates > Pelobates cultripes. Next base: position 146,170,446 of record OW240912.1, read on the forward strand.
AGTGGTAATGAGCGTTTTTAAATGTATTTTTTTACTTTTTGAAACTTTTTACTTTTAAAAACTAGTTTTGAAACTTTTGTTTTGCTTATTAATTTTTTTTAAACTTTCTTAAAACTTTTTTTTTTTTTACAGAGTTAACATTTTTCTAAGCTTTTTTTTTTTACCGTTAACCCCTAACTAGCAGTAAGCAGCACTAACAGTAAATTCCCAATTTTCCCATAACTCCCACCCACCCCAGCTAGCAAAATATATAATAAAATATTTAAATTAAATAAATTTAACCACTGAGGGTTAAAAAATAAATAAAAGTTAATCCTCAGGGGTTAAAAAAAATTAGATCACAGTATAATTTTGATCACTGTAGTCAGTGATCAATTAGCAGGGAAGGGGTTAATTTATTAAAATGGGTAAAAGGGGGGTGGGATTTTAAATAAAATTTTTTTTTTTTTTTACATATCACTGTTCTGGCTCCCTGCACTTCACACAGAACCAGGAAGTGCAGGGAGGCGGAAGGTAAGTATACTGAGCACATGTGCTCGCTCTGACAGCCTGATCGGGTGTTCCCAGTCTGCCTCTAATACAGAGGCAGACTGGAGCACCATTATCCCCGCGATCGCCGGAATAGCGGCGATCCGGGGTTAATTTTAACGGGTGACGGATGAGGTCCTTGTCTGTCACTCGTCGTTATGGGGTTAAAGGAACAAATCCCCTGCAATCATACTTTAACTCCTTCAGTGCCGAGTGCAATAGCCTGAGCTACAATAATACAAATCCAGCATAGAATGGCTGCTCATTGGTCTTAAAATATAAATGCTTTATTAAATAAAATGAAAAACGACCAAAGTTTCAGTCCCCAGTCCTGTTTCAGTTGTCCTGTTATTGACCTGAAGAAAGTCCCGATCGGGGGCTGAAACGTTGGTCTTTTTCATTTTATTTAATAAAGCATTTATATTTTAAGACCGGTGAGCAGCCATTCTATGCTGGATATAGATAGACAGATAGATAGATAGCGTTGCAAGAAAACGTATGTGAACCCTTTGGAATGATATGGATTTCTGCACAAATTGGTCATAAAATGTGATGTGATCTGATCATCATCTAAGTCACACCAATAGACAATCACAGTCTGCTTAAACTAATAACACACAAAGAATGAAATGTTGCCATGTTTTTATTGAACACACCATGTAAACATTCACAGTGCAGGTGGAAAAAGTATGTGAACCCCTAGACTAATGACATCTCCAAGAGCTAATTGGAGTGAGATGTCAGCCAACTGGAGTCCAATCAATGAGATGAGATTGGAGGTGTTGGTTACAGCTGCCCTGCCCTATAAAAAACACACACCAGTTCTGGGTTTGCTTTTCACAAGAAGCATTGCCTGATGTGAATGATGCCTCGCACAAAAGAGCTCTCAGAAGACCTACGATTAAGAATTGTTGACTTGCATAAAGCTGGAAAGGGTTATAAAAGTATCTCCAAAAGCCTTGCTGTTCATCAGTCCACGGTAAGACAAATTGTCTATAAATGGAGAAAGTTCAGCACTGCTGCTACTCTCCCTAGGAGTGGCCGTCCTGTAAAGATGACTGCAAGAGCACAGCGCAGACTGCTCAATGAGGTGAAGAAGAATCCTAGAGTGTCAGCTAAAGACTTACAAAAATCACTGGCAAATGCTAACATCCCTGTTAGCGAATCTACAATACGTAAAACAGTAAACAAGAATGGATTTCATGGGAGGATACCACAGAGGAAGCCATTGCTGTCTAAACAAAACATTGCTGCACGTTTACAGTTTGCACAAGAGCACCTGGATGTTCCACAGCAGTACTGGCAAAATATTCTGTGGACAGATGAAACCAAAGTTGAGTTGTTTGGAAGAAACACACAACACTATGTGTGGTGAAAAAAAGGCACAGCACACCAACATCAAAACCTCATCCCAACTGTGAAGTATGGTGGTGGGGGCATCATGGTTTGGGGCTGCTTTGCTGTGTCAGGGCCTGGACGGATTGCTATCATCGAAGGAAAAATGAATTCCCAAGTTTATCAAGACATTTTGCAGGAGAACTTAAGGCCATCTGTCTACCAGCTGAAGCTCAACAGAAGATGGGTGTTGCAACAGGACAATGACCCAAAGCATAGAAGTAAATCAACAACAGAATGGCTTAAACAGAAGAAAATACGCCTTCTGAAGTGGCCCAGTCAGAGTCCTGACCTCAACCAGATTGAGATGCTGTGGCATGACATCAACAAAGCGATTCACACCAGACATCCCAAGAATATTGCTGAACTGAAACAGTTCTGTAAAGAGGAATGGTCAAGAATTACGTCTGATCTGCAACTACTGGAAACGTTTGGTTGAAGTTATTGCTGCCAAAGGAGGTTCAACCAGTTATTAAATCCAAGGGTTCACATACTTTTTCCACCTGCACTGTGTTTGTTTACATGGTGTGTTCAATAAAAACATGGCAACATTTCATTCTTGTGTTTTATTAGTTTAAGCAGACTGTGATTGTCTATTGTTGTGACTTAGATGATGATTAGAACACATTTTATGACCAATTTGTGCAGAAATCCATATCATTCCAAAGGGTTCACATACTTTTTCTTGCAACTGTGTGTGTGTGTTTATACACACACACACACAGTTAAATGAAGAGTACTCCAGAGGGTTTTTCAAAAAGAATTTGTGTTGCGCAAAGCGATCAACGTTTCGACCCGAAAAGGTCTTAGATAGAGATATATATAGAGATATATATAGAGATATATATATATATATATATATATATATATATATATATATATATATATATATATATATATATATATATATATATATATATATCTTGGCCTGAAGTTGTGGGAGGAGCTTATGGACCTTTAAAAAGCACTGCCCCCTTCCCTACCCTACCGCGATTGGTCTGACAAGCTGCAGGGTGATGAGACGGTCTGGTTCAGTACAGATCCATCTACTTCCAGTTACATAGTTACATAGTTACATAGCTGAAAAGAGACTTGTGTCCATCAAGTTCAGCCTACCTCACATTTGTTTTTTTGCTTTTGATCCAAAAGAAGGCAAAAAAACCCCAGTTTGAAGCACAATTTTGCAACAAACTAGGAAAAAAATTCCTTCTTGACCCCAGAATGGCAGTCAGATTTATCCTTGGATCAAGCAGTTATTACCCTACATTGAAGATTATATCCTTGAATATTCTGTTCTTGCAAGTATGCATCTAGTAGCCGTTTGAACATCTGTATGGACTCTGATAAAACCACTTCCTCAGGCAGAGAATTCCACATCCTGATTGTTCTTACAGTAAAAAAAACCTTTCCTTTGCCTTAGACGAAATCTTCTTTCTTCCAGTCTAAACTCATGGCCTCGTGTTTTATGTAAAGTCCGGTTTGTGAATAGATTTCCACACAATGGTTTGTATTGGCCACGAATATATTTGTATAGTTCAAAAGGTCATCAACACAAACTGCCATAAGTCCAAACAAGCTGGTCTTGGCCTAGTGTGGCCCACGCAAGTATTTGCTTTACCTCACTCTAATAAACAGCCGCCTCACTAGAAGCTCATGGGGCACTGCCTACATCCAGCCCAGCCACGGCTTCTGTAACTGTTGTTTTCCAACAAAACCGTAAGTTAGTCTGTTCAGCCATTCGGATAAGGCATATTTTACTAGTAACACAAATTCAGCCTATTTCGTACATAGCATGCCTCATGCTGCTTACTCTATTTGGCAGAGAAGCCTCGTTCTGCTTACTGTATTTGGCCTTCACTAGGCCATATATTGACTTTTATCATATGCACTTTAGTCACCCTGCAAGTTAAAGTTTCACTCTACATCTTAATGTTTTCTTTGTCTGTCCTGGGTATTCATACACTTTCTGAGCCTTCATTGTTTAGTAATTACGTGGCTAGGTGTAGCAACTGTCTAAATTTAGGTCAGGCCCAAACTTGGGCCTATACACATGGTAAAGGAAATAAAAAATATAAACTTTTATATACATTCACTGTACACATAAATGTAAAATTCTTTATTTTCTGTAAAGGGTAATATCTTCCAAATGTCTTAAAGCAGCACTGTCATGGCCGAATCTGTTTTTTTTTTTTTAATCCCCTTATATTACCTAGTTATTAAAAGGACCACTATAGTGCCAGGAAAACATACTTTTCCTGGCACTATAGTGCCCTGAGGGTGCCCCCTGACCCTCCGCCGCTCTGGAAAGGGGAAAAAGGGGTTAAACTTACCTTTTCCAGCGCTGGAGAGCTCTCTGCTCTCCTCCTCCTCCGAAGTCGGCTGAATGCGCGCAGAGCTGCCGATTCAGCGTTACATAGGAAAGCATTCTCAATGCTTTCCTATGGACGCTGGCATGCTCTCACTGTGAAAATCACAGTGAGAAGCACGCAAGCGCCTCTAGTGGCTGTCAATGAGACAGCCACTAGAGGGAATGGGGGAAGGCTTAACCCATTGATAAAACATAGCAGTTTCTCTCAAACTGCTATGTTTATGAAAAAATGGGTTAACCCTAGAAGGACCTGGCACCCAGACCACTTCATTAAGCTGAAGTGGTCTGGGTGCCTAGAGTGGTCCTTTAAACTTTATTTTCTGCCCGGCCAAAGGTTCTGTAATGGGCAACCTGCCACAGGTTAATTCGGCACCTCGTTTAGGCATTTCATTGAAAACATTTATAGATTTTGGATTAAGAATATGTCTTGTTTTAGGTTCTGGGTAGTACATTTATAGGCACCTACCATACGGATATCATTATTTTACAGTTATGTAGCGGTAAAATTTCCTCAATCTGATCATAATACCACAAACCGGTATTCCCTTCGATGTGACATATTAGATGAGTTACGATAGACGATAAGCCTTAAGCCACACTGTCTATGTTTTCATATGCATTTCTGCACAGTATACGGTTTTGCTTACAAACATATTTGTGTCATGTCTAATCATATTTTGAGATTTCCCAAAATATGATTGCATGGTTTACCACTACAGTTCCCGTCTGCAGATATTTGGTCCTGTGGCTTTCTGGGACGCCATTGGGCCTGTACATGGGGGTACGGTGGTATACACGATGTCTTGCTAACATCCATTTCCTTATGTCTTATCAAATCATATTCTTTTACAGGTTATCAATTCGGAGCATCATTTGCTTGTCAGACCTCGCACCCATTTGTCAGTTAAAGTTCTTTTCATAGGTTATAGACCTCTCCTTCCCCTCTCTGCATCCTTTAGGGGATACTGTCAATTTCAGTTACAGGTTACAACCATACCATACAAAACTACATGAATTCTTATACAAATTCAGGTACGTTTTTAGCCACGATGGCTCCCCCGAAATATAGACCTTTTTAAAGAGTAGGTTTTACTGGCTCATAGGGATCTAGGTGACCAAGTGACCAATAGATGTTAAGTTTCTGGCATCTCTGCCTTGGAGTTAGTGGTCCCACAAGGCCAACACCCATCCTCCACGCATGAGGTATTACGCCCCCTGGGCCAAAAATATAGTTAAGCACAGTGGCATAGAGAGGGCCTCACTTGTAACACCAAATCTATCTCATGATTTAAAATGTCATCAAGAGGCCAACACCCCGCCACAACGTTCGGTGGCCATGAATCCCCTCACACCAAAAAAAAAAAATAGAGCCTCTCAAGCCACTTGGCAGCTAGCAGGGCCACCTGTCACCAACCTAGTGAATTGCTTTGCCACTTGGCACTAGCTAGCCAGCCAGTAAAACGATCCTGATCCAAGCTACTTAATATATTGCAGTATGTCTCAGATCCCTGTAAGAAGGTGATGACATGTCAATCCCCAGTACTCCAGTTTGGTCCACTAAACCTACAGGAAAAGGTGACACCTATCAGATTCCATCAGGTCATGGACCATTCCTCGTATTACGGCTGAGCTACGCAGACGCAACGTTCCTTTTCCAGCAACGGCCGGGAAAGCAGAACTGTTCAGGCTCATGAGTACCAACATGGACAATGCTGATGCTGGAGTAGGCACAAGTTGCTCGAGCAACACCAACCTCCATACAACATTCTCAGCACTCGTGTCCGCTAAGGGGTAAATAAATGAGAGACTGGAAAGACTAAAAATACATTGTTGAACCATGTCATCAACCGGACACTGACCCTCGCAGGGTCCTCCGTGCGCATACGACAAAACGCAATTCAATATTGAGAATGTTCACCTGTAGGTTCATATATCCAACGGGATATTGACTTTCTGTCTAAAAGTTTTTACACTAATAGGTGAGTTAGGACATAGGTGTGGCATCGCAACTTATCTATCAGACATATTGTGAAATTTTACTAAAACATGTCATCTTTAAGTTGAGCCGGCCCTACCTCGTACTCACAGAAGTAGCCATAACGGGCCTGCCGCAGCTGATTTAATCTGTTTCTACTAACTGTATGTTTGTTCTTTCAGGGAGAATTTTACTACTATCATATTCAGCATTTCATTAATACGTAGCTTCAAAGCGATGCCTTCTTCAGCTTCCGGTATTAGGCCCCTTACTGGAACATATCGACTTCTATTATATGTCTTAGCTACCTACATGGCGCTATTGACTGGATCAATCATGTCAAGCCCAATTTGGGCCTACATATATGGTTCACAAATATAAACTAACTTGTATATATAGTCACTGTACTTGCATTAACTACGACCCTCATGGGACTCATCAGCTAACAAAGGTTTACTTTGGTTTAGTTATACTAATTACTGGTTGTTGGTTGGCTTCTCATACACTTGTTAGCTTGAATTGTCCACAGTTATGGTCCTTGTAGATACTTATTCTTGTTGATACTGATACTAGTTACCAATGCTAATTTGTTTTTTTCTTCATTATTGATACTTTTCCGGTTCTTAACCCATTCTAGTCTATTATTTCCCCTATATAAGTTGGTTTGTCAACTTGGCCCTCGCTATATTAATCACTTATCTACGTTCATCAGTCTATCCCATTATTTTCAGGCAACAGGGGCTTATACATCTGACAGGTTCACGATTCACTTACTTTCCAGAGTTTCTGCATTATTAGAGTTTTGCTACGTGCCTTAATGCTATTAATTTATGGGTGACGTCATATGCTGGTATTTTCATATGCATGCCACCTGGTTTAGTCTAAGTCGCTCGTGTTACCCCCTCAATTGTTTGCAAGGTATATATTGGTTGTCACTTACAGGTTTACAACCATTTCATTAGCCCTCGTAGGGCTCACGTGTCTGGCAGGTTCCGCTATTTCAATGTACACGGTATTACTCCTCTAGGTTCTAAGGTATTTCAAGTTGTGCCCTTAATGGTCTTCTAGCAATTGCGGTCATCAAGTCTTTCCATTACTATTCATGTCAGGTAAGTGGTCCTTCATTACATAAAGTTGGTTATGTCTCTGGTTGTGTTCGCTGCTTTTTTTGCCAACATCAATTTAGGCTCACTATACCATCAAGTTACGCCTGACTGGTATCCAACATCATATGTTTCTCTACTTTCCAACAACGCCAGTTTCCTTTCATCCTATCCAATCAGACTATACTTAAGAGTATCCAAAATATGTCTGATTTTCTAGAATCAGCCCCTTTCGAACCCCTCACTAACGCTGTCATTAAAACCGCTATATATCTGGCCTTTTACGGCTTCCTGAGGCCACTAGAATTCACCATCAGTGGCCAACACAACGCACAAGGTTGTTTTTGAAGCTCCTACCTAATTAAACATCAAGATCATTATATACTGACTCTACCCGTGAACAAAACGAGTAAACTGGGTCAACCCGTCCACATTCCATACTATCCCACGAATAATATATAGTGCCGGTGAAGGTTTTTGATTCCTACCTCCTCACTGTACCAAATATCGCATCTCTTCCGCTACTGTCACTTCACGGGTTATCTTCACTACCTCTAAGTTCATGTTATACGTACGGTTATTGTTAACAAGGCTTGGTATGAACCTTAGCCTTTATTCAGGACACTGGTTTAGGATAGGGGCCGCATCTACGGCATCAAGCCCGGACGTTCCAGTGCATGTCATTAAAACTCTAGGTCGCTGGAAGTCATCAGCATATACAATATACATAACCCAACCAGGACAGAAAATATGAAGGGCATTCGTTAAAATGTATTATGTTCTTTACTCAAATGTATTTTGAGCATGATATGGATTCCTTTTCCCCACTTTATTTACTGGCCTACAGCATACGTCGGTTCCGGCACACCTCAACCAACTTTTTCCTATCACAGGTTTGCTAACAATCTTACTTCATATCATAATCAATGTTGCCCCGAACACAAATTGGAAGGTTTGGCCTAAAGTTGTGGGAGGGGCTTATGGACCTTTAAAAAGGGCCTGGTCCGTAGCCCGTTTCCTTTTAGATCAGGTGGATGGCTAGCTGCGTTGTTTACCAGGGAAAGAGATGGCACTATCAGAAGAAAGTAGGTCGGCAGAGGCAGTGTTCTGCCGGGAAACCTCGGGTCCTAGGATTCTTGTAGATGTTACTTTAACACATACCACCTACCTATAGATTGTTGCAGACCATGTACACCCCTTCATGGAATAGTGTTTTCTGATGGCAGTGGCCTCTTTCAGCAGGATAACGCACCATGAAACACTGCAAAAAAGTATTCAGGAATGATTTAAGGAACATGACAGAGAGGTCAACATGTTGCCTTTGCTTCCAAATTACCCAGATCTCAATCCGACTGAGCATCTGTGGAATGTGCTGGAACAACAAATCCAATCCATGAAAGCCCTACCTCGAAACTTGCAGTAATTAAAGGATCTGCTGCTAATGGGTTAGTGCCAGATACCACAGGGCACGTTCAGAGGTCTTGTGGAGTCCACTCCTTGACTCAGAGCTGTTTTGGTAGCATGATGGGGACTTACACAAAATTAGGCAGGTGGTTTTACTGTTGTGGCTAATCAGTGTGTGTAATATAAATTGCATATACTTTAAATTAAAAAAAAAATTTTTATTTAAAAATATATTAACTAAATTAAACTAAAAAAAGTGAAAGTAATGACAGTTGTTTAGCAATGCTCCATTTCAGTCAACAACGCACATTTTGCCCATCATGGACAGATTACAAAATGGAGGTGCCTGTGCTATTGACATCCAGGCACAAGGAAGAAAATATAATATGAACAAAGGCGAGTGGATTATAATCATTAAAGAAAAATCCCAAGCACCATAACCACAAAGATCAAACCACAGATATAATGGTCCCAAATGCATGGCAACTATAAAACATTTTTTTGTGTGTGAAAATTAAAGAGTCATGCTGAGAAACAACACAACTACGACAATTGGTCTGATTAACAGGTGTTTTGTTTCTCTTTTTGCTAAATAAATGTTTTCCAGAATTCAACATCATAAGCCTTTCTTCTTTACCACGCCTACCTAATTCGAGAAAATGACCTTACATATAGCTCAGCCACTGACTGCACTGGTTGAGTTAAACTAGTGAAGTCAAGGAGTCTGTGTTAAACAGAAACAAATCAAATTAAGACATCCACAGGGATATTCACCAACTCTAAAACAAAACAAATATTCACTCTGAAATGTAAAAAATTAAAACACGAATTACCAACCCAAGGCTAAGAAAGATTTAAAAAAATAAAATAAAAAAAAATTTAATTATCCAACTCTGCTGTAGTCACAGTTTGGCTATTTTAAACGCAGTTTTCCCAATTCACATTTAGGTTTTCTATTTATTTGTTTAGTGAATAACCCTGCTAGCAACCATTTCACTACAAATGTCTCTTGCTGCTGCTAGGAGAGTTTGCTTTTGAATAAACACTATAGGGTCAGCAACACAAATATGTATTTCAGACCCTATAGTGTTAAAACCACTACCCCCCTCCCTCCCTTACCCTCCTAAATATAATAAAATCTAATTTGTTAAAGTCTACAGCTACCTGATCTGCCTGCTTGGCTGATATCAGAAGTGTTCTTCTGAGCCAATCACAATGCTTTCTCATAGGCTTGGCTGAGACTGTCAAGCAGGCAGATTAGGGGCAGAGTCAGCACAAGTCAAACACAGCCCTGGCCAATCAGCATCTCCTCATAGCAGAACGGTGAATCAATGCATCTCTAAGTTCAGTGTCTCCATGCAGAGGGAGTGGCTAGTGGAGTTATCCGTAGGCTGTAATGTAAACACTGCATTTTCTCTGAAAAGTGTGTTTGCTGCAAAAAGTCTGAAGAGAATGATTATACTCACCCAAATAAATTCAGTAAACTGTAGTTCTGGTGACTATAGTGTCCCTTTAAAAAGGTATAGGAAATGTCTATTGTTGTGCCTCTTTAACAAAACAATCCAGCCTTCTGTAGTTATTATAGTGCTAGGAGGGTCCTAGTTTGCTCTCATTGCATTTTGTCAAACCTTTATAAAATGTTTCCTCTCTTTCTCCCATGCCACAAACAGTTTCTCCTGCAAGAAAAGCCAGATGTCTTTACCCATGTAAGTAGCTCCTTTACAGGACAGCACTTATTGTGCTTAGCTTACACTCCCAGCAAAGGAGAGTAGAGGTAACTGGATTCTCCTGCAAAAAGAAATTAAAGAGTCACAGTCATGCTGAACTTACCTTTCTTTAATCGATTCCTCTTCTCTCCCTCTGTCAGGATCTGTTCTTCATTTCTTCCTGTCTGGGGGGAGGAAGGTTAACATTTTCATATAGGGGCCCCACCCACCGCTCATTGGGTGGGGGCTAGGGGGACAATAGGTGTCCCCCCCCCATTTTTATTTAGGGCCCCCACACACTGCTCAGGGGGGGGGGAGACAACAGGTCCACCCCCTTATTGTTATTTAGGACCCCCACCAGCCGCTCAGGGGTGGGGGCAATAGATGCCTCATTCAGTTTAATAGCCCCCCACTCGCGCAGCACGGATGTGGGCTCGGGAGGGGGGGGACACTAAGGTGTTTTTTTTGTTTGTTACTTTGTGTTTTGTTTTTGTTTTTTAAAGTGAGCAGCCAATGAATACTAGAGCAGACAGGAAGAAATGAAGAACAGATCCTGACAGAGGGAGAGAAGATGAATCTATTAAAGAAAGGTAAGTTCGGCATGACAGTGCCGCTTTAATACTGATGAAGAGCAACTACTATCTCAAATTAATAAGGCTACACAACTGGGTAATTTGTTAATAATTGGAAATTTTAATTATCCAGACATTAACTGGGCCAGATGGACTAGTTGTACAGTTAAATTTTTAAAAAGTACCATGTAGAATTGATGCTTGTCTGGATCCTGTGATGACTAATAAAATTGTATCATATGAGATCAACCCACCACCCAAAAAAAAAATAAAAAATTAATATGTATATAGGTTTGACAAAAATGCACAGTTGTAAAAGGATATGGCCATCTTTACAGCTAATTGCTTGGTAGGAAATATTCACTAGCAAAAGCAGAGGATAAATGGAAGGTCTTTAACCCCTTAACATTACTGTAACTAAACCACCATTATTTTTTGCCAAGTAATGAGTTTTTAAATAATATGATTACATTCTGTTAACTTTGAATGAAATAGCTGTTTAGTGAGTGAATGAGTGCACTTGATTTTATATGATTTGACCCCAACGGCACCCTTGTAAGTATGCATATTGAGGTGAGTGCAGCCCTCTCTGTAATTAATTAATTTATATATATATATATATATATATATATATATATATACATACACACACACACACACACACTTCAATACATTGTTAAACACATATATACCAGTTAAGCCATAAGACTTGCTTTTCCCACAAAAATCTCAAGTTTGCAGTGATGTTACTACTGCAAGGTATTCTGGGTAAGCAGATGCAAATTAGCTCAACAAAAAATCATCTTTTTGCCTCATTATTCCTTGGAGTTTGTTTGCTGTACAGTATACAACAGCTTTGAAACAACTCAGGAAGAGATGCAAGCCAGTGAACCACTCATGACCATCTGTCTCATTGACAGCCGCTAGAGGCGCTTCCGCGCTTCTCACTGTGATTTTCACAGAGAGAAGACACCAGTGCCCATAGGAAAGCATTGAGAATGCTTTCCTATGGACTGGCTGAATGCGCGCGCGGCTCATGCCGCGCATGCGCATTCAGCCGATGACAGGGAAAGAAGGCGGTGTTTGTGACCAAGTGGCTACTAAAAAAGACTGGACATACCCCATTTGCAATACATTGGGTTGTCTACTTTTGCAAATGGTATGCCATCATGGGAGTAATTCTCATTCCTGGGCTACCATACGCTCTCAAAGCAACGTAACCAATCTGGCAAATTTCAATGTGAAAAAAATTAAACACAAGCCTTATATTTGACTAACTTTTGAAAACACCATAAAGCATGTACATGAGGGGTACTGTTATACTCTGGAGACTTTGCTGAACATAAATATTAGTGTTTGAAAACCGTAAAACGAATCACAAGAATTAGTCAGTGTAAGTGCCGTTTGTGTGTGAAAAATGCAAAAAACGTCACTTTAACCGATATCATCGCTGAAAAACATTTTACTGTTTTGAAACACTAATATTTGTGTTCAGCGAAGTCTCCAGAGTAAAACAGTACCCCCCCATGTACAGGTTTTATGGTGTCTTGGAAAGTTACAGGGTTAAATATAGTGCTAGCAATTTAAAATTCTCTGGACTTTCAGACAGGTCCCGCAAATTGTAATTAATAAAATGACTTAATTATGTAAAAATATTACATAAATATATATATATATATATATATATATATATATATGTTACATAGCTGAAAAGAGACTTGCGTCTATCAAGTTCAGCCTTCCTCACATATGTTTTTGCTGTTGATCCAAAAGAAGGCAAAAAACCCAGTCTGAAGCGCTTCCAATTTTTCAACAAACTAGGAAAAAATTCCTTCTTGACCCCAAAATAGCAGTCAGATGTCTCCTTGGATCAAGCAGCTATTACAGTTTTCTCAGTATGTACCATTGGTTAATAAATATAAAAGAAAAATTAAAACCAATGTGGCTTAGTAGAGAAGTAGAACAAGAGATTAAAAATACGAAAAGGGCATTTATATCGGACAAATCAGATGCATCCTATAAAAGATTTAAGGAAGCCAATAATGCGTGCAAAAAGGTGATTAGATTTGCTAAACTTCAAAATGAAAAAATTATAGCCAAAGTACATAAATTATAAAAAAAAAATTAAAGTGTAGGTACACTAAGAACTGAAATGGGGGTGTTGGTTAATGAAGACCAGGAAAAGGCAGGAATTTAAATAACTATTTCTCCTCAGTATACATTAAGGAAGAAACCATGGCAAGAGATGTGCAAATGATTGCTACTAAAAACTTGCAGAATAATTGTAATTGGTTAACTCAAGACAAGGTGCTGCAGCAACTAAAGAAAATATAAACAAAGCTACGGGGCCTGACGGTATCCATCCACGAGTACTTAAGGAACTAAGTGTAGAAATAAGTGAACCTCTGTTTTTAATCTTTCAAGATTCTTTTCTTTCAGGAAGTGTTCTGGGGGATTGGAGGAATGCAGATGTGGTTCCTATATTCAAAAAGGGTTCACAATCCTTGCCTGGAAATTATAGACCTATGAGCTTAACTTCTGTGGCTGGGAAAATATTTGAAAGGTTATTAAGGGACAATATTCAAGAATTCCTTGAGAAGAACATGGTTATCAGCAAAAATCAGCATGGTTTTACAAAGCACAGGTCATGTCAAACTAACTTGATTGCGTTCTACGAAGAAGTAAGTATAGATCAGGGTGTTGCAGTGGATGTGATCTATTTGGATTTTGCCAAGGCATTTGATACAGTTCCATACAATAGACTAGTGTTCAAACTCAAAGAAAGTCATGTTTCAGTGTTTGCAGATGTTTGTAAAATAATACAATGTGAGCAAGATATTACTTTGCTGCAGAGGGATTTAGATAGACTGGGCACTCAAATGGCAGAGGAAATTTAATGTTGAAAAATGCAAAGATATGCACTTTGGCGTAAAGAATACACAAGCAACGTATACCCTTAATGGAAGCGAATTAGGGATAACAACACACGTAAAGGACTTGGGAATTGCTATAGATAAACTATGCAACAATGTACAATGTCAATCAGCAGTGTCCAAGGCCAGTAGGGTATTGTCATGCATGAAAAAGGGCATTAATTCTCAGGATGATAATATAATTTTGCCTCTTTATAAATCACTGGTAAGACCACATATTGAATATGCTGTGCAATTTTGGGCACCTGTTCTAAAGAAGGATATTATGGCACTAGAAAAAGTGCAGAGATGGGCTACAAAATTAATAAAAGGAATGGAACATATCAGCTATGAAGAAAGGTTAACACATTTAAACCTATTTAGTTTAGAAAAACGTCGCCTGAGAGGGGATATGATAACATTATACAAATATATTCGGGGCCAATACAAACCATTGTGTGGAAATCTAGTCACAAACTGGACTTTACGTAGAACATGAGGTCATGCGTTTAGACTGGAAGAAAGAAGATTATGTCTAAGGCAAAGGAAAGGTTTTTTACTGTAAGAATAATAAGGATATGGAATTCTCTGCCTGAAGAAGTGGTTTTATCAGAGTCCATACAGATGTTCAAACAGCTACTAGATGCATACTTGCAAAAACAGAATATTCAAGGATATAATCTTTCAATGTAGGGTAATAACTGCTTGATCCAAGGATAAATCTGACTGCCATTCTGGGGTCAAGAAGGAATTTTTTTTCCTAGCTTGTTGCAGAATTGGAAGTGCTTCAAACTGAGTTTTCTTGCCTTCTTTTGGATCAACAGCAAAAAAACAAATGTGAGGAAGGCTGAACTTGATGGACGCAAGTCTCTTTTCAGCTATGTAACTGTAACCCCACTAATTAGAAATTATATCCCTGTATCTTATGTTTTTGCAAGTATTTATCCAATTGCAGTTTAAACATCTGTATGGACTCTGATAAAACCACCTCTTCAGGCAGAGAATTCCATATCCTTATTACTCTTACTGTAAAAAAAAACTTTTCTTTGCCTTAGATGAAATCTCCTTTCTTCCAGCCTAAATGTGTGACCTTGTGTCCTATGTATAGCCCTGTTTATGAATAGATTTCCAGATAATGGTTTGAGATATATATATTTATATTTTTTACTTTACTTTATAATTACACATACATATATTTTATTATATATACAAAATTATATATATTAATATTAAAATACAGACATATACATACACTTCGCTCACACACACACTATATATATGATCTAAGCATTTATTATTTTATACTGTGTTTGAACTTGATTTAACTTTATTACAGGCAGCAGGGGGATTACCTGTCATTCCAGGCATTCCCCCTGCTGGCACCTATATGGACAGCTATTTCGTCCATGTGATCGGGAGGTCCTCTTAAGGACCTCGCAATCACATGACCCAGGAGGGCAGGAACGGCAGCAGGTAGACTCCCTGGGATGCCAGGTAAGCCCCCCCCATCGCGATTGCCGGCGAGCAGTTAAGTCCCCTGGACGGTGTGGGCATGCATTTAGAGCCAGGTTCCCAAGGACGGCATAGCAGGGGTTAAGCTGTAATTTTTCTGGTAACTATAGTGTTCCTTTAATGTCGAGTTATGTATTTTGTGATATAGAACTCAAGTTAGACTCTAAATGATACTTGGTTAAAGAGTTACTCCATCCACCATTGCCACTTCTGCTTTTATAAGTGGTCAACGTGGTAGGAAATGCTGCACATACAGAGCTATTTATATTTAGTGCTGAGACTTGTTGCACCCCTGGCACACTTAGGCAGCCTGGAACGCAAAAGTTATGTATGTCGTCCATGCACAGAAGGGAAGCTACAAAATTAGTTATGGAACCTGAAGATTTTAGTCATGGAGAAAGATCCAAACAGCTTTCTATTTCCCTGCTCATTAACAGGACTATATAAAGTGGTAACCTATTTAAAAGGGACTCCACTTCCAAAATATAAAAATCACTATTTAGTAGATATACCACCAATAAAACACACATACATTTAATTATGCATTTTTTAAAAATTGGTTCCACTAAACAAAACAATCAGGAAGTAAGAGAATCCAACATGTGGGTGTAACAAAGTGAATACATAAAGTAACACTTTCCATTGATATTTGCACGCTTTGTAACAATAAATAAATTTTTAAAAAGGAAATACTCTTCACGCATAAAAACACTTAAAGGAACACTATAGTCACCTAAATTACTTTAGCTAAATAAAGCAGTTTTAGTGTACAGATCATTTCCCTGCAATTTCACTGCTCAATTCACTGTCATTTAGGAGTTAAATTACTTTGTTTCTGTTTATGCAGCCCTAGCCACACCTCCCCTGGCTATGATTGACAGAGCCTGCATGGAAAAAAAAAACTGGTTTCACTTTCAAACAGATGTAATTTACCTTAAATAATTGTATCTCAATCTCTAAATTGAACTTTAATCACATACAGGAGGCTCTTGCAGTGTCTAGCAAGCTATTATCATAGTAGGGGATAAGAAAATCTTAATTAAACAGAACTTGCAATAAAGAAAGCCTAAATAGGGCTCTCTTTACAGGAAGTGTTTATGGAAGGCTGTGCAAGTCACATGCAGGGGAGGTGTGACTAGGGTTCATAAACAAAGGGATTTAACTCCTAAATGGCAGAGGATTGAGCAGTAAGGCTGCAGGGGCATGTTCTATACACCAAAACTGCTTCATTAAGCTAAAGTTGTTCAGGTGACTATAGTGTCCCTTTAAGGAGCCTGGAGTGTCGATTTAAACTACTTATTTGGTAAAACAGAATATTGAAAGACATCACTGTAAAAGTATTAGAGTAACTGCAAGTTTATCCAAGGAGAAATCTGACTGCCATTTTAGAGTCAAGGATATTTCGCCCTAGTTTTCTGGCAACATTTAAAATAAAATGATTAAACATATACAAGAGATACGTGTAAGGCTGACCCTATTGTTGCACTGAGGAGTGAAAAGAGCACTAAAGTAAAAAAAATGCCCCATTATATGCCTCTGCACTTTTTCACTTGCACACAGGGATCTACACAGAAATGCCATCTGGGAGCATTTGCATGCACCATGCATTTAACATAGCAATGTTGGAGCTAATTTGTATACGGTGCTCTTCAGGGCATGTAAATCCAAGACAATTAAACTACTGAGAACTTTAAAATGTAATAGCATAACCAATACCTAACTTTAAGATAGCTATCCAAAATTTGCAAAAATCTCATTACTACAGCTCTGAATTAAATGAAAATGTATATCTAAAGTTGTCCATAAGTTTAGTTCTGAAAAGAAAAAAAAAACAAAGCAGTGGTAACATCATTGCCTTTGAACTGGGAAAAATAGGTTTTTAATCGTGGCCACATAGCCTCATAAATAAATGTCCCTGGGTAACACACTTAAAACGTCTGTCACCTTCAGGGAACTTTGCATATTTTTGCAAAGAACCTCGATGGTGATATCGCCATTTGGTGTGCAGGTGCAGTCCCCCAAAAGCACTGCCTTCTTCTTACTTCCCGGGGCTTCAGTCTGTACTCTCGAACATGCGCAAGAGTAAAACACGGTCTATGGAGGATCTTGCAAAAGTCTCCATAGATATTGTCTCATGAGCTACAAAACAATGTATTCAAGTCCTCAGAGATTGTCAGCTCATTTGAGAAGGGCCTTCTTCCCCTCATGTCTGTTATTGTTCAAATATCCCCTTTCTAGAACTTTAAAGGACCACTCTAGGCACCCAGACCACTTCAGCTTAATGAAGTGGTCTGGGTGCCAGGTCCTTCTAGGGTTAACCCATTTTTTCATAATTATAGCAGTTTCAGAGAAACTGCTATAATTATGAATGGGTTAAGCCTTCCCCCTAATCCTCTAGTGGCTGTCTCATTGACAACCACTAGAGGCGCTTGCGTGCTTCTCACTGTGATTTTCACAGTGAGAGCACGCCAGCGTCCATAGGAAAGCATTATGAATGCTTTCCTATGTGACCGGCTGAATGCGCGCGCAGCTCTTGCCGCGCGTGCGCATTCAGCCGCATGGGAGGAGAAGAGGAGGATCGGAGGAGGAGAGCTCCCCGCCCAGCGCTGGAAAAAGGTAAGTTTTTACCCCTTTCCCCCTTCCAGAGCTGGGCGGGAGGGGGACCCTGAGGGTGGGGGCACCCTCAGGGCACTATAGTGCCAGGAAAACGAGTATGTTTTCCTGGCACTATAGTGGTCCTTTAAGTAGCCAAGTAAAATGCTGGCACAAGAAAAAAATAATCAGTCCTGCTCTACATGTAACCAATTAAATGAACACTACTAACACCCTAGGTAGGTACTTCATAATCATTAGGGATTAAACCATTCACTAACAAATCTGTTTCAGTACCAGATCACTTTGCCCTACTATCCCTCCACTTTCTTTCATTCTTTAGAACGGAAGGCTTGGGCAGCATCTGACAGGTGCGCATGTGATTCTATTAGAGCGGTCATCTGACAATCTGTGCTTATCAGTGGCTCCCCATTCATAAAAACAGCTTGAAGTAGGCACATAGCTTTTTATTCAAGCAATTTTGATGAAGGAAGAGATACCGATTGGCACAGTGTGTCAGCTGTGCCCCTGCCAGATGCTACCCATGCCTTTCATTCTGAAGAATTGCGGAAAAAAAGGGGGGCCGAGCGATCAAATGCTGAAACACAGCCTTTGGGGTTAATCTATTCGTGAACGGTTTAACTCCTAATGGTAAGGAAGCACCAGTGATCACTTGGCACCATAACAACCTCATTCTTCACAAAGCTTTTATGGTGACCAAACTGTTCCTTTAACACTGTGTGTCATTGATCAATTGTCACCCTAAACATGCAATGAAAGACCTAGACCCATTGAAATCTTACTAGGCACTAGTGACAGTGAGACACAGAGTTAAATTAGCAACTTGACTTACAATTCCAAAAATGGAATCCACTTTCACTAATAAAATGTTATATTTTGAAAACATCACCCAATACGTTGTTCAGTTAACGTGCAACAGTATATACTTAACCCTGCATAATTCCTCTTTGAACTTTTAGTTCTTTAAACCCCATGTCTCTACGTTTTCCATTAAACGAAAAGCCTTAGCTTTGCCTTCTAACCTGCCCGGTAGTTTGGCACTCCTCTTCCAGAACTGCCGGTTACTGTCGGTCATCCTGCTTCAATAAATTATTACAGGTTGTTGGAGTGTTTGGTGTTTTGTTTTGGTTTTGGGGGGGGAGTTCTTTTCCCCTTGGGTATATTCACCCTCTCCGAGACATCGCGTCCACCATAACTGAGCCGGGTGAACGGAGCATCCCGATTGGTTGCATCAAGGCGGACTTGCTGTGGGAGCCAATCAAAACCAGCGATGATTCGAAGTGATGATCCGCTGATGACGATTGAGGATGTGACTATCCAGTAACTGGAACCGGAAGTAATTTCTGCCACCATTTTGGTTCACCCAGCATTTATTATTTTCCGACACAGAAGTGACAGCCACCAGTCACTCAGACTACGGTTGCGCTGTTCTTGTTCATAATAAAAATTAAAATAAAGTTTCGCTTTTCTTAATACTGGACAGCAATCAAGATCCACGCAAACCTATAAGCAGTGGACAATACTTGTCCTCATAGTACTACCTGCCTATTTACACATAACGGGTTGCCTTTATTATCTTCCCCATTCCCAATTAGCTGATTAAAGCATTTTATACAGCGCCTTGAATAAATGGATTTATTTTCTGCACTGCGAATGGAGCCTTGAAAGGGTTTTACTGAAACCCTCGCAGTGTGTATGATGACTTGAACTTATTTTATTCCCCAAATGGTGCATTAAGGCAAGTTGCAAAGTGTTAATGCACTAAAAATTGCAAATTTAAAAGTGATTGTAACATTTTAGCAGAGTTGGAAGAAATTTCATTTCACATATTTTTCTAACTTGGCTGTTTCAGCCTAATCTTTTATTTATTTATTTATTTTTGGTTGTTTTTTTGCAAGTGTGGCTTTCCACAAATTGACACAGTAATATCCCTCCTTGTCCCTATCTATAGTGGTCGTCTTCCCGTTTGCCAAAATATTAATAAAATCAAAATTTTTTTTTTTTTTTTTTTTTTTTATGGAGGCTTCTTGGTGCTGCTTCATCCAACATGAGCCCACGTCAGTGCTATATTATTGCGCATGTGCAAGATATTCTTGATATCATAGCAACTATTTTTTTGTCACAGCCATCACTAGTGACATTCTCACTGCTCAATTTTATGCCGTTTAGGAGTTAAATTACTTTGTTTATGCAGCCCTAGTCATACTTCCCTGCATGCAACCTGCACAGTCGGTTTTATTTGGAATTTCTTATATCCTTTACTGTTAATACCCGTCATGGCGCTGGCGATCGTATTGGCGTGACCGCGCCTCATCATTGTGGCCTCGTCGATTCTCAAGTAAGTTAACATCTGATTGAAATGTTTTTTTTTTAAATGCAGGGTGTCAGTTACAGCCAGGGAAGGAGTGGCTAGGGCTGCATGGACAGAAACAAAAGTCATTTAACTCCTGCCATAGAACTGAGCAGTGAGACTGCAGGGGCAAGACCTATACACCAAAATCGCTTCATTGAACTAAAGTGGTTTTGATGACTATAGTTTCCCTTTAATGTATCAAATATACCAGAATGTATCACTGTATCAAGATTCCATTCCAAATTAATTCCTTAGGGATGCCTGGTCTTTAAGCTAAAAATCAAAAAGGCCTTATGATTGTGTAGCCGCTTTCGTATACCTCTCCATCATTGTGGTAACCAGCATTTCTGATTACAATGAGAGATGACGAAGTCTAAACTTTCATCTGTACACAGTTAGAGTTCAAATCCCACCTACTGAATTCCGCATTTTTTGCATGAAATTAAATAGATTACCTTACTGGTACTACAATTAATAAATTGATTAATATTTTATTATTGACCTGTAACCTTAGCGTTAAAATAGGTCACCATTTTAACATACTAGCAACATTTGTTTCTACCTCCAAATTTATAAATTTCTTTACATTGTAACCACATAGTTCTTCTACTTGCGACTATATCATTATTTGACTTGGAGAAAGTTGCCACCCCAACCTACATATTTTTCTGCAACAAATTTTACCAATTGCCTTTGGGGGGAAAAGATCAGCATTATAGAAGGGATCTAACCTGTGAACAGGTAGATAGATGTTTTAGCATCAATTCTTTTTTATAATGACAAATTCCAGGAAGAATTGTGTGCAGAAAAACATTAGTTTCCAATCCTTGCATCTGATTGTATCTTAATTACTGTAGATCAGGACTGTCCAAAACACTGCCCACTGTGGGATTTTATGCAGCCCACCTGTGAGTTATGAAAAATCGAAGGGGGCGCCGCACTGTGAAGGGGCCCATTGTACTTGCAGCACTGTCCGGCACCGCAACACATTAACTGCATAACCAGATCCCAGGTCTGTGTGAAGCCACGGTGCTGGGAGGATGTGAGTACAATGCACCACCTACTAGCTTACTAACGAGCTATGTGAGAGGGCGAGAGAGGGGAGGACCAGAGAGGGAGAGCCTGGACTTTGGACCCGACTCCTATCAGACCCAGCCAGATGCCACTGGACCCCAAGTAAGCCATACCCCTGCACCAAAAAGGTATGGAAACAGGTGTTGGCTACAAATCTGTAAATTGGGATCTGTGTGTGTATATGATATCCGTGTGTATGTGTGTGTATGAGTCATTGTGTGTGTATGTAGCTGTGTGTTTGCATCTCTATGAATCTGTGTGTATCAGTCAGTGTGTATGTTTGTGTCAGTGTGTGTGCATACATCCCAGCAATCAAACACCAACTCTACATACAAACACATTCAAACACTAAACACAAGTATACTACTATTTTAAATAGCAACAGTACATACACACATACAACTGCCTTCAGATTCCAACACTACACACAAGTACATACATACATTCATTCAAACACACAAAATATGCTTAAAGGAACACTATAGGGTCCGGAACATAAACATGTATTCTTGACCTTTTAGTGTTAAAAACACCATCTAGCCCCCCTTACCACCCTAAATATAGCAACAACTTACCTTTCTTTCAGTCTACTGCACCTGACTCTGCCCCTGATCTGCCTGCTTGGCCAAGATCATCAGAAGTGATTCTCTGAGCCAATCACAATGCTTTCACATAGGATTGACTGATACTGTCAAGGAGGCAGTTTAAGTGCAGAGCCAGCACAAGCCAAACACAGCCTTGGCCAATCAGCATCTCCTCATAGAAATGCATTGAATCAATGAGTAAAGTTCAGTGTTTCCATGCAGAGGGTGGAGACTATTCAGCATTGTGCCAGAAAGCACCTCAAGTAGCCATCTAAGTAGTGGCCAGTAGAGGTATCCATAGGCTGTAATGTAAACACTGCATTTTCGCTGAAAAAACAGTGTTTACCACAAAAAGCCTGAAGGGAATAATTCTACTCACCAGAACAAATACAGTAAGCTGTAATTGTTCTGGTGACTATAAATTTAAATTTGTCACCAGTTTTTCCTGTTGCATTAAAGGGAAACTCCAGTGCCAGGAAAACAATCTGTTTTCCTGGCACTGCAGGTACCCTCTCCCTCCTACCTCCCATCCCTGGTAGCTGAAGGGGTGAAAACCCCTTCAGGTCACTTACCTGAGACCCCGCCGATGTCCCTCGGCGGTGGTTTTGGGTCAGCGTCGCTCCTCCCAGTGATCACGTCAGCCGGTGGGCGAGAGTGATCCCGCCAGCCGGCTGAGGAAACCTAATGCGCATGCGCGGCAATGCCGCGCACACGCATTAGGTCTCCCCATAGGAAAGCATTGAAAAAGATTTTCAATGCTTTCCTATGGAGAATTGATCGACGCTGGAGGTCCTCACACAGCGTGAGGACATCCAGCAACGCTGTAGCAAAGAAAATCTTTGCTATGAATCAGGAAGTGCCCTCTAGTGGCTGTCTACTAGAGTTAACCCTGCAATGTAATTATTGCAGTTTATAAAAAACTGCAATAATTACAGTTGCAGGGTTAAGAGTAGTGGGAGTTGGCACCCAGACCACTCCAATGGGCAGAAGTGGTCTGGGTGCCTGGAGTGTCCCTTTAAGAATGTTTTATTCATTAAAAAAAGGTAATGCTCTTTATTAAAGGGACTCTCCAGTGCCAGGAAAACATATTAGTTTTCCTGGTACTGCAGGACCCTGCAGTGCCCCTTTCCCTCCCACCCATGTTGCCACTTACTTGAATCCAGCGCCACCCACGCTCCTTCCCCGCCAATGTCAGACAGCGGGTGAGACCTAATGTGCATGCTCGCCAATGGGACAGCATTATTCAGTGCTTTCCTATGGGGATTCCGGGGATGCTGGAGGTCTTCATGCATAGCGTGAGAACGTCCAGCATAGTTTAAAACACTTTTCATGTTCTAAGAACATAAAAGTTCCTCTAGTGGCTGTCTGATAGACAGCTACTAGAGGAGTACTTAACCCTGCAAGGTAATTATTGCAGTTTATAAAAACTGCAATAATTACACTTGCAGGGTTAAGGGTGGTGGGGGTTTGCACCCAGACCACTCCAATGGGCAGAAGTGGTTTGGGTGCCTGGAGTGTCCCTTTAACAAATACTATAAGGTATGTAATGCATTTATAACTTTGCATGTGGCCCGTAGTTAAATCTTGTTTTTTTAATGTGCCCCTTGGATTACCTAAGGATAGCCCTGTGTTTGTTTGAACAAAGGTAGAGCCAATAATAATGATAAACCATCCATATATAAATTGGGGGGGTAACCACAGGAATTAATTAGTATCAGTAGGTGGGAAGGATAGATTAAAGAGACACTATAGACCCCTCAAGCACTTAAGCTTGTTGCACTGTTTTATGGTAACACCCCCCCTGACTTTCAAACCTGCAATGTATTAATGCATATCATTCTATTTGGGCAGTAGAGTGTCCCTTTAACCCCTTAAGGACCAAACTTCTGGAATAAAAGGGCATCATGTCACACATATCATGTGTCCTTGAGGGGTTAAAGGGACACTACAGTCACCAGAACAACTGTAGCTTAATGTATTTGTTCTGGTGAGCATAATCATTCCCTTCAGGCAGTATTTACATTACAGCCTAGGGATATCTCCAGTGGCCACTCCTCAGATGGCTACTAGAGGTGCTTCCTGGGGCAGTGCTGCACAGTGTGAACTTTCCTCATAGAGATGCATTGATTCAAAGCAGCTCTATGAGGAGATGTGATTGGCCTGGGGTGTGTCTGGCTTTTGCTGGCTCTGCCACGATCTGCCTCCTTGACAAGCTCCATAGTAAAACCACACAATAATTCTGATGACAATTTTATAGTAATTAAACTGGATTTTCTACTGTATCTTTAAATAAGTTTTTTTTTGTGCAGCAGAACTTCAGAGAAGTTTCTGATTTCTTGTAAATTTGATCATTTATGCTTGATGTCTCCCCAGTAGGAATGGTTGCATTCTTTCCTATCTGTATGATTGTAACATCTACTTTTAGAATTGCATCAAATGTTTTCTATTCATCCTTCAAAAGCGAAAAGATGAAAAGGGGGGCCGTGGTGGCGACAGGGTGTTTAACTGTGTTTTTGTAGTTTGTCTGCCTTTGTTTTGTATTTTTGGAATAGAAAGGGTAAGTAGGTGGTAAATAACTAAGGTAACAGAAATCTGGTAGAGATTTAATGAGGGATAATGGTAAGAATTTGAAAGTGGGGCAATAACAATAAAGAGAAGAAAAAAGTAGAAGTAGAGGGGAAAGGTAAGGAAACATGGTGAATAAAGGCTCTGGTGTCTGCTAAATTATGAAGTGAGATACATTGTTGTTGGGCATTACATTACACGTTTGGTGTGACCTTTCCCTCCTGTGGACTTTGAATGCGTACTGGCGTTATTTCTCTTTTTTGTTTTTATGTGCAAATTCTCTCAGACTTATAGTGTTCTGTAACATTATTGCCTTGGTATGTTAAAAAATTTAAAAACAATAAACTGTTTTTTTTATTTTGTATGTTTAGTTACATAAGCTTTAGTCTGTTGATGTTTCCCTCTGTAGTTGTGATCTCTTTAAACTTAGAATGTAGCAGAAACACCTTAACTTTCTTTTCCTGATTCCTTTCACATCCCTCCATTTCCATAGTTAGATACTTTTTTAATAAGTTTAAAAAGGTGGACTTCATTAAATATAGAAATGCCTGCAGAACAAACTGAGGAATAACAGCAAGAGCTATCACCAGATTCATCTGACTTTTTTTGTTGTTGTTCTGGTGAGTATAGTCAGTCCCTGCAGGCTTTTTGCAGTCAACACTGTATTTTCAGAGAAAAGCCAGTGTTTACATTACAGCCTAGGGACACCTCCATTGGCCACTCCTCAGATGGCTACTTAAGGTGCTTCCTGGGGCAGTGCATGGAGACACTGAACTTTTTCCTCATAGAGGTAAATTGATTCAATGTATCTCTATGAGGAGATGCTAATTCACCAGGGCTGTGTTTGGCTTGTGCTGGCTCTGCCCCTGATTTGCCTTCTTGACAGTCTCAGCCAATCCAATGCTTCCTATTAAAAAGCATTGTGATTGGCTCAGATCAACACTTCTGATGATGTCAGCCAAAGAGACAGATCAGGGGCAGAGCCAGCACCAGCAGACTGGAATAAAGGCAAGATTTTATTGTATTTAGAGAGGTGTCGATCATTTTGCTGTCAGACATTTTGTGATAAGATTGAAATAAAACATTTATACTGTAAAATTACTACTTAGCAGATGTGACTCCATTTTGTAACATAATGAAAAAAACCACCTAATTTTTGTTTCTCTCTAACTCTATTCACTGCATGACCAAACTGTAAAATGTGACTATCTAAACAATGAGATAAGGTTTCTTCTTACAAGAAACTTGAGTGTTTAGAACAAGAGGGGTTGAAAGAGCCCAGCCCAAAGACATATTATATATATATATATATATATATGTGTGTGTGTGTGTGTGTGTGTGTGTATATATATATATATTAACTATAAATATGTTTAATCATAAACAAATAGTACCATTTAATAATATTGAATATTCATAGATAGAATCTTAATGAATAAATTTAAATATTGTTGAACTATTAGCTAAATATGTGTAAAAGACATGTATATATCGCATGTTGTCACCTATTACTAATATAGACACATTATACAATAAGACAGTGTAGCTGAGAAAACCAGACGCAGGATTATCAGAAAGAGATATTCCCTAAGTTATTAATTTTACTTTTTAAATTTAATGGGATTTCTACAAGAATCCACTGTAAGAGAGAGTTGAACCAAAGTCCAAATGCGTCACAAATATACTTTATATCCTGAAAACGAGACTGCAAGTCTAACAAAATCTTGTGAGATTTGACAGTTAGCTTGATTGTTGGGACATTTGTGACATCATTTGCATCAGGAAATTCAATTAATCCCTTATACAAAGTGGTAGTGTGAATTCGTAATGAGAAATTATTGTGACGCTATAACCCCATCTACTTATCAATGTCTATAAGACAATCAGTAGAAGAAGGTACACCCACCTAATCCCATTGGTCACTTTAAATTAGTGACGTAAAGAAACTTAAGATAAAATTTTCTTTAAAAATTTGGGGACAAAGGGAAAAGAATGGAGAGAGAAATTGAGGGTCAGATCCAGAGGGTTGAAAAAGAGACATAGAAATACACCCTGGACACACGTAATACTGTCATTTCCAACTGAATCCTGGGACTTTGAACTTCTACTGAAGTCCTTTTTTAGCCTAGTCAATTCTGACTTAGAAATCTTACAGAACTATCTCTATATTTCTACACTTTTCACTCTAAACATACTTGCATGCACCATCCGTGGAATATATCTCCAAGCCTAAAGAATTTCTACCAAGAAAGCTGGTAAATATGCTAGTTTAATTATCTGCAGATGGAATAATAAGAATAATATATTTACGGGTAAATTGCCAAGTATAGCATATCAAGATATTATGCAAAGATATTGAGCTATCTGAATTGAAGGATAGTTAATCTGTTAATCATCTGCAGTGTAGAACTGGATTTAAAAAATATAATTGCTGGTTACTGGATGGAAGGAATAGTTAAATTGACTATTTGTGTAAGAAATACTGTATCTTTTTAGTTGCAATATTCAAGTGTTTAGCCTGAGAATTGTAGCCAACAGTGAGTGAGTTAATAAGTTACATTCTGTGTAAAAGAATTCTAAAAGCTGAAAGGTTTCCTATACCATTGTGGCAGTTAACAAGTTAATATAACATAACAGTTAATTTAAATTCTCAAGGAATTATTTGTAATTTTGCATGTAACTACTTTAGAAATGAATCTACACTTTTGCTGGATATATTGCTTTTAAGCTATCTTTAAATGTGGTTTTGTGCCAAAACTGTTGCCATATCTTTTACTTGTTGTATACCTAAATATTCCTTGATATTGTCATGCATGTTACATATTATTATTCATTATGTCACAATAAATTATATTTTTATAATCGGTTGTGATTAATGTGTGGATTACAAATGCTCTAATATACGTACTCCAGGGTCTATAAGAGTTAAAATAGTGGGTAACTCTTCGCTTTAAATCAATTAAGGGGAAACTGTGGCAAAATAGAATTTTTTGATATTAATAAAAATGATTCAATGAATTATTTATAATGTTTATGAAAATATTTATAATATTTATTATCCCATAAATATCCTCACAGAGGCAAGGGGGGAGTTGGACAGGGAGGTGCTAGATTGTGTTTTTAACACTATTGGTTCAGAAATACATGTTTGTGTTCCTGATTCTATAGTGTTCTTTTAAGATTATTCAAGTTTACCAAGGTATTCAAGTTTATCAGATGGATTAGACATCCTATAAAAATATATATGGAACACTTTAGGGATCCATTCCATGGCTAAAATAATGCATATAAAAAAAATCATGAAAAGCAGTGGAAATTAATAAACTAACATCATAAACTACACCGCACTACACCCGCTCTGAAAACCTCTCATAATATTTGGGCCCTTTTGCCTAATGGAAATATTACATATACACTGCTCAAAAAAATAAAGGGAACACAAAAATAACACATCCTAGATCTGAATGAATTAAATATTCTTCTGAAATACTTTGTTCTTTACATAGTTGAATGTGCTGACAACAAAATCACTCAAAAGTAAAAAAATGGAAATCAAATTTTTCAACCCATGGAGGTCTGGATTTGGAGTCACACTCAAAATTAAAATGAAAAACACACTACAGGATGATCCAACTTTGATGTAATGTCCTTAAAACAAGTCAAAATGAGGCTCAGTAGTGTGTGTGGCCTCAACGTGCCTGCATGACCTCCCTACAACACCTGTGCATGCTCCTGATGAGGTGGCGGATGGTCTCCTGAGTGATCTCCTTCCAGACCTGGACTTAAGCATCTGCCAACTCCTGGACAGTCTGTGGTGCAACGTGACATTGGTGGATGGAGCGAGACATGATGTCCCAGATGTGCTCAATTGGATTCAGGTCTGGGGAACGGGCGGGCCAGTCCACAGCATCAATGCCTTCGTCTTGCAGGAACTGCTGACACACTCCAGCCACATGAGGTCTAGAATTGTCTTGCATTAGGAGGAACCCAGAGCCAACCGCACCAGCATATGGTCTCACAAGGGGTCTGAGGATCTCATCTCAGTACCTAATGGCAGTCAGGCTACCTCTGGCGAGCACATGGAGGGCTGTGTGGGCCCCCAAAGAAATGCCACCCCACACCATTACTGACCCACTGCCAAACAGGTCATGCTGGAGGATGTTGCAGGCAGCAAAACGTTCTCCACGGCATCTCCAGACTCTGTCACGTCTGTCACATGTGCTCAGTGTGAACCTAGAATTTATCTATTTATTTATTTATTATCCCATAATGGCTTCACCATCTAGGCTACACTTATTTACTGCTCTTTCTAGGTACTTTTTTCCTCAAGCGATTCCTACTGTCCACCCTGGTTACAGCAAGGACGTATATGAGACCCTTGGGCATTCTGGCCTCTACGATCAGTCTAGCGAGATGGGCCCAATGGCAGCTCAGAATTCCACAAAGAGAATTTCTCATCCAGTTCAACAACAGGAAATTGAATTGGATTCAACCCATCAAGATTTCCTCGATTGTAAGACTCCATCTTTCCTGGTGGTTAAGGAGAAGGAATGTGTCCAGAGGTTTTCCCCTATCAGATCCACAATGGGTAATACTTACCACTGATTCCAGTTCCTTGGGATGGGGAGCTTATTGTCAAGACAGTTTCGCTCAGGGTCTATGGACTGCAACAGAGTCAGTTCTTCCAAGCAACACCTTGGAGTTACGGGCCATATTCAGAGCTCTTCTACATTTCCAGACAGTCCTAAAAGGATTACGTTCAGACAACATGGCAGCTGTCGCCTACTTAAATCACCAGGGTGGAACAAACAGTCTCAGACTCATGAAGGAGTTGAAACCTATAATGAGGTGGGCTATCGTACACTCCCAGGGCATATCAGCAATTCATCTACCGGTAGTCCGTAATACAGTGGCGGATTTCCTGAGCCGAGTATCAATGTCAGGGTTGCAATGGCAGCTGTGCCCAGAGGTTTTTCGAAGCCTAATCTTGAAATGGGGATTACCCGAGATAGACCTGATGGCCACCTCCCAGAACACACAGGTGGAAGTGTACTTCTCCAGATACTATGACCCAAAAGCCCTGGGTCAGGAATCTCTGACTCAGCAATGGGACTTCAAGCTGACTTATGTCTTCCTTCCGATACCTCTAATCTATACTGTGTTGAGGAAGATAAACAGGGACATGGTAGAGGCTATTGCCATTCTCCCATTCTGGCCAAGTCAACCTTGGTTCCCTATGGCGAAATGGATGAGTCGGGAGGATCTGTGGGAACTCCCAGTCCGGCCAGACTTCCTGATGCAGGGTCCTTTGAGACATCCTGAACCTTGTGCTCTACAATTGAGGGCCTGGA
Organism: Pelobates cultripes; assembly: GCA_933207985.1. Classification (NCBI taxonomy): domain Eukaryota; kingdom Metazoa; phylum Chordata; class Amphibia; order Anura; family Pelobatidae; genus Pelobates; species Pelobates cultripes. The sequence continues at coordinate 146,200,461 of OW240912.1, forward strand.
GACTGAGCGGGAATCTCTCTTGAAGGAGTGTGTAACTGATTGGGTTATTAAAACCATTTTGCAGTCCTGCAAGATGTCAACTTCAACTACCTATTACTGGATTTAACAGGCCTTTGTCAGTTGGGTCTGTGATCAGGAGATTGTAATCATTTCTCCATCCTTGGCTGCAAGGCTAAGTTTCCTACAAGCAGGTTTGGATAAGGGGTTTGCTATAACACCCTAAAAGTCCATGTTTCGGCTCTCTCTGCCCTAACAGGCATCAAGTAGGCTTTACATCCTTTGGTTATAATATTCATGAAGGCTGTTATGAAGATCCGACCTCCACTCAAGGTTTTTATGCCGGCCTGGGATTTGCCTTTGGTGTTACGTCCCTTGACTGCGGCACCATTTGAACCAAAGGAGAGTATTTCTGAGATACTATTGTCCCAAAAGGTACTTTTGTTAACAGCTATCTCCTCAGCGAGGAGGATATGTGAACTTCAGGCCTTGTCTTGTGAACCTCTCTTCACTGTCTTTCATCAGGATAAGGTGATTCTTTGCCTTGTTCGGAATTCCTTCCCAAGGTGGTCTCAAAGTTTAATTTGAATGAGGAAGTGGTCTTACCCTCCTTAAAATCCTTGCCCTAATACTCCTGAGGAAGAGAGGTGGCATAACTTGTATGTTGTTAGAGCGCTCTCCCTCTACATTGAGAGGACAAGCTCTTTTCGCAAATCTTCCAGACTGTTTGTTTTACCTTGGAGCCGTAGAAAGGGTGAAGCTGCTTCTACTTCTACTCTGAGACAGTGGATAATAACAACTATTTCCAAGGCTTATCGTTGCCAGGATACGCCTCTACCTATGGGTATCAAGGCTCATTCCACCCGAGCAGTATCTGCCTCTTGGTTTTCTGTGGCCATGGTCTCTCCAGACATTATTTGCAAAGCTGGCACATGGTCTTCTGTGAACACCTTCATCAAGCATTATCAGTTGGATGTTAGTTCCGCTAATGATACCCACTTTGGATTTGAAGTCCTCAATTCAGTTCATAGTGCTGGTCACAGTTCGTGTATTTGTTTATTTGAATAAATTTATTTGCAGCTATTTGATTTGATGTATATGCTGCCATGATTAGCCAGGAAAGTAGAAATGTATTCATACTTACCGTAATTTTATTTCCCTGACTATTGCGGCCATGCGATAATGATTATCACATGGCCCTGGAGTGCCGGAGAGGACGGAGCTGCTGCAGGGGCTGCTGGGGTCTTGGGCAGTCCCCCCCCCGACCGGGATCGCCGGTCCAGGTAAGTACATGGGTCATTTTAGTCGCGGACGTACCCTGCATGTTGACAGACGTTTTTTGTCGGACATACCCTGCACATCCGCGGTCAGGAAGGGGTTAATCTAACTAATCCTTGTTTTACTTTTCTTTTGTGGATTGAACTACAAGTTATAATCACCATCTCATGTTATTAATTGTTACTGTATTGCGCTATTATTTTTTTCATTTTATTTATTCTGAGATCTCTGACTCATTGGAATTACCTACAAGTATATGTATGTATTATTCAAATCTATAACAGCGCGGTTTACATCTTTTTCTTTTATACCTATTCTATGTATTCCACTTGGGTTTGGTTTACACCTTCTCCCACTGCTGATGATGAACGGCATATGGGGTACAGATGGAAGCCTATAGTTTAAACAGTTTAGGCTGTCAGTTGTTCAAATCCCCATTTGGCTGCTGAAACACAGGCCTGCAACTGTTCAGGTAAGTGCATTAGTAATTTAGATTAAAACTAGTATAGGCACCTGAGTCTCTGTTCTTTCAGTCCCTCCCAGCTGCTTACATTAAGCTTCCTTCTAACAAATAGGTCACATTTAGGAGGGTTGTGTGGTGAGCATTTAAGTAAGTTTATACATGCTTGGTGCAAAAGAGTGCTGATAATGCAAGGAGGCATTGTGCAAAAGAGTGCTGATAATGCAATGAGGCATTGTGAAAAAGAGTGGCTGTATAAAGTCTGCTGGAATTCCACAGTCCTGAAGACAGAGTAATATCCAAGGTAAGAAAACTTTCCTGGATGTCTGATTGAAGTACACTCATGTATATGACAGGTTTTAAAACCTAACTCTAAGTCCATACACACACTTGTTTCTATCAAGGCATGTGGCATTGATTGCTGTTATCTGTGAATTATCTCAAATCAGCAGACTTTTCAAGAGAGTGGTAGAATTTCTGCATATGAGATCTCTGGGCTTCAGTATCTGTACATGAACTGGTTGTGGTACAGCTTCGGTATGTTTCCAATCTATGCTCTAATGTATGAATTGGTATGTTTGATGTATTAGTGGATATGCTCTATGTATGAGTTTCTGTGAGGACACCGCCTCAGTATATGTACCCACTATATGCTCTATGTATGAGTTACAAGGAGGACAAGGCCTCAGTATAAGTATCCACTAAATGCTCTATGTATGAGTTACTATGAGGACGCTGCCTCAGTTGTATCCACTATATGCTCTATGTATGAGTTATAATGAGGACACTGCCTCAGTATATGTACCCACTATATGCTCTATGTATGAGTTACAAGGAGGACAAGGCCTCAGTATAAGTATCCACTAAATGCTCTATGTATGAGTTACTATGAGGACGCTGCCTCAGTTGTATCCACTATATGCTCTATGTATGAGTTATAATGAGGACACTGCCTCAGTATATGTACCCACTATATGCTCTATGTATGAGTTACAAGGAGGACAAGGCCTCAGTATAAGTATCCACTAAATGCTCTATGTATGAGTTACTATGAGGACGCTGCCTCAGTTAATGTACCCACTATATGCTCTATGTATGAGTTACTGTGAGGACGCTGCCTTAGTTAATGTACCCACTATATGCTCTATGTATGAGTTACTATGAGGATGTTGCTTCATACTTACCGTAATTTTCTTTTTCTGATAATTTATTCATGGCAGCATTACGTTCCCACCCATATACTATAAGAGTGGTGAAGCTAGATAACAAAGATAACAAAGACTGCCTGATGGGAAGGGGGAGGATCTATTTATACCAGTTTCAGCGGTGTGTTTCCTGTCCTTTCTGCTGTGAGGGGAGGAGCTAACCCATGAGTAAATGCTGCCATGAATAAATTATCAGGAAAAGAAAATTACGGTAAGTATGAAGCAAATTTTCCTTTTTTACACATATTTTTAGAAAAGTCTGTTTAAACTGTCTAAAACTTTTGTTATTGTGTGGTGTGACTCATTTTTCTTATATTAAATCACACTGACTGGTAATCACTAGATCCTTTCACCTACAGTAATATCTGATACTAAATCTCTATTTGTTAACACTAAATCTAGTATGGCCTCCTTACAAGTTGGTTCCTCAATGACTTGTTTTAGAGACAATACCGGTACGGAATCATTTTGTATAAAGGGATTAGGGGTGGAATATCATGTTTACATGTGTCAAGGAACATAATTAACCTATTTCTGATGGAATCATAGGTGTAATTATTTTTCAATAAGGGAATTATGGATGGAATATCACGTTTACACATGCCAAGAAACATATTTAACCTGTTTCTGATGGAATCATATATGTACTTATTTTTTTTATATGGGGATTATGGGTGGAATAACTGCAGACACTATCCTGGGACCCTCCTTGGATCTCTCGGTCTACCAATCATTATTACATCAAGGCCCAGTATTTTATCTTGCACACCAATACTTGAAACTGATGGCATGGAGTTTGAGAGGCGGTGCCTCTTAGACAAGGGTTTTTCTACCTCAGTCATGGAAACCTTGCTTAGAGCAAGAAAGAGGTCTGCTTCCTCAGCATACTATCAGGTATGTTGCTCCTCAAGCCCAGAACATTAGCAACATTCTGCAGTTCATGGGACAGATTTGACAAGGGACTAAGTCTTAGTTCTCTAAGAGTCTAAATATCTGCTCTCTACATTCTATTGGATAGAAAGCTTGCCCTCAATCCTGATAGTAGTAGGTTTACTTTAACATTAAAATCTGTTCTTCTGGTGGCCCTTACATCAGGAAGAAAAATTACGGACCTTCAAGCGCTTTCTTGTGCATCTATGTATGATGGGTTCTTCAAGAAGACAGGGCCATATTACTGACTGTTCCAGCATTCCTCACTAAAGTATTTACTAAGTCCTTCCATGTCAACCAAGATATTATTCTACCTGAACTTTTTCCCCATCCTTCATCAGAAAGAGAGGAAAAGTGGCATTGTCGTAACCTGGTTTGTTGTTTATCAACCTATTGGACTATACCTCTAATATCAGAAAAACAACCCTTCTTAATGTGCTTTGAGCCAGGCTGCTTCTTTTTTTAAAAAAAACCTTTATGTTTGCAATGCATTGTCGAGAGATATAGATAGATGGTCCATAGATAAAAATTGACTTAAGCAATTAGTTGCATGGAGTACAATTAAACACTAAGGCACAATATTTTTTGTAAAAATATACAGTTACTGATAAGGGACAACAGAACGTGAAGGTGATAAGATAAGCTCAACTGTAAGCTGGACAAGTGTTCTATCGTCTCAAGGGGTGAAGTAGGGAATGTGCTGAGGTAGATATCAGTAAGCGTTAGTTTTGCAATTAAATGCTATTCAGCATATGTGATTATGAAATCATACTTAATTACAGACCGGTAGAATGGTGCACCGGTCACTGGTACTGAGTGGGTGTGTACACAAAGGAGACTGTGGTAGTCGTCAGTACCAATGTGGGATGTCCGGAACGGACGTCCGAGGTGAGGGGATTGCACCAAGATTGTACCTCTAACCAATGTGGCAATGGGTGGGAAGGGGGTGGCGTGGGGGTGTAAAGGACACCTGAAAGTGCGGATGTCGGAGGTTATATGGAATGTAGATATAGCTCCTGGGGACTAGTGAGGTGTAGCTCGTACAGCGCCTTAGACTCTGGATCATCATAACGTAAAATGAATTCACATGTATAGAACAACTTGGAACCAAAATAAGAAAACCAAAACATATGCAGTCGCAACGGTAGTAACGGGGTCATTGATGAATATATATTTTTTTTCTTTTTCTTTTATTGAGGCAAAAAAGGTACGTTACAGAAGAGAAAGGAGCATTAGAAAATAAGCACATGACAAATAAGAATGCAATGGTACACCAACTCCAGTGTATGACAGCCTCATTTTTGTTTTTTTTAATATCACAATTGAAATAAATCAAGATCATGGTAGTTAAGCTTGACAAACTAAGGTTCATTATCCTAGACAGTTATAAGAATCTTAGTTAAGCAGTAGTGAGCTATCTAGGCAAGATTAAAGACTGTGAAAATGTTAAGTTTGCAGACTAAACAGTTAGTGAAAAGCAGGATAAGTACAGGTTAGGTAGGAATATTTATTATGAGGGACTGCTGGATAAAGTGGGTCTAGAGTTACTGTGCTGAATTCTCCCGTCTAAGTTACACAGAGGCATTGATAAGCAAGACGAAGTGCAGCAATTAAAGTTAAACAATCAGGTAATGCAAGCTATTGAAACACTCCACTCCACTGAGCTACTGCACTGCTAAATTCGACATGTTTAATACCTGCTGTACAGTACTGTGCACATCCTAAATGTAAGCAGTGTAGCTACATATGCCAAGCAGGGCATCAGACAGGGCCCCATTTTTTAATAAACAGCAAGCTTGATGAATAAAGGCATAAGGTCGAGCCACTGGAAGGGGGAGTCCACGCTACCCTCTGGGATCATCAGGTCTCGGCTTGCAGGGTCCCAACATAACAGGTGGTCTGATAAGCACCACTCCGCCAGCCCTAGGCTCTGCTTCATCGTGCCAGCTGTGCCCGATCCGGCGATCCTGGCTGGGATGTTCTGTCCAAGAGTGGTGTCGTGGTTGGAGGGGTGTCCTCTGGGGGCTCAAAGCTCAGGAAGGCAGTTGTTGGGACCAGTCCTGTACGCCGGGCCTGGATTACTGGACAGCCAAAATGCCATTGCCATTTGCTGGTAAGACAGGTCCAGGGGTGAGAGCTGTGGTCAGCAGATGCCTTGGTTTGTAGGGATGTCTGCATTCAGTCGGCAGAACTTTGCCCAGGGTAAGCCAAGTAGACAACATTTTTTTTTTCTCAATTGTATTTTATTGAATTTTTCACAATTATGAATTCAGTACATAGTCACAGCTCATGAAACATACATTCTGTGGTACAATGAATTCCTATAGCACCCCTTGGAACAACCGGGGATGGATAGTTTGTCGAACATAACAACGGAATATACAAGACAGGTGTGCAGGTAAGATCAATAAATAACGTAGTTGACATTTCTTTTTACTTCTGTCCACATGGAAGTGGTATGCTACTCCTCACTTGGTTCTAGCCTGGTTAAATATTACTCCCCTCTTCTATGCTGTTTTGCTTATCTAGACAATTCCCCTTTTCGTACCATGTCTCCCAACCTTCCCATGTTTCTCTAAATTTTACGGTGGCTGTAGTGGTGCCTGTGGACATTTTCTCATATATGTAAAACTGTTGTATTTTGTCTTTCAGTTGTTGTGTGGATGGGCAACTGTGTTTTTTCCAATTGAGCGCTATCAGGTTGCGTGCTGCCATTAAGATTAGTAAGAGCAGTTGTTTTTGGTTCTCGTGTGTTTCTTGGGGGAACAGTAGAAGTAGACAGGCCTTAATGTTTAGGGGGAAGTCTTTAATTCCCAGGGCGTCTATTATATCCTTAACATCCCTCCACAGCGGCTGTATGCCGCTACAGTGCCACCAGATGTGTGGTAGCGTGCCTATTTCCGTATTACACCTCCAGCATTCGGCTGGCACTGCAGGGTATATCCTATGCAGCCTATTGGGGGTCATATACCATCTATAGAGCAGCTTTCGGTGCGCCTCTATATGGGAGTAGCATTGGGTCCATTTTTTTAGGCCATTTAAGGCCAGTAACCAGTCATCCTCAGTGAGCTCAGTCCCTGCCTCTGCCTCCCAGTGAAGTTTGCATGTTATTGGCTTATGGGGTGCTAACTCTAGCCAGGCTCTATAACAGAGGGAAAGAGTCTTGGGTTTCTGCGGGGCTGTCCAGCATCGACTGGGTATTAGTCTCGCAGCTAGCGTGTGCGTTGATAATGTGGATGGAGAGGTTTGTACATGTGAGGTAATAGTGTGTTTTAGCTGCAGATATGGAAAGATGTCTCTATCCGGCACCCCCCATCTCCTTTTCATGTCTGGGAAATCCATTATAGTTTGCCCTTTGCACAGTTGTTGAATCTGGGATATACCCAGCTGTGTCCACAGGGGGATCGTGGGGTTCACTATGTGAAGCGCTTTTAGGGGGGCTTCGGGGTGGAAGTGCTTCTTCCAACCTAGGGATGTCATGAATTCGTCCCACACTTTGATCGTTGCTGCTGTGGTAGGATAAAGCTGTACGTGGGGTCCCCTCAATGCCTTTGGTGTCCATATGTGGTTGAGCAGTGTGGGGTATGTAAGCTGATCGTGTTCCATATCTACCCACTGAGTCGTGCCCCTTGGGGCATGTAGTTGTATACAGGTAGCCAGCAGGGAGGCTTTGTAGTAGAGGCCTATGTTAGGTAAACCAATGCCGCCCGTGTGTGCTGTTTTTTGTAGGAGGTGTAGAGGCAGCCTAGGTCTTTTTCCCCCCCAGATGTATGTGCTGCAGATCGTTTGCAATGACTTGTGGATTGCTGCCGGGACAGCTATAGTGAGCATTCTGAACTTGTACAGCAGTCTCGGCAGTAGCATCATTTTGTATGCATTTACTCGCCCTAACCATGAAAGGTTTGCAACCTTCCATTTAAGTGTCTCAGTTTTGCATATTTGTATGAGAGGTTTAAAGTTAAGTTTTATTATGTTGTCAATGGAAGTGGCGATTTTTACTCCTAAATATGTTAGGGATGACGTCCGCCAATCGAGCTCGTATGTGGTCTTTAAGGTTTCCACAAGCAGCCTTGGTAGGTTTATAGGTAGGGCCTGCGTTTTTTCTTGATTCAGGCGGTAATATGAGATTTTACCATAATCCGTCAAGAGTGTTAACAATGGGGGTAGGGAGCTCTCTGGTTTCGACAATGCCACAAAGATATCATCTGCAAATAAGGCTAAACAATACTCTGTTTCCCTCAGGGAGATGCCGGTTATATCTTTATGTGCTCGTATTTTCTGGGCCAGGGGTTCTAAAGAAAGGATGTAGAGCAAGGGGGACAGCGGGCATCCTTGCCGTGTCCCGTTTGTAATGTGAAAGGTTCTAGAAAGGAACCCACTATGTGAGACCCTAGCACTGGGTTGCGCGTAGAGCGCCAGTATGCCTTTGACAATTTCTTCAGGGAAATTGTATTTTTGTAGTACTCTCGTCATGTACTGCCAACTCAGCCTGTCGAAGGCCTTTTCGGCGTCCAGCGCCAGAAAAAGGCCTCCGAGTTTTCCTTTTGCCATCCCCTCCACCATATTTAGTATCTTCCTGGAATTATCAGAGCCCTGCCGGCCTCTCACGAACCCTGATTGATCATTGTGTACTAGTTTATGTATGAGTGGAGCTAATCTTTCACTAAATAGCTTTGCATAGATTTTTGCGTCGCTGTTTAGCAGCGAAATGGGCCTGAAATTCTTACACTGGTCCGTGGATTTGCCTGGCTTGGGGAGGGTGGAGACATGGGCCAGTAGCATCTCCGCTGGTAAGGAGCCCTCTCTCATGCAATAGTTAAACAGTTCTGTGAGGGGCTGTGACAAGGAACTAGAGTATGTGCGGTAGTATTTATTGGGTAGTCCATCAGGGCCTGTGGATTTATGCTGTGGGAGTGAGGAGATCACCAAGGCTACCTCTTCTGTCGTGAAAAGGGCTGCGCAGACCATCTGTGTCAGTTGGCGATAAGGTCGGGAGGTTGACTTCCGACAGGAAGGCATCTATATCGGACTTTGTGGGGCATATCGTCTGTGGGTCACTCTTTAGATTATATAGTTTTTCATAATATTGAGCAAACTCATCTACAATCCCCTGTGGGTCTAATATCTTGGCGCCCCCTGGTCCCTTGAGGGAGGCAATCCTGGAGGTTGTCGTTCTCTGTTTCAATTGTGCTGCTAGTTTTGCCCCTGCACAATTGCCGGCAGCGAAGTACTTGTGTTTGAGCCTGCGCGTGAGGAATGTAGTTTTGGCCAGTTCTATGTCTCTTAGTTGTGTTTGTAAGAGTAGTAACCTAGCGTGTGTGGACGCTGTTGGTGTGTGCTTGTTAGCGTGTGTTAATGTGGCTAGCTCAGAAAGTATAGAGGTGTATTTTTCAAGGCGCCGTTTTTTTGCATAGCTAGCGTGTTTTATGAAGCAACCCCGTATGAAAGCTTTGTGTGCTAGCCATATTTGGGTTAGGGGTGAGTCCGGAGTTTTATTCTCCTGAAAATAGTGTTTCAGTTCTTGTTCTATCTGTTTGGTTACCTCCGGGTCAGTTAATAGTTGCTCATTGAGTTTCCAGCTGCCTCTTCCTTTGTTGGGGAATTGTTCTTTAAGTGACAATGTGATAGGCGCGTGGTCTGACCACGAGATCAGACCAATGTCTGTGTGTTCTACTTTCGTGAGGGAGGAGGTGTGGAGTAAAAATCTATCTATTCTAGAATAGCTGTTATGTACTGCTGTGTGATATGTATAGTCTCTTTCTGTGGGGTGTGTAACACGCCAGGGGTCCACAAGCTTGTGTGTTGCTAGTTTGTGGCATATACGTGAGGTCAATTTGGACCTATGCTTTAGAGTTTGGTTGGCCAGTTTTGGACCTCTGGAAGAGTCTAGGTCGCTGTCTAATAGGAAATTTGTGTCACCTCCAATGATTACCTCCCCAATGCGTGTGTAGACGTCAATCCCAACAGTACATCTACAAAGTCACATTGATTAGTATTAGGTCCATATACATTAATCAGAGTATATACATTGTTATTCAGATGGCATTGTAAGATGAGGTACCTCCCTTTTTTATCCCCAATTTTTCGTATTAATAAGTTTTTTGCTTATATTTCTTGGTGATTTTTGTGGACATCGTTGCTCTGCAATGTTGTGTGTCGCTGGAGCCGTATTCGCCGGTAAAATCACGCTGTTTTCCACGCTGTGTGCACTGGCTGGCGGGAGAGCTCCGAGCTCAGGCGACCTCTCTCATCCGTCGCTAGGCCACGCCCCGATATCAACAGTAGACAACATTTTGTTGATCGAGCGTGGGAACCCATCGGCTTGGTAAGTTCAGCTGGGGTGGTCTGTGTGGCATCAGTTCCCTCCATAGGTGGGGAGGGAGTCGTGGCCCGTGAGGATTATCACTGCGTTGTTGTATGACACCAGTCATATGAGCAAGGCAGCGGCCGTCTGTCCAGCTCGTCTCCCGATTAGGCTGCAGGCTCCACAGCTTTGTGTCACCCTCATGGGGCATCAAAACTCCAGATTGTTGGGTTCACTGTAGTGCCAACAACCTCCCGCAGCTGTTAGGTGACATCAGTGCTTGGACTGTAGCGGTAAGCCCTGATTTGCATTCAAAAAGGCAAAGTCTGCAGGAGCCACTGCAGCATGCTTCTGGTCAGTATGGTGGCCAGGCCCCACCCCCCATTGATGAATTTCAACATGTCCCTGTTTTGGACGTTTCTCCCTCAATCATGGTACTGGCGTTTGTGAGTGTCTGGCCCTTGGGATAAAAGGAGTGACGGTGGTCGTGTCCCAGGACACTGGTAGGCAGGCCCGGACTGGCCATCGGGCATACCGGGCAAATGCCCGGTGGGCCGCGATGGCCGTGGGGCCGAGGCCGGCAGGGGATCTCCCCGGCCGGCCCCTGCAGGGCCAGCGCTATCCGAGCGCCGGCCCTGCATAGTGCCTCCGTGGGCCGGTGGGGAGATCAAAGATCTCCCTCACCGGCCCACAGACAGTGAGATGACTGGTGAGGGAGGGAGGGAGGACCCGGCGGAGCTCCAACAAGCAGCTCCGCCGGTCCTCTCGCGGGATTCTGAGCGTTGCCGCGGCAACGCTCAGATCTCGCGAGAGTGAACTCTAACCCGCAGGTTAAAGTTCACTCTCACCACTGGACCACCAGGGAAGGCAGCATGGCTCCCAACCCCCCAGGGAGAACTGATCTTCTCCCTCCCCCCCCTCCCAGGATAAAGGTAAGAAGGGAGGGGGGGATATAATTTTTTATTTTTTTTTTATTAGTAAAAAAAATATTTAAATTTAAATAAAAAAATACATTCACACACACAGCACCCCCCATACACAGCACCCCCCAGACACACACAGCACCCAGGCACACACAGCACCCAGACACACACAGCATCCCCCAGACACAGCACCCCCCAGACACAGCAGACACACACACCCAGACACAGCACCCCCCAGACACACAGCACCCAGACACACACAGCACCCTCACTCACACACACAGCAC
>OW240912.1:146211944-146232202 GCA_933207985.1 Pelobates cultripes
TAATAGTTGTAATGCTTAGAACTTAAGGCATATTGTATAATATTTTTAAGAAAGCAAGATGCCAAGCCATAAAAAGGATAAACTAACATGTCTTAATGAAATACATATGATATTCTCAGAGCAGAAGAATAGGCAAGACATGATGAGTGTAAGAGAGTGAGCTTAGGCTACATTAGTATGACACAAAAGTTGTGATACCACTGGGATGTTAGTAGAGTTACAAGAGATAAAGGGAGTAGGCATAAAGAACAGTATCAAACAAGATGATATCATCTTAACGGGTAGAAACCGCCATGCTGTGTCACCCAGTGCCACATGCGGGCCACAGGCGAGAGTCACAGGCGAAATAACAGAATTAAACTACGGAGTGAGTGCACCATGTCTCCACCACGGGACAGCCTGGCTGGATGTGAGGAGAGGGTGAGCTGAGCATCTTTCTAGCTATTCAGCCGATGCCCGCCAAAGGTAGAGTGTAGTCCCAGATAATGGGGTGAGCTAGTAGGCTCTGCAGCAGTGGTGTTGTCAATCCAGTGCCCACATGGCAGGGCATTTTTCTGGGTTCCTTCTGGCTGAGTCTATCTCCGCTTGTCTTGTGTGTACCTTGTTCCACTGTGGCTCGCTAACTGCACCCCTCACGAGCCGCCGGAGTGGCTCTCTCCACCACATGCACTGCCGGAGTCTTGGACCTCTGCTGTGGGGTGCAGCAAGAGGTTCCAGGCGGAAAATACCTCTGTCAGTGGACAATCTGCGGCTTGTGTCGTTGATTCTTGGAAGCAGTGCCCTGTGAGGCTTTCAGTCCAGGAGGGCAGGCAACAGGGTGAGCTTGCAGACTTGTGCCTTGAGGGGGTATCACCATCTCTGGTGTTGTGTGTCTCTGTTGTGGTTGTAGTTTAGGTAGGGAGGCTTTCCTGTGCTGGCCTAGCTTAAGACCAAAACTCTGGAAAACCTTGTCTAGGCATTGCAAGGTATGTTCCAGCAATCCAGCATGAGGGGCATCCGCCATCTTGCTTGAGAGTAGGTGTCAGGGTGCTGATCTGAGGGTAAGTGCAGCAGGAGTAGCACGGTAGAGGACAGGGATATCCCCCGCTGGCCCATAGGAGGGGAAACAGGGCACTGGTTCAACAGGCGCAGTTGTGAGCAGAGGATCGGCCGCCTCCTCCGCCCGGAGCCCACCAGTAGGCCTCAGAGACAAATCTTCCCGGTGCCGGGATTTAGTGCATACTCAAAGGGATCTTTTGATGGGCTGCAGTTTCCCATTGTGTATAGCTGGGCTACAGGCTTAAATTAGTGTAGGTCTATCAGATTTTTTTTTTTTTTTTAACCCCTGAGGATTAACTTTTATTTATTTTTTAACCCTCAGGGGTTCAATTTATTTAATTAATTCATTTAAATATTTTAAAATTATATATTTTGCTAGCTAGAGTGGGTGGGAGTTATGGGAAATTGGGGAAATTACTGTTAGTGCTGCTTACTGCTAGTTAGGGGTTAACGGTAAAACAAAAAGTTTATAATTTTTTTTTACAAGTTTAAAAAAGTTAAGAAAATTTTTAAAAAGTTAAGAAATAAAGTTTAAAAACTAGCTTAAAAAAAAAAAGGTTAAAAAGTAAAAAAAAAATACATTAAAACATGCTCATTACCACTACACCTAGGAACAAACTACAGAAAAAATGATCCCACGGTTCAAAATATGCCTTTTGAATTACCCCGGGCTGTATTCTTTAATAAATAGTATGTTTTTGTGGGTAAGTTTGAATAACCAACCAACTAAACTACTCCAAAATGGAACATGGACACAGCGTAAAACTTCAACATTAGAAAATAACAGAATGGCTGTGTCACAAATGTGCCCCTTCAACATCCACATATACCTGGCAAAGCTACATACAGGGGTATTGTTGTACTCAGATGACATAATGAGCAACATATGAAGTATTATACAGTCATAGCACACATAAGGTTTGCAAAATATACTGTGCAAACTCACATTGTGTGTCAAAAAGGCAGAAAAAAATGCTTATTAGCACTACACTTGGTACAAGCTAGCAAAAAAATTATCCCACCCTAAGGTTCAAAATATGCCTTTTGAAATACCCTGGGATGTCTCCTTTAAGAAATGGTATGCCTTTATGGGTTATTCAGATTATATAGCCTGCTAAAACACTCTCAAATGGGACATGGACACAGCGTAAAAATTCAAAGTTTGAAAAAACTGGAATGGCTGTGTCTCAAATGTTCCCCTTCAACAGCTACATATACCTGGCAAAGGTACATACGGGGGTATTGTTGTACTCAGATGACATAGCTGAGCAACATATGAAGTATTATACAGTCATTGCACACATAAGGTTTGCAAAATATACTGTGCAAACTAACTTTGTGTGTCAAAAAGTCAGAAAAAAATGCTTATTACCACTACACTTGGTACAAGCTAGCGGAAAAATGATAAGGTTTGCAAAATATACTGTGCAAACTCACTTTGTGTGTCAAAAAGGCAGGAAAAAAATGCTTATTACCACTACACTTGGTACAAGCTAGCGGAAAAATTATCCCATGCTAAGGTTCAAAATATGCCCTTTGAAATACCCTGGGATGTCTTCTTTAAGAAATTGTATGCCTTTATGGTGTAGTTGGAATATGTAGCCTGCTCAAGTGTTCCAAAGTTGGACTCGGACGCATCAAAACCCTCCATGAAAAAAAAAAAAAAAAATCACACTTAAAAACCTGAACTTGTCACATCTATTTTATAGCACTGTTACTTTACAAAATAGTGTCTAGGTCATACACTGGACATATAGTTTTACTCAGAAGATGTAACTAAGCATAATTTTTTTTTTTTTTTATGACAGTGGTACATATCAAGTGTAAGAAATACTCAGCAAAAATGCAACATATTTGTAAAAATGACATTTCCCCCCTCCCCACCACAAACATTGACATAAATTTGTGAAAATATGGTGACGAGTTAAGGCAGAATATGTGCCATATTAGATACCCTGGGGTGTCTGCTTTATCAAATGAAAGCCCTTTGTGGGGTTATTTGAACAGTCACACTGCTATAATACCCTAAAATGAGACATAGGCCCGTCAAATCCATCTATGAAAATTCTAACTATACACCCGGTTCCAAATTATTATGCAAATTCTATTTAAGTGTCACAAATATTAAATATTAGTTATCAGTTTAACTCATGAATGGCATTGTGTCTCAGGGCTCTTTTGATCACTGAAAACAATCTTGGACACTTGTGATAATTAGATTGCCAGGTGAGCCCAATTTAAGGAAAAACTACTAAAGGAGGGTGTTCCACATTATTAAGCAGAGCACCATTTTCATGAAATATGGGGAAGAAAAAGGATCTCTCTGCTGCTGAAAAAAGTGAAATAGTTCAATGCCTTGGACGAGTTATGAAAACATTAGATATTTCACGAAAACTTAAGCGTGATTATTGCACTATTAAGAGATTTGTGGCTGATTCAGTGCACAGACGGGTTCATGCAGATAAAGTCACATTGAGCAAGATTTCTGCCAGATCCATGCATCGGATCAAGAGAGCAGCTGCTAAAATACCATTACATAGCAGCAAACAAATATTTGAAGCTGCTGGTGCCTCTGGAGTCCCACGGACATCAAGGTGTAGAGTCCTCCAGAGTCTTGCAACTGTGCATAAACCTTCTATTCAGCCACCACTAACCAATGATCACAAGCAGAAACGGCTGCATTGGGCAGAAAAATACATGAAGACTAATTTTCAAACAGTCCTTTTCACTGATGAGTGCCGTGCAACCCTGGATGGTCCAGATGGATGGAGTAGTGGATGGCTGGTGGACGGCCACCCTGTTCCAAAAAGGCTGCGATGTCAGCAAGGCGGTGGAGTCATGTTTTGGGCCGGAATCATGGGAAGATAGCTGGTCGGCCCCTTTAGGGTCCCCGAAAATGTAAAGATGACCTCTGAAAAGTATGTGGAGTTTCTGACTGACCACTTTCTTCCCTGGTACAAAAGGGAAAACTATGCTTTTCGTAATAAAATCATCTTCATGCATGACAATGCACCATCTCATGCTGCAAAGAATACCTCTGCATCAATGGCTGGTATGGGGATAAAAGAAGAGAAGTCATGGTGTGGCCTCCATCCTCCCCTGACCTCAATCCTATTGAGAACCTTTGGAGCATCCTCAAGCAAAAAATCTATAAGGGTGGGAGGCAGTTTACATCCAAATAGCAGCTCTGGGATGCTATTCTGACATCTTGCAAACAAATTCAAGCAGAAACTGTCCAAAAACTCACAAGTTCAATGGATGCAAGAGTTTCGAAGCTGCTATCAAATAAGGGGTCCTATGTTAAAATGTAACATGACCTGTTAAAATGTTTAAAAAGTTGTTATAAGTTTGATTGAAATAGCTTTAGATTTCAGTAAATATGCTGCAAACACAACAAATGACAATTTTCAGTTCTTTACAACCTATAAAGTGTTTTTTCAAACTTACTCTGCATAATAATTTGGAACAGTGCATTGTAAGTTTTTAATGTTTGAAATAAATACTGTTATCATTAGGAGATTTGCTCAATAAAATTTGAATTGTACTCTTAATAGTTGATAACATGAGAATTATGCTGACTGTTATTTACATCAATTATTTAGGTAAATGAGAAAAATATAATTTGCATAATAATTTGGAACAGGGTGTAGAAACTGAAATACCCTTGACTCTTATATGACATTGTAGCTTCACAGAATAGTGCCAAATGCATACAATGGGGGTATCATTACTCAGAAGATGTAGCTGGACACAATATGGGGTTCTGTGCAGGAATAGCACACACCAGCTTTACATAATACACATTACAAAAACCTTGTTATATGTGTATATGCCAAAATAGAGAAAAAAAAACACAATTTTACTCCAGTATTTAGCAGAGATTGGTGATGAAATGGCTACGTAAAAAGTGTCAAACTAACCTTTATATAAATATATACTTTTGTGTGGCAATTTTGTTTTCTGTGATGGCTACTAAACCTACAAGAGAATCACACCAATTTCTAAAATTGTTTCACATTGAACTGTTATTTTAGTCCTTGTATTTTGAGACCTATAACTTTCAAAATAAGCTGAAATCCTATTCATATTATGTACTCTATAAATCAAGACACATAAATGAATTTATTTTGAATTACTTTTTCTAAGCTGGACATATTATACTCACGCTATTATTGCCAAAACTGTTTTTTCCCCAATTTTTTTTTTATAATTAATGATAATTTATCTATGTATATGGGACATCAAATTAATGCCCTGTTTGCCCTCTAAAAAAAACGGTATATAATATGTGTTGGTGCAATAAATGAAAGAGATGCAAATTGCATTTGAACACAAAGCAAAAAATGCAAAAATGGTTGTGTCCTCAAGGGTAAGACAAGCTTCTGAAGCTGTGTCCTTAAGGGGTTAAAAATGACATACCCGTTGGAAGCAGGAGGTAAGGGGGCTGTGGAGCGGGGCCTGACAACAGTTTATTCAGACTGAATATATTTGTGCTGTAGTAAAGAAAAAAAGGGGAGAATTATAGTAATGCAGTGTTGTATGGTGTACCTACCATTTATAATGGAAATTGGCAAGTTAACTCTTTTCCAAAGAGAAATAATGTCATTAATTCCCCTTTTTCCACTGGCAATAGATTTATCTTTTTTTAAATTTTGACAAAATGTCAGTCAGGGTGGTGCTCTAAGTGCCCCAATGGATGAGCCTCCAGTGGTTAAGGGTTTTCTGTGGCAGAGGCTGACCAAGGAGGCATGTGTGATACAAGGCACTCCCCCCCTTCACCTAGGTGACTCAGGAAGGGCAACCTCAGATCTAATAATGGCTATTGAACACATTGGCTATTATGAATGCGCTGCAAACAAAATTGATGAGACTTTCCGGTGCTGCGACATCATTGATGTGGCTTCTATTTTGTGCACTCTCTGATTGTTATCTGTTTTTGTTTCAGATTATAAACCTACACCCCAGTGTGCTATTAGAAATAAGGGACCAACACAGCCACCCTCCCCAGTGTCGGGCTCACAGCTAATATTTATGCACCTGCGTCAAAACCAAGAATATGTTCAACAAGTCATAATACTAATATCGACATACGTGCGTCAAAATTGTAATCACTTACCAGAAATAACGCACTTACAAGACATTAATCCCTTATGTTCAGATGCTTGCGTAAAAAACAAAACAAAACCTCTCAAACTGACTGAAACTCCAAGGTATTTCATATAAGCGCAATACTATTATTACTAGGTGACGCATGTGCAATACGTTTGACAGGACATGTCCACAAACAGGGCAAACCACATAAGTTCGGAGGATGGACTTTAGAGTAACAGCCACAAACCTCTGAAGATGGTGGTACTGGAATGGAGGTGAAGCGAGTATATCTTAATATTTTACATTGAACACATCATGTATCTTTGTGAGATATGTTGTATACAGGGGAGCAATTTAACCCCTTAAGGTCGGCGGGCCTGCTACGCCATCCTTGGGGACCCGGTTCTAAACGCCGACGAACGGTATACCACGTCCACACCATCCTATTTACTTACCTGCTTGCCAGCAGTCGCGATGGGGAGACTTACCTGACATCCCAGGGAGTCCCCCTGCTGCCGATCCGGCCTTCCTGGGCCATGTGATCGCAAGGTCTTTGGATGGACGGAAAAGCCGCCCATAGCAGTGCCAGCAGGGGGAGTGCCTGGAATGATTGGTAGTCTCTGTGCTGCCTGTAAAAAGTTAAAATAATGTTAAAACACAGTTTAAAATATATATATATATATATATATATACACACACACACATACACACACACACACACACTCTAAGTGTATTTTAATATATATAAATTATTTATATCAAAAATACACGTAGAATGATTATATATATATATATATATATATTTGTGTGTGTAATTTCGTTATAACTGTATTCTGATAGTAATACATATATATTGGATATCAAAATACACTTAGAACTAAATAATAGGCATGTGCATGGGGCAAATTTTCGGTTCGGTTCGGCATTCCGAAATTCTGGATTTTCGCAATTCGGGACCTCGGCAATTCTGCACTTCAACACTTCAGAAATTCAGCAACTTTGGCACTTCGGAATTTCGGGACTTCTATTGCAGCCGCTTAGTAGGTAACTCCCTAATTCCCACGGTATTAGGGAGTTATCTACCAAAAGGCTGAAAGACCTAAATTGGTCTTTCAGCCAAATTTACTAATATTAAGTAAAGATTGCTTAGTATTAGTAAATTTTGCCCCTACTCACTATACCGCGAGTAGGGGCATGTCTAGTAAACAGTGAGCAGCCTGTGGCTGCTCACTGTTTACAAAAAAAAAAAAAAAATTGCTCAGGGCTGGGGGCCGGGGGTGAGGATAATAGGTCCCCCCCATCATTTTACTTTAGGGCCCCCACCTGCCGCTCAGGGGTGGGGGCCCTAAAGTAAAATGATGGGGGGGGACCTATTGCCCTCTCCTCCGACCCCACCTCTGAGCGGCAGGTGGGGGCTCTAAATTGGAATAAGGGGGGGGCCTAATGTCCTCCCCCCTGGCGCCCACCCCTGAGCGGCGGGTGGAGGCCCTAAATACCAATAGGGGGGGCAACCTATTGTCCTACCCCTGGCCCCCACCCCTGAGCGGCGTGTGGGGGCCCTAAAAAAAAAAATGCCCCCCCAAGTGACTAGGGGTCCCCAAACCCCTAGTCACCCCCTCCAACCCAAAAAAAACCAAAAATATCCCCCTACCTACCCCCCTCACCCTAAAAATAATGAGGGGGGGACCTTTAAGTATCTGTAAAAAAAAAATAAAAAACACAACAAAAAAAACAAAACAAAAAAAACCAAAAAAACTTACCATTCAATGTTTTCTTTCTTCTAAAATTTTCTTTTTTTCAGCCCAAAAAAGGCCAAATTGGGAGGTGGTGACTAGGGGTTTGGGGACCCCTAGTCACCTGGGAGGGAGGGTTATCATTTTTTTTTTAGGACCCCCACCTGCCGCTCAGGGGTGGGGGTGAGGACAATAGGTCCCCCCCCCATTATTTTACATTAGGGTCCCCACCCACCGCTCAGGGGTGGGGGCAATAGGTCCCTTTTTTTTTTTTTTTTACAGTAAGCAGCCACAGGCTGCTCACTGTTTAATAGACATGCCCCTACTCTTGGTATAGCGAGTAGGGGTATAATTTACTAAGTAATCTTTACTTAGTATTAGTAAATTTGGCTGAAAGACCAATTCAGGTCTTTTAGTAGATAGCTCCCTAATATCGTGGGAATTAGGGAGTTATCTACTTATTCATTCCTGTCATTACAGGCTAAGTAATTTTATATGAATGTATGTTACTTGATTGTTGTAAGTGTTGCAAATGCTTACAGCTGAATCCTGGCTATGTTTGTATACTTTTTATTTAAAATTGCATACAGTGTAACATTCTTCTTCTTTCACTGAGTAAGTATATTAGTACTTAGGCAATACTGTGCTTCGGAACTTCGGCTACCTCTGCAATTCGGCACTTCAGTAATTCGGACATTCGGAAGTACCGGAATGTCCAAATTGCCAGAAATGAATTGCACATGTCTCCGAAATAATAATAATAATAAATATATAAATTTTTACATACATACATACATACACACACACACACACACAGCTCCCTGCCACTTCCTAAGCCCCCCATGTCCTCCCTCACTCTATGGGGGTCAAAATGACCCCCATAATAGCATAAGGGAGATTAAAATCTCCCGAATGCCCCTACTCGCTATGCCTGTGGCTGCTCATTGTTAAAAAAACAAAAAACAAAAACCCTAGTACCCCCCTCCCGAGCCTCCACCTGTGCAGTGCGAGTGGGGGCTATTAAACTGAAGGGGGGACCTAGAGCCCCCACCCCTGAGCAGTGGGTGGGGGTAACTAAATAAGAATGTGGGGGAGACCTATTGTCCCGTCCCCCCTGCCCCCACCCATGACCGGTGAGTGGGGGCTCTAAATGAGAATATGGGGAGGGGAACTATTGTCCTCACCCCCGGTCCCACCCCTGACCAGCGGGTTGGGGCCATAAATAACAATAAGGGGGGAATCTATTGTACTCTCCCGCGGCCCCGACCCCTGAGCGGCGGGTGGGGACCCTAAAGGAGAATGGAGGGGGGGACCTATTGCCCCACCTCTGAGTAGCGGGTGGGGGCCATAAAAACAATGAGGGGGGACCTATTGTCCTCCGCCCCAGCCTCCACCCCTGAGCGGCGGGTAGGGGCCCTAAATGAAAATTTCCATCCCCCCAAGGTGACTAGGGGTCCAATAGCTACGAGTCACCCCACCCAAAACAAAAATGAATAATCCTCTACCTACTCCCCTCATCCTAACAATAGTGAGGGGGAATAAAAGAACTAAGTACCTGTAAAAAATAAAAAAAAATAAAAAAAAATTACCATTTGATGTCTTCTTTTTTCTAAAATCTTCATTTTTCAGTCCCAAAAAAGGCCAAATAAAAACCAAAATACTCGTCGAAAAAATAATATAAAAAACTGAGCGCAAAAAAAAAAAAATCCAATGAAAGAGAAAAAAACCTGAAGCTAAAAAAAATTAATCCATCTTCACCCAGCGAGGGCACGGTGCAGACTGAGCTCCGCAGGGCAGGGAAAGGTTTATAAAGCCGGGGGGGGGAGGGAGGACAATAGGTCCCCCCCTCATTGTTTTTATAGCCCCCACCTGTTGTTTAGAGGTGGGGGCGGGGGGGGCAGGACAATAGGCCCGCCCCCTCATTCTCATTTAGGGTCCCCATCCGCCGCTCAGCGGTGGGGGCCAAACAATAGGTTCCCCCCATTTTTTTGGGCCCCCACCCGCCACTCAGGGTGGGGGCCGGGGTGAGGACAATATGACCCCCCCCCTCATTCTCCTTTAGGGCCCCCACCCGCCGCTCAGGGGTGGGGGCCGGGGGCAGGACAATAGATCCCACCCCCTTATTGTTTTTATGGCCCCCACCCGCCGCTCAGGGTGGGGGCTGGGGTGAGGACAATACGTCTCCCCCCCAATTCTCCTTTAGGGCCCCCACCCACCGCTCAGGGGTGGGGGCCGGAGGAAGGACAATAGCCCCCCCTCATTGTTTTTATGGCCCCAACCCGCCGGTCAGGGGTGAGGTCCCCCCCCACACTCTCATTTAGGGCCCCCATACGCGGCTGAGGGGTGAGGGCTCTAGGTCCCCCCTTAAGTTTAATATCCCCCACCCGTGCGGCACGGGTGGGGGCTACTAGGGTTTTGTTTTTTTTAACCGTGAGCAGCCAGAGGCTGCTCACTGTTTACTAGACATACTCTTACTCGCGGCATAGCGAGTAGGGGCAGAATTTATAATACTAAGTAATCTTTACTTAGTATTAGTACATTTGGCTGAAATGGGAATTAGGGAGCTATCTATTAAGCGGCTGCAAGATGCAGCCGCGGCACAAATGGGATCGGAGTTTCATTCATTTGAATGAAATTCCGAAACGAACAAAGTCTCGAATTGCGTCCTAACATGAATGAACAAAACTGTTCTCATTCTGTTAGGACGCAATTCAGTAGTTTCGCCAGCGTTCTAAGTGACAGGAAGCATCGCGGAACAGGGAGGAAAGCTAAGAATTATGGGAAAATTTCACTGACCACCGGAAATGAAGCACACTTTGCTCCTCTGCTGGTCAGAGATGGTCAGGCGTAGGACACCTCCATAAGACCAACAGTCCCTACTTTGTCTTATGTTTTAAAGAAAACTAGAGCAGACAGGAAGAAATGAAGAACAGATCCTGACAGTTATATATTTTTATGTATTTTATTGTCTTTTGTTACCATGTGTTCAATGGAGTTTTTCCTCTGTCCTTGGAGATAATTGGATTACTTCCCAATTATCTCCAGGATAGAAGACTCTGTGGAACTGGTTTTGGGCAGAAAAGCCATGCTTCCTTTGGTCACAAAGGACTTCGATCTATCTTTTGAACCACTGGACCAATTTGGATGATTTTGACATATGTTTGTATTTGGAGTATGCGGATTCTGAAAATGTATGTGAATGTGATGTATACTTTTAAAGTTAAGAATAATGTGGAAAAACCATTTCTCTGCCTGTGATAATTACATTAACCCATTGTGTAAGGTAATTGTATCACAGGCAGAGGGCAGGATTTTGTGTGGGAGTGTCTGAGTGTATTGTACGTGTTTAATGGTTGCTTTACAAAACCCTGTGGGTGGTACTAATGTGTAAGAATGTGTGTATACGAACCATAAACCCACAGCTCTGTCTGATCACTGCTTGACCCTCAACACGGAGCTTTGTCTTGTTCTTGGGGGGGGGGGATTTATTGTATGCTGTTCCAGTTCGACTGATAGGTGTAAACCTTTCGTATGGTTTTTCTTATTCGGCTGTTTACAGCATTCGTATGGTTCCGGTTCGGCTGTTTAATGCATTCATGTACAGGTTTTTGAGTGTAATGGAAAGTTACAGGGTTAAATACAGTGCTAGCAAATTAAATTCTCTGGACTTTCAGCCTGGGTTGTCAGGCAGGTCCCTCAAATTGCAATCAATAAAATTACTTAATTATGTAAAAATATTACATAAATATGCATGTAGAATTGAAATATATATACATATTTATATATTTAAAGTCTGTGTATATTTATGAAATTATTTATGTAATTATGTATAGGTATATAAATATTTTGTATTATTTCTATTTATATATACACACACACAAAAATTTTTCCCAAGTGTATTTTGAGATAGATATATATATATTTTTTTTAATATTTAGTTTTTATTAACCCCTTAAGGACAGACCTTCAGAAGCTTGTCTTTCACTTAATGACAACAGCATTTTTTTATTTTTTTGCTGTTTGCGTTCAACTGCAATTTGCATTTTACTAATTTATTGAACTGACAGATATTATATATCGTTTTTTTAAAGGACAGAAAGAGCTTTAATTTGATGTAACACATATATAAATGCTTATTATATAAAAAAAAATACAGAAAAATGCAAATAAAATGAATTTTTTACAGTTTTTGTAGTAATAATGTGTGCATAATTAGTGCAGGTTAAGGAAAGTAATTAAAATTTAGTTGTTCTGATTTACAGAATATATAATGTGTCTGGGATTTTAAGGTTTTTTTCGTAGTTACAGGTCACAAAGCACAAGGAGTAAAAATAAACTTTTACTGTGGAGGAATTTTAGAATTTGATATGTTTGTCTTGTAATCTTAATAGCCATAAAAGAAAACAATATTGCCACACAAAAGTATATATTGTGACCTTTAAGGGTAAAGCAACACAGTCCTCGAGGTCACACATTTAGGCTGGAAGAAAGGAGATTTCATCTAAGGCAAAGAAAAGGTTTTTTTACAGTAAGAACAATAAGGATATAGAATTCTCTGCCTGAAGAGGTGGTTTTGTCAGAGTCGATACAGATGTTTAAACTGAAATTGGATAAATACTTACAAAAACATAACATACAGGGATATAATTTCTAATTAGTGGGGTAATAGCTGCTTGATCCAAGGAGACATCTGACTGCTATTTTGGGGTCAAGAAGGAATTTTTTCCTAGTTTGTGGCAAAATTGGAAGTGCTTCAGACCTTGTTTTGGATCAACAGCAACAACATTTGTGAGGAAGGCTGAACTTGATGGACGCAAGTCTCTTTTCAGCTATGTAACAGGTACAGAACAACAGTCTCTTATGCAAAAATAGTGTGGTTTATTTACATCATGCACAAAAATCCACGCAGCAATCCGTTTGTTCAAAACTTCAGCAAAACAGAAAGGAAAGTCTACAAACAAAATTCTAGCTCAACTTTGAGCACTAACTAAACATAAACAAATGTCCCTTACTAAACCAGGGTAATAAACTACACAATTCAACAAAATAAACAATGGTTTCACTAACCTTTAGCAATGTTTGGTGCTGCTCAGCACAGACCTGCTCTCTCTGCAGGTCAGATTGTATCTCCCCCTTTCTGCTCTGAGACCTGCTAATTAAAGCCTCAGCAGTTGCTAATTGGGAAGGTGAATGAGTACAGGCTATGGGGGAGTCTGGGTCCTAAATACCTTCCTTCTATTACCCTCCCATAGATTCTGTCACAATATTTATATAAAGTAGACATCACAGGCTATTTACCTAGGGTTGTTTTGACACTTTCTGCGGAGCCATTTCACCGCCAACATCTGTGTTGTGTTTTTTTGGGGGGTTTTGGCACACAAACTTATAACTCTTATAACTCTCATGTGTATTTTGTAAAGCTGGTGTGTGCTATTCCTGTACAAAGTTTTATTTTGTGTTCAGTTACATCTGCTGAGTAAAATGACACCCCCATTGTATGTCTTTGGCACTATTTCGTGAAGTTACAGTGCCATATAGTAGGCCTGTTCTTTTCAGTATTCACAGTAGAATTTTGAGAGATGGATTTAATGAGCCTAGGCTTCCATTTGGGGTATTATAACAGTTTGACTGTTCAAAAAAGCCCACAAAGGCCTACCATTTGTCAAAGTAGACACTCCAGGGTATCTCATAAGGTGCATATTGTGCCTTAAGATGCCCCCATTTTTTCACCAATATATGCCAAAGTATGTGGTAAAAAATAATTTTGTGCGTTTTTTACATATGGATTGCATTTTTGCTGGGCATTTTGTATATTTCACATGTGCCACTAAGTTCAAACCCCCCACATTATGCTCAGCTAAGTCTTCTGAGTAAAATGACACCCCCATTGTATGTCTTTGGCACTATTTTGTGAAGCTACAGTGCCATATAGGAGACCTGTCCTTTTCAGTATTCACAGTAGAATTTTGAGAGATGGATTTAATGAGCCTATGCTTCCATTTGGGGCATTATACCAGTTTAACTGTTCAAAAAAAACCCACAAAGGCATACCATTTGTAAAAGAAGACACTCCAGGGTATCTCATAAGGTGCATATTGTGTCTTAACATGCCCCTGTTTTTTCACCAATATATGCTAAAGTATGTGATAAAAAATAATTTTGTGCGTTTTTTACATATGGATTGCATTTTTGCTGGGCATTTTGTATATTTCACATCTGCCACTAAGTTCAAACCCCCCACATTATGCTCAGCTAAGTCTTCTGAGTAAAATGACACCCCCATTGTATGTCTTTGGCACTATTTTGTGAAGCTACAGTGCCATATAGGAGACCTGTCCTTTTCAGTATTCACAGTAGAATTTTGAGAGACGGATTTAATGAGCCTATGCTTCCATTTGGGGTATTATACCAGTTTAACTGTTCAAAAAAAAACCACAAAGGCCTACCATTTGTAAAAGTAGACACTCCAGGGTATCTCATAAGGTGCATATTGTGCCTTAACATGCCCCCATTTTTTCACCAATATATGCTAAAGTATGTGATAAAAAATAATTTTGTGCGTTTTTTACATATGGATTGCATTTTTGCTGGGCATTTTGTATATTTCACATGTGCCACTAAGTTCAAACCCCCCAAATTATGCTCAGCTAAGTCTTCTGAGTAAAAAGACACCCCCAATGAATGTCTTTGGCACTATTTCGTAAAGCTACAGTGCCATATAGGAGACCAAGCCATATCAGTTTTTACCGAACTTTGAATTTTGACGCCGGGCCTATGTGCAATTTCCAAGCATCTTAGCAGGGTTTAAATTCAAACTACCCCACAAAGGCCTACCATTTCTTAAAGTAGACACCCCAGGGTATTTCAAAAGGTATATTTTGAACCTTAGCGTGGGATCATTTTTCCGCTAGCTTGTACCAAGTGTAGTGGTAATAAGTGTTTTTTCTGCCTTTTTGACACACAAAGTGAGTTTGCACAGTATATTTTGCAAACCTTATGTGTGCTATTAGTGTATTATACTTCATATGTTGCTCAGCTATGTCGGCTGAGTACAGCAATACCCCCGTATGTACCTTTGCCAGGTATATGTGGACATCGGAGGGGCACATTTGGGACACAGCCATTCCAGTTTTATTCAAACTTTTACATTTTTACACTGTGCCCATGTCCCATTATAGAGTATTTTACCAGGCTATATAATCCAAATACCCCATAAAGCCATACCATTTCTTAAAGAAGACATCCCAGGGTATTTCAAAAGGCATATTTTGAACCTTAGCATGGGATCCTTTTTATGCTAGCTTGTACCAAGTGTAGTGGTGATAAGTGTTTTTTCTGCCTTTTTGACACACAAAGTAAGTTTGCACAGTATATTTTGCAAACCTTATGTGTGCTACGACTGTATAATACTTCATATGTTGCTCAGCTATGTCGTCTGAGTACAGCAATACCACCGTATGTAAACACAAAGATAAAGCACCGCACTTACAGCAGCAGTGGCTTAGTATCCAACAGCTTAAAATACATAGTAAAAACAAAGAAAACGTTACCTGCGCTCTGGCCTAAATCCCCATGTGCTTTTAAACAAAAATGGAGGCTCTTTGGTTTTATTCTAATGGCCATTTGAATATATAAGCTCATCTGCCACGTCAAGGCAAGCCTCAATAGGTGTACCTTTGCCAGGTATATGTGGATGTTGAAGGGGCGCATTTGAGACGCAGCCATTCAGTTTTTTTCTAACTTTGACGTTTTACGCTGTGTCCATGTTCCAATTTGGAGTAGTTTAGACGGTTGGTTATTGAAACTTCCCCACAAACACATACTATTTATTAAAGAATACACCCTGGGGTAATTCAAAAGGCATATTTTGAACCTTATCGTGGGATCATTTTGTCTCTAGTTTGTTCCAGGTGTAGTGGTAATGAGCGTTTTTAAATGTATTTTTTTACTTTTTGAAACTTTTTTTACTTTTAAAAACTAGTTTTGAAACTTTTGTTTTGCTTATTCATTTTTTAAAAACTTTCCTAAACTTTCTTAAAACTTTGTTTTACAGATTGAACATTTTTCTAAGCTTTTTTTTTTTTTACCGTTAACCCCTAACTAGCTGTAAACGGCACTAACAGTAAATTCCCCATTTTCCCATAACTCCCACCCACCCCAGCTAGCAAAATTTATAATTATAAAATATTTAAATTAATTAAGTAAATTGAACCCCTGAGGGTTAAAAAAACAAATAAAAGTTAATCCTCATGGGTTAAAAAAATTAGATCACAGATCACAGTATAATACTGTGATCTGTATTTTGATCACTGTAGGCAGTGATCGACTGGCAGGGAAGGAGTTAATTTTTATTTGGACTGGGTAAAGGGGGTGTTTTTTTTACTTAAACGTTATTAAAACTTTTTTTAGCTTAATTTTTATCTTTTTAAAGTTTATTTTAAAACTTTTTTTTACTTTAACACCTAGTTAGCCTAATACCAAATCCCCCAATTCCCCACTAACTTCCACCCACCCCAGCTAGCTAAATATATAATTTTAAAATATTTTAATTAATTAAATTTAACCCCTGAGGGTTAAAAAAAAAAAAAAAAATTAACCCTGAGGAGTTAAAAAAAAGAAAATCAGATGACAGTAAAATGTAATCCCTGCCAATTGATCACTGTAGTCAGTGATCAATTGGCAGGGAAGGGGTTAATTTTTTATTAAAATGAGTAAAGGGGGGTGGGATTTTAAATTAACTTTATTTATTTTTTTTACACAGGGGGCAGGATCAGCACTGTTCTGGCTCCCTGCACTTCACACAGAGCCAGGAAGTGCAGGGAGACGAAAGGTGAGTATGTGCTGGGGCAGCACTATCGGGTGCTCCCGGTCTGCCTCTAATACAGAGGCAGACCGGAGCACCATTAACCCCGCAATCCAGGGTTAATTTTAACGGGTGACGGATGAGGTCCGTCACTCGTCGTTATGGCAATCCCCTGAGTGACGGACCTCTTCTCCTTCTCTCCGGCTGAATGTGCATGTGTGGCAGGAGCCGCGCGCGCATTCAGCCAGTCCATAGGAAAGCATTTACAATGCTTTCCTATGGACGCTGGCGTCTTCTCACTGTGAAAATCAAACTGCTAGGTTTATAGAAGAAAGGGTTAACCCTAGCTGGACCTGGCACCCAGACCACTTCATTAAGCTGAAGTGGTCTGGGTGCCTATAGTGGTCCTTTAAGGTATAAAAATTAGTTTTTCTTAAAGGACCTCTATAGTGCCCTGAGGGTGCCCCCACCCTCAGGGTCCCCCTCCCGCCTGGCTCTGGAAAGGGGAAAAGGGGTAAAACTTACCTTTTTCTAGCGCTGGGCGGGGAGCTCTCTGCCTCCGATCCTCCTCCATCGGCTGAACGCACACGCGCGGCAAGAGCTGCGCGCACATTCAGCCGGTCGCATAGGAAAGCATTATCAATGCTTTCCTATGGACGCTTTTATGTTCTCACTGATTTTCACAGTGAGAATCACGCAAGCGCCTCTAGCAGCTGTCAATGAGACAGCCACTAGAGGATTTGGGGGAAGGCTTAACCCATTTATAAACATAGCAGTTTCTCTGAAACTGCTATGTTTATAAAAAAAAATGGGTTAACCCTAGTTGGACCAGGCACCCAGACCACTTCATTAAGCTGAAGTGGTCTGGGTGCTTATAGTGGTCCTTTAAGAGAGACAGAAAGAGAATAAAAGCTGGAGAGGCAATGTTAAACTAAGAATGTTAAGTTTAAACATTTCAGAACTTTCGTTGCCAGTTTCCATTTAACATGAGAACATTTTGTAAATACCATGTAATATTCTGTAAATCGAACATTCAATCAGAAGACAAATAGTGAACTAAAAGACATTCCTTTATCTTGATTACGTTAAACAACCCTAGTAAACAATTTCAATTTACCGCGTGAAACTGCAATTGCCTATAATGTAAACGAACGTCACTTCCTCAAATCTACCCGAATCAACCCGGAAACGAACTGTTCTGAAACGCAGAGCTCTCCCGGTGGAACGCACGTCGCAATGCTATCGCAGGCAAGATTATAGAACGAATGGACGTTCGTTCAGAACGCGTCATTTCCGGTGGAAATGACCGCGTGGAATACAAGCTAAGGAAAAAAAACATGCCGTCACGGCGGATCTGATAACTGGGTCTACAGCCTCGCCACCCGCTAGGTACATTGCAACTAATGAGAACGGGGGGAGGGCTTTTGTGTGACCAATGTAAATACAGTTCTGTGTTTAGTCAGACCTGCAATATAAAAACGGGCTCCTGTTAATGTGTGCAGTAATTCTCTTATCGAATGTTTGTTTTGCCAAACCACCTTCCACTGGAGGCCTGAGAGGGGCCCCAGCCGACAGAGGGATTATAACTCATAATAAGGATAACATTGTGAGGAATAGATCTGGAATGCCATGAAAATATAATAATTCCATAACAAGGGGGAAATGGACATCAGTCTCTTGTAGGGACATGATGTGCAAGAAGTGACCTCTACATTGTTTAGCTAATGTAGCTAACACATTAAACGAAAGGTCATAATGACAGGCAGTTACTGCAACAGACAAACCTCTCCCCGGCCTCCCATAAGCCCTTGTCCTGTAGCATTTTACCGAATATGCAGCTAAAGGAGCACACCATTGAAAGATATAGATATAGATATATATATATATAAAAAAAATTAACAACTTAGTAGATATAGTCATACTAGATATTTTCCTTGCAAGTTTTTTTTTTTAGGGGTATATGAAAAAAAAAAAAAAACTTGCAAAATCCATCCTCTATTTCTTCAGCATGCAAGGAAAATGTATATTTGTCAAATCCAAAGGAAAGTGCTAAAATAAAAACCATGAATAAAATGTAATTAGGGATTATCGGTCTGGCCGATATAATCGGCCGATATTTGGTATTTTCGGCAATATCGGTGTCGGCCAATTCAGATACCGATATTGCCGATAATATATAACAGGACCGCTGGGCCCATTACAAGCCCGGCGGTACTATTGGGGGCCAGCAGCAAGCACTGACTTACCTTGCATGCAGCTCCAGCAGCTCCCTGTGTAAATCTCGCTAGACCCGCGGCCGCAGAGCGTTGCCACGGGTTACCATGGCAACGCTCCGCGCGGCACTAAGAGCCGCGAGATTTACACAGGGAGCTGCTGGAGCTGCTTGCAAGGTAAGTCAGTGCTTGCTGCTGCTGAGCCACCACTGTACTTAACAAGCCACTGGACCACCAGGGAATACTATATCCCCCTCCCTGGTAAGAAGCAGGGAGGGGGGACTAAACAAAAAATAAAAAAAAAAACATTTAAATATTAAAATAAAAAATTACACAAATTACATCACTACACAAACACACACACACTACACAAACACACACTGCACACACTCTGCATTACATACACACTACACAAATACACACTACACAAACACACACTGAGGGGGGACTAAACAAAAAAAACCCATTTATATTAAAAAAAATATTAAAGTAAAAAATTACAAAAATTACATCACTACACAAACACATACTGCATTACATACACACACTACACAGACAGACACACTACACACACACCACAAACACACACTGCACACATACTGCATTACATACACACTACACAGACACACACACTGCATTACATACACACACTACACACACACCACAAACACACACTGCACACATACTGCATTACATACACACACACTGCATTACATACACACACACTGCATTACATACACACTACACAAACACACTACACACACACTGCATTACATACACACTACACAAACACACACTGCATTACATACACACACTACATTACATACATACACATACACACTACACAAACACACACTGCATTATACACACACACTACATAAACACACTGCATTATATACACACTACATTCATTATACACACACTACACAAACACACACTCTGCATCCACTACACACACACACACACAAACACACACAGTTCCCCTGTCTAAACACACTTCATCCACTACATGTGGCATGTATATTTTGTGCATTTACCTTTCGAATTAGTTTATTTATTCAAAATAGTAAATGTACAGAATATCGGCAAGATATCGGCTATCGGCCTGAAAGTTCGCAGATTATCGGTATCGGCTCTAAAAAATCAATATCGGTCGATCCCTAATTGTTATATTATCTCCATTTATATAGCGCCAACAGATTCTGTAGCGCTTTACAATATTATGAGAGGGGGGATTTAACTGTAAATAGGACAATTACAAGAAAACTTATAGGAACGATAGATTGAAGAGGACCCTGCTCAAACAAGCTTAACATCTATAGGAGGTGGGATATAAACACTCCAACTCCCATCATCCATGTATGCCCAGTTCTTAATCAC
>OW240912.1:146254391-146325739 GCA_933207985.1 Pelobates cultripes
ATGGTTCCTGTGAAAAACACTCATGTTCTTAAGACAAGTGCTTACCAACCATTTATCTTTGACTAATCTAGCATGTTCTAAGGCATTATCATCCTTTTTTGACATAGTTACTTGACATGTTTAAGAGCCATGTTTAATGTACTCTATTCCACACAGAGCATTGGTGGAATCCTACATGAAAGGTTTTCCTTTACATTGGAAGTTGTCTTTGAATTTTACACAGTCATTCAAAATGGGTATCGATTACCAATCTGGAACCCACGATTGCAAAGCCAAAACATTAGGGGTTTGAATTTTAACGTGGATATCCTCCTTCCATGTACCGACATTCTAAATTGTTTTCATTTGAAAAATGTTTCTGGGTACGACATATGGAATGGCCAATAAAAAGCAAATCTCCATTTGTTCAGGGTCAATTAAGAGAGGGAGCGCACTCCCCGTATCGTAGGCCAAGTTTAATTGCAAGGGTTCAATTGTTTCCCCATCCACATTAGCCAGCAAAATTGGGTGAGGCAGGAAAAAAAGTTCACATTTAATCAAATCGTGACTTAGGTGCAACTCAAGGGACTTGGCAACTAATTCTGAATGCACATTGGTTGCAGCAACTGTGCTTTCCACAACAGTTAAAACATCTTGAAGTGATTTTTGTTGGTGTTTTAAATCCTGGAGTCTCCTAGATCAGGATGCCGGAGGATGGTCCTCTCTTTGTAATCAGATCGGTCCGTAGCTCTTGGCACAGGAGCATGCCACATCGTTCTTAGTCATCTTTAGACAGGTACGGATCAGGAGCACGTCTTAGACTTATCTACTAATGATTCAAAGTTCATTTAGTAAACAAACTAAGAACAGTGTGACATCATTTGACCTGGGAGTACACATTATTCACAAATAATCATTATGCATTTATTTACACTATTGTCTATCTATATATATATATCTATATATAGATCTTCATCCCTAACTATGTTTCTGACTGATTTAAGTGATTTGCTTATAGCAATTAAACAAGCTATAAACCTATTTAGAAATATAGTTACTGGATGGCATGGAAATGGTTAGTAACATGAACATTAATGTTATCATGACACATAGCACCATTTCACATCATACGTTACCACATAGATCAATCACTCTTTCAAGTTAGTTTTTTATCCTTCTGCATCCGAATCGACATCTACAATCCTTAGTTGAGATTTAGGTTGACAAGCATGCAACTGGTTAGCGTGGACTCACTTTTCAATAAAATCACCATCTTTAGGAATTTTTATCTTATACGCTACTGGGGAGATTTTATCAGTGATGACATATGGTCCCTCCCAAGAAGGTAAAAATGTATTTTCCTTGGCCTGGTTTCACACAAAGTTGTACAGATAAACTTGATCTGTAATCTCATATTCCCTTTTAGTGGTTTTTAAATCGTAATAGGTCTTAACAACTTTTTCGAGATTCTTTTGTGCAAAAGCAAACGCATGCTTTAAATGCTTGCGCAAATTATCAGTGTATTGATGTGTAGTGGCAGCGTTAATCAAATTGTGATCTGATGTGAGGTATAGTAAATGTTGTGGTAAAACCATTTTTCTTCCAGTCTTTAATTGGAACGGTGACAATTTGGTAACAGTGCTATGTGTAGCTCTAATCGCTATTAAAACTAAGGGCAATTTATAGCGGGACTTTTCAGTTGCAACTAAACGGTTTAAAGCTTGTTTAAACATAAATATAAAAAATGTGCATGTTCCTCAAATGTCACTTCAAGTTTTAAACATATTGTACTGAAGCTTGTCCATGATTCTGTGACTTATAAAAAGTTTGTTTGTAATTTTCATAAATGCACAACCAAAATAAAGATTTAAAAAAAAAAAAAAAAAAAACTAAGGGCAATTTAATGTCCCAGTCTTTCCCAGACTCTTTAACATACTTTTTAAGAATGTTAACGGTTGACTGGTTATATCGCTCACAGAAGGATGCAGGTTTATATTCCCTGATGGGCACTTCTGGGGCGACCATGTCTGGCCGTCTGGATGACACAGTGAGAACTTGTCTTATCTTTTTTCACAGATGTATTTACATCGGTTCTTAAAGCCAGGCTGACATGGCAAAACACTGAGAAAAACATCTTGTTTTTCTTCATTTCAGGCACCTCATGGCATATTAGCTAAATTGCGTTTTTGCCATTATGCATGTATTAGTTTTTTCCCACAGTTTATATATTTCCTTTCCTACACAATATCTCTGACAAAATACAGCTTTAAATTTTAAAGTCACCTAACTCAGCAAACAAATATGGGGATCCAGTTGACAGCAGGGCCAAATCGTGTTAAGCCCACCATTATGCCACAGTACCCCAATAAGTGTGGGTCCTATGCTAATTATAACATAAAAGACAAATAAATGGTACCAGTTGTAAATGAGCTAAAGTCTATTTAATTAATTTAAATGCACTTTAGTTAATTTGGCACTAGAACTATTTTATTTGTCACAGCCCCATACACAGCAAAGTGTTCTTACACCTTTTTATCATGGCCAGTAATAAGTTTTTCAGCAATTTGAGCTACAGTTACTCTTCTTTGTGATCTTCAAAGTTGCACTGCATGTATACCATTCAACATTTGTAGATATGAATTCTGGAAGGTGAGGGATGTTTCCTCTGCAGAATAATATTTAAAACTATTTTCTGTGTATTTCAATTACTTTTGTTTTTTCACAGAAAGAGAAAAATGAGAAAACACTGGAAATAAAGGAAGAGCTAAAGTATTGGCAGAAACTTAGACATGATCTTGAGAGAGCAAGGTTGCTAACAGAACTCATCCGCAAGAGAGAGAAGCTTAAGAGGGAGCAAGTGAGCAATATTTTGTTTGTTTTTTTTAAATGCAATTTTAGAAAAAAATATATTACGTTATTAATACTTACGTCATTTAATAGATTAGGATAATGATAATTTTGATATTGTTAGAAAGTACTTTTCGGGAAATATTGTTTTTAATAGAAATAGCTCCACTACTCTGGGTAGTAACGATGGACACTATTCAGTCAAATAAGGAAACTATTATATCCTTCCGTTGTTGCAGTAATATTAAAAGTAGTGAGCATTCATGAAGCGTTAAGTGATTATTCCACTTCAACTTGGTTAAACACACAGTTGAGAAAATTCTTAAAGGGACGCTATAACCACCAGAACAACTAGAGCTTAATGTAGTTGTTTTGGTGAGTATAGCATTACCCTGCAGGCTTTTTGCAGTAAACACTGACTTTTCAGAGAAAAGGATTATTTGGCTGCGATCATTACTTCTGATGATGTCAGCCAAGGAGGCAGATCTTGGCAGAGCCAGCACCAGCAGACTGGAAAAAAGGTAAGATTTTACTATATTTAGGGAGGCCATGGGAACTAGATAGTGTTTTAAACACTATATTGTCAGGAATATAGTGTTCCTTTATTGCAAACTTAAAGGAACACTATAGTCACCTAAATTACTTAAGCTAAATAAATCAGTTTTAGTGTATAGATCATTCCCCTGCAATTTCACTGCTCAATTCACTGTCATTTAGGAGTTAAATCCCTTTGTTTCTGTTAATGCAGCCCTAGCCACACCTCCCCTGGCTATGATTGACAGAGCCTGCATGAAAAAAAAATCTGGTTTCACTTTCAAACAGATGTAATTTACCTTAAATAATTGTATCTCAATCTCTAAATTGAACTTTAATCACATACAGGAGGCTCTTGCAGGGTCTAGCAAGCTATTAACATAGCAGGGGATAAGATAATCTTAATTAAACAGAACTTGCAATAAAGAAAGCCTAAATAGGGCTCTCTTTACAGGAAGTGTTTATGGAAGGCTGTGCAAGTCACATGCAGGGAGGTGTGACTAGGGTTCATAAACAAAGGGATTTAACTCCTAAATGGCAGAGGATTGAGCAGTGAGGCTGCAGGGGCATGTTATATACACCAAAACTGCTTCATTAAGCTAAAGTTGTTCAGGTGACTATAGTGTCCCTTTAAATCGTATTAGAGTGCTCACACTTAAAATGTCCCATTGAAAGAAGGTCAGTACTCAGAAAATATAATATTGTAGAATAGGAACTTTGGTACCTTACATAATCTAACAATATTTCCAAACATCCAGCCTCCATAGTCATGACATAAGTAACACAGCAGGATTGACCCATCTAATAGTAGTTTTCTTCCGTTTTTCACATTCAGTGACACTTGAAGACATGGGGACACAGACACCAGGAACACAGACACTTGAGACACTGGCTGGGGGACATTGAGACATGGGGGCACTGGGAGACATGGGGATGCTGAGGCACTAGGGACACTAGCTTAGAGACATGGGGACATTGAGACACTGGAGGCACTGGGAAACATGGAGGCACTAGGAGACATGGGGTCAGTGAGACACTGGCAGACTGGGGGCACTGGGAGACTAGGGGGCACTGAGACACCAGGGACACTGACTGGGAGACATGGGGACACTGAGAGACATAGGGACACTGTGTCCCCATGTGTCTGTGTCCCCAAGTGTCTGTGCCATAATGTCTCCCAATGGCCCTTAATGTCTGTGTCCCCATGTCTCATTGCAGCCTTTCCCCCCCATCCCTCACTTCCCTGAACTGTAGGCTGTCTCTGCAGGGTGGGAGTTGCTGTCTGGACTCTCTGTAGCAGCTCCCCTGCAGATCAGTGAGTATAGATAGGCAGAGAGGGATATGCTGGAACTTCCTATCCCTGCCTCTCTCCATACACAGCGACCCCTACTGGCCAGTGCTGGTATTGCATAGTAATCTCTTGTTTATACTGAGAAAAATACCAGTATTTGTAGTTGCCAGTATCACGGCAATATTGGCACCAGCCAGGCAGCCTCAAATACTGGCTGCCAATAAAATAAAAGCCAGGTGGAATCCCTAAGAGTAGGGTGGTGGGGAAAAAAAAAATGTTTTTTGTTTGTTTTTTTGTTTTTGTTTTTTAAATTAATGGGCCTGGAGCTGCAGCTCCATCAGCCCCTATGTTAATCCGGCCCTGGTGTTCCTGCTTAACTGATCTTACATTCTAGATGAGGATTTTGTACACTATATGTATAGTGTGTGTGTGTGTGTATATATATATATATATTTATTTTTTTCACCCCTTTCCAGTTAAAGGTGCATCAGTCAGTGCTGGAATTGCAGCTGAACCCATTCACTATTTTGCTAAGAACAACTCTTGATTTATTGCAAGAGAAGGACCCAGCCAATATCTTTACACAGCCCGTTAATCTAAGTGAGGTAAGAATCTTTTCTGCAGATCTGTGGTAAGTTGTTGGTCTGTTTTACATTTACAAAGTTAGTAACAGCTAGTGTTAACTTCCCTTCTGCCTTCAGGTACCAGATTACATGGACTTTGTCCTTCGACCCATGGATTTCTCCACAATGCGTCATAAGTTAGAATGTCACCAGTACCCAACTCTTCTTGCTTTTGAAGATGACTTCAATTTAATGCTTTCGAACTGCCTACATTACAACTCTCCAGATACAGTGTTTCACCAAGCTGCTTTGCGCATGCGCCAGCTTGGAGCTGCTGTTTTACATCATGCTAAACGCAAAGCAGAAAACATTGGTTATGACCCACACACTTTTCTACACCTTGCTGAGCAACCTCGCAGTGCTGAATACTACAGATTCTCCTGGGAAGAGGGTTAGTTTCTTGAATATGTAATCTCAATAATTGTCAATCACTGTATTCAAAGTGGCAGAGTTATTTCTGTTTTAACATATTTGTGTTACATTTTATACCTCATCACAAAAGTGTACAAAGATATCCAAGTCCTGAGTTATCACCCATATATACAGTTTTACATTTTTTAAAATTAATTCTCCCAATATGTCAAGAAAGGTGCTGGGGATACCATGTGGTTTCCTACCCTTAACTCTCTCCCTCACTATCAAAGGGAGAAAGCTGATTTATGCATTTGTGCCCCTCCACTTTTATTAAAGGGACACTGTAGGCACCCATACTACTTCAGCTCAATGAAGTGGTCTGAGTGCAGTGACTGTCCCCTTAACCTTGCAAAGTAAAACATTGCAGTTTTAGAGAAATTGTCTTCCAGAGAGCCACTAAAGGCTCTTCCTAGATTTTCACAGAGTTTAACTCTGTGAAACAGCACTGGACAATCATCACTTCTTCCATGAGGACATCCAGTATCTTGAAAAATCCCCCCAGTAATGCATTGATTTAATTCTTTCCAATGAGGGTGGCCTCATGTGCTTGCTGCGCATTAGGTGTTCCCTCCCATTGCTGTGAGGTTTGCGAGAGTAGGGACCCAATCCAACTCTGGGGTATATTGGTGCAGGCATCATGTAAGTGAAAGAAAGGGTTTCTAATCCTTTCTTGACTGGGGGAGGCAGAGGCATAAGGACACTATAGTGTTAGTAATACAGTTTTGTATAACAATAAAAGAATGAATAAGATGGAGCAAAATTGATTTTAAGGTGCAAGCGTAACTATAAAACTACTAATTAATACATGCAGCAACCAAAGAAAGAACCCTGATAAACAGATTCCCAACAAACAACCCGTAAATTGGTGCGCAATATCAATTAAACCACTGCACAATTATCTTGCAATATATCTCTTGCCAATAAAAACAAATTAATCAAACACTAAATTGGTTTGCAATATCAATTCATACAGTGCACAATTATCTTCTATAAAATATATCGTACAAATAAATATTAAAGGACCACTCTAGGCACCCAGACCACTTCAGCTTAATGAAGTGGTCTGGGTGCCAGGTCCAGCTAGGGTTAACCCATTTTTTCATAAACATAGCAGTTTCAGAGAAACTGCTATGTTTATGAATGGGTTAAGCCTTCCCCTATTTCCTCTAACGGCTGTCTCATTGACAGCCGCTAGAGGCGCTTGCGTGCTTCTCACTGTGATTTTTACAGTGAGAGCACGCCAGCGTCCATAGGAAAGCATTATGAATGCTTTCCTATGTGACCGGCTGAATGCGCGCGCAGCTCTTGCCGCGCGTGCGCATTCAGCCGACGGGGAGGAGAAGAGGAGGATCGGAGGAGGAGAGCTCCCCGCCCAGCGCTGGAAAAAGGTAAGTTTTAACCCCTTTCCCCCTTCCAGATCTGGGCGGGAGGGGGACCCTGAGGGTGGGGGCACCCTCAGGGCACTATAGTGCCAGGAACATGAGTATGTTTTCCTGGCACTATAGTGGTCCTTTAATTAAGGTGCATAGGTGACCACTAGCTATTTATACAATGATGGTACAAAGATTAAGTGCAAAAAATTACCAAATCTTATGAGTGATTTTCCAGCAATTAACAAATATAACTAATATACTTGCACATTTCTATTTGATAATCTCAAGGATCTAAAAACTGAAACAAAACCGTCCTAGTGCAACACAGTCATATATCAAAAACTGAGAAATTCAAATCAATGAAACTCACATACATGAAGTGGTTAAAGTATCACTCCCAACTGAAGGACTCAGGGAGCCTCAGCCCCTTGGGATCCAATAAACTCACCACCAGCCAAACTCTTGGTTTACAATCTGTATTATATTCCAGAAAAGGTGGGAAAAAAAAAAAAAGTTGTGCAGCACTGAAGGCAGATTCCTAAATGCAGAGGCCAGGTACCCGGACTGTGGTGCACTCTAGGTGATTGTCAGTCCCTTACTCCTGTTGGTTTTAGCAGCTTAATCCAGCATACTCCCTCTCTGCACTTCCAGGTTTGGCACTATAATGAATGTAAAGGTAATTGATATTTTTTTTTTTTTTTTTTTTTTTTTTTATTAAAAGGAACACTGCAGTTCCAATACATACTCCTCACTGCTGGATGTAATGTGAACTCATCGAACTTGATTACTTTTGTCCAGTGAAATGCTTCCCAGAGGCATTCAAGTAGATATAAAACACATACACAGCTAGCATATACACAGTGATATAACTATTAAGTGCATCTCCACGAGTATCAGTGAATCCAACACTATTCATAGAGAAGCATTGGGTGCATTGCAACCAGTCAGCATCAGTATGCATGCTGACACCAGATATAAAATAGATGGATTTATTTTAGTCCAAAAAAATGTGTTCAGTGAAAGGGCTTCAGGGGCAGAATTTATACACCAAATTACTTAATTACAAAGTTAGTGTGGTTTCAAGTAAGTGCCTTTTTAAGCAGCTGCTTTATAGGATCCACTCAAAACAACAAACGTCAATTGATGCAAATGATATATAACAGAGAATTATAACATTCATGCATTAAGTGCTTTCATTTAGGGCACTTTTATGTACAGTTCTTAATTCTTAAAAATATTAAAATACATATTCATGCAGAGGAAGGAAAAGAGAATGAGCAGATTTGATGCTCTTATAATAGCATTTAAATATGAATAAGTAACACTCTGTTACAAACCTGTATTCCTAACACTATAGCTCCCATTGCCCACTCCTAAACACCTCAACCCAATGTACCAAAAAAGGGTTAATTTACTTAACCGATACCAGCACCAATGTCCCTCGGTGCTGGGTTGGCAAAGTCAGATGGGGGAGGGGGGAACCTAATGTGTATGCGAGGTGAGTTTATTAGGCCCTCCCTGTAGGAAAGCATTGAATCAATAGACCACAAGAAGAAGATAGCTTAGTACTGCAGTTTCCGATTATGATTATTTCCATATTATATTTATTAGAAATTAATACATGCTTTTCCTATTGAATTATTCTATTCTTACATTGCTTATACAGCATCCTTATATGTGACCTTGTACAAATAAAAGTAATTATACATCAATACACAACAAACAATGGGCAAACCATAAAATCAGATTAACTAGCAAAAAAAAGTAAACAGGTTAAATTTAAAGGAAGTGACACACTTTCATTAGATTAGAGGATTTTTTTAATTTTTTTTTTTTTATATAGGTTAACATGTTAAAGCACAGAGTGAGGTGTCTGGCTATTGCTTGGGAGTTTGTTCCAGTAGTAAAACTGAATGAGTGAATACAGGTGAAAGTTTAGGACCTAGTGA
This sequence comes from Pelobates cultripes, assembly GCA_933207985.1. NCBI lineage: Eukaryota > Metazoa > Chordata > Amphibia > Anura > Pelobatidae > Pelobates > Pelobates cultripes. Next base: position 146,263,402 of record OW240912.1, read on the forward strand.
TCACCAGTCAGTGTGGTTTTATAGAAGAAAAGTGACCGAGTCACACCACACAAAAAACAAAGTTTTAGATTTTAGAAAAACAGACTTTTCTAAAATTAGAATATGCGTAAAGGAGTCATTATCAGACTGGAGCAGTTAAAATGGAGTCCAGGAGTAATAGGATTATTTAAAAGTTGCAATACTGAAAGCACCAGAAAATTCCATTAGGCTTGCCAGTAAGAGCAGGAAATTAGCGAATGTTGTACCTATTCACAATAAAAGATAGTAGGGAGGAGTCGGGCAACTATAGGCCAGTAAGCCTTACTTCAGTAGTGGGGAAAGTGATGGAAATAATGTTAAAGGATAGGATTGTTGAACATCTAAAATCACATGGATTTCAAGATCAGAGACAACATGGGTTTACTTCAGGGAGATCATGTCAAACTAATCTTATTGATTTCTTTGATTGGGTAACTAAAATAATAGATCAGGGGGTGCAGTAGACATAGCTTACCTAGATTTCAGTAAGGCTATTGACACTGTTCCACATAGAAGGCTCATCAATAAACTGCAATCTTTAAATTTGGATTCCAATATTGTTGAATTGGTTAGGCAGTAGCTGAATTACAGGCAACAGAGGGTTGTAGTCAACCCTATTAGAAGCAAGGTCTAGTTACCAGTGAGGTACCTCAGGGATCTGTACTTGGACCCATTCTCTTTTAATATATTTATTGGTGATATTGCAAAAGGTCTTGATTGTAAGGTATGTCTTTTTGCTGATGATACTAAAATTTGCAACAGCGTTGATGTTCCAGGAGGGATAAACCAAATGGCAAATGATTTAGGTAAATTAGAAAAATGGTCAAAGCTGTGGCAACTGACATTTAATGTGGATAATTTCAAGATAATGCTTCTTGGGTGTAAAAACCCAAGGGCAGAGTATAGAATATTTTATACCCTACTAACCTCAACATTTGAGGAAAGGGATTTAGGAGTAATTATTTCAGATAACTTAAAGGTAGGCAGACAATGTAATAGAGCAGCAGGAAATGCTAGCAGAGTGCTTGGTTATATTGGTAGAGGTATTAGCAGTAGAAAGAGGGAAGTGCTCCTGCCATTGTACAGAACACTGGTGAGACCTCACTTGGAGTATTGTATATAGTACTGGAGACTGTATCTCTAGAAGGATATTGATACTTTGGAAAGAGTTCAGAGAAGGGCTACTAAACTGGTTCATTGATTTCAGGATAAAACTTACAATGAAAGGTTAAAGGATCTCAACATATATAAAGCTTGGAGGAAAGACGAGACAGAGGGGCATATGGTAGAAACATTTAAATACATAAAGGGAATCAACACAGTAAAGGAGGAGACTATATTTAAAAGAAGAAAAACTACCACAACAAGAGTAAATCGTCTTAAATTAGAGGGGCTAAGGTCTAAAAATAATTTCAGGAAGTATTACTTTACATAGAGGGTAGTAGACACATGGAATGGCCTTGGTAGATGTTAACACAGTGAGGGAGTTTAAGAATGCATGGGAAAGGCATAAGGCCATCCTAGACTTAAAATAAGGCCACGTTTTCTAATTAAAGTATTTAGAAAAAAAAATTCAACAGACTAGATGGGCAGAATGGTTCTTATCTGCCATCACATTCTATGTTTCTATATGTTTCTTAGGAGGTAGAAGTTGTGATACATTTATATGCAAAGGTTAGAAATTTAAAGACCCAGCAGCATGACTTGGAAGCTAGTGGTGTTTGTAGAGTACAGAACTAATTTAGGCATATTGACGGGAATTCAGGTTACAATGCATCAGTTTCATTCACTGAACTCTGAATGTCGGCAAGCGTAATGTGAATTAAAAAAACGACAGCTAAAATAGCCACGCTGTGACCATAGCGGAAGTTTTACAGATCAACTATTAGAGCCTTGATTTTGGAGTTTGGATTTAGTTTACTAAAATTCAGTGTTCAGTTAATAACCTTAATAGAATTTGAGGTGGGAAAATTAAATAATAATAAAGACTAACAAGGACTTTTGGACGGTAACATTGCCAACAGTATTTATAAATCAGCCTAATGTAATAAACAGAAAAGTTACCTGCATACCACCCCAATTCACAATACACATTAAAGTAACACTCCAAGTACCATAACATCATCATCCAAAGGAAGTTATGTTACTAGGAAGTCTCTGGTGCTGGCTCCAGTAAACCATTCTCAAGCGCCAAAGTTCATGTTCCAGAGCCAAATCTCCCTGTCTCTCTGTCCTTCTGTTTTCTCAAAATCAGAAAAATCTGGAAATTTTAAGGCTCTTTCAGAATCGGGTAGTCGCACCGCTGATAGCTGAGAGTGGTCAGCTAATGATCTCAGCCAATCAGTGACATTCCATTCATAAAACTAGTTTGTTAAAAAGTATTCCGCCCTGAAACACAGACTTTGGAGTTAAATCATTCGAGAATGGTTTAACCCCTTAAGGTGAACAAGTGCCAGGGTCCTCCCAGCACAATAACTTAATTTCAGTGAAATTGTTATGGTGCCAGAACTGGTCATTTAACACGTTTTTAGTAGCACTGTAAACTCCATTAAAGTGCGATCTCACATGCTTCCTCTACGCTACTAGCGCACCTTACAACACCTTAGCTAAAATGCTAAATCTGAGTCAGAAGAGGGTATTAAGAGGAGTAAGAATTGGCTTGGCAAATGAAAAATGTATAGGCGAACTGTACAGATATAAGAGTTGGAACTTTTAAGTAGGAGTAGTGCAGGACATTCTTAAAAATACATAGAAATAAAATAGATGCATCCAGTCTGACAGAAGAAAGAGGGATGATGAAATTAAATTAAATGTGAAATAGAAAAGAAAAGCATTTCTGCTTTAACTCGATTCATTTGAAGGAAAATAAGAACAATAAACAGCTATGCAGAATAAAGCAAAATAGAATGCCAAGGAGAAGGGGAAAGAGGTGTGAAAGTAAAGCGTGAATGAGAGATCATGTTATGGGCTGACCTGATGGCAGCCAGGAGATTGCTATATGAACTGTATTATTAGAGGGGATGGACGAAGTGGTGCTTCGTAAAGAAAATAAGCAGCAAGATCATACATAGTTAAGAGAAGAGGGGAATGGAATTCAGAAACCATACAGAAGGGAGGCCTGAGGTGGTTGTGTGTATGCAGAGTTGTTGGTGTGTAAATACACTGATCAGGGTATAGAAAAAATTGCACAGGTGTGGAGATAAGAAAGTTCTTTGTTTTTTAAACTGATTTCAAGAATTTAGGAGTGCAGACTATGGGAAGAACAGACAGTTTACACCGTGAATGAGGATAATTACAGACACATATCTGCATATCTTCCCCAGTGGATCAGGTTCTGCTTCCCGAGAATCGAGCACATCTTTCTTCTGAATGCCAGCTCAAGGAGCTGTTGGAGAAGCTGGACTTTGTGACCAGTGCTCGTTCTAGTGGAGCTCGCACAAGACGCCTACGGCTTCTGCACAGGGAGATTAATGTTTTGCGTCAGAAAGTAGCACCACGAAGCCAAGATGTACGAGAGGCTAACACAGGTAGGTGAATCATTAGTTTTATTTCCCAGTCTCTGTGAATGTCATATTAAGTTTGCATCTTTGACATGTGCATGGTGTATGTAAAGCAAAACATAATGATGCTGCTGAATTGACTTCAGTTATAGAATATGTAAATAGAGATCAGTGCACACATAACATACCTTTTAAGGCTGGGGACCGAGGGGGGATGTCGACGTGACGACGCGAGGGATACGTGGGGTGCGTAGCGTGGCGTGCACGCCGCGGGATTAAGCTGAGCTGGAGTCCCACCGGGGGTAGAGGAGAAACGCCGAATATATATTGAAGAAATAGCACAGACACTCGATGCATGTCCCCACAAGAGCGGCAATCCAAGACTGCACTGAAGGGCTCGCTTGCTGTGCGGGTTGAATAAATGTGACTGAAGGGAAATCTGTATTAATTTGCTTCCTCGTTTCTATTACAACTTTGTCTCACAGCAAGATAAGGTAGTGGAATGGCAGCCTGCCTGAAAACCGCTGTGGAAGTGTGCCTGAATCCAAGAAGCTGATTTTCAAAGTGTTTGGCAAACAAAAGGCAGAGTGGAATTTTTTATACTGGAGCAGAGGTGAGCACAAAACTTATGCGTGTAAGGAGATTTAGTCAGCCTTCTTGAAAACCGCTGTGGAAGTGTGCTTGAATCTAAGAAGCTGATTTTCAAAGTATTTGGTAAACAAATGGCAGAGTGGAATTTTTTATACTGGAGTAGAGGTGAGCACAAAACTCAAGCGTGAAATGAGATAAAGTCTCACTGAATTAATAAGAGTTGATAAGAAACTTATAATTGAAAAAAAAGAAAAAAAAGAAAAAAAACTCGAGCAAATAACTATTGAATAATGCCGAAATAATGAGTTACACAAGGCGATATAAGGAAGTAACACTGCCAATTAAACTGAATTAAACTGCATGGGTAATTTATAATGCAGTGGATGCGAGCTTAGATCTAAGAAGACGCTTGCTAAGGGATTGGCATATAAAGAGACTGAGTGGAACTTCATACTCTTATTTGAAATAGAGGAAGTATCAGAGTTACATGAGACTGGTATATAAAGTGAAGGAGTTGAACTCTATTCTTGAAGTAGAAGCGAGCACTAGATGTAAATGTGCAATCAAGTTCTGAGCCATATTGACATACTAAGAATTTGTTTGAGCTGTATATTATTGAATTGTTAAGAACTTGAGTGGATGCCATACTGCTGAATTAATCAAGCACGAAAGGGTGCAGCACGCTTAATAATTGGAATTGGAATCACAACATCTAAAATTGAACTACTATAACTAAAGGAAAGCGGAATTTTTTTTTGTTAAATTGGGAAAAACAAATAAATAAAGAAAAAAAAATAAATAAAAAAAATAAAATAAATAAATAAATAAAGAAAAGAAAAGAAAAAAAAAAGAAAAAAAGAAAATATACAATGACAACAAGGAAAACAGCGGATCAGAAACAAGACTTGAAGGCTCTTTCAAAAAAAGACCGGGAAAAAAAAGATAAACAGGAAAAGAGACTTTCAAATTTTTTTAATGCTCCAGTAGACAAAAGCATTTTGGAATCCTCTTTGATTTCTACGCCAAATAAAATGCCTTTAAGTAAGCACACAGGAGATCTAAAGGAGGTAGAACCACAAGATTCTTCAGAGGAACTAATGATCACTCAAGCATATTTAAAACAATGTTTAGATCAACAATTGGATCAAATTAAGTTGGAAATGCAAGGGAACTTTGTAAAATTAAAGGAGGAAATAATATCTGTTGGACAAAAAGTTAAAATAAATGAACAGAAAATAGAAAATCTGGAATTCCTCCTACAGAAGCAAAAAGAATCTATAGAAAAACAACAAACGAAGATTAATGAATTGGAGGAGAGATTAACTAATATAGAAGATAGAGGAAGAAAAAACAATTTAAGAATAAGAAATATACCAGAATCTATTTCGCAGGGCAATTTGGCAAATTTTCTTGCGGAATTTTTTGAAGTTCTCAAAATCAATATCGATGATAAGAGGGACTTTCTTGAAAGATCTCATCGGTTAAATAAACCAAGAACACTTCCAGACGATTTTCCAAGAGATATAATTATCGCCTGTCATTCTTATTCATTTAGAGAAAAGATTTTAAAAGCAGCAAGACAAATGGAAAGAGATCAAGGCAAATTTAAAGATATAAAAGTTTTCCCAGATTTGTCCTTTCAAACTAGGCAAGCGAGAAAACAATTTATTCCAGCTACCCTGCGTCTGAGGGAAAAAGATCTAAAATATCGATGGGGATTTCCAACTAAACTTATAGTTACTAAGGATGGGACTATACACATATTTGACTCACTTGACAAGGTCACAAAGTGGTTGGAAAATTTGGTTTAATAATGGTAATAATTTGAATAAGTATGATTCAGCTCTCTGATTGATCTAGATTTAACCCCTACTAGACCTTATTGGGAAAGGTTTAATAGTTTTGTTAAAGGAATATGTATTATTTCATGGTTTTATGATTAAGCACTGATGAAATTAATATGTGGGATGGTGTAGTAAGTTTATTATAAGGGAAAATATTTAGAGTAGTATAAGTTATAGAATAAACGATAGGAGGAATGAAAAAATTGATAAATTTAAATAGGTAAGATATGTGGATTATCCTCACGATGAAGCACTAAATGAGTAAACACTAAGCAAAATAATAGATATAAGTGGCACTTATAAAAATGGATTAAATGAAAGTAGGTAGAAATATATTATAGAGATTAAAGTATTGGAATAGTTGTGAGGATCACTGGAGCCACTTTAGGATATTTTTAAAATTATTGAAACACGGTAATTTAGTTGAGACTATAGAAAGATAAAATATTTGCACTTGGGAAATAGTTATTTATACTTGGAAAATAAAAATGGAAATGTCTGTTAGTAAGGAAGTAATATTCTCACAAATAGTCTTAAGAGTGAAGTATGGGAAAAGTAGGTAGGGATTCGTAAACAACTGGTAGAGGAGAGAACGGGATAGATTCTTTAACATAAACAGAAGAGTCTAGAATGAGGATCTAGAGAAGCTTTATAATAAACGCTTGGAGGGGGGAGGTAATGTGTTATGGGAGCAGGCGAAGATAATAGGTAAAACTAAGGGACGATCCTAGCTCAGCTTTTAATTTTTCCTCATTTAGTAATTTTCTATATGAGGACTAGACTCCACTTAGGGAATTTTTCCCTTTTGGATCTAAACCCAGAGGTTAATACTCAGGGTTTGTTGAATGACTGCCTCTTGTATATGAGAGGATGGGGTATGTTTGGTATGAAAGTGGTAATTGTGAAGGGGGCTCATCCTCAGAATAGAAAGAAGTTCAGAAAAAAGATTAAAAAAGAGAAATGGTTAAAGTTATATCGTTAAATGTTCAGGGTTTAAATTCCCCTAGTAAACGAGCAATTTTGTTCGATTATATTAAGAAAGAAAAAGCTCATATCGTCTTTTTACAGGAGACACACTGGAAAAGAGATGATAAGTTTAGATTCATTCCACAAAGTTTCTCAACAGTAATATCCGCCACATTAGAGAATCAGAGGAAAAGAGGAGTAGTCATTATGATAAGTGAGGACTTAGATGCTAAAATCATATATCAAGAATCAGATGAAGAAGCTAGATTTATTATAGTGATAATTAAAATACAATCAGAAATTTATACGTTAGTAAATGTGTACGCGGCTAATAATCCCTCTAATAAATATTTCTATAACCTTTTTGATAAAGTAGATAAAATAAAACAGGGTAAATTACTTTTGGCGGGTGACTTCAATCGGCTCCCAGATGTAAATATGGATAGGAAAACCTTAAATCCTGAGGGGTCAATTAAAGGGGTAACCGCAAAAGCTGTACAATTTCAAAGGATAATTAAGAAATATGGATTCATGGATATATGGCGAGTGCTTCATCCACTGGAGAGGGATTTTACATGCTTCTCCAGAGCATATTTCTCATACTCAAGAATTGATTTATTTTTGGGTAGTGTTGGATTTATTAATAGTACTAAAAAAGTTCTTATAGATGAGGTAACTTGGTCCGATCATAATGCCATAATCTTGGAGTTGGACATAGTGGATAATAGTGCAAGACGTACCCATTGGAGATTAAATGATAATATTCTTTCCAGTAAGGAAAATAGAGAATATATAGAGGAGATGACAGATAGCTTCTTTCAGGAAAATGAGGGGGGAGAAGTATCACTGCCGATGGTCTGGAACGCATATAAATGCGTCATAAGAGGCTATTTAATTAAGTTAGGTACAATCGATAAAAAAAAAAAGGGGAGACCCCTGAAGGATTTATATGTAGATTACTATAACTTATCGAATGAAAATAAAATTTTACCAACTCAGGAGAAAAGTATAAATATGCTATTATTGCAGAATCAAATAAATGAATTATTAATTGAGGAAAAAAAGAGAAATCTCCAACTCCTAAAGATTAATTGGTATTATAAGAGTAACAGGGCGGATAGGCTGCTTACAAATAAATTGAAAAACAAAAAACAAATGAGGAGGATACATAAAATTGAGGAAGGAAAAGAAACGTTATTAAGTCCGAAAAAAATTGGGTCAGCTTTTAATGACTATTATAGTCGATTATATAACTTAGAATCAGTGGGACAACAACCCCCATCTTCAGAGTATTTTAAAAACAAAAAAATGCCAAAAATAACTAGGGAACAACTCAACGAGATAAATAAACCAATAACCCCAGATGAAGTTATAGTAGCTATAAACAAGTTACAGATAAATAAAGCCCCTGGTCCAGATGGCTATTCAAATAAATTTTATAAAATATTTAAAGATACCCTTTCGACTCGTCTCGCTAGGATATTTAATATAATAGTGGAAAATTGCGTGTTTCCTAGGGAGATGCTTCAAGCGAATATCGTTCCTATTTTGAAGCCGGATAAGGATCCAGTAAAATTGGTGAATTATCGTCCAATATCGCTTTTAAATGGGGATGTAAAGATTTACGCCTCAATTATTGCAGATAGATTAAAAACATGTATTCCGACTTTAATACATCAGGACCAAGCTGGATTTGTATACGGCAGAGTAGCATCAGATGGATTAAGAAGAATAATTGATGTACATGACGCTGCGAATAGGAAAAGAGCTCCCCTTCTGACCCTGTCATTAGATGCTGAGAAAGCATTTGATAGGGTCAGATGGGACTTTCTGGGAAACACATTGAAATCATATGGCATAGTAGGAACAGTTTATGATGCCATTATGGCACTATACACAGTTCCTTCGGCAAGGACCATTGGCCCTGGGATAGAGGCAGATTGGTTTACTATTAAAAACGGAACCAGGCAAGGATGTCCTCTTTCCCCGTTACTTTATGTTCTGACCATTGAGCCTCTTGCAGAAGATATAAGACAAAACGGAAAGATTGAGGGGTTTTGGCTTAATAATCTAGAACATAAGATTAATTTATATGCGGATGATGTCATGCTTATGATGCAGAATCCTAGATCATCATTGCCGGAATTGATAAGAATACTAGATCATTATAGTGTATTCTCAAATTATAAATTAAATATTAATAAGACCACAATAATGACAACTAATTTATCCAGGAAAGATAAGGATTTTATTAAAATATCCTATGATTTTGTCTGGGTTAAGGAATATATCTCATTCCTTGGCATAAAAATAACAAGAGATATGAATAGAGTTATTGAAGTTAATTTTCTTCCTCTTATAAAAAATACTAATAAATTATTAAAAGAATGGGCAGGCAAGGAGATTTCTTGGATAGGCCGCATAAATACTATTCGATCATATATTTTGCCTAAATGGAACTATCTTTTTAGAATGATACCTATACAAGTTCCCAATCCATGGTTAAAAATGATACAATCAGCCTTTTCTAAATTTATTTGGAAAGGTAAAAAACCAAGAATAAGTTTACAGTTAATATCTAAGAAAAGAAAAGAGGGAGGTCTTGCTGCCCCAAATATAATTGAATATCATGACGCATGTATGTTGGCCCATACTGTTAACACATTAAGTATAGATCAAAAAGATCAATCTTGGCATCATATAGAGCAATCACTAGTAGAGACAAGCAGCCTATCCTCCCTGTTTTGGACAACAAGGAGGAATTTAGAAAAAAATAATTTGGTTCATCCAGAAAATTCGACAATTATAGATAGTATATGGAGATTCTGGTATAGATTTAAGAAAAATTATAAAATAGAATATAGATTATTCCCTTTTCTACCCATGGAGGTGATTAATAATAATATTGATGATATTAATATTAGAGGTTGGATACAAAAAGGTATTACGCACATTCAACAAATTATAGACGTAAAGGATCTTAAGTCATTTAGCCAGCTACAGGTAGAATTTGGGATTGAAAGTAAGGAGGTTTTCACATATTTGAGAGTTAAGTTTTATTTGACGAAATTCTTGGATATTCAGCTTAATAAAAATATAAGTAATATTAAGAATATTATGGAAACATATAGAACTAAGGGTCATATTTCTAGATGTTATGAATTCTTAAAGCTATCCCAGAAGGCTCCTCTTTGGAAATCTAAGAGTAAGTGGGAAAAAGATTTACAAATAGTAATCTCTGAACAAGATATGATAAATGCGATAGAGAAAGTTAATAAATCGGTACACTGCTTGAACATAGTAGAGAATTTTTATAAACTCCTAAATAGATGGTATATGGTCCCAGAAAAATTGGCTAAAATGTATCTAGATCAGAGTTCTTTTTGTTGGCGATGTGAAGATGCAAAAGGAGATTATCTCCATATTTGGTGGCATTGTACAGTTTTAAGTAAAATATGGAAGGAGGTATATAAGCAGATTTATAACTCATGTCAGCTAAATATACCTTTTACACCACAAAGTTTTTTGTTACATCTGGGATGGCCTTCTATGTCCCCTGAGAAACAAATGTTGATAATTCATATTTTAATGGCAGTAAAGTTAGCGGTGGCTAGAAACTGGAAAAGTAAAAAAGAAATACAGTGGAGTGAAATCAAAATACAGGTAATATATCAATGTAAGATGGAAAAGGGATTAATTTTAGATAACTCTTTAGGTTTGAAGAAATACAGTAAATGGGAAACAATGGTTGATAACTTTATTACTAACTATTAGAACTTATAATTCTTAGGATACGAGCCGCCCCGAATGCGAGACTGACTCTCGAGGAACTTTAGTAACAATGTACCTTATGGGAAGGACGGGAAAAGTGGATAAGAGTAGGATTGGTTCCCCGGGATTGTATGTATGTGTGAATGTAAAGTTTTAGGTATTTCTATCTACCTCTTTTTGCAATCTATGTGAACTATAGATATGAATATTTTTATTCGTTGTACAATGGAAATGTTGTTTTTATACGGAAACATATTAGAAATGTAAATGTTGCAATAGAGGAATTGATTGTACTATGTAAATTGTGAAATCTTGAAAAAATAAAATATATAAAAAAAAAAAAAAAAAAAAAAAAAAGAAAAAAAAAAAAACATACCTTTTAAGGCTAATTAAAATCACCTACTTTTTGTGGGGGGAAGGGGGAAAACAGGTCTGCCTCCACTAAGAAATATGGATATCCTTGTTATCCAGTCACCTCATATGACCTTCCTGTGTCAAGACTACCACATCTAACTAACCAATAAACAAAGGAAAAAAATTAAATTAAAAGCGAGCTGCTATTGACTGAGCCACTGTTGCTCCTACATTGGATACATCTAGGCAAAATAATAAAAATAAATAAATTGTTGATGCACTACAGGTATAAAGCTGTGCACCCTTGTGTTGCATACCCATTTATTGAGGAACATAAAGCATACACATTTCTTTCTCACTGTAGCATGACCTCAAACACTTACCAATATATGTACAACAGATGTGCCATTCCTCCACCCCACCATCCCCAGATATGAATGTTTTTTTAAGTTTTAGATATGTTAAAATTGGTGCACTACATTCAGAAAACAAAACTAAAACGGGTGTGTGGAGATATATATATATATATATACACACACACACACACACACAATTTGCATTCAGACTCGGTAGGGATATCAAAGATTTCCAGTACCGGCTTCTGTGTATGGAGGGAATGTCAGGAGACTCTATCCTGCACCTCTGCTTATCATGGGAATGCTCTGATACAGCACAGTGCCTGTGCCGGGAGAAGAGTAATTCTACAGGGCTTTTTACTCAAGTCAGTGAACTTTGAAATTTAAAGCCAGAGTAGCTGAAATTAAAGTATAACTAGCTTACAGAATTATTCCTGTTTAGCTATTGTCACCTTAAATTTGGAATTCACCTAGAATTCTCCCTTTAGTGAATAATCCTGTTAGTCTAAACACGGAGTAGGTGCAGACTACAGTCACTCACCACAGAACTACAAGGGATCGGCATGTCCCCCATCCCTGGCCAAAGGGAAGATGTAGGGAGGGGGTAAGAACTAAGAAATATATATATATATATATATATATATATATATATATATAATAATATTAAGCTGCTCTCCAGCTCTCTACAGCTGAAGCACTACACACTTTTCCACCCTTAACAAATACTACATCCCATATACTCACTGGATTCCTTATACACAAACATACATTGCATCCCCCCAAAACACAATAAACAACATGACCATTACAGTGCACTCTAGTGGTGATGGTCCAGTCACAGCAAAGTTTTGTTTTTCTTCCTCATATGCTTTGTCAGTTTTGTGCAAATTTGCATGCAACATCCGCATACATAACTAAGGAAGCACCTGTTACAATGGCAACAATCCTATTAGACTGTGGATCAGGCTATGTATAAACTTTAGCAGAGGCAGTGGTGTTCATTTGTCCAAGAGACTAACGTGGTAGCCCAATCTACTTCTACTGACACAAAATAATGTAAAATTAGAAAGTTTGGGAACCCTGCTCAGACCTGCACATTGGCAGAAAATTTCACTACATTTTACCTAAATTATATACAGATAGAAAAACAGAAATAAAAATAGGTGATCTGCAAAATTCTCCAACTCTGCTCTAGTTGCAACTGGCAATTTTTGTCATTCAAATTTAATTTGTGAAAATCTGAAGTTTAGTGTCTGACCGTCTCTCCTCCCCCATATTGTGAGCTTGGTGTTCTTTGGCTGCTTGTGTAGCATGTGTTGTATGTAATTTGTGTGACTGTGTAGTATGTGCTGCATAGGTCAGGATGGGCAACAATCGCGGCAGTGGGAACGTTTTCTTTTGGACCAGGCTGGATGTGGTGCACAGAGGATCAGAGGGTAAGTCAATCAGGCCATGTGAAGCTGAGGTAAACCCAGTGGCAGCCATCTTGGTTGAGGCTGTAGAGCAGGCCGCCAGGTATCAGAACGTCAGGTAGGTCACTACTCTGCTTCAGGTTGGTAGACAGCAGGGCAGTGGGTAGGTGCCGGAATAACCCCTACTGGTGGGTGGGGGAAGCTGGAACCCCTACCACTTACCACTTCCAAGCGCTCCGGCAGAGTTGTCAGCTGAGAAATCGGCCCTTCCCCCATCTGCATCCGCACATAGGCCGAAAGAGAATCTTCAGGAGTAGACTGTCGGTCAGGCCTGGCAATGCTCTAAAATTAAGATCCAGGAGTTGCTGAGCTCACTACAAGTGCAGCTGGTCAGTATGGTAGTCAGGCCCTGCCCCCCAACCGTCACCCTTTAACAATAATATCCGATCTCGAAGACCGTGTTTGATGGATTTCAATTTAATAAATGATTGCAGTAATTAATTTTTTTTTGTGAATGGTTGCTTTAATTTATACTACAGTAGACAGGAGTGCTTTCTCCATTGCCATTTTGAATTACACATTTTTAATAAATAAGTTTAAAAGTTTTAAATGACCCTATTCCTCCTCTTCTACCACATACTTTTTTTTTTTTTTTTTTTAAATCACCATATTTGCAGTTTTTTTTCCTGAAACCTACTTTTTTGTGTGAAAAATTTAAAGTTTAAGACTTTGTAGTATTCACTTAGTGAAACCTGCTTTTTCTGTATCATTTGTATAGGATCTTACATAAAGAATTACATTTTTTAAATGTATTTTATTATTTTTACATAAAATGTTTAAAACACAAGGAAATGATATCACAAGGTTGTGTCTTGCTGGGACCCAAGCACATGGAGAATGCTGATCTGCAATAGAGATTATGAGGCAGCACTGACTCTTACAGAAAAAAGAGAGAGAAACATAACACAGAGGATTAGGAAGGTGGGGAGTCTAAAACATACAAATCAGCATAGATGAGCCAAAAAAGTCATCCAAGCAAGATGTTGTTAGTGCATTGAACAAGCTAAAATTAGACAACCAAAGATCAAATACAAAAACTGGAAAGAGTAAGATATGGACAGAGGAGTAACATAAACAACTGGTCAAGTATGCAGTTGGCTGGAGGGCAACAGGATAACTGAGCACTTATTGTTTTTGCATTGTTTGCATGTTTTAGCTTGTCTGGGCCTACATTTTCATAGATTTTTTTGATAATTTTGCTATGGGTTTGTTCAACAAGATTTTTTTTTGTTATACAGTGCACCTTAGAAACGGTGTATTGTTTTTTAAATTACATTTAGGGCTTTTATGCAGTTTTATTTAATATATGTAATTACAACCATTTAATGAGGTCTGTTTCTTCCCTCAGATGACGCTAATGGGTTTGCACCTTATGTGAAGATTGGGTCAGATTCTGGTAGCAACCCACGGCTTAGCCGGGGGTGTGCCTTGCGTTTCTGTGGGTAAGTGACACTTTTTCTTTGACTGTAGTATATTGCAGGCCTTCTACACAGCTTTCCTCTGTTTTGCCTCAGCAGGAGTCAGGTTCCTATAGGAAAGCCAACACTCTCTCAAATTCCTTGCCTTGCTGCAATGAAAGAGGACTCAGAATACACTTGCCAAGGTAAATTATGATTCTTTATCTATTCCCCCCCCACCCCCCTTTATTTCTACATAGCATTAAACAAATCTGTCTCCACAGGGAATCTCTTGATGCCATGTAATGGATCAATAAAACTAGAGCCACTTTATCTGGTATGGGCCAAGTGTCGTGGGTATCCATCCTATCCAGCCTTGGTATGAGCAAATTATTTCCTAATGATGTGTTGGATTAGTTTTCTCTTTGGTGATTATTGTTTACAACAGTTCATTTTAATTTCAGATAATAGATCCTAAGATGCCAAGAGAAGGATTGCTTCACAATGGAATTCCCATTCCAGTACCACCCTTAGAAGTCCTTCAGTTGGGAGAGAAGAGACTTGTTGAAGCTAGGGGGCAGCACCTGTTTTTAGTTCTCTTCTTCGATACTAAAAGAACCTGGTTAGTGGAATTTTGTTCCTTTGACACTTCGTAATGTTTATTTTTTTCCCATTTTGTTCATATTGGATTAGAAATATACTATACGATTAAAATTCCTGACCAAGGGTCAGATATTCAACCTACGTTTAGAAAATAATACGAATACAATGGTTGAACCTCACCTTGACCAAGGCACATACATTTAATTTCTTTACTTTAATCATAAACTTTTTGGCAGAGAAATAAGAGACTTGTGTTTCATGTTCCATCATGTCCCACGTATGGTCTGCTCACAGACTGGTTTAATCAGAATACATTTCTTTACATAACACCAGAAAGAGGTGAAAATGTTGTTTATAGAAATGTGTGTATATGTATATAAGTAAGTCTGTGTATATGTATATACAAAGTGTTCCCGGGTTTCACTTTCAACTTTACAGATTGTGGGATTTTATTACTGGGAGCCATCAATAGTCCCACCTAGCTGAGTGGGGTATCGATCGTGAGGTATTCACCCAAATGGGGAGAACTGTGAATCTTTCTGATAACTTATCTCCTCTGTTTGTGCTGTGCAAGGATATGGGACCCAGGTGGACACCATGCTAGTGCCATTGAATTTTAGATTTCCTTACATACACTGAACAAAATTATAAACGCAACACTTATGTTTTTGCCCCATTTTTCATGAGCTGAACTCAAAGATCTAAGAATTTTTCTATGTACACAAAAGGCATATCAAGATGCTGATTAGATAGCATGATTATTGCACAGGTGTGCGTTAGGCTGGCCACAATAAAGGCCAATCTAAAATGTGCAGTTAACTGTAAGCCAAACCAACATATTTGGGTGGGATAAGGACAATGCCCAAGACCGGGTATACCGCCTTATTGGGAATGGTGGTCTATATTTCCGGTCCAGACCATATTTGGAAGTGGGACGGCCTGTTAAGTTTGTAATACAGATGTGTAAATGTTTTTCAAATCACTCATATGATATGTAAAGCCATATTTGTTCATTTTAAAAGATATCCTCACCTGAGGAAGACCTGTTACAGGTTGAAACGCGTTGGGCCATATTTGTTGCATTTTTAACCAACTTATTGTTAATAAATACCTTTTAAAACGTTCACCTTGGACTCTGGAGTTACTGTTTGATAGCAGCACTGAGTTCCTGAGAAGTGTGATCGCTGGAAATTCCATCTAATATCTCCTTGATGAGATGAAATGCACTACAAGTTCCGAGCCTACTTTTAATTGGCTCTGAAAAGTGTGAGTTTACTGATTAGCTTCATGAATTCATACATATTGTATACAGATTAGGCTATGTGTATTTGCTCTCAATTAATATGATGTAGGAAAAAGAGATTTTAATACACTGGTTACCAAAGAAAATATGTGTAAGGTAAACCATAGGTATTTGTGTGCGTAAATCACCTTGTTTATTTTTTTTTTATATGTTTTTTAGTGTGAATAGTGACATTGCACTTGGGTTTTTTAGCAGCACCTGAATTTTATCTTTTAAGGCGCCACTTTTTCCTTTATTTCTTTACTATTTTATCATTCTTCAGTGCTAGTTTGGCATGCGAGGATACTGTCAAAGGGTTTTACAGTGTACATAAAATATACAAAAAAACAGTACACAAAGGGTAAACATTTAACCGTTAACTTGTAACAGAGCTGCTTTGCTCGTCTGTTTCGTACCAGCTTATGTCTTAGGTCCCTCCTCCTCTTATCACCCTCCACTGCTACCCCTATTATGGAGGCCCCAGTGGTACGTGTCTCTCCGTGCCTCCCGGGAGCCCACCCCGTGTCCCCCAAGCATCCACCGGCCAGGGCTCCATTATGGGCTGAAAGCTAGGACCCTGATATCGTCCCGGGGGATCCGAGAGGCAGATCGCCCCCCTCCTCAAAAGGCCCTCCTCGCTCAACTGGCGCCCAATTTCAGTCTGTCGGCTCCCATGTGTCTGACTAGACCAGGGGTTCTCAACCCAGTCCTCAGGACCCCCTACCAGTCCAGGATTTGGGGATTACCTGGGTGTGTCTCAGGTGTTTAGAAAAAGGGAAAAAAACACCTTGGACTCTAAGGTGTTTTTTTTTCTTCTTTTTCTAAACACCTTAGACACACCCAGGTAATCCCTAAACCCTGGACTGGTAGGGGGTCCTGAGGACTAACGTTGAGAACCCCTGGACTAGACGGAGGAGTCAGGTTTCCATCCGGCTGCTATTTGAAGTTTTTGTGGATGAATTTGTCTTCCCCATTAGAGCGGTTGTACCTCTGCGCCATGTATCCATCTCTCCCCACCTGTTGCCTGTCTGCAGCAAGGCCATTCAGTGGAAAGTATAAAGTATCCCGCGGCACCGGTTGAACCAATCACATCCCTGTCCCTCGCCCTCCGGGTCATCACCTGTTGATGATGTTGCTTGCCTTGTTATGTCATATTGTTCCCACAAATCCCACACCAGCCCGCTAAATAAATCATATTTTTTAAAATTTTTGTTTGTGTCTAGGTAATGCCTCTGTGGGCCTGGATAATAGACACGCCATTGGTCCACTGTCAGCCGTCTTTGCATAATCTTAGAGCTCAGGTCTAGCACATTCCCCCAGAACTCTTTCAGCCTGGGGC
Organism: Pelobates cultripes; assembly: GCA_933207985.1. NCBI lineage: Eukaryota > Metazoa > Chordata > Amphibia > Anura > Pelobatidae > Pelobates > Pelobates cultripes. The sequence continues at coordinate 146,280,895 of OW240912.1, forward strand.
AGTTCCACCACATGTGTATGTAGCTTCCCTTATACCCGCACAATCTCCAGCATGTGTCCATGAGGCTTAATTTCATTTGAAATTGCTTGTATGATTGCTCTTGCAGTGTTGCACACATGGAGGATTGTACACATGCCTCCCATATGTCCTCACAGTCTATACATTCCAGCACCTCACCCAGATCGGTTTCCCACTGTTCTGTGTATCTAAACCCTCCCCCAACTGCTGATGTCGAGCCCAGGTGTTGATAGAGCAGCAATATTAGAAGAATGTCATGGGGTGTTGGCAGCTATTTTAATCTTTCCTCAGAGTGAAGTCCCTTATTTGGATGTATCTAAAGTAGTCTCTAGTATGAAGGCGAACGTTCATAGGTGGCCATGGCCTTGTCTACATACAAATGTATGTATCTCTGTAGCCCTGCGCATTCTAGGCCCTTAAAATCTCTTGCTCTCATTCCCGACGGAAAAGCCCTATTTCGGAGGATTGGAGTAATCATGGAGTCTGGGTTCCTGAGAGCGTATTTTGTGGCTGTCAAGTCTCAGATTTGATGGGAATTTAGGATTGCTGGGCAACTGGTCTTCGGAAAAGCTCTGTGTTTCCTAGGGACTCACATTATGAATTGGGATAGATCTGCTCCTGCCGGGAGTGATTTAATATCCACCCAGCATTTAGTGTTTGGAGGGGAGTGCCAATGGGCGACGTGGGCCGGCTGCGCCGCGAGATAGTAATGGTATAGGTGTGGTAGGCCTAACCTTCCCCTATTAATCGGTATGTGTGCATATATATATATAGTAGTACGGGCTATCCTGGGTCGTATTTTTTGGCAGATGAATGTGTATCCTGTGTTGTAGACCTGTCTGTTCTGTCTGTGTGAGCTTCACCGGTAATGTCTGGAACAGGAACAGTAGTCTTGGAAGTACGTTCATCTTTATGGAATAGAGCCTACCCATCCAGGAGATGGGCTTGTCCATCCAGTGTTCTATATCGTGTGTTCGTGTACGGTTCAGTGGGGGGGGGCTAGTTTTGTTTGAATAATTGGGCGTGGTCCGCCGTCGGGTGTATGCCCTTATAGGTTACGGTCATATCTGACATTTTTCAGTTTGTAAGCCGTTCGGAGCTGCAACGTGTCCAGGGCCGACCGGTGAAAGGGCATGGCCATTGATTTCTGCATATAAACTCTATAGCCTGAGAGGTTGTCGTAATGTGTTAGTAGAGTGGTTAGGTGTTCTATAGAGCACATGGGATGCGTCAGGGTGAGCAGGACATCGTCCGCGGATGCCGCGACCTTGTATTGCTTGTCCGCAATCGGAACTCCCTGTATGTGTGGATGACCTCTAATAGCGTGTAGTTGTGCTTCTAACGTGAGGGCAAATAGTAGCGGGGATAACGGGCTCCCCCTGTCTTGTGCCATTTTCCAATGGGAACGGAGCCAGGCATGCTCCTGTGATAGTTTGCGCCCCGTATGTTTGGGTATAAAACCCTTATTGTTGTGAAGTATGGTTCTGGGAAGCCCAGTGTTTTGAGCACTGCATATAGATATGGCCACTGTACCGGTCAAAGCTTTTTCTGCGTCTAAAGAGATTGTCCGCGAAGGCCTTCCCTACTCCGACATCTGCCATGTTAAGACTGCCCCCCCTACAGTGTTTTCATACAGTTGTCTGTCTGGTATGAATCCAACCTGGTGTGGATGTATCAACCTGGTCAAAAGAGGCGTCAGCCTAGTCGCCAGGACCTTGGCGAAAATCTTCATGTCTGAGTTTATGAAGGAGATGGGTCTATAGTTAAATGCGTGTTTGTCGTCTTTCCCTGGTTTTGGTATAAGTATGATGTTTGCCGCCCTGCATGATGTGGTTACATAATTTAGGGGTAAGTTCCTTTCTAAATGTTTTGTAGTATCTGACGTCATACCCATCCGGTCCTGGGGCTTTGTTCCCCTTTAGTGCCGTGATTGCTGTTTCTACTTCGATTTGGGTTATGGACACTGTCAGGTATTCTGTATCTCCCACTGTCATCCCCGGCAAAGCCATGTCGTTGAGATAGGGCTGTAATTCTTTGAAGTAATTAGTGTTGCAACTGTTGAGGTGAGGGGAGTGGTTCTATATAGTCCCTTGTAGAATTCGGTGAATACAGCATTAGTGTTGTGAATTTTAGTGATGTGTTTAACACCGCTTCTAGGGTTGAGATTTCTAGTTAAGATGGTGCCCGTTTTGTTCGACTTTTCCAAACACTATGACCATACTAGGGAGCGAGCCACTACCTTCAGTGATAGTTCCTTAAAGGGACACTCCAGGCCCAGACCACTTCTGCCCATTGGAGTGGTCTGTGTGCCAACTCCCATCACCCTTAACCCTGCAAGTGTAATTATTATTATAATTACCTTGCAGGGTTAAGTCCTCCTGTAGTGGTTGTCTATCAAACAGCCACAAAAGGGACTTCCGGGTTCTTAAAACCCAAAAAGTGTTTTAATTGACGCTGGACGTCCTCACACTATGCATGAGGACCTCCACCGTTGCCAGAATCCCCATAGGAAAGAACTCAAAGCGTGCGCATTAGGTCTCACCCGGCGGCTGACTGCGGGGAAGGAGCGTGGGCGGAGCCTGACCCAGCGCCGAGGGACATCGACGCTGGATTCAGGAAAATCACTGAATGGGGTTTTAACTCCTTCAGCAACGTGGGGTGGGAGGGAGAGGGGCATATTGACTATTCTAGAGTTTTTATGTGGTGTGGAGTAGAACGTAAAATCTTGTGTATCTGGGTGTTGTAGTCGCCATGCGTCCAGGAGTCCCGTGTTTGTTAAGAAGGTGTGCATTGGTTTATCTTGCGCCCCTCTGCCCTGGGATCTGGGGCCCCCCTGCTTCGAACTCCTATCGGCTGCCAGACACGGCACAGCGGTAAATTCTCCCTCCTCCGTGACCACCCCTACTCCTGCGTTTTGGGCCAAAGCGGTAAGGGCTTCCCAGTATTGTGGGTCGGGTACGTTTGGCACAAACTGTGGTTATTTTAGTTTTAGTGGTGTATATAGTGCCTGATATAGATACATATCTACCCTCTGGGTCCGTCTGCATACTTGTTGTTTGTTTTAGACAATGTTTAAGAATTAGGATCAGTACGCCTGCTCTTTTGCACAGTGTGCGTGCCTCATATAGTCTAGTGTATGTCCTGTCCAGCAGTCGGATCTGGGACGATCTGGGGAAGTGCGTTTCTTGGATCTATATCTGCCTTCTTATTCTTTCATTTTTGCAGTAGTAAGCGGCGTTTATTAGGCCTATTGAGGCCTTTAACGTTGAGACACTACCTTAAGAGCTATGAACGTGGTGATACCCTGGCGCTACTGTACGATCTGCTGCTGTAATTGAGTATGCTAGGGCGTGTGAGCGAATGGAGGGCACAGGCACTTCCTCGTCAGTGTGTTTTGTTTATCTCTCCAGTGCCGCAGGACCTTGTCAGCAACGCATAACAAATACAAACAATGTATTACAAGAAACATAAAACTTAACTTGTTTAATAAAAACAGCCTGGTCTTTCATCTTGCCAGACCAACCCGGGGGTGCAACAACTCCTCCCCCCACTGTCCAGTGTATATGTGTTCCCAGTCAGAGAGGCAGCTACCAGCGCCGATCCACTGTGCTTCAAGGTGCAAGGCCCACAGCTGACACTCTGTACCTGCATCTGCCTGAGCCAGGTGTCTCAAACCTCCCAATTCCCACACATCTCTCCCCACATGTCATGCTCCCCCCGGACAGAGGCATCTACTTGAGCCATAGGCTTCTTGTCGGCTCGTGTTGGGGTTTTTGCTTTAGAGCCTGTCCCATGCCACTGGGTGCATTGTTATACATTTCTCCCCACATGCTGCCCTTCTATAGTCAGTTGCGTCCTGGAGTAATTTACATCCTGTTGTCTACTAATGGGCTTGTAATGGGCAGTGCCAGTCTGATTCGTCAAGTCTGTGTGCCCCTATCATCTTGTCGGTCCCCTGTCCGTCTCACCCCCAACCCCCCCTTCCAGCCCCCCATGGTCTGGTGGTCTCAAGGATGGTCAAAGAATTCTAGGGGAACACCATATAAAGGGGGAGTTGTATATTGTCCTATCACTGATATCAGCACAGTAGGTTATATAACTATAGTAGGTCTCTAGTTGTGCATGACAGTTTGGGCAAACGGGGCCTTTGGCTCAGGTACACCTATGCAGACTAGAGGGGGCGCTCTTCTGTAGAACTTATACATAAAATAACTATATACATTTAAATCATACATAAAAGGATAAAGCACTATTGAAGGGAGCCGTTTCTGCATCATCGTAAACCCCTCGGTTGAGGCAGTTTCGTATGTGTGGGGGAGCACTTATCTGTACCACTGTGCCTCAGGGGCACACATCCCATGGAAAGTGGAGCAGGCAGTTCGGTATATTGAAGGTAGCAAGTGCCCCAAGGGGCAGTTCATAGGTTGCGGTCCACCTCTTCACGTACTTCGTACCAGTTCCGTGGCAGGGGCAATAGCTAGGGTCGTGGTGTTTTAGGCAGCATAAAGCCTGATGGTGGCGTGTTGGAAAGTCCTGCAAGGAAGGGCGCTGGATCTGCCCCCGTTAACAGAGTGAGGGCCCTGCCCGCTCGAAATGCCACCATTTTAAAGGGAGCCCCCAGGTATAGCGGATCTTATGTTGCCTCAGTAACTCCGCCATTGGTTTCCACTCCTTCCGTCACTGTAAGGTGGTTGGGGCAAGGTTCTGGTAGTTGGAGAGTGTTGCATCCTGGGATTGTAATACGTTATCTTTGCTATATTTCACGATAACATCTATAGTGGCATATTGGTGAAAGCCGATTATACCGTTTCAGGGAGCTGGACACTCTGCTTTCTTGGCACGGGATATCAGGAAGTAGGTGCTTAAAGTAATCTTGCATGATTTGTGCTAATGGGCCTTTGTTGGTAGTTTTCAGCAGGCCCCTCACTCTCAGGTTGTTTCTTCTTGATCAGTTAGAAAAGTCCTCCACCGCCATTTCCAGGGTATCAATTTGTTGTGCCATTGCTTCCGCGTGGGTCACGACTATGGTTTCCACATGTTCCTCTAGGTTGGCTATCCGGGCACCCACCGCCTGAATATTTGCCTTTACCTCCTGGGCATTTTTTCCGTCCCATCTGCAAGGTAAGTTTTTCTCTTTTTCCGGGGCGGTTTTACGCCTGAGCCTGTATCGGACATGCTTGTGTCACGGGTAGTCAGCCACGGGTCTCATTGCTGCTGGCAAATGCTTCGTTAGGTGCGGATGAGCAGGAGCTCAGAGACTAAGCGGACATTAAGGTCGGCGGTCAAACCACGCCCCCCCTTACCAGTAATTTATAAAGAGGCAAAATTATATTCTCATCCCGAGAATTAATGCCCATTTTAATGCATGACAATACCTTACTGACCTTAGCCACTGCTGATTGACATTGCACAATGTTGCATAGTTTGTTGTCTATAACAATTGCCAAGTCCTTCTCGTGTTTTGTTATCCTTAATTTTCTTCTATTAAGGGTATAAGTTGTTTGTGCGTTCTTTACGCCGTAGTGCATAACTTGGCATTTTTCTACATTAAATTTAATCTGCCATTTGAGTGCCCAGTCCCCCAGCCTATCTAAATCCATCTGCTGCATGTTTCTTATAATAAGAATCCTAACAGAAATAGCTGCTCAGGTGTTCAGAAAGTGGCAAGTATGATATGAAGGGACTCTTCCTATTCAGACTTTGGTCGAACAATTTCACTTTTTCATCTAGAGTCTGCAATACTGTATTTGACAGTTTGGCACTTGAACATGTGGTCCTAAAAGACAACATTTTCAAATAAATTTATCGATACTTGTTTAAGCCAATCATTACAATAAATTTTGGAAAGACTACTAGTCCTGGTGTTCTGCTTGTCATTTGCATTGTAAATTCATCCAGGTTTCCAAAATCTGAACAGGGCCATTGGGAAAGTGTCCAGTGCTTTAAATCTGTCCAGAAATTTATAGTCCTGTCTATTTCTTATGAAAGTAATATGAATTGTTTTTGTTTTTGATACTTAACAAAAAAGTACTTACATGAAAATGTCTATGAATGTGATAACATTTTTCTGGTTCTGGAGTAAAGCTACTATCTGGCGGTGATTTGGGAGTGACATGAAGGACCTTAAATTCACATGTTGAAAGGTCTATTGACCTTTCAACATGAAATTGGTGGAACAAATTTATTACATCTTTAACTCTTCATGCTTCGTTAGGCTGGAATGTTTTCCCATTGTCACATGCACTCTTAGGCTCCTTGTGGTTTGTAAGCTTGCATACTTATATACCCATTCCCCTAAAAGCCTGTCTCTTTGTAATCAGGAAAAACTGAATACATATAAATTGACTTTCCTGTTTTGATCAAAACCATTGTTTCACTCATACTGGTTTTTCTTGTGTTACACTTCTACAGCTCACTTTCTTCCCTTTTCCAGTATGCCTATTCTCCTCCCTTCTCAGCTCTCTGACTAATGCAGATAGAGGAATGAGTAAGAGGAGGAGCAAAGCTATGAATTAAATTCCCTGAAAGGATCAAATTCCTGATTGTAGAGAAGAGCCTGTCTGTGGCGATACTATTTGTGACGGAACGCTGGCACTCCGACTGAGTACCTCCGCCAATCGATGCTCCTAGTGCTCGCTGAGGACTCCAAGCACTCCAACCGACACCATCAGCACTGCAGACCCCACTTCCAGCGATGCAACTGCGCCGGGGTCTCTGCTGTTTCCACCCACCCTGGACCCAAGGCCAGGATCCAGCTTCCAGTGGGTGAACCTCTCTTTCCCCAGAGAGCAGGAACAGGAACAAGCTCTTAGCTTTAGTGATCATACCCTGGGGAGTATAGTGATTATAGCAATCCCCAGAGTGTATTTCTCCAATCCCCCAAACATGAGCCAAGGCTTAATGCTGGAACAAGACTGATTTACTGGCACACATAACTCACAATTTATGCAACACAAAACTCCTCCTCTGGGCCAGGCTAGATAATTGAGTTTCTACAATACACAAAGCTCAATTATCTGCTGGCCAGAAATAATACAGTTTCATAAAACACACAGGGACCCCAAAACATGCAATAACCCCATAAAAAGTATATCCTTGGAACCGGGGGATCTGGTTGAACCACATATCCAAAATTCACCCAGATCCGTTCAGTACTTTGGAAAATACAGTTTAATGCAGATTCTGCAGAACATATACAGGCTAAATGAAAAACAATCACTTTATAATGTGTCCCCTGCTGTATAGTCCAAAACCACATGCATGTCTCTGTGCAACAAATACTGGCGAGATGGCACCGTGTTGAAAAGTCCACACAGTGTCTGTGAGTTAAAATGGCCGCCATCCATTGTTCTCACCATGTGCTTCTGATACAGGAAATGGTGGCCACCCAGTAACTCCACAGTATGTCCCCAGATGGTTCTTAAAGGGCCAGCAGCAGCACAACACAAATCCATTATGCCCAAATCATGTCTTTAAAGGGCAATACATCCCAGGGGCCATAGTCACAGGGCAAGAGGCGGGCAAGCAGTCCTCTCCAGGCACAAGTGGCGAAGGGCACTTCGTCACACTATTAAATGTACATTTTCAACATCCAGTAGGTTGGCAATTTGTAATATGTGAGATGTAAGTTGTTCAAATAAATAAAACATTTGGGCATAATGACTATATTTTTCAGTAAGCAATTAGATCAAAGAAAGCTTAAAAAAAATAAAAAAAATAAAAAGAAAAAAAAAAATATATATATATAAACAGATTTTTTTTTTTTTTTTAAACACACAAAAAAAAGCAATTAAAGTTGTGGCAGTCTGTCGAAGTATCACCGCCACAGATACCCTTTTCTCATAATAACACACCAATAATCCACGAGGTATAATATCGCCGGTATCACATAACATCCCAAACCTGCTGGGAGAAGACTGTTTATTGGCAGTACAGACATCAAATGTAGAAAGTCAGTGAACTCCTCCTCTGTGCCTGTAAGATAATTGAGTCAGGAACTGTACTAAACTCAATCACATCCAGGCACAGAAAAACAAACAATTTTACAACACCCCAAAGTACCTTCAATATACATGGGAACCTGGATAGCCTGGATCTGGGTGAGCAATATAACCAAAAATCACCCACATCGGTTCGGTAGTTTTGGATCACCATCGCAGTCTGCCACAAGGTAGAAGCCCAAAATAGTTCCATAGAAATTGTGGCAAGAGCCGGTCTCCGTTCGTGCTCCATGTGTTCGGTAGTTTGTATCTCCCGAACGCTGTTCATCTAGATCTGGTGACCGGTGTTCGCGGGAGTGCCTGGACGAAATGGGTTCCAGGCACTCGACGACCAAGTCCCACTGCCAGTGTTCGGGAGACAAGATGGCGGCCACACAGTGGAGCATTCTATTAATTATTTCCTTTGCGGTTTTCGTACAAGATACACAACGTTCCACGTTCTAAACTGGGACATGAATCCAGACGAACAGAGCCAAACGTAATTGGGTATTCAGTCACAAAAGTATCACCTAAATGAGCCACACATTAACCTAGAAAGGGATGGGGAACATTGTTTTGCAAACACACAGAAGGAAATTATTTTGTTTTTCTTCCTGTAATTACACAAGTAGTCACTAATACGACTTTATACTCGAGAAATACAGAATGTGAAGCCACAATTCGTGGGCAAGTGCAGGTAACTATATGGGAACAGCATATCTAATGCTACTGCCAATGAAATAGCCACAGCTTTAGTAATGTGAGATTTATACTTGTTTTTTTTTTTTTAGGCTTATATGCTAAGGCACAATTACAATAATTCAGAAAGTTAATGTCACAGCCAGATATTCTGTTCCTCCTCCAGAACCGTAGAACAAACAAGAATTGGTTTTACAAGCAGGCCTGTGTGGCCTCCACGTAACATAATTATTCCTTAGCAAAATAAACACTTAAGGCAGAGACAGGGTGGGTTTAAAAATAATGATGAACTACATCACAAGGGGCTCTGGATCAATTATCCAGGTGAAGGAAAATTCTCGTCTTGGTTTAAGCACATGGTACCATATTATATCATCAGTACGTCTTAGTTATATTCTTTCAAATGTTTTTTTTTATTTTGAAAAAAATATGTTAATAAACGAAAATGGTAATCTACGTAAGAATATATAACAGGTAATGGTAACAAACAGAAATTTATAAACATAACTAAAATGCCATGGCTGAGATAATGAACTAGAACTTATTAAGTTAAAAGTGTTAATGTCATAGTGACCAATAGAAAACATATAATACTGATCGAATAATAAACTCAGGAATAAAAAAAAAGGGGGATAAAGTGGAGGGTGGGAATGGAAGAATACTGCATCCGCAATGCAGCCCAACAACCATCAACAATAAAAAAGAAAACAGGAAAAAGTATATACAAGAAAAAAATGTTGTCATGTCTTCAGTAATTTATACGGATAAAATTGAAATGAGAAAGAAATAGGTGAGACATTTAAAAGATGAGATTCGATCACATGGATAAGCAGGCCAATTTAAATTTATTCCTCGTCACCTTTTATCTTAGTGGTATTCAAGTGACACTTTTGGCATAGCATCTGAACCTCCCTGGAAGAAGCACCACCAGGTATACCTAGCTTATTGCAGCAGGCTAAACATGTCTGCAAGACCTTGAACTGCTTTGCTATTCTAAGTGCTGTGTTAAAATGTCAATTGGATCTGTGAAAGGTCATAGCTATCTCATTTGAAACAGGAGCAGCAACTTTGGTTATAAATACAGAGAATCCGTTTTCCATTGGTGTAGGTACAACTTCTAAAGATCACACGTAAGGTGTGGAGAAGTTGTCTTTTGCCACACCTTGGACAACGTATTTGCTATCATGCATGATCTGGGAAATTGGCAGCCACAGTGGGCTGGGCAGAAGGGCAGAGTGCCATTACAATAAGTGTGTTAGTGTCTGTTCATTATGGACAGAATTAGGAAGAACATGCCAATATTTTTAAAAAGTTTTTATTCTGGACAAAATCTAGTTTTTATCCGAGTGAAAGAAAAAGAGATAAATGACCTAACAAGATTACACACAAAAAACCCTCAACAGAAATATGTGTAAGCCAAAAGCAACCTGCTATAGATGTATAGGTACCTATGATCAATTACAAATGAATTGTGTCAAGTTGAGTTGATTCAGATATAAAGGTGGCTGTATCACAGTATAATGTCATGTTCTTTCTACTGTATCACTTTTTCTTCTGTAAGCACTGATTGTCTTGTCCTTTGTAACTTTATGCAATTAGTGTGACCGAAGCCCCAGAAATTAAATGTTCTTGAAAAATTATTCTTTCCACTTTTGACTTTTTTTTTTACTTTTTTTTTATTTATTATTCTGTTTTCTTTAGGCAGTGGCTTCCCAGTGACAAGTTGTTGCCACTGGGTGTGGATGACACAGTGGATAAACTGAAAATGTTAGAAGGGCGTAAAACCAGCATCCGCAAGTCTGTGCAAGTGGCTTATGATCGTGCCATAGCCCACCGAAGCCGTGTTGGGGGTTCACACCCTTTTATTACTTCAACCTACTTATAGTGTTGTTTATGTTTAAGTATATACTGGTTTGTTTAGCATGTGCCAAAATAGAGCCCTTAAAATCTGTAGTGACACTATATATAACTACTTTATAGATTAGAGTCAATGTCTTCTAATATATAATTACATCAGAACGTAAAAGTTCTTACATTGCACACAAAAAAAAATTATATATTAAAATATATGTATATGTTCTTCTAAAGTACTGTGTAGTGCTGATATCCATAATGATTTTTAAATTGTCCTTCAAAATCTAGAAATTGTAAGTATATATAAAACCACAATCACACTGTAATAGAGAATGACTTGGAAGAAAGCCTAACTTGTTAAAATCATTCCATATATGCCCAACCACATAATGTTTTGGCTGATTTTAAACTGAACAATTTTTTTTTTTTTTATTCTTTTTACATTTTTTTGCAATGGTTAATTTTTATAAGCCAATGAACCCAGAGAAAATGTTATTTTTCTCTCTCTTATTTTAATCAATGTTTCATGGTTTCATATTCATTCTTCGCTCCTCTTGTGGTTGATTTTGAACTGCCTTTTAAGGTGGAGTATTTGTCTAATAGCTGTGTTAACTATGTGTTTATAAATCTTTACTATATCTATGATTTAGTCCAACGAGATGGACAAAATGTGTTTGTTGTATTGCACTTTTTGTACATGTCTTAAGATGTATTTAACTTTGGATTATAAAATAAAGTTTACCACTTGGAGAAATTAACTACAATTTCCATCTCAACTTCTCATGGAAAGTGGCTAGTTCACTACTTTTTGATGTTGATTTTGTTCCTGCTCTTACAGTGGTGATTTAGAACTCCACCAATCTCTGGAGGGCTAATATAGATGCACAATCTTTTAAACATAACATTAACAACTTAAAGGACACTCTAACCACCAAAATGACTTTATCTTAATAACGTATAGTGTCTAAATTATGCTCCTGTAATTTCACTCAATTCGCTGCCATTTAAAAGTTAAATCTCTTTGTATATGCAGCCCTAGCAACACCCCCCCACCCTCCTCCCAGCTGTGATTGAAATAGCCTCCAAAAACACTTTCCTGATGTAGTCTAAAAATGTAGCTTCCCTTATTGCAGTGTTTTGTTTTGTTTTCCCCCTACTCCAGTTCTGTTAATATAACCTGCTAGAGCCTGCAACAGCCGTGTGTGTGAATTTGTTGAATCAACAGAGCAGAAGATAAAAATTCTAAAGTAAACAAATTGTACAGTAAGATTTGGTTGAAAATGTCACAGCCAGTGTGTGGCTAGGGCTGCATAAAATCAAAACAAAAGGGATTTACCTCCTAAACGGCAGAGTGAAACTATAGGGGCATGACTTATACACTAAAACTGCTCAATAAAGAAAACATTTTTGGTGCTTAGAGGGTCTTTTTAAATCAGAGCCTGCATTCTGCCCCTGCAAATTTGAATAATTTAACTTTGAATCTTGCAGCATCTTTGCATATAGTGTAAAATGTCCACTGGAATACCAAAATACAGAAACTATTCAAAGTGGTAAATTTTCTTTGGACTTTGTCGTAATTTCATCCATCTAGAGGAAAACTTAAGACTTGACTCTCATTGTATTTAATGTTTTGCATATATAATGCAGGAATATCTAGCACATTTGCTTCACATATCTCATAAACCACTACTTACATAGGATATGCAGATAATCAGAAGGTGCAATTTCATTCAAGAAAAAATATAGATTAAACTGTTGCCCAATGAAATACCGTACATGCTTTTGACAATTCAGAGCGAGATGGGCTTATAGATATAGAAATTTGTCAATATCACTTAAGTTATAAGCCAAAGATAGAAAGGAGACTGGGATAGAGGACCTCTTTGTACCATAACTATCCAAGTGGAAGTGGTTATGGTGCTTGGCCAGTTAACAAGTCAGCTGATTTATTGATTATATTAGCATAACTGCACAATAATTTAATGTAAAAAAATTACCTAAAAAGGTATTTACTGAATATGCAAGAAATGCATTAGTCAATTAATTTGACCTCAATGTCATTAGTAACATAGGGTTTTCAGCATGTCATTTTAATAGTTTGTGTACATTGTAAATCTGTTTTCTTGTGCAATTGTCTTTTCTAGAACAATGAGTTGTAATTTGAAAAGCATTGCATAAGTTTTGGTCATGTCTCTGGGACTTTTATGAAAACAGCCTATTTAGCACCAAGAACTGACTTGCCCTTGACTGTTTTTTCTTTGTTTGTATTAGCCATGAATAGTCCGCTATTATAAATAAAAAAAGAAAAACTTTAATATTGATCAGAAAATGTATATGTTTTTGTAGAGCATGTTAATGTTATCCTAATATGAATAATTGTTTTATTGTTATTGTGTTATCAAGTTAACAAAATGAGAATAAAGTAACAAAAAAAAGATAACTTTATATTTAAACAAAAAAGGAATATTTTTTAAGATTTCAGGACACTAAAATCCCTTCATCAGGCTTATCATTGGTTATAGCTCGAACATATTTATTCATTGTTTACAAAAAGAAAAATACACAAATAACATTATTATGAAACAGTTTGTGATTTAAAAAAAATGATTAAAGTGTCTGCAATGATTTCACATGGATGTGTGAAGTTTTCCTTTAGTCCTTGTTGTGTCCGAGCCATTTATAAATCAAGGGCAATTTACATAAGCTTATATAACTCTAAAGGGATATTAATGACCCACATTTGGCCTCTTTGTCAGTTAAAGAAGGACTGAATATGTTCAAACTAAACAGTAATGAATTTTGTCAACTAGAAACCTCAAACCCTAGCTTATATCTAACCCAGAATTCAGAGCATTAAACATAATTATAAATTAATTCCCACATCCTTCTTTCAGTCTGTGAAAGAAGATACATATTTTGATATCTTGAGGACAGTGACTTGGGCTGATGAACTGTTGTGTGTCAGTTTTAATTTTATTAATTGTATATAGTATGCAGTTTCATTCTTTCGCACAGTTTCTGACATGTCTCCCCAACGTGATATGTCCTCCATCTCTGCATTTGGGGCAGACATTGACTTGTTCACATAGTCTCCACACTGAAATAATTAAATTTCCAAACAAATAGAATATAGAATTTGAAGGTATTTTGCCTGTGCCTCAACAAGCCAAAGCCTGATGAAAGAAAAGTGTCCTTAAAGCTTGCAAAATATAATTTTTTTCGTTAGTCGATGAAAAATTCTTTTTTTATGCTATCTTAATATTTGGGTTTATTAACCAGATATATTAATGCCTATTACATCCTTGCAAGCTTTGAAGCATTCTTTAAAGCTAAATATAAAGCTGTTTCATGCCTGAAATTTTAACACTGGTAAGGTGTGTTTTTAACACTGGTAGGGTGTGTTCCACAAATACTTTATAAAATGTAATTTAAAAAAATTATTGTATAGTCATACTTGCATAGGGATGTAGTTTAAAACAAAAAGCTTGTGGCCATCAAGTTTAACCTTTCATAAGTCTGTGTATCTGACTATGGATCCGAAAGAAATATCCAGTCTGAGCCATTGTACTGGAAAATTCCTTATTTATTCAAAGGTGCAGTGAGAAATCTTGTATCAACAAGTTTTTAATAACCTGCATATTAACTATTATAACTCAGAATAGCAAGCTTTTAAAAAAAAAAAAAAAAGCGATGTTTTGAAACTGATGAGACAATACATCTTGAGAATATTACATTTTTATTCCAATGGTAAAAAATAAAACCTTCTGTAGACAAAACTGTTTTTATTCTAGTCTTAGAATAGTAGACTATATATTCTTTGTATTTGCTAATGCACAAGTCACCAGAGTGTTGATTTTTTTTTATCTATAGAGCTTTGTGTTTCTTTGTTGCATCAGATCTGCCATTTGTCCACTCAACCAAACCCCTCTGTAGATAACATTCTGATCATGTATTACCCTAATTAATTATGTATCACCTGCATATGTGACTTTATATGCTCATTGTATGCTCCGTAATGAACAAATTAAAGAGAAGTGGTCCCAGGACAGAAACCTGAGGTACTTTACTTACCACTTGTGTGCATCTTGAAAATATGTTTAATGCTTATTCTCTAACTTTAACACTCTTATTTAAAGAATAAACATTTGTGTGAAATCGTTGCTTGCAATATATACACACACACACACTACAATTCTTTTCAGAAACATATCAAACTTTGTGATCACACCACCTGCCAAACTTTGGTTTATAGTTCCTAGTGCCTTCTTTTTTGAATGCATTTAAAAGAACACTCCAAACACTGACACTTTGCTAATTACAGCTAAATTTGGCAGAAATTTGTAATAAAATGGACATGTGGAAGGCTGAAAAGAAAAAAATCTCTACGTGAAATAGTCCTGAAATAATGTTATGGTATTAACTTGTAGCTAGGGAACTGCTATTTGTCTCCAAAAGAATATGGGCCGAGTCAGTCAATTTTCTCGTAATTTCACAGTAAGAATTCTAAAATAAGGATGTCTATAATTTACAAAAAAATATAAACTACAATTTTGGGGTATTGCTTTATCTAAACACAGATTGTGTTTTGTTCTGCATTAGCACACTTTAGGATTAAAAGTTTTACATAGACAATGTTTTGTGCATATATAAGTGAGAAAGAGTTAAGTAATAAGTGTCAAAATGCCTATAGGTATATCACCGGGTAGGAGGATTTGCTTCCTAGAAATAAACACAGATGTATAAATACTTAGTTTTATAAAAATGATTCACACCTTGCAATATTTCTCCTACAATTTTCATACATATACAATGTCAAATCATGTAATATTTCCACAATTTGAAACAAACACAAAGCAAAAGTTCCAAAATGACCCCCTTTATTAATACACAGAAACTTAGACAAACCTCAGTCATTGAGCTTTTCAGGTTGCTGGTTATAACCTTATTGTAGGGCTTGACATATTTGTTTGGCATCTAGGAGCCTGTTTTTTTTTTTAACTAAATAAACTAATTTGAGAAATATGCAAGGGACACTATAGCTTAATGTAGTTGTTCTGGTGCCTATAGCCTGTCCCTGTAGCCTTTTCAATGTAAAAACTTTACATTGTTGCCTAGTAACACCTCTAGTGACAGTCACCCAGACGGCACAGTGTGCTGCACCTTTGTTTAGTGTCTCCACGCTCTGCATGGAGGTGCTGAATGTTACCCAAAGAGAACATGCGCAATATCCTCCTAATGCTTTCCTAAAGGAAAGCGTTGGTTTAGCTGAGATCTTAAAGATTATCTCAGCCATGAAGGCAGGACAAGCCACAGCGAAACCAGCACGGTGTGGGAAAGAAATTGAGCAAAAACACCTCTCTCATGATTGGAGGGATGCAGGCACCTAAACAGACACACAGACGCACGCACACACACACTGACAAAGAGACGCGCACACACACACACAAATTTACATTTTCCATTTTACTTCACCCAGCCTTTGGCAGAGCTGAGAGGATCTTTCCCTGGGACTGCTCTCTCATCTTGCGTGCGAAGGAGCAGTAATCTGGGATTTTTAGAATACAAGTGCCATCAGCTCCTGCTGATAGCACTTGTGCACTGGAAGTGTTTTTAAGATGAGAAATTGTATTTTTATAAATATGCCTTTGGTGATCCTTTCCCGTTTTAGGGGACATACTAAACAGGATGATGGGATGATTGGCTGCAATTCTCATTACTTTCATTAGGTGTCACTATACTTTCCACACACATACCTGGTAATTGTCAGGATTACAAGTTGATGCAGTACTCTGTCACACCTAGGACTAAGGATAACGTATAACCTGACCTTAGAATGGCCGGACTTAACGTCTCCAAGAATAGTCAAAATACTTGCCGAGGTCAGGGACACAGAATCAGACACAAAGATGAGGAAAAGCCAAAAGTCAAGGATATCAGGGAAGTTAAAACTAAGTCAAATACCAGAAGATCAGGAACGTACTCTCAGATAACCACAGGCTTGAACAAGAGGAGAACTGGGCCTAAATACCCCTCCTGTGCATCTGATTGGCTGTAACCGGCTTTTGACCCCAAAGGCAATTACCAGGTACCATTTGCATAATTGCTGCTCAGCACAAACCCTCCTGTGGATTTGATTGCTGCTTGGCACAACTTTTCCTGTCAGGACAGTATATGCCATTAACCACATTTTTATGTGCGCGTGAATACGTGACAGTAATGACTGATGTAACTCAAAGAATGTTGGTAACTACTGCTGCTTCGCAAAAAGTAATTGCATATGTTTAACTATTCCCTTGCTGATATAAATACAATTGTATAATGCAATTATAGTAAATTACATACAAATAATAGAAAATGGGTCAATACACATGCCAAGTAACATATTTAAATTGTTTCTGATGGAATTATCGGTATAATTATTTTTCTATAAAGGGATTATGGGTGGAATTTACACATGCCAAGGAACATATGTAACCTGTTTCTTTTTTTATATAAATATATATATATATATATATATATATATATATATATATAAATATATTCTTTATTTTATCGTGCTCATGTGAAACATGGTAGTAGGCAACGCCACAACAGCTTTGCCAGTGATAATAACATTTTAAAACAGTAATGGGCACATATAAACATTGCACATTTTTGATTAAGGTTACATTATTATAAACATACTTGATGCTTGTCTGTAGTAGCCTATGTGAGTGTGCTGTCAGGGTAGGGTGTTAAGTGTGTTTCATTCACATCAGTGGCGGATCCATAGCCTGATCTCGGGAGGGGCACTTGTAGATTATTTAAAGAAATAATCCAGACACAATAACCACTACAGCTCAGTGTAGTGGTTATGGTGTCAATAGTGCCGGGACCCCCTCCCACAGTAAGTAGTCAAACCGTTTAAGAACAGTTTGACAACTTACCTGAGATCTGCTGGGGTATGGGGCTGTAGTAGGGTATAGGAGCAGTGGTGTGTGAGTGGTGCAATGTGTAAGAAGTGCAGTGTGTGTGTGTGTGTGAAGGTTGTAGTGTGTGAGTGAGGGCGGCAGTGTATGTCAGGGATGCAGTGTATGTGTGTAACAGTTGCAGTGTGTGTGTATTGGGGAGCAGTGTGTGTAGGGCGGTGCAGTTTGTGTGTATGGGGGGCAGTGTATGTATGTGGGGGCAGTGTGTGTGTGAAGGGGGGGCAGTATTGGGGGCAATGTATGTGTGATCAGGGTAGGGTGGCTTTTTTTAAATAATATAATATTTTTTAATTTAATTAAATATTCTATGCCCCCCCCTTCCCTTCTTACCTTTACTGGGGGCGGGGGGGCATTTCCCTGGTGGTCCGGTGGTGAGAGTGAACTCTAGCCCGCGCTCCAGGGCTAGAGTTCACTCTCGCGAGATTTGGAGCGTTGCCATGGTAACCGCGGCAACGCTCCAAATCTCGCGAGAGGAGGACCCGGAGGAGCTGCAGACTGAGCTCCGGGTCCTCTCTCTCTCTCCTTCTCCCTCCCCTGCCGGCTGTCAGCACAGTGCCTACGGACCAGGGAGGGAGATCTCTGATCTCCCCTCCGGTCCGCAGTGCTAGCAGGGGAGGGAGAGGGAGACCGTCGGATTTCTCGGGGGGGGCAATTGCCCCGTTGCCCCCCCCCCCGGATCCGCCACTGATTCACATAGGGGATCTACCCCTGCCATGCCGCTTTGTGCTTGTGCTTTTTAAAGGGCTTGTCTAGGAATCGGCAGGAGGGGGGTGGGGACGGGAGTTGGTATGGTTGCTCGAGTGTGGCTGGGCTATAGCGATAAGAGCCCCGCTGTGGTCGCTTCAATAAGGGATATCAAATGTGGGGGATCGTCGTGTCTGTCTGTTTGGTTGTCTGTCTATGTGTCACGAGTCTCACTATCTGCATATGGGTTTTGCAAAAAGTAAGACGGAGCAATTTTATGTCCGTGTAGTGAAGGATTTGCTGCAGCAATATTAAAGCTAACATCAGGTAAGTGTCAGGAACAATCAGCAAAAACAAAATAACAAAACACAACAGAAGTTTGCAGGAGTCTCAAACTGTTTAAAACAGTTTATCCTGGGTGGTGGGTTAGAGATGTCCCCTTGGGGTATGTGGTCCCAAGTGCCTCAAGTCGGTGGACTGGCGGGTGATGGTCCCAGAGATTCCCTCGGGGTGAACTCCCGTATGGTAGCTGGGTTTATCCTGGACAGCCCCGATCTTTTTGTGAGTGCAGCTTGGAGTATGCCTGCAAATGTCAGGAGTGATTCCAATTCTTGGTAGCTCTGCGCTTTATGTGAGGTCCCATTATATGTGAACGATACAGCTCGTGGGGTTCCCCATCGGTAGGGCAGCTCCCTGGAGCGGAGGTGTTGTAGTAGCGGCTGCCAGGTAAGTGTACTCTTGGTGATATCTGGGAAAATCGTTAGAGTGGTATCCTCAAACGACAAGGGAGTTTTACCCCTTAGCGAAGTTAGGAGTGCTGCTTTGCCGCTCTGAAATCTTAAAATGAGGTCCGCAGATGTGGTTGCTGGAGCTCGGGTCGGCTTTGGTAGTCGGAACATCCTGTCGAGCCTCAGGGACTTCACCTGTTTTGGTGGGAGCAGGGCACCCAGGAGGCGCCTGATGTAGTGGGGTAGATCGGGGAGGCCCACCGAGTCAGGTATCCCTTGGATTTTTAGATTGTGACGTCTCCTTTGGTCCTCCAGTGCATCCAGGTGGTTTGCTGTGGCATGCTGCTGTTTTGCTAGATATGCTACTTGTTGTTCTACTGTAGTTAACCTGGAGTCCTGGGTGCTCGTGCAGGCCTCCAGCTGAGTGATTTTCGACTGGGCCCCTTCCATGGCCACTTTATAGTAGGCCATGTCTGCATCCAAGTCTTTGCGTAATTCAGCCAGCTTTTCCTTAAGTTGGCTTACAGTGACCGGGTCTCCGGGTGTTTTGGGCACCGTGCTACGTTTTGGTGTAGGCCCGAAGGACGCTCCCTCCATAAGGTCTGTGTCAAAGTCCTCCGAGGAGTACGAGGCGAGATCGTCCTCCAGCGCCATCTTGGACCATGCGGCCTTTTGTGTGTTCCGCAGCATTTCGCTGATATCCCTTCCAGGAGGGCTTTTGTCAGCCTTTGCTTTCTTGGATTTTCTGCCCATGTTCTAACTTTCGTTAGTAGTCGGGTTTATAGGTAGTTTTGCATTTGGATTCCACCATATAGGGTTCTTTTAAGGTAAGTTTGAGTCGAAGCTCTGTTGCGCTGCTGGCTCCGCCCCATATGTAACCGGTTTCTGATGGAATCATGGATATAATTATTTTTTTATATGGGGATTATGGGTAGAATATCATGTTTACATGTGTCAAGGAACACATTTAAACTGTTTGTTAAAAGTATATGGTTATCCTTATTTTTGTATATGGGGTTTATGGGTGGAATATCATGTTTACACGTGCCAAGGAACATTTTTTAAAAAATATTCTTTATTTTTACTCATCCCATCGGCGTGAGTGACAATAAACAAGTACACTTTTGCGTAAAGTATTTAGCATAGAATCAACACATAAGTAGATAACAGTATTCAGTGTACAGCAGTGGACAATGCCATGGGGTGAGGTTTTTTTTTGTTTTATGCCTATTTAAACACCGGGCTGTCGCCTTGATTTGAGCTATTAAGCTATTGCTGTTGTGCGCTTCCCTATCAGCGTTATTCTCATGGGACAACTGGATCCATATGCCTGTATGAAGGTAAGAACGTGTGTTTTACCTAATGAGCTACATATTATTCACTCTGTGCTTACTTATGGACTAAACCTAGATTTGTATGAATCGGGGATACTATTGTAACTGTCGGAAGGACTTCATGGTTTTGCCCCTGTAGACTTTGTCGCCCGATGTTATCGATTTGCTTACGTGGGGAGGGGAGGGGTGGTGAAGCATGCTTGTCAACCTATACAACTCCCTTTTAGGGTGGGCTAGTGTGAGTGTTAATCACAGCTGCTTATAATTGGTACAATGTATAAAGTCTCGAACAATAATAATAAAGTTATTTGGTTGACAACTAAAATACCAGACTCTGCCATTGAAATACAGGGTTTTTCATGTTTTAGAAATGACAGAGCAAAGAGAGGAGGAGGCATTGTTATTTATGTTGACAAGTCCATAAAATGTTCTCCTTTAAAAAACTATAACTCCCATTCTACCTTGACTTCCTTTCTGGCACAATTCCTTTTTTCCTTAGCTCAAAACCTAAAAAGTGAACTGTTGGATTTTGGAGATTTTAATATTGATTGGCTGAATCCTAAAAATAATAAATCATGTACGCTGTTTGACTTTGCAAAATAAAGGCCACCAAAACCCCTCCCAAGATTTGAATTACTTGGTCTTTCAAAAAATGTAATCTTGAATCCTTTTTAAGTGATTTCAAGAACATACCATGGCACAGATTGGGTCTAATACCAGACTCTGCAATTGCATTTTTCAGTCCGAGCTCTTGCGTGTTTGGAGTTTGCGTAAAATGCGACTAAAAGGGACGCACCTGCCCTGGGTTACAGCTTACCTCATTCAAATGTACCAGTTTAGAGATTCACTGTGGTCAAAGTTCAAGCGTACTGGCTCCATGAACGATCACTGCACTTACAGACAATGCCAAAATGTATGCACAAAACAAACAAAAAAGGCAAAGGCCCAATATTTCTGTGAAAATTTGAACAACCACCACCACCTATCAAATCCAAGAAACTTCTGGAAAATCATAAATAGCATACAAACCCCCACAATCCACTCCCAACCCTCCACTGTCAAAATGGACAACCAAACACTGCAACACCCTCTAGATGTAGCAAATGCCTTTAATAATTATTTTGTTGGATGTGCTACCACCCTTGTTGCTTAAATAATAGATGACACTCCTTTTCAGATCACAAATCAGGATCAGGCCCTGCCAAATCTTCAAAATCCTCATATAGAGAAATTCAATTTTAGACCGGTGCCTGCTAGTGTCAATAATAAACATCTTAATATTTTTTTATAAAAACAGTGTGGACTAGATCAAATCCCAGCAATGTTGCTGAAGCTTAGTGCGCCAACAATTGCTAAACCTGTCACTACCCTTATTAATAAATCCCTGGTGTCAGGACCCAAACTTTGAAAGACTGCAAAAGTTGAACCAATCCATGAAAGTGGTGACAATACTTTGGTATCTATAGCCTGATATCATTGTTCCCTGTATTGTCAAAAATCTTGGAAAAATGCATCCACACACAACTATGATCAGGGGTCAGATAATTTGATTGTTGATAATATTCACAAACAGGCTTTCATCCAAATCACTCAACTTCAACTGCTCTCTTAAAAATTTGCAATGACATCCAAATTGGCATGGAACAAGGAGACTTAACTGGAGCTATTTTCCTTGACACAGTAGGCCATGGCATTCTTTTGCAAAAACGTAATAACTCAGGCATTTGTGATCGTCCGCTAACCTGGTTTTGATTGTATGTTTCAGACCGATTGCAATATGTGGCCATTTCTGATAGCGCTTCCCTTCCTCTTCCAGTCACGTGTGGTGTTCCCCGAGGCTCCATACTCTGCCTGCTTATAACATTATTTAGAAATGATCTGCCTAATGTCTGCAAATCAACAAATGTATACAGACGACACTGTAATCTACGCTAGTAAACCCAAATTACCGCAGCTTGAGGCTGTGCTCCAAAACCAATCCACAGAGGTAGAAAAGTGGATAGCGGATAACAAACTCTTCCTAAACACTGACAAAACTGTTATAATGATCTTTGGAACTATACCTAAATTATGTAAACTACAAATTCAAAATAGCACACTGACAGCAGTCTGCTCTTTCAAATATCTAGGTATGTTGCTAGATCCCAATCTATCCTAGGCCTTCACATTGAAAAAATCTCTTCAAAACTTTACCCAAAACTAGGTGCTCTGTACAGAATCAAATCCTGCCTAAGCTCTACAGTAAGGAAAGAGTGCAACAAATGCTTATGCCGGTCATTGATTATGGGGATGTAGTGTATGCACCTGCACCGCAAACCCACCTTAATAAACTTAATACGTTATGTAATTAATGCTAAAACTTTGTACTAGAATGTAATTACTTTACCCACCACTGTGACATATTAAAAGAGCTAAACTGGCTGTTGCTGGAATCCCAACGCACTCTTCATCTTACCAGCCTTGTGCATAAGAGCATTTCTGGGAAGCTCCCACCCTACCTAAGTAGAATGCTCTCCCCAGCTGTTCCCACCTCCTATAACCTCCGATCCAGTACTAGCATGGTATTTAGCATACCGCAATACAAAAATAAATTGGCTCGATCCTCATTTTCCTACAGAGCACAGCAATTATGGAATAACCTCAGGTACACAGTCAAATCTACATTCAATCTAAAATCTTTTAAGATCTCAGCAGAGAATGCACCTGTCATGGCTGAATATATTTTTTACCTGTTATGTATTAAATGTATATATGTGTGCATGTATATTGTATTTTTGTAATACTGTTTCCTACTGTAACAATGCAATGTTTTGTGTACCCAGGACATACTTGAAAACAAGAGAAATCTCAATGTATCCATCCTTGTAAAATATTTTATAAATAAATACATTTAAAGAATAAATCAGGTGAACTTTTAACTGTGACAAATTATAAACATGGGAGTCTTCTTCCTGGGACCAGGAAAGTTCTGTGTGGCCTCAGCTTGTGGCCGCAGCATATGCATCCAACAAGACCCTCTGAGGTATGAACAGGGTTACTTTTGTGGAGTCCCAGTTCTGTGTTGTTGCAGTAGCACTGTTTGTTCCAGGCCGGGATAGCGAATCTCGTGAGAAGTCAATGGTTTCCAAGATGGCAGTAGCTTCCTTCAGATCCTGAACTGTGTGGATGGAATCTCCTTTCATTACGTGAATTATCTGCAGTGATCGCCAACGATATTGAATATCATGGGTGCAGAGTAGTGTGGTAAAGGGTTGCAGAGATTTCCTCAATTTCAGGGTGTCCCCCAGACAGATTGGCGTAGAATATGAGCACCATATTCCGAAAGGGAATGGTGAAGCCCCCTTTATAGCTGCTGTAACGGAGCTCCTTGTACTCCGACTGAGTACCCTCCATTGATGGATGCTCCTAGCGCTTCCTGAGGACTCCCAAGCACTGCAGCAGACACCACAACCACCACAGACTCCGTATCTTGACTGGAGTTTCGCCGTCTTCCTTCCACCCTGGATCAGCTTCTGTCCTCCAGGACTGTGTGGTGAAGACCCCTCCTCCAAGGAGAGCGTGTCAGGAACAAGCTCTTAAAAGAGCTAAGTGACTCAAGCTCAGGGGAGCATGCAGAGCATAGCAATCCCCAGTGTGATTATAACAGCTCCCTCCAATAACGAGACAAGGCTACGTTTAGAGGGATCAAGAAGAACTGTCAAAACCTTTATTCCCTTGGGACCAGCCAATACAGTCACCACAATAACATTGTTGTGAAACCTCAATAAAATCACAAACAGTCAAAACACATCAAGCAACACACAGTGACTTATCACAACACAATGGTACATTTTTAAAGGGGTGGGGGGGAGACAATATTTAACATTAAATATCTCACCTGCCTGCAGAATTAGCAATAGGCAAATCTACCCAAATATGCAAATGAACCAGTCTTGCAATTCAGGTAGTGCATATTGCTGTTGCTACCAACAGAGGGCACTAGACCAGCTCCATAGCCAAACCCACCTAGTTGGTAGCAAACCTCAGCAATACAAGAGAGCAGGCAATACATTACACAGTACACACACACACTATAAACAATTACATTACACACACCCTGCACCTATAATGGGTACAGGGTGACTAAAACATAAGATAAATAAAGCAGCCTACATAAATAGTCTGTCTGAAGGTAGAATAGGGGCTTTAAAGGCAAATACATCAAAGAGTCATAGTCACAGGGGAGGAGGCTGGCAAGCAGGCCTCTCCAGTACCAAGTGGCGAAGGGCACTTCGTCACAGCTGCCTGCACTGGCCGGGAAAGTGAATCTGACCTCCAGGTCTCTGGTTGCTGACTCCGGAGCTTTTTTCGGCTTCGGTATTTGGAATATTCCATCAAACAGGATGATTTTAGCTTGTTTGCGCACCATTAAGGCCCCAATCAGCCTTCTCATTAAATGCGGGAGTTCAGAAGTTGGGATCTCTTCAGGTATACCTCTAATCTTGAGGTTATTCTGGCATCTTGAATCATCACAAAGTGATGTTCGAAGGCCATCTGCTGTGTCTCGAGGGTCTGCCCTTCACTGGTGAGAGTGGTGAGTGTGTGAGCTTGGTCTGCCGCTGCTTTCTCCACTGTCCCCAATCGGCTCACCAGACCAGTAAGGGGAGCTCGAAGTGAGGCCATATCAGCCTGTAATGTTAACTAGAGGCTATGTAGTAGCTCCTCCAGAGCGGCATTTGTCACTGTATTCGAGTCGGCACTGTCTGGTTGAGGAGGGGAGGGTAAATCTGTGGCTCCAATCCCCAGCATCAACTCCTCCAAGGAATCAGAGAATCCGTCAATGTCTGTGGCCATCTTGGGCCTGCATGGTCCATGTGCTTGCTTGAGTAGGTCTTCGATATTCATGCCCGTTCTGGGCTTGTTGAGTTTCTGCTTTTTCATCTTGTGACCCATAACTTCTGGCAGCTCCAGTATCTTGTTTAGGTGTGAAAAACATAACATTAAGATACAGAACGCGGCTGACATGAGTCTGGCTTGTTCAACAGCTTGGCCCCACCCCCCGCCAAGGAACATATATAACATGTTTCTGATAAGAATATGGTTATAATAATTTTTCCATATGGGAATTATAGGTGGAATATGACGTTTACAAATGCCAGGGAACACATTTAACCTATTTGTTAAAAGTATATGGTTATAGTTATTTTTCTATATGGGGATTATCATGCTTACACATGCCAAGGAACATATTTAACCTGTTTCTGATGAAATCATGGGTATAATAATTTTTATATGGGGATTATGGGTGGATTATCACGTTTACACATGCCAAGGAACATATTTAACCTGTTTGTGATGGAATCATGGGTATAATTATTTTTATATATGGGGATTATGGGTGGAATATTATGGTTAAACATGCCAAGGAACATATTTAGGCTGTATGTGATGGAATCATGGGTATTATTATTTTTATATATGGGGATTATGGGTGGGATATCATGGTTACACATTCCAAGGAACATATTTAACCTGTTTCTGATGGAATCAGGGGTATAATTATTTTTCAATATGAGGATTTATGGGGATTATAGGGGGGATATCATGCTTACACATGTCAATACCATATTTGACCTTTTTCTGATGGAAACATGGGTATAAAATTTCTTCCATGCTTACCAATATTTTCTTTTTCCTGGATATAGGCAGCATTACAGATGTGTAAAGCCCCTCCCACTCCTGAATTGAACAGGAACACCTCCTATCAGTGGCAGAACTAATGTAGAGAGTGCCCTGGTGCAAGGAAGTTTTTTGTACCCCCTCTAGTGCAAAAGTGTCCAAAAGGTAGATACCCATCTGTCTTACAACTCCAGCAATGCAATCAGAGGAGGGCTGGCAGCCTTAGGCCTGGGGGGCAAATCCAGTCACGTGGCCCATTGTACCAAGAGGAAAGAAAAAATACCTTTCCCGTGTGATTGAAAGGGGGGAGGGGGCAGTCACCTAAACAGACACTCAATGACAGGCACACACACACTTGCTGATTTGGCACACACGAAAAAACACACACTCACTGACAGGCACACAGACACACACAGAAAGACACACTGTTACAGGCATACTGACTCAGACAGACAGACATACTGACACACACACACAGAGACAAACTGGCACACACACAGACAGACACACTGACGCACACACAGACAGACACACTGACGCACACACACACACACACACAGACATACTGACACACACATACACCCAAACTTTACACTTTTAAAACCAGTAGACAGGGGCTGAGTAAAGGGACAGGGCTGTAGTGGGGGGACAGGGGCTGTAGTGGAGGGTATAAGCTGTAATTGGGGGTTTAGGAAATGTAGGGGGGTGGATAGGGGCTGAAGTAGGTCAATGGCTACAATATGGGAAAGGGGCTGTGGTGTGGGTGATAGGGGTTGCAATTGAGGGAGAGGAGCTGTAATGGGGATTTTATGGGGCTGTAGTGGGGGGGCATGGGGCTGAGGAAGGGGGCAGGAACTGAGAGGGGGGAAAGGAGAAGGAAAAGTGTGGGACAGGGGCTGAGAGGGGGGCAGGGGCTTTGGAAGGGGGAGAGGGGCTGAAGAAGGGGACAGGGCTGAGAAAAGGGATGGGCTGGGCAAAAGATGACCACCCTGACACACAGATACATGCACAATTACACACGCACCCTGACATGCAGATGCACACACACACTGACATGTATACATATACACAGAAGCACACCCTGACACATATACTGATCTGAGATACAGACAAAAGGATCAGCGCTGAAGGAAAAGTGTGGGACAGGGGCTGAGAGGGGGGCAGGGGCTTTGGAAGGGGGAGAGGGGCTGAAGAAGGGGACAGGGCTGAGAAAAGGGATGGGCTGGGCAAAAGATGACCACCCTGACACACAGATACATGCACAATTACACACGCACCCTGACATGCAGATGCACACACACACTGACATGTATACATATACACAGAAGCACACCCTGACACATATACTGATCTGAGATACAGACAAAAGGATCAGCGCTGAGCAACCAAACCAAATAAAGTTTAGAATGTTAGATAGGTAGGCAGCACACCTAAAGATGTAGGGCTCCCTCTTAGCCCCACATAATAAATACAATAGTAAAAAAAGGATAATGGGAAAGGTTAAGCCAAAACAATATTATTCTAATGTGCATAAGCAACACGAAAAACTATTGCAACAGAATATAGCAAATATATATGAATAGGATGATAAATAAAAATAAAATTAAGGCGACGGGGCTAGACCGCCATGCTAACTGGTCGCATGCAGGAGAGGCTCCAGAGCCATCTGGCCTCTTAAGCTGCAAAACGCAGATTAAGCACACAAAACAGAGCCCACGAGATTCCCACGGCTGTGGGAGAGGCTGCGGACCCCGAGATCGGGAGTTTTGGACCCCCTGGAGGGAACACAAGGCTTCGAGGGCCGGGGCCTACTTGGGAGGGGAGCGAGGTGGACGGCCGCTACCACAAGCCAACTGCCCGAGCAGCTTGCCGGCTCCGTTCCTCTACCCCCCTCTCCACCCCATTGGGCCGGGGGGGGTTATCCCGGTCCCCACTGAGGGAAGCTTGAGAGGTGAAGAGACAGGGGGGCACGGAACATCTGAGGCCTACCTCGCAAGATGGCGGCGGAGCACAGCACCTCCCTGTCAACTCCTGCACTACGGAGCCCTTATAAGCTATTGCCGTGCCAACCGTCCTAACTGAGGCTCCAAAGCATGATACTCAACGGATTCAGCTCTGGTGGAAGGAAAGACCATGTGAGTCACTGGATTCCCAACTACCAAGGAAGCTCACTGGCGGAACCGGGTGCAGGAGGCGAGCGACAAATCCTGACAGCAGCATGGGACAGCTGAATGATCTAAAGAACCGGATACAAGCAGGAGAAACGCAATACCAGCCCAGACATCAAGCCTAACAAGTGCAGATCTATCACACACAGAGCAGGCTAACCACTCAATGAATAAAGCGCAGGTTGTATGATCCCCACACTGGATGCTTGGGTAAGGTCATCACTGGGATGGAAAGCAATATGCCAGGCAAACAGCAAAATTTATAAATACAGTAGTAAGAAACATAAAATTATGGAAGCTGGCACAATCTGTATTAAAAATAGCCAATATTCCTTTATTAAAATTTAATAAAAATCCACAACGCATTTCACCTTTAAGGCTTTATCACGTGGAGATAACAAAGACTGACCTGACAAGCATGAGTTTTTATACAGACATAGTTGATTTAAATTTGGCGCCTAAATGATATCACAGCAACATTTTTAACATTTCTGAGATATATATTTGAACTTATTAAAAGAATATGTATGTAGTTGTAGACTAATTTCTAAAAAAGGGCAGTTTAAAACAAAGTTTTTAACGCTCAAAATTTATAAATAAAGTCACGTGGTCCACGGCCACCTTTGTTCTCGGGCCGTGCCACGTGATTAGCGCTAGGTAGTCTGGGAAGTGTAGTTTTGAGCCAGGTGCCGCTTTCTAAATTGTGGCCAGACAAGGAATAGAGAGGGATGTAGCTGTGTAGTATACTTTGGCACAGACCTAGAGAGAGTCTTAGTGACGAGGTATAAGGGGAAATCTGTCCGAGATACCCATGGCGGCAGCCATGTTATTGGTATCTCTTGTGGAAGACATGGAGGTGGCCAATTTTTAAGAGATTTGTTAGCTCTAAGCCCAGATGAGATACCCATGGCGGCTTGGTGTCTATTGTAAGGGGGATGGCGGCGGCCATTTTAGGGGAGGTTTTAGTAGTTTTAAGTTAATAACAAACACAGGTAATTACACAATAAAGGGAAAAAGAAGGTGGATCTTCATCATTTTGGTTAAATAGAAGAGTTGAAAGATGTTTATTAAATATAGTGAGTGAAAGACTTAATGTGATCCTATGGAGATAAAAAGGGGTATAAAATTCATCAAAATAGAAAAAGATATATTTAAACATAAGTAAATTTAGTGGAAAAAATTAATATAAATAATAATTAAAAATAAGGATAAGGGTAAAAAATATATGTATGGGTAGTGGGTAGGAGTAAGGAATTTTATAAAAAAGATCAAAGTCTACGTTTAGGCCAGCAGGGGCAAGGCAGGGCTCGAGTCCTGCAGGAACGCATGGGAACGGCGTTCCTGCACTTTTTCCAAAGCAGGAACGCCGTTCCCGTTACCTGTCCTGCAGGACCGGCCCTGCTACCTGCACAGAGGGGCCAGCACACGCTGTGTTCCCTCTCCAGCTATAACTCTCGCGAGACCCGCGGTTGTTACTATGGCAACGCTCCGCACAGGCGAGTCTCGCGAGAGTTAGAGCTGGAGAGGGCATGTGATGGCCCCTCTGTGCAGCGCTGGCTCCCTCCACCGGACCACCAGGCGATCTCCCCCCTCCCTGACAAGGTAAGAAGCAGGGAGGGGGGAATAAAATAAAAATATACATACACAAAGTTAAAAAAAATGCTCCCCCCCCCCACACCCATCATCCAGCACTCACACACCCATCATCCAGCACTCACACACCCATCATCCAGCACTCACACACCCATCATCCAGCACACACACACACATCATCCAGCACACACACCATCATCCAGCACACACACATCATCCAGCACTCACTCACACATCATCCAGCACTCACACACACATCATCCAGCACTCACTCACACACCCATCATCCAGCACTCACACACACACACATCATCCAGCACACACACACCCATCATCCAGCACTCCACACACACATCATCCAGCACTCACTCACACACACCCATCATCCAGCCTACACGCATCATCCAACTCCTCACACACCCATCATCCAGCACTGCTCCACACATCATCCAGCACTCACACACATCATCCAGCACACACACACACACTTTTACACACACATCATCCAGCACTCACACACGTAAATTCAGCACACACACACACACAAACACACACACACACACCTCATCACACACACACACACGCACACATCATCCAGCACACACACACACACATCATCCAGCACACACACACACATCATCCAGCACACGCACACATCATCCAGCACAAGCACACATCATCCAGCACACGCACACATCATCCAGCACACGCACACATCATCCAGCACGCGCACACATCATCCAGCACGCGCACACATCATCCAGCGCGCACACACACATCATCCAGCGCGCACACACACATCATCCAGTGCACACACACATCATCCAGCACCCACACACCCATCATCCAGCACACACACACACACACATCATCCAGCACTCTCACACACACACACACATCAGCACACACACACACACACACATCATCCAGCACTCACACACACATCATCCAGAACTCACACCACATCATCCAGCACTCACACACACATCATCCAGCACATGCACATACTGCATTCATTATACACACTCTTCACTCACTACAAACACACTACATTCACTATACACTCACTACAAACACACTACATTCACTATACACCCTCTGCATTCACTATACACACTCTGCATTCATTATACACATTCTGCACTCACTACACACTACATTCACTATACACACTCTGCATTCACTACAAACACACTACATACACTGCATTCATTGTACACACTCTGCACTCACTACAAACACACTAAATTCATTATACACAATTTGCACTCACTACAAACACACTACATTCACTATACACACTCTGCATTCATTATACACACTCTGCACTCACTACAAAAACACTACATTCACTATACACACTGCATTCACTATACACACTGCACTCACTAAAAAAACACTACATTTATTATACACACTGCACTCACTACAAACACAGTACATTCATTATACACACTCTGCACTCACTAAAAACACACTGCATTCATTATGCACACTCTGCACTCACTACAAATACACTACAATTATTATTCACACTGCACTCACTACAAACACACTACATTTATTATTCATACTCTGCATTCACTACAAATACACTACATTCATTATACACACCCTGCACTGCACTATATGCATAGGAGTGTAATTTTTTTTTATTTTTTTATTTTTTAACGGGGGGGGTGAATCTTGGGTGAGTTCCCACACTTTTTTCCCCAGGACTTGACCCCTGGGGCAAGGGTTTTTAGGAGAAAGACCCAATACATTTATTTTTGTCCTAAGATCTTCATAACATTTCCACCTCTCCAAGGAATATTGCACTTTTGGATTCCAATACATTTTAGCTGTTTTGGATTTTTGTCATGTATTAGGAAATGTCTGGATACAGAATGTTTAAGGTACCCTTTAGTAATGTTTCGCCAATTTAGTTTTTAAGCATCTTGAGGTCATCCCTACGTATTGGAGCCCACATGGGCACTCAGATAGGTATATTACGTTCTTTGTAGTGCAACAAATGAGGTCTTTTATAGGATAAGTATGGTTGGTTATGTTAGAGGTAAAATGTGTGGTCTTAGATTTCATACTAGGGTTAGTGCTCTTACAAACTATACATCTATTGCATCTAAAAAAAAGCCCTTTGATTGTGATAAAAAAAAAAAAAAAGATGAATTTTTATTGACGGAATCTTTAGTAAAAAATCTTTTAAGAATTGATTTAAAATTTGGGGCACCTCTAAAAACATATGGATTATACACCATTCACCTGATTTGGATGTAAATACCCTCAAATTAAAGCTGAAAGTCTGCAGTTAAAGCACATCTTGTTCATTTCATTTCAAATCTATTGTGGTGGTGTATAGAGCCAAAAAGATTAGAATTATGTCGATGTCCCAATATTTATGGACCTGACTGTAATTGTCAAAAAAAATTCATTGAAAATTGACAGGTTGGTTATGTTGCCTTTGAGAGCTTATGGTAGTCCAGGAATGAGAATTACCCCCATGATGGCATACAATTTGCAAAAGAAGACAACCCAAGGTATTGCAAATGAGGTATGTTCAGTCTTT
Source organism: Pelobates cultripes (assembly GCA_933207985.1). NCBI lineage: Eukaryota > Metazoa > Chordata > Amphibia > Anura > Pelobatidae > Pelobates > Pelobates cultripes. The sequence continues at coordinate 146,313,141 of OW240912.1, forward strand.
TTTTAGTAGCCACTTAGTCAAAAACACTGGCCAAAGTTAGTGTTCATAATTGTTTTTTGCATTTTTAGCACACAAACAAATATAAATGCTTACTTTGGCCAGTGTTTGTGACTAAGTGGCTACTAAAAACGACTGGACATACCCCATATTGATTACCCTGGGTTGTCTACTTTAAAACAATATGTACATGTGAGGTATGATTCAGAGATTTATGACAGATAACAGTGTTACAATGTCACCTATTGATACATTTTAAAAATATATATTTTGAAACAGCAATTTCCTATTTGTACTTATGGCTTACTAACTTGCCAAAAAAGCATATAAACACTGGATGTTTTTAAACTCATCTATTTAGCAGTTTTTTTTCATTAGCTTTTGTAGATCAGTAAAATATTTTTCAAGTAAAAGTAAAAAAACATGTTTTTGTTTTCCTATTTTTCACCTTTTTTTTTTTTGAGTAAATATTATGACATGATACAAATAATTGTGTATAGAGAAAGCCCTTTTTGTCCTGAAAAAAATTGTATATAACTTGTATTGGAACAGTAAATGAGAGAGCGGAAAATTACAGCTAAAAACAAACACCACAAAAGTGTTAAAACAGCTCTGGTCCTTAACGTACAACATGGCCAAAACATTCTGGTCCTGAATGGGTTAATCTTTTTATTCATTTTCATATTAAACATAGATATGACAATGACATTAAGACAATTACAATATACAAGTGTCTCATGAAATTAAGTCTGCAGAATTAAACAAACTTTCACAAACATAGACAAAGAAAAATCCTGACTAGATCAGCAGTGAGAGATATGGAATGTTTAACTGCTACAGATTTTTCTTTCCCTTTTTACTTTTCCTTTCTTTTCTTTAGGGTCTAATAACCACCCTTATCTGGTTATCTAGGACTGCTGTCCAAGTGTCCCATATATTATATTTCTTATAACTGGTACAAAAATTAGAAGCGATTGGTCATTCCATTTTACATTGAAATAACACTTTCTCTAATTCGTGGCCACATGTCCACTTTATCTGTTTTCCAATTCATTGCGATGGAACTTTTAAAGGCCATCAAAATGTGTATTGAAAAACATTTTTTATTTTTGGGAAGTATGGGTAAATTTAGATGGAGAAGAGCCATCCATATCTGCCATCCATATCTGTTTCCGATTAAGTAAATTATGAATTATGGAAAATATTGCAGCCCAACCTTTTTTAATTGTTGGGCATTCCCACCATATATGGATTTAATCTGCCCTTTCAAAACCACATCTCCAACATGTATATTTATCCTGGGGTACATCATTTTTTTCCAAGCTGTTATATATAATCTGTTAATTATTTTATATTGGATCTCCATTATGTTGAGACAATGAATTGGTGGATAGATCGTTTGAACAGCGGTAAACCACTGTGTCTATCTGGATTTTTAGATCTCGGGCCCATTTTACTTTAACTTTAGGACATTTTTTAGCTTTGGACTCCATCATTACTTTAATACACTTAGACAGTAATTTTGAATCTTTCCCTTGTTGAAAGATATTATTTAATAATTCCAATGGGCTTGGTAACTTGAACATTGCTGATTTTAAAAAACTTTTGATTCTAATATAATTGAACATCTCCTGATCAGGAAATGTCCAAATGTAACAAGGCCCTCTTCAGACCATTTAATTAAAATCTTTGTAACCCCTAAATGTATCCATGTTGTAATATCTAAATTTTCCATCATGTTTGTCAGATAAGTAGTGGGTAAGATCCTATTTTTTAAGTTTGAATGTTTTTGAAAATGGTTCACATTATACAACAAATTTAGTAAAATCAGATTGTCTATGGGACTTTCTTTCTGTTTATTATTGTATTTTTACAGCTATGTGACCACAAATAATTGATCATTTTCATTGGATGGACTATCGTCCCTTCTTCCATCTCTGGGATTTGTAGTGATCTAAATGCATCACCACAATGTGCATTAGTAGAGATACTCTATTATAAAGTTCTATGTTGGGGTAATCAATCCCTCCATGTTTTTTATTTAGGTCTAAAACCTCTCTACCTATTCTGTTTTTTTAATTTAACCAGATTAATTTTGAGAATTATGTATTCAACATCTTAAGCCATGGTGTATGTATTTTTAAAGGAACCATTCTAGAGAGATAGAAAAATGTAGGTATCACATAAAACTTTATATTGTTAATTCTACCCCACCAGGAGATTTCTAATATTCTCCATATTTTTTTTTTTTTCAATTTGACAATTTTTATTTTGTCATAGATATACGAACAAAGGGAAAAAGTGTAGGGGGTACAGAAAGGAAGAAGGGGAGGGGGTATTAGCAGTGGAACATACATCCTTCAACAATGATATTAATCAGCGTTACATGGTTCTGAACAACGTTACATGGTTCTGATAGATACAAGTTGCCGTCTGCCTAGTGTTACTATGGCTCTCTTGGTTGTAGTCTATGTGTGTTTTAACGCTAATGCTGGGCTGCCCTATGGAAATATTGTCATCAGGTCGGGTGTTTCAGTTCCCAGTTTTCCCATACTTCATGCCTCCAGCTCTTATTGGGTGGGATGCGGGATATGCTTGATTCAAATTTCCCAATTTGGGACAGGTGTTTGATTAATTCTCGCATTGTTGCATTGGTGGGTGATAGCCAGTTTTTTGCGATAAGATTTTGGGCGGCTACTAGTATGTGTAGAATTAGGTATTTAAGTGGTTTTGGGTATTCGGCTTCCCACAGGAATAGTAACAAGGCTTTTGGGGAGTTTGGTATCGTAATTGAGGTGTGTTGGTGTATGAGTGAGATAACTTCTTTCCAGTACGGCTGGAGTTTTGTACATTTCCACCAAGTGTGTAAAAAAGTGCCTGCTTCTTGTTTGCAGCGCCAGCAGGTGCTGGACATTTGTGGGTCCATGGTGGCGAGGCGTGTTGGGACCATGTACCAACGGTAAAAAAGTTTACGGGTCGTCTCTTAGTGTGAAGCACAAAACGTCAGGCCTCTGGTCGCATTTGCTACAGCCAGCCAGGTCTTCTCTGGCAGTGTTTGGTCTAGATCTTTTTCCCAGGAGCGTACACACGTGAGGGATTTTATTCCCTGTTGGGGCAGTAATAGCTTATATATGGTTGAGATGGGTTTTACCGCTGGCGTGTCTGCCATGATACTCTTTTCGAAGTGGGGTAAGGTACTAGTGGTGTGTGATATGGGGTGTGGAGCCTGGGTCTTCCACCAGGATTTTAGCTGGAGGTAAGAGAAGTGTGCTATGTTCGGCAGTGTATAAGTGACTTTTAAATGGTCGAACGAGGCTAATTCTCCTTTCTCTATTAGGGAGTGTATGTAAAACACCCCACATCTGTTCCATATTTTGAAGTTGAAATCAGGTATTTTATGCGTCAAAGTTTTAATTGGGGTTGATAGGGGGGTTGGGTGGCAGCTGCACAGGAGTTTGCGGGTGTCATCCCAGATTTTCAGTGTTGTTAAGGTAGCAGGGAGTGCCTTTGTAATGTTTGCCCTTAAGTGGGGTGGCGTCCATAATGTTGTTTGTATGTCCTGTGATTGCAACCAGTGTTGTTCTATGGAGACCCATTGAGGGGGGGCTTGCTTTGATGGATGGGGAAAAGGCTGGCCAATACTGCAGCTTTATGATAAAGTTTCACATTAGGGAGGCTCATGCCACCCATTTGCACTGGTCGGTGCAGTGTAGATAAGGCAACTCTCGGACGCTTCCCTTGCCATATGAATAAGTTAATTTGTTTCTGAAGAGATATAAAGTAGGTGGACGATAGTGTCAGTGTGAGTGTTCTAAATAAATATTGTAATTTGGGTAATATTACCATCTTTACCGCTGCTATTCGACCTGACCAGGATATAAATTTATTCCGCCAGTGAAGGAGGGTGTTAGTGATCTCCTTACTGAGTTTAACATAATTTAAATGGTACAAGTTGGATATGGTGTGCGGGAGTTTAATGCCCAGGTATGTGAGGTGGTCTCTCCTCCAATCATATGGGAACTGACTTCTCAGGTTGGATAGATAGTCGTCCTCCATACTCACCCTCATGGCCTGTGTTTTAGATAGGTTCAGTTTGTAATAAGAGCAATGGCTGTATTGTTGCAGTAAGTTGTGAAATGCTGGTAAAGATTTGTGTGGGTTTGTTAGGGTTAGGAGGATATCGTCAGCGAAAAGATTTAGTTTGTATTCCGACCCACCTATTTTGATTCCCGTTATCTCTGGTGATGAGCGTATGGATTCGGCTAGTGGTTCTAAAGCTAGAATGTATAGGAGTGGTGAGAGAGGACACCCCTGGCAGGTGCCGTTGGTGATGGGAAAAGGCCTCGATTGGAATCCAGACGTGAAGACCGGGGCCTCAGGGTTACTGTATAATGATTTGATCATGGAGATAAAATGTGATGGGAATCCAAATTTGACCAAGACCGCCTGCAGGAACGACCAATGCAGGCGGTCGAAGGCCTTCTCAGCATCTAAGGACAAAAGGAGACTGTTGGGGAAGCGTCTGTGCATTGTGTGTAGTAACGCGAGTGCTTTCCGTGTGCCGTCAGCTCCCTGTCTGCTTCGTACAAAGCCAACTTGGTCAGAGTGTACTATGGTCGGCAGTATGGATGTCATTCTATTGGCATAGATTTTGGCCAGGATCTTCACGTCCAAATTCAATAAGGAGATCGGTCTGAAATTTGCGCATTGGGTTGGTGATTTGCCGGGTTTTGGTAGGGTGGCCACGTTGGCCGTGAGCATATCTGGCGGTATGTTCTCTTGTGTTGTGGTAAAAGTGAAGAGTGACGTTAGCCGGGGGGCGAGTATGGAGGAGAACCTCTTGTAATATGTGTTTGGCAGCCCGTCTGGGCCTCGGGTTTTGTTTAACGGCAGATTTTGTATAACCCTGAGCACCTCTGTTTGAGAGATGGGTTCAGCCAGGAGCTCCTGTTGGGTCGCTGAGAGTGTAGGTAGGCGGACTTTGTCTAGAAAAGTAGAGATTTCTCCCTTCGTGGGCTGGTGTACTGTAGCGTCATCTTTTAGATTATAGAGTTTGCTGTAAAAATCTGCGAAAAGTTCGCTGATTTGTTGTGGCTGGATTATTTTCTGTCCATCGTGGGAAGTGAGGTATGCTATTTTGGTTTGTGCTTGCACGTCCCTGAGCCGGGTGGCCAGGAGCGAGCTAGCTTTGTTACCCAAGCAGTATTCTCTGGTTTTCAGTTTTTGAAGTGTTCGGGTTGTGTTCGCTATATTAAGGTCGTTGAGGTCTGATTGGGTTTGGGCGATAGTTGCCGCATCTTTTGGGTTCGGGTGGAGAAGGTGGGACGCTGTAGTGTCTCTTAATTTCCTTAATAGATTGAGGTGTTTATGTTGGGAGGTCCGTTTTAGGAAAGAGGCCCTTCGTATAAACAACCCTCGCATTACGGCCATATGGGCTCTCCATATCACTGCTGGGGACATCCCTGATTTCTCATTCTCGGAGAAATATTGTTTGAGTGCTATATCCATGTCTGAGCTGAATTTATCGTCGTGTAAAATGGAGCAGTTAAGGCGCCATGGGTTGCAACCTCTAAAAGTGAAGTTATCCCTGAATGTAGCGAGTATTGGGGCGTGATCTGACCATATAATGTCACCAATGTGACATTTTTGAAGTAGGTTGAGAGATGGTCCTGCTATAAGTATTACATCTATCCTAGAGTGTGTTTTGTGGGGTTTAGAGTAATATGAATACTCTCTATCCAGGGGGTGGAGTAATCTCCAGCAGTCATAAAGGTTGAATTTCATCAACAATTGTGTTATGGCTTTGCTGGTTGGTTTGAGGGATTTCTGTCGGTTGGTGGAGGAGGGCATAGAGGTGTCTAGGGTTGGGTCTAAGACATGATTTATATCTCCGCATATGATAGTGTTGCCTCGCTGTACAGCTGCCACTTTTAGGAGGGTACTGGTCAAAAAGTTTTTCTGATTTTCGTTAGGTGCGTAGAGGTTTACCACTGTATGTTGTACATCATTCAACAGACAGACAACAATCAGGTACCTGCCCTGATCGTCTGAGATGGAGTGTAGTAGTTCAAAGGCTACTGAATTGTGTATATATATGGAGACTCCTCTGGATTTGGATATGTGTGTGGCGTGGAACTGATGGGGAAAATGTTTCATTCCAAATTGTGGGATTTTGGCTTTGGGAAAATGAGTCTCTTGAAGACACAGTATATCTGCTTTTGATTTTCGAGCTTCTTGAAGTAGCATATGCCTTTTGTGTGGCATGTTGAGCCCCCTGACATTATGGGAATAAACTATCAGTGTATGGTATAAGGCAGAGCGCTATCAGTCAGGTCAGTATCTTGAGAAGTGAGGTGTACTTTGTGCTGTTGTTCGCAAACCGAGGACCCAAGGGTTCCACTTTGTACGGCACGCTTTTGCTTGGATGATTGGGTAGGGTAGGGAGGGCGATATCCCAACTGGGGAGGTAAACAGGGATAGAAAGAAATAAACTTAGTTAACCAAAGTATATACATAGTGGCCCGATCTCGGTGCAAGGCGCTGCTGATCAGCGCCGTGGGGAGAGTGGGATCGGAGATGGTGGACAGGTGATGGCCTGAGCAGGCTAATGGTATATGGTGCCAAATGTTCTTTTGAGGAACATCCCTAGGTCAGGTGTGGTCCTGTGTGTTCCTTAAATGAACCATATGATGGGTGAAAGGCACCTTATGTAAATATAGTGAGGAGCCCTTCTGGTGCTTCAGTCTAAGAAGGAGGTGGGGGTCAGAAACTCGGGTGGGCTCTATAACGGGGGGGGGTTTCCCTGCTGCTTGAGCATGTCTGCAGACTGGACCCATGAGTGAGTCGTCCTTTATATTACAATTGGTGTCCCTGGTTTAGGGGGTAGGTTGTTGGGCCTTGTCGACCGGTGAATAGAGTGTGGCCAGGGGGTTACGTATGTTTCAGGGAGGTGGCATGTAACAGTAACAGATAAACTCTAAGGTCATATACATTACAATGTTGCTAGTACACCCTGCAAACGATATGAACAAGCATAAAATGACATGAAGCTTGACAGTTATTTGCGTACTGCAAATTGCGTATTTCAAACTCTAGCGGGCTGGCCTTTAGTGTAATGGTGGCTAGGAGTCAACGTTAATTGTGGGCGTAATAAGATTGGGTAGGTCGCCAAAGCGGGTATATTTGCGGTAAGGCTTTATACCCGGGGGTCTCCCAGCTGCGTGAGTGTGACTGCAGCCTAGACCCATGAGTGAGTCGTCTGCTGTATTATGTTTGGTGTCCCTGGCTTAAGGGGTACGTTATCGGTCTTTAGCGACCGTCAGATAGTGTGTGGCCAGGGGGTTACGCATGTTTCAGGGAGGTGGCAATTAACAGTAACAGATAAACAATTAGGTCATATATATTACTATGTTGCTAGTACATTCTGCAAACGGTATGAACAAGTAAAAGTGGCATAAAAAATTGACAGTTATTTGCGTACTGCAAACTGCAGTGGAGCTAAGTGTATCAGCGACTTTCAGGCTCTAGTGGGCTGACCCTTGGGGTATTAGTAGCCAGGAGCCAATGTTAATTGTGAGTCTATTAAGAACGTGTTGGCCGCCGAAGCGGGTATACTTGCGGTAAGGCCTCAGTCGGCGATGTGCCAGTCCTTGACCACTTGTCTCGGTGGTTTTGGGGCTTGCGTGTCGCCTATAACGGTTAGGTTCCATTGATGCAGGAGGTGTATGCCTTCTTCTGCTGTTTGTACTGCGGTGGTAGTTCCATTTCTCGAAACGATCAGATGGACAGGGAAGCCCCAGCGGTACAGGATACGGTTGGCGCGTAGGGTTTCTGTCACCTGTTGGAAGGTTTTCCGTTGTTTCAGGGTGGCTGCTGAAAGGTCTGAAAACATTTTGATGCTTGTGTATTCAGCCGGTAGATCTTTCACGGTTCTGCTTCTTCTCATCAGGAGGTCTTTAACATGAAAGTAGTGTGCTTTCAATAACACATCCCTGGGTAAGGACGTGGCAATATGTTGAGGTTTAGGTACCCTGTGCAGACGGTCTAGCAGCAACATGTCTGTGGGTATTTCTGGTGTCAGGAGCTTGAAGAAGCTGTGCACATAACTGGGTAGGTCTGCCGGGAGGACCGTCTCTGGGATACCTCTCAGCCTGATATTGCTCCTTCTAGAACGATCCTCTAGATCCATGAGTTTTGCTTCACATTTCTGGATCTGGTCTGTGAGGGATTTTAGGTGCTCTGTGGACGCGTTGTGCGCGTCGACTAAATCCTCCATCTTTGCTTCCACGTGCGTTGTGCGAGATCCGACATCTTGGAGGTCCCGTTTAAGTTCTGCCACGCTGGATTGCCAGGTAGCAACCAGCCTTCGTGATTGTTCGTCCAGGGCTCTCTTTAGGAAGGCAGCTGTGAGCGGTTCTCCGTCAAGCAGTAAATCCGCCTCTGATCTTGGGCTGCTCCCCCCGGAGTGGTCGGCGCCATCTTGATGGCCTGCTGTATCTGCTTGCTTTGCCAGAGCTGCCCCTTTCTTCTGAGCGAAGAAGCTCATTTTGTCGGGCTTATCTTGGTGCCGGCGGGTTTTGGGTTGCGACATCGTCGGAGTATAGGTTGTTTTCCCGCAGGGTTCTCACTTAGGAAAGCTATTGCCTTGCTCGTGGTGCGGAGCTAAGAGCTCATGCAGCCATCTCTCTCCGTGTCTAGACACGCCCCCCGTAATATATTCTCCATATTTTAATTGATGGCTTGTCTGTCTTAAAAGGGATAAAAAAATGAACTTCCATCAGATCTTTAGGTGAGGCCGTGATAATTATTCCCAAGTAATGATATTTCTTTCTAACCGATTTAAAGCTATAATTTCTAACTGTTTTATTTCATGTTGGTTCATATAGAAGGGCGTAGCTGTTGTTTTATTGATATTTAACTTGTAATTTGATAAGTGGCTGTAATTCTGTTTAGTTTGCATTACAGTATTTACCGAAAAGAAGGGGTTAGACAGCAGTAGTAATGTATCATCTGCATATTGACAGATTTTAATTTCTTTTTTACTTAACTTGAAACCTTGTATTTCGGGATTTGTTCTTATATCCATTGCTAATGGTTCTGCTGCTAAAACATAAAGAAGGGATAAGGGACATCCCTGTCGAGTTCCATTTTTAACTTTGAACCAATCTGAGTCTATTCCCTGCCCCGACCACTCTTCCCAAGGGAAATTAATACATCTCTGAGATGGATGAATATAATTTCCCTGGAAAAGCAAAGGCCTTTAACACACATTTCATAAAGTTCCAATTTACCTTATCGTAAGCATTTTCTCCGTTAAGAGCTAATGTTATAAAAGGACTTTTGTTCTTATGAGATTCTTTCATAAATATATATAATTTTTATAATATGATTAGTAGAGGATCTCACTGAAATTATACCAACCGGATCATTATCGATCAGGGTAGTTATCACTTTCTTAACTCTATTTGCTAGTATGGTCGTGTAAATTTATAGTATAGTTGGGTAAATCTGTTAGGTTTTTATATTGTTTTAGAATTGGGAACATATTTGCTTTCAGCATTTCCGTAGGCATTAATTCTTTAATCATAAAATAATTATATATATCCACTAAAATAGGTAACAATTGATCTTTATATAATCTATAAAAATGATTACCATAACCATAACCATCTACTTCTTCTATAGTTATAGGGTTATTTAACTGTTAAAGTTAGGAAGGGTTCAAGTTAAGGAACCTTTTCCCTCTAAAGTATGCTTCTAATTGAGGTTGGGTGGTATGATCAGGTAAGTTATATAGTACTTGATAATATTGTTTGAAAGCTGATCCTATTTCTTTTGGAGCTAGAAGGGTCTGTTGTCCTACAAACAGAAATTTTATTTATATAATTTTTTGCCCATCTTATCTTATTGGACAACATTTTGTCTGCCTTATTTCCTCTATAGTAATAGTGTGGTTTTAGTGTTTCTACATTTTTATTGTCCCTGTTAAATAGATATTAATTTATTTTATTTTCAACCTCTTTGATTTTATCCGTTGTTCCTGTGGAGGGGGATTGTTTTTTTTTTGTTGTGCTAATTTTATATATAATTATGTGAGGTTTTGTCCTCTTTTCTTCTTCATTTGTGCAGTTAATTTAATCAAATGCCCTATAAGAACATATTTGAAAGCACACCATTTCGTATCTGGGGATATTTCAGGGTCTAAATTTTCTTCAAATTATCGAGTGATCATCTCAGCGATGTATTTCCTATTCTCCTCAGGGAGACTAAGCCGGGCCTGGAGGCGCCAATCAGGTCTTTGTTTTTGGTTCTGATCTCTTAATTCGACTATCACAGCATTATGGTCGGACCATGAGATAGATATCTTAGATTCTTTTGTTATTCCGAATGTGTCTATATCCCACAATATAAAGTCTATTCTGGAATAGGTGTGGTACGATTTTGAGAAACAAGTATAGTCTTTTTCTTTGGGGTGCGTAGTCCTCCAGATATCTAGTAAGGATGCCCTCCTTATTATCTGAGATAATCCCACTGCTTGTTTCACTGTAATTCAATCTACTTTCTAACCCATCCACCCCCCATAATCACCAACCTGCCTTGTCTGAACCTTTCAACTTTTTAAATGAATGTATCTATATATTTTAGCATGGCTTGGTTGGGTTCATATATATGATAGCTACTGTGTATATTATATTTTGTATTTTGCATACTATAATTATCCATCTACCTTCTTGATCTATAACTTGGAATTGGATGATTAGGTTTATGTCCTTGGAGAATAATATATTTACTCCTCTTTTTTTATCTATAAGAGAGGATTTGATTATCACTGGAAAGTGTTTTTAATTTAACCCCTTAAGGACACATGACATGTGTGACATGTCATGATTCCCCTTTATTCCAGAAGTTTGGTCCTTAAGGGGTTAAAGAGATGTTATCTTGTAATCTCCAGTGGGTTTCTTGTATACATGAAATTTGTATATTATTTTTTGTTAAAAAGTCACAATGTATGGTCCTCTTTTGCAGAGAGTTGAGACCCTGAGCATTAATAGATATTCATTTCACCATTACCTTCTTTTGTATCTGTCCCATCTATCATTTGCAGCTTCCATTTTACAAAGTATTTAACAATATAACATATAAAAACATATAACATTTAAATATCTCCCCATATTGACATAGAGAATTTAAGGTTCCAGGGCCCACCCCAGTATAATTTATCTATGAGACTATCGGTGTAGTGTAGTAGTGTGGTTAAGTTAACTGGCATATTCCGTGGCAATAAAAAAAAAATACATTTTAAGTACATTTTAACCTTTTATATATCCTGTTTCGCTCCTTTTGTTAGCCCCCCTCTTTCCCATTTCTCTTCTTGCATCCTAACAAACTTTATTTACCTAATCAGTAACTTTGCTATAGAAAGGTTTTCCATCTCTACTTAATATTTATTGGGTTTCTGAGAGTATATTCCTTATCCTTTATTATATCAATTCAATTACCATTATATAAATTAACTTTTGAATTTAATATTATATTTAAAAAAATAGTTAAGTTGTCTTTGTGTACTTTAGTTTGTCTTTTATATTTATCGAATATCTCCCCTTCTCTTTCCCTCCTTCCCCTCTCCCCTTTCATCTTTTTCCACATCCTTTTATATAAACAACCATCCTCTCTCATTATATTACTCTTGAATCTCTCCCTAATCCTCTACCAGTTTCCCAAATATTCTTCCATCAATACGATGCTGGTTCTTTTGAACACCGTACCGATAGAGAAAAAAAACAATAAATTATATAGTGCGTTTTAAACTCTTCCAGTGTTATGGCCTAACGTGCACTTTATCTTTGCTTTTCCTCCTTTCTTCCCCTCTTTTTTAGAATAGGGGATGTTAAATCCTTAAGTGTCTCCTATATGTGTCTTGTTATTAATATTAATCGTGTGTATTTCAACTTTATAATTATTTCCTTTTTTTCCCATTTTTCTCTCTCCCTTTCAGAATTAATCAACCTTTTGCCTAATTCTAAGCTTATTGGTATTTTATCTTGTGATATGCAATGTTTTTGCTGAGTGTCCTTTTCTCTCTTTTAAGAGGTCATAAGTGATCTTTTGTAATCAAACCTTGTACTCAAACGTTTATTAATAATGTGTATCCTTATTGTGAATCTATATTTAACCTTATTAAAAGTGTAATTGTTCTTCTTCTTTATAGTGAGTATTTAATTAGTGAAGTACTTTTTTGGAAACTGATGATAACTCCTAACTTTAGGATATTTTTTTTTACGTATTTAACCTATTATGGGAGAATCAATACAGTTCTTTCTCAGTCTATTATCGTTCTCTAAATTTTTTACAATTGAATAGTACACTCAGCAATTTTATCATTTGGTAGAGTACAGGACATTGCATATACAGGGAGTGCAGAATTATTAGGCAAATGAGTATTTTGACCACATCATCCTCTTTATGCATGTTGTCTTACTCCAAGCTGTATAGGCTCGAAAGCCTACTACCAATTAAGCATATTAGGTGATGTGCATCTCTGTAATGAGAAGGGGTGTGGTCTAATGACATCAACACCCTATATCAGGTGTGTATAATTATTA
>OW240912.1:146333981-146379758 GCA_933207985.1 Pelobates cultripes
TGGCCGGACTAACATACCAAAGAATAGTCAAGAATAGCCGAGGTCAAGGGACACAGAAAGAGACACAACGATAAGGAAAAGCCAGGGGTCAGGGATGCCAGAAAACAGGGAAGTCAAAATCAATGCCAAAGTCAAAATACCAGAATAACCAGAATAAATAACACCCTCTCGGAAACCACAACAGGGCACTGAGCAGGATGAGAACTGGGCCTAAATACCCCTCCTCTAGATCTGATAGGCTGTAATCGGCCTTTGACCCCAAAGGCAGTTACCAGGTTCCCATTTGCATAATTGCTGCTCAGCACAAACCCTCCTGTGGATTTGATTGCTGCTCGGCACAACTTTTCCTGTCAGGACAGTAATGTTGTTTGGTACAACTTTTCCTGTCTGAACAGTGAATTCCATTAATCCCATTTTTATAATCGGATGAATACGTGACATTACCTGAAGAATGCCCACCGGGCAGGCAGGACCAGGCTTGAGAGGAAATTTGGCGTGAAAATAGCGAATCTTGCGGCCAGCATGTATATCAGACGCGTAACCCAAGAACGATCGGCTGGTCCATAACCTTTCCAATCCACTAAGTACTGTAAAGTGCCCCGAGAAAACCTGGAATCAATTATGGAAAATACCTCATATTCTTCCTGTGCAGAAACAACCAAGGGAGGAGGAGGGACACTTGGGACAGTATACTTATTGCAAATAAGAGGTTTGAGTAAGGAGACAAGAAATGTGTTAGAAATTTTCAATGAGGCTGGAAGGGCCAGAGAGTATGAAACGGGATTGAGTCTTCTAAGGACACGATAAGGCCCAATGAACCTGGGAGCAAATTTCATGCTAGGGACTTTAAGCCTGATGTTGTGTTTAACGATAACCAAACCCTCTCACCCACCTGGTAAACAGGGTTGGCACCTCACCGTTTATCAGCATAATGCTTAAAACGGTCAGCCGCAGTCCCCAGTGCAGAGTGAACTTTGACCCAGGTATCACAAATAGAAGCAAGACGGTCATCCAAAGCAGGAATAGCTGTGTCAGAAAAAACAGCTAGGAGGACAGTATGATGTCGGCCATTATTAACAAAAAATGGACTATGTCCAGAGGACTCATGGTCAGCATTGTTCCTAGCAAACTCGGCCCATAGTAGTAATTCGGACCAATTGTCTTGAGTGCTATTAACGAAACAACGCAAATATAATTCCTAAGACTGGTTAACCCTCTCAGCTGTATCATTAGTCTGGAGGTGGTAAGAGGATGAAAAAGACAATTCAATCCCTAATTGTTTATTGAAAGCCCTCCAAAACCAGGACACAAACTCAATATGATACTATATTGTGAGGAATGCCATGCAGACAGACAATTTCTCGTATAAAGATTAGCACCAGGTCTTGAGATGACGGCAATTTCTTGAGTGGGATAAAATGAGCCATTTTAGAAAAACGGTCCACAACCATGAGAATCGTGGGAAAACCTTTAGAATTAGGAAGTTCGACAATGAAGTCCATGGACAAGTGGGACCACGGAACCTCAGGAATGGGAAGAGGTTGCAACAAGCCACAAGGGAGTTTATGAGGAACTTTAGAAACCGCACAAACAGAACAGGCCTGCACATACTCCTTAACATCTTTCCTGAGGGAATCCCACCAAAATGATCTCATGATAGCAGAAGTGGACTTATTAATACCCGGGTGGCCGGCAGATACCTCGTTGTGAAACGCCTTCATGATATTAACCCTTTCCCCTAATGGAACGAACCATTTGTCCTGAGGTTTACCGCAGGGCGCCTAAGACTGAGCCTCCATGATGGAGCCAAGCAGCGGAGAGGACAATGAAAGGATAGTGGAAGCAATGATACATTCCGGGGGAATGATATGGGACTTTTCTTGCTCTTGTATAGACTCAGTATCAAACTGTCTGGATAAGGCGTCGGCCTTGACATTCTTAGAACCTGGTCTATAAGTAATAAGAAAATTAAAGCGAGAAAGAAACAGAGACCACCTAGCTTGTCTAGAAGACAATCGTTTAGCGTCTCCTATGTAAGCCAGGTTTTTGTGATCGGTAATGATCAAAAGGGGGTCCTTGAAACCCTCTAAAAGATTTCGCCACTCCATGAGAGCTAGAATAATGGCCAACAATTCCCTATTGCCAATATCATAATTGTGCTCGGCAGGAGACAACTTTCTAGAGAAGTAACCACAAGGATGCAATGGACTGGGAGAGAACTGCCCCTACCCCTGTCTCTGATGCATCAACCTCCAGTATGAAAGGTTTACTGGTGTCAGGATATATCAATATGTCAGCGGAGGCAAACCGCTGTTTGAGAGTTTCAAAGGCTTCTATAGCCTCCTTAGACCATATGCTACTGCTAACCCCCTTGTGTGTCATATTGGGGAGGTGGGCTATTACTGAAGAAAATCCCTTTATAAACCTTCTGTAATAATTGGCAAAACCAATGAACCTTTGAATGGCTTTCAACCCAGTGGGTGAAGGCCACTGTAGGACCGATTCCAGCTTTTTAGGATCCATCTGAAACCCCCGAGGCATAGATATTATATCCTAAAAACTGTACTTCAGATTGGTCAGAGATGCGTTTTTCTAATTTACAATAAATTTGATTTTTTAACAAAGTCTGCAGAACTTGTCTAACGTGATTGTGGTGAGTCTGAATGTCAGGAGAATAAATAAGGATATCATCCAGATAGACCAAGACAAACGAGTAAATGTAATCCCTAAGTACATAATTTATGAAATCTTGGAAAACCGCTGGAGTGTTGCACAACCCGAATGGCATCACTAGATATTCATAGTGTCCACTTCTGGTATTAAATGCAATCTTCCACTCGTGGTTTTCCTGGATTCTCACTAAATTGTAAGCACTTCTAAGGTCAAGCTTAGTAAATACTTTAGCGCCTAGGAGTCTATCAAATAATTCAGCAATAAGAGGAATGGGGTAGGCAGAGGCGGCTCTCTAAATAGGCGGTTTAAGCGGCTGCCTAAGGCCTCGCACTAAAAGGGGCCTCGCGGCCGCCTAAACCATGTAATTAGAGAGCCGCTGTGGTAAAAAAATTAATTATTAAAAACCTTTCATGCCCGGCCGGCGGCCGCATCCGCATTGCTGAGATGGAACCCTCTCACATGGGTTCCGTGGTGTAGTGAGTCCCCACCCCTCCTCCTGCCACTAACCTGCTAATCGGCCAATCCGCATGCTGATTAGCGATGACGTCACGACACAATGACCTCCCCCTGCATTCCCCCGCCTGCGGTACCAAGAAGAAGAGAAGAAAAAGAAAGAATAGCTGCTGGTGAAGAAAAGAGAGCACAGTAGAAGAGAGAAAACGTAAGGAGAGCAGAAGAGAAGAGAGAAAAAGGTAAGGACAGCACATGAAAATAAAGTAAAGAGGAAGGAGGGCAGATAAAAAAATAAAGGGGAAGGAGGGCAGACAAAAAAATAAAGAGGAAGGAGGGCAGATAACAAAAATAAGGGGAAGGAGAGCAGATAAAAATAAAGAAAAGGAGAAGGATCGCAGATTAAAAAAAAGGGGAAGGAGGGCAGATGAAAACAAAGGGGAAGGAGAGCAGATAAAATAAAGAAAAGGGGAAGGAGAGCAGATAAAAATAAAGAAAAGGAGAAGGATGGCAGATAAAAATAAAGGGGAAGGAGAGCAGATGAAAACAAAGGGGAAGGAGAGCAGATACAATAAAGAAAAGGGGAAGGAGAGCAGATAAAAATAAAGGGGAAGGAGAGCAGATGAAAACAAAGGGGAAGGAGAGCAGATAAAAATAAAGAAAAGAAGGATAGCAGATAAAAATAAAGGGGAAGGAGGGCAGATAAAAAAATAAAGGGGAAGGAGGGCAGATAAAAATAAAGAAAAGGAGAAGGATGGCAGATAAAAATAAAGGGGAAGGAGAGCAGATGAAAACAAAGGGGAAGAGATCAGATAAAAATAAAGGGGAAGGAGAGCAGATGAAAACAAAGGGGAAGGAGAGCAGATAAAAATAAAGGGGAAGGAGAGCAAATGAAAACAAAGAGGAAGGAGAGCAGATAAAATAAAGAAAAGGGGAAGGAGAGCAGATAAAAATAAAGGGGAAGGAGAGCTGATGAAAACAAAGGGGAAGGAGAGCTGATGAAAACAAAGGGGAAGGAGAGCAGATAAAATAAAGAAAGGGGGAAGGAGAGCAGATAAAAATAAAGGAGAAGGAGGGTGGATGAAAATAAAGAAAAGGGGAAGGAGAGCAGATAAAAATAAAGGGGAAGGAGGGCGGATGAAAATAAAGAAAAGGGGAAGGAGAGCAGATGAAAAGAAAGTAAAGGGAAGGAGAGCAGAGCAGAAGAGAGAAAAAAGCAGGAGAGCCGTACCTCCCCCATCTTTTCACAGAATAATGGTGGTATATCATATACAATATTACATAACAATATTAAATATTAATAATATAATTATATTTACTATATTTATATTATATAATATATAATAATTATATAAATTATTATAATCATTAATAATATATTAATTCTTAATATTAACAATAATATGATAATATGTAATATATGTTATAATAACAGTATAGTATTACTGTACTATTACCGTATTAAAAAATCAAAAAACAAACAAACAAAAAACATTTTATATTATTTTGCAGGAAGAAGCCTGTAAAAGTCGAAGACAGCTGTCTTGAGACTGTGCCGTCTCTCAGTCTCCTTTTCAAGCTGCTCAGGGCTGTATGGACACCGGACACCAAAACGCGAGGTCCCTCTCATTTCATCTCTTTCAGGTAAGAAACCTTTTTATCTCACTACTTCCAGTGTAGTTTAATGGTTAAATCAGGAAGCCGCTGGCTGGCTCAACCAATCACAAAACAGAGTGGGAAACATGCCCATGCACACATGCACACATATTTTTCTCACTCTGTTTTTGTGACTGGGGAACTACTTCTAGGCTGAGCTCTCAGATGATGTTCTTTGCCTATCATTGGTGCCCCAATCAGAAGGTTCAACCAAAGTATTAATTGGCGTCAAGACAAAATTAAGAAAATCTATATATATATATATATATATATATTTAATTTATTGGTTTTTAGAGAACATTTTTTTTAAAAACTGCTTAAGTCGTGTCTCTTTTTTCAAAAATCATTTTTTATTATTTTGCAGGAAGAAGCCTGTAAAGGGCGAAGGCAGCTGTCTTGAGACTGTGGACAAGTAAGCCGTCTCTCAATCTCCTTTTCAAGCTGCTCAGGGCTGCATGGACACTGGACACCAAATCGTGAGATCCCTCTCATGTCATCTCTCTCAGGTAAGAAATGTTTTGTTTTTTTATGACTAAGAAAATTAACCATGGCAGCCGCCCCTGACTTGATTCCTTGGCTGACATCAAAATTGAAGATCTCAGCCAATCTGATGCTTTCCTATGGGAAAGCATTGTGATTGACTGAGATCATCAGTTTAGATTATGTTAGCCAATTGGGCGGATCCAGCACTGGCGGACTTGTGCAGCTCTAGAAATAAGGTACGTTATTGCTACATTGAGGGGGTGGGGGCTAAATAGTTTAACACAATAGGGTCAGGAATACACATTTGTGTTCCTGATGCTATAGTGTTGTTTTAACCCCTTCAGGACGGAGTCAATAGTGCACGTTCTGATCAAAACAAAACGTAAACAAAAACTGGAATTTGCGCTATATGTCTGTTCAACCATAATTCACCTCTTTCATGTTAAATGCACCCACACTTATTACCGGTATATATCATTTTGTTCAGGAGAAACAGGGCTTTCATTTCTTATCAAATATTTTTATATGAAACATAATTTATTATGAATGAAATTTAAAAAACTGTGAACATTTTTAAAAAAAATTTAAAATATGTAGTTCCGCCTCACATTTTAGCTGTAAATGTCATAATACTGTTAGGTATTACTGCAAAAAATTGCCCATATTTGTAATCAGCGATGTCTCACGAGTATAACAGTGCCCCCCATTGACAGGTTTTATGGTGTTTTGGAAAGTTACAGGGTCAAATATAGAACGTTCCATTTTCAAATTGAAATTTGCCAGATTAGTAATGTTACCTTTGAGACGGTGTGGTAGCCCAGGAATGAGAATTACCCCCATAATGGCATACCATTTGAAAAAGTAGACAACCCAAGGTATTGAACGTGGGGTATGTTTAGTCTTTTTTAGTAGCCACTTAGTCACAAACACTGGCCAAGGTTATCATTCATATTTGTTTTTGTGTGAAAAAAGCAAAAAACTAATATTTGGCCAGTGTTTGTGACTAAGTGGCTACTAAAAATGACTGGACATACCCCATTTGCAATACCTTGGGTTGTCTACTTTTGCAAATGGTATGCCATACGGTCTGAAAGGCAACATAACCAATCTGGCAAATTTCAATGTCAAAAAAATGAAATGCAAGCCTTATATGTGACTCTCTAACTTTCCAAAACACAATAAAACCTGTACATGGGAGTATTGTTATTCTCGGGAGACTTCATTAAACACAAATATTAGTGTTTTAAAACAGTAAAACATGTTACAACAATAATATAGTCCATCAAAGTGCCGTTTGTTTGTAAAAAATGCAAAAAACGTCACTTTTACTTAAAATATCATTGTTGTAATACAATTTACCAGTTTGAAACACTAATATTTGAGTTCTGCGAAGTCTCCCGAGTAAAACAGTACTCCCAATGTACAGGTTTTATGGTGTCTTGGAGAGTTACAGGGTCAAATATAGAGCTTGCGAATTAAATTCTCTGCACTTTCTCCCTGAGTTGTCAGGCATGTCATTAAAATTTTAATTAATCAAATCACATAATTATGTTAAAAGATTACTTAAATATACACGTAGAATTTTAACATATATGAATTTATAGGTATTTAAATTCTACGTGTATACTAATGTAATCTTTTATGTAATTATATATATTTATCTATATATATATATATTTGAGGTTATTTGTATTTTATATATAGATAGATAGATATAGAATGCCATTCTAAGTGTATTTTGTTACCAATATATATATATATTAATAACAAAATACAGTTAGAATGAAATTACTTATGAATATATAATTTATACAAAATTTTGTTTCAATATTTTTTTTTTTTTATTATTTTATTTATTTATTATTGTAATTATACGTATATATATATATAATATATGTGTATATATCTATTATATATATAATATATATACATATTATATATATGTAACATCATTCTAAGTGTATTTTAATACTAATATATATACTTATATTAATATTAAAATACATTACTTATGACTTTACATATATATAATATGTATATATATATATATACATATATATATATATATAAATACTTTAAATTTATTTTTAATTTAATTTATTTTAATTTTTTTTTTACACTTTCCACCAGCAGGGGGACTGTCTGATATTTCAGACAGCCCCCCTGCTGGCAGATCTCTCTTTGAGAGCGATCACATGGCCCCCGGGGGCCTCATTTGCCTGGGGAGGGCTGCCTGGGCTGTCAGGCAGCCCTCCAGAAGAGGATCGCGGCGGAGGTAAGTAGCTGCGATCCCCTGGGGCTCAAAGCCTTTACGGCGTTCTATGCCGCCGCAACGGCTTTAAAGCCCTTTAAAGCCGCGACGGCATAGAATGCCGTAGCGGCGTTAAGGGGTTAATACACTGTTGACAACTTTATTTCAGTTTTAGGAGACACCAACAAGAATAACTGAGTAGTCAGGCACAAACCTTTTATCTATACCCAATGTTTGTGATTGATGTTTTGTAGAATAATTTAATAACAAAAATAACTTTGTGAATACTGAGATTGTCAGGTTTATTAATGTTTGCCTTAAAATATGCAATTTATACAGTTAATTTTAATATCGCCTGCTTATTTTTTTGATCGCGCGTGGGGGGCCTCATATTTGATTTTTGCCTAAGGCCTCAAAAAGTCTAGAGCCGCCTCTGTATTGTACTATATAAAGTATGCAGCTATCCTAAAAATCCTCTTGCGAATTCCCACAAATATTCAGTTATAGAAAAAATATTAGTTTGCACAAAATTAAATAACAGCATAACCTTAGAATCTCAATAAATAATACTTGATAATAAACAATATTAATCTGCTTCCAAGTCCAGTAAAAATGTTGTGATCTCTTTACACAGATTACCAATAAGGGGATTAAACCAGCCAAAAGAATCATTTCTTCCAATGTTCCAGCCAGTGTTAATTTTGGCACCAAATTTCTATTCAGTTTTAGTTATAGTCTTTTGACTAAAAAGCCATATTAATTTTAGTCATATTTAAGTCATCTGAACTGTTTTAGTTTTAGTCTAGTCGATTAAATCTCCACTAATGGGTTCAGTTAAAGCCTCTATGTGTCTCTTTTTCCCCTTCCCCAGCCTCTATGTGTCTCTTTGTGTCCTCCCAGCCCCTCTAGGTGTCTCTCTCTCAATTCCTGGTCTGTCTCCTATGCCCCTTCCACAGCGCCTCTGTGCAGTGTTAATTTTTGGGGTAAATTTCATTTTAGTTTTAGTCATAGTCTTTTGACTAAAAAGCCATTTTAATTTTAGTCGTAGTTAAGTCATCTGAATTGTATTAGTTTTAGTCTAGTCTTAGTCGATTAAATCTAAAAATTTTAGTCGACTAAAATTGATAGTCGACAGAATTAACACTGGTTCCAGCACTTGATAGGTTAAATACAAATGTGAAATAAACCACCAAAGAATCCTCTTTTTTTAAGGAGTTACGTATCAAATCAGTAATCTCTGCAAGCAAAAACTGCTTCAATATAGCTGGATAAAAGCCACCACCATAAACCTGAGTAACTGCAATAATTACCTCTGAAGGATAACTCCTCCTCTAGTGGCTGTCTTCCAGATTGTCTGCCTTTCCCACGCTGGCCATGCTTATAGGCCGCAAACATTATTTAGGTAAGTCCTGCAGGGAGAACCGTTTGTCTGTTGTCAGCATGTTCCATCTGGTTGTCACCTGTTGCCTGCTGGCCCTTAGAAGTTGAGTAGAGGCTGTAATTAGGCTTTCATCTGAAATATTTGCAGCTTAGAGCAGGAGCTGCAGTGGCACATGTCTGCTCTGTTTAGCAGTCAGGGCCCACCCCCCAGTTGTCCTTCTTTTAAATATACTCTCCTCCTTTACTGTGTTCATTAATTCAGACAAAAGGCAGTGTTTACATTGCTAACTAGGAACACCTGACATGGCGGTCAGTCAGACGGCCAATAGAGGAGATTTTTAGTGCAGTGTAGTACAGGGTGCAGCGCTGGCATTCACCATCTCCACGTATTTCATGGAGGCGCTGAATGTTTCCGATACAGATACACTGATTCAATGCATGTCTATGAGGCGATGCTGACTGGCTTAGCATAGCGTTTTGCTGTTCATGCAGAATAGCTTCCCAATGCTTTCCTATGGAAAAAGATCATCAAGAATCATCAAAAAAAAAGTCATGAAGGCTGTGCCAGGTAGGCCAGGGGCAGCGAGACCAGAGTGGCATGGGAGAAAAGGTGAGTAAAATATTTTTTTATTTTCCACAGAAAGGGGGCTGGTCACCCAAACAGCCACTTTAGCAGGAATGCATGTTTCCCTTGTCCTTCATTAACAACCCGTCCGTAGCTTCTGCTGGTATATACTTGTTCAAACCTGACTTATAAGTGGAACACTAAGGAACACTCCAAGCTCTCTCTATTGGTGCTTGCAACACCCAACATTAAAGCAGTAGGGTCCTGAGAGAGCGTGCCTGCCGCATGCTCCACCACTTCCATATCCAATGGCAATATCACTTTACAAACAATAATCTGCTATTTCTGCCCACATAGGGTTAGGCAAGTTCAGCTAGGTGACATCTGTATGTATCTATTCAAAAATATTCCTCTCTCTTTCTCTCTAGCAAAAACGGAACATTACATTCAGAAAAGTGGTTGAATTAGCACATGGGTGTCCATGTGAGCAGTAACGCCGCGCCAAGGCTTCAACCGCTGTTACTGAACATTCACACACCTTTCACATCTCTTTTCACTCACTGAATCACACACCTTTCATTTCTCAGTCATAATTAATACAAGATGCACACACAAACTCTTACACACAGCCATCAATTTCTGTCTCTCTCTAGCAGAAGCCGGACATTACAGTGAGAAAAATGATTGAATTAGCACATGGGTGTCCATGTGAGCAGTAACGCCGCACCAAGGCTTCAACCGCTGTTACTGAACATTCACACACCTTTCACATCTCTTTTCACTCACTGAATCACACACCATTTATTCCAAATTCATCAACAATGCAACACATACACACAAACACACTTTCATCAAACCATCTACTCACCAGGCATCAATTCATCCATCCATCCATCCACCCCCTCTCACACATATCTCTTCATTCACTTAATCACCTATAATTCTTTTTTCTTTAAATTAGTGGTGGAACTAATGTAGAGATGACTGTGGTGCAAGAAATTGTTTTGGAGAGGTGACAAAAAAAATTCTTGCACCACAGTCCTCTCTACATTAGGGGGGCCTTCCCCCAGCACAAGGGTGGCCAAAAGTTAGATTACCATCTCTCATGCATCTCCCACAGCTACAATTTGACCATCCATGCTGGGTTTACTTTGTGGAAATATTTTGTGTGTTTGAATGTACGCTTATTTTTTGTATGGAGTGTGTGTAAAGTGTTGGCATTTGAATGCAGTTGTGTATTTGTATATATTATTGCCTCTTGGAAGCAGTGGCATACTTGTGTGTAGTGTGTTTGAATACAAGGGTGTGTGAGGTGTTGGTGTTTGAATGATGGGGTATATTTGTGTGTAGATTTGGTGTTTGAATGTAAAGGTGTGTTTATAGACAATGTTGGTTTTTTAATACAGGGGTATGTTTGTATGCAGTGTTGATGTTTCATTGCAGGGGTGTGTTTGTATGTAGTGTTTATGTTTAGAATTGAATGTTTGATATATGCACACACATACTAAAGCACAGATATACGTACACACTGACACGTACATATACACAAACACATTGACACACATATGCACTCATATACCATCAGTGATATACATACACTGACACACACACAAATACAGCCACAGACAGATAAACAAACATACTGGCACACCCATACAGACAGGGCTGACCTTGTTTTCTAACTCCCATTCCCCCTCCCACAGTGTGTATCAGAATACAGAAAAAATATTGAATCTTATTATGTGTGTGTCAATGTGGTTGATTGTGTCTAGAGTTTTTGTGTGTGAATGTAGAGACTAGTGTGTGAATGGTTAATGTACTTAAAAGGGTGCATGTGTGAATGCAGGGGTGTTTTGTATGGTGTGGCACTGTCTGTAGGAACTAAATGGCAAATTTGTACCCCCCATGGTCTGTAGCCCATTCCAAACTCCCAATAGTTAGTGGCCTATTAATGTCCATCAATGTTCCATAGGGAGTAGCCCTTTCTTCTCCCCTACTTGTTACTGCTAGAAGCCTATTCTTTGCTCTCGGTAGTTAATAGCCCATTTCCCCTCCCTTATAGTTGATAGCCTATGCTCCCCCTTACCATAGTTAATAGCTAATTCAAAGCCTCTCCCTCCAAATAGCTGGAACCCATTCTCCTTACAACCATTAGTAGTATCCCTTTCTCTCCAGCATAGATAATACCCGCATTCTATCCCCCACAAATAGTACTCCATTCTCCTCCTCTCCCCATAAATATTACCCCACTTCCCCATAGGTAGTATCCTATCCTCTCCCCCATAGGTAGTATTCTATCCTCTCCCCCATAGGTAGTATCCCATCCTTTCCCCCATAGGTAGTATCCCACCCTCTCCCATGTAGATAGTATCCCACCCTCTCCCCTGTAGGTAGTATCCCACCCTCTCCCCTGTAGGTAGTATCTCACCCTCTCCCCTGTAGGTAGTATCTCATCCTCTCCCCTGTAGGTAGTATCCTATCCTCTCCCCTGTAGGTAGTATCCTATCCTCTTCCCCATAGGTAGTATCCCATCCTCTCCCCCATAGGTAGTATCCCATCCTCTCCCCCATAGGTAGTATCCTATCCTCTCCCCTGTAGGTAGTATCCTATCCTCTACCCATAGGTAGTACACCACTCTCTTCACCATAGGTATTACAGCTTTCTACTCTAATCACACCTATAGATAGTCACTGATTCTCCTCCTTTCTCCCACCCCAGCTATTGAGGATGAAGCTATCCTCTGTACCTGCTTGAGAGCCTCCTGAAGTTTGTGCAGTCCTTCTTAGGGCAACTCTGCGTGGCTCGAGCTGCTGTTTGACTGATGACATCAATTCCGTCTGCCATACGGAGCTGCCCTGATCAGGTACCGCAACCATTTCCCCGGCACAGGCTCTGCTCCTGGAACCTCTGCCGACATTAAAGGGGCCGGGTCACACTGCTAAATGGGTGAACTACACGATGGACCCCCAAACCCACACTAGCTACAGTGGCGGTAATTTTGCCACTTTTTTAAACCCATGTCTGGGCTATATTTAATTTAAAAGTTACTGGCTGGGTTATTGGAAATGTCATGCTTTTAATTTGTTTAAGAGCAGGGGCTTGAATGATTCTACAAATCATATTAGCCAATTACTTCCAAATGGACTGAGGGGCAAGACAGGCATTACATATTTACTAAACCTGGGCATCCCTAGTAGTGTAAATTTTAGATGGATGTGGCATACTACGGAGCACCTTACTATTAAGGAATAGTATTTCCACTGGCACATTTAATTATTCGAATAGGCACCTACATACAGGGCCAGACTAGGACAATAATTCGGCCCTACCATTTTAAGGCAGAGCAGCTAAATAGGAAGGGTCATGTTGAGTCATCATTGGCACGCACTGACCCCAAAGTGGGCATGTCAGGACATTTCCCTTAAAGGGCAGCCCATTTGCAGGGCTCTAATAAAGAGCCCTCACATGGGCAAAAATGTCCTGTGTTTGACACAGTGAAAGCTATTCTTATGATACACATCTTTTGTGTTTGCTGGTGACTTGTGTCTGGTTTCCCCATGAGTGGGACACAAACCAGAGATCATAAGAGTGACAGTGTTAAAACATGGTAGAGTGTGTGTGTGTGTGTTTGTATATGTATACGGAAGAGACTACATGTGATGTTGTATCCATATGGAGGTTGCTTGTGGTGCTAATGTGTATTGGGTAGGCTGCATATTCTTTGCTGACCACGCAACTTTCTCCTTGCGCTCAGCCCTGGAGGGGCTGCCAGGGAGATGGTGTGATCTCCTTGGTCGGCCCCAGTCCATGGCCATCGTGAACCATCAGCATTCACCCAGTTTGCCCGAAGGCCAGTCTGGGCCTGCCTACTTACTGAAGTTTATGGAAACTGAGCCTGTGCAAAAACAAATGTTTTTAATTTTAAAAATTAGAATGAAAAGAAATGTGGGGCATTTTAAATCAATGTTGACCTAGTATTAAAAAAAGCAGTGCGGCAGCTAGCTTTGTGCAGCGTCTTTCCATCACAGTCAGTTTGTAAGAAAAAATGCAAAATTAAATAAAAAATTCACAGCAGCCAGTTACTTTCACTATTTGCTGCTAAAACCCAATTAAATGAAATCTCATTCACAGCAGTTTACTTCACTGCGGATTGTGAATGAAAATAAAAATGACACAACCAGTTAATTCACTGCCTGTGCAAAAAAATAAAACCTAATACTGTCAGAGCAGTTACCTCACTGCCTGTATAGTTAAAAGAAAAGAAAAGCACTGACAGAGCAGTTACATCACTGCCTGTACAGATTAAAATAACAAACATATAAATAAAAAGAAAAGCACTGACAGAGCAGTTACATCACTGCCTGTACAGACAAGCAAAATCCAAATCTCACTGACAAAGCCAGTTACTTCACTGACTGCGCAAATCATAGTTTAAAAGAAAGTAAACACTGACTGTGATATTGATGTTACAGCACTATCGCTTTGTAGGTCAATGAAAGGAAACTGGAGTACAACTGAAATGCTGGACACCCACTTTACAATTTTTTAGCAGGTCTACCCTCATCCGGTGACAATTTATCAGTCAGTGGGAGGAAAACTATTCAACGCGTCTCCCTTTTAGCTTGGAGCTCTCTACCCACAGCCCAGGAGAAAACGTAACACCGTATATTTACCTTTTCTTCATGGTCCCTCGTTGTCAACAGGGAAAGAGATGTTGAAGAAAATTCATAATGCTGCAGTAGGCTAGGAGAGGGTGTTAAAAGAAAATCCAAGAAACTGCTGCTGCTCTGGTGGAATAGATGGAGTAAATGCTTCGTATCGAGATGTTAGTGTCTCCTGTATTACTCGTGATATTAAGCTCTCCAGTGGTGGCTATAAAGAGAAGACATAAGATGTTACTGTAGTATTTACACATTGTACAAGAACACATCCAATAAGTGTTACCATTCCTAGAAAGCAGTATAAGAACACCAATATGGATGTAAAAGATGGCGGGGGGAGATTGCAGAATGCCAAAAGCTAAATGTATAAACTGGTGTAATTTTCCTATTATCACAGTGTTCTAGCCATAGTGGCAATGAACAAAAGGAATATTAAAGGCTAGATTGTTTCAAGGAACACTATAGTGTTAGGAATGCAAAACTGTTTTCCTAACACTACAGTCTTCCTATGCTTACACTGCACCCAGGACATGAAAGGCCTAAAAACCCTTTTAACCACTTACCTGATTCCAGCGCTAGGGTCCCTGGGTGCTGGTTCGGGCTCCTCTTTCTTCAACCTCAGTGTGATCTGGGAACCTAATGTGGATTAACGGTGACCACCACCCCACCATTAGGACTTCCACACCGTGCTTTCCTATAAAGTTTTTTAAGATAGTTGGGTACAAAGGGACAGGCACAACTGTTTGGTGAGGGACAAGGGCAGAGGTGTATGGATATGGCTGGAGAGGACACTTTAGAGCTTGCAGTGCTGCCAAGTTTAGACATTGTTTGTGTTTCTGGGCTAATTACCCCAAAATACTCCGATATACATAGTCCCAATCACAACCAGTAATCCACGGTCACACCATATTAGCACTTTGATCGCCCCTCTTATCTTTTCATAAACTAGTCACTCATTTTGTTACATTGATTTTTCTGGTCTCTATTTGAACTTTCCGTATACTTACTGTTCTTAGCACAAAGGGGGGATCTAGCCTGCCAGCCTCCAGCTCATCCCAGTCAATGGACTGGAAGAAAGGATGGAATTGGATGCTGCTAGCTGCCCCCAAGCGCTGAGATGGATTTTTGCACAGGAGCTGCAAATGGAAGAGTAGAATGTCAACAATAAAACTGCCACTGCCTTTGTTCATTGACTAAAACACATGTAAACAGAATATAGATATCTGTAAATCTGTATGCAGTATCACAAGGTTAAAGGGACATTCTAAGAATCAAAGGTGCAAGATTATTACTAGTACACTCGCTTTTATCTCCACTCGACTTCATATGTTGAATGCAGTGTTTAAGGTTTTCCTGCTCTCAATAGGAGAAACTACCTAACCCAGAATCAGTTCCCGATTCTCTCTAGTTTTAGTCATTTTATCACTGTGTTTTTGATTGTTTAGTTGTGTATAAATTTCATTCCCTGAAATCCCCTCCTTAAATATTATCCTGTCTTATATGACTTTAAGGAATCTTCCCAGCTATGGACTGCTGGTATGAGCTATAAGCATTTGACTGAATTAATATATCTTTTATCTTTTTTTCGATATTACCATATATAGACACCATTGTCATTTATGGGCATTCCGTGTCACTCTTTGTTAATAGTTTTCTATAAATAAATGTTCTCTTTTTCAGGACATTAATTTAGACTGCCGGATCATACACACCTTTTTCACGAGATCTTTGACCTGTTTTCTTTGACACTCAGGGTGGTCTGTGGTGTCATGAAGCATTGTTTGGGCAGCATTTGGATTTTTTGGAAATGCTCTCTTGGCCAGCTTATGAAGGATTAGACCATAGGCCCACCAATCTACTGCAGCATTATATTTTCTTCCTTTCCGCATCTTCCAACATAATTTTTAGAAATGAT
The DNA here is from genome assembly GCA_933207985.1 of Pelobates cultripes. NCBI lineage: Eukaryota > Metazoa > Chordata > Amphibia > Anura > Pelobatidae > Pelobates > Pelobates cultripes. Next base: position 146,350,016 of record OW240912.1, read on the forward strand.
TAGTCACGTGTTTCCTTACAGGAAAGAAAGTATTACTGTCAAATATAATGCTGTTCTCATTGTCTGCCTATTAGAATAGGCAACTTATAAAAAATATATATTTCACTACAAATGTGCAAAGATTCGGAGCAATATGACTGGTTGGGACAGTATAGACAATCACTGAAGGTGTTTTTCAATTTTAAAGAATTGTCTTTAAAGTTTGGAGGACCTAGCCAAGCACTGTTGCCATCAGCCATAATAAATAAAGATGTTAACCCATGCTTATTATAATATCAACCATGATACCTTATTACAGAGGAGAATAACATGAACATTGATAAAAAACAAAACAAAAGATAAATGTGTGGGTGGTGAAGGTGATAATAGGTCACAAAGCTAGTGTAGGCAAGCCACTGTCACGAGGTCACTCCCAACCTCTATACAAAATAAACAATGTCTGAACACTACTTCAGACAACAGGGCGCCACAGCCACTATAAATATATATTACTGAAAATAGGAGATTCCCATAAATGTAAAACAATTGGTGGAAATACAAAGTCCACTTTATTGCATATAAAGAACAATAGTACACAATAGTGCAACAAGCACAATGTATATAAAATAATATAAAAAATAAGTACACAGCCAAATTGGCCAAGAGCCCCTAAGGGTAGCAGCTATAAACATACAAGTAACTACACCGATAGTAAAAGTGCAAAGTGCTAAAGTGCAAGGGTGCAGGGTACTGATAATACTGCTCCACAAACCAAAAACAGCACAGTGCATACAATATAGGATGGAATGCAAATAGAGTACATGTAGAGTGTACAGCAAGCTCCTGAGGAAGTCGACATCGACAAAACGCGTAGAGCATTCACAAGAGCCCTGTATTTTCGGTATCGCATTCTTTCTCTACATGTACTCTATTTGCATTCCATCCTATATTGTATGCACTGTGCTGTTTTTGGTTTGTGGAGCAGTATTATCAGTACCCTGCACCCTTGCACTTTAGCACTTTGCACTTTTACTATCAGTGTAGTTACTTGTATGTTTATAGCTGCTACCCTTAGGGGCTCTTGGCCAATTTGGCTGTGTACTTATTTTTTATATTATTTTATATACACTGTGCTTGTTGCACTATTGTGTACTATTGTTCTTTATATGCAATAAAGTGGACTTTGTATTTCCACCGATTGTTTTTCATTTATGGGAATCTCCTATTTTCAGTAATATATATTTATAGTGGCTGTGGCGCCCTGTTGTCTGAAGTAGTGTTCAGACATTGTGTTTACATTGATAAAATGTTGAATTCTAGTTCTTCATCTTCATAGCTATAAAGATCTGTTTAGCTACAGAGTGATTGTTGCTCTTGGTGAGATGTAATATGATCAAGTCATGTAGCCTCAAACCCAAACAGTAGCCATGGTCTATCCTACCTCTGGAGCCATATAATCTACAGTGCCTGCGTAACCCTTTGCTGTCCTCTTGCCATGCATCTCCAGCGCCAGTCCAAAGTCGCCTATCCTGATGTGACCCGCTTCATCCAGCATTATGTTCCTTGGCTTTATGTCTCTGTAGAGAGAAATATCATAAGATTTATAGTTTATTGAAGATCTGTCATGAAACAGGTCGTTTACATGGCTTACTAATAGTAAAATTCTGGAAGTGTGTACAAATCTATTTATGAACAAAGCAAAAAATGAGAGCACTCCATGGATTTGGTAAATCAAATTACTGTATTCAAATAGCACAAAAAAAAAATCGACGTTTCGACCGTCTAGCGGTCTTTATCAATGATCTTGATAAAGACCGCTAGACGGTCGAAACGTCGATTTTTTTTTTGTGCTATTTGAATACAGTAATTTGATTTACCAAATCCATGGAGTGCTCTCATTTTTTGCTTTGTTTATAGTATTTTGCACAGAGAAGCACCTGGTATGTATTATTATTTGGGAAGAGTGCCAGAAATTGTATAGTTTCCAAATCTATTTATGAGCTATAGCCAATCAATGAAATAATGCCCCATCAATTCACAGAGAAATTAAACAGGCTGCTTATACCGGAATTTAGGAGACAATTTAAAAAAGGATTTTGTAATTTAGTTTTAATTAATGCAGTTTTCTACATTTCTCTTAATCAGTTGGACTAGAAATGACCATTCTGCTTCTCTCTTTCTTATCCTGCCCTTCCTTTTTTCTGCTCTGCCCAACACGAGTACATTTTTTTTCTCAAACGTAAGTAAAAAGCCTCTTCTTAGTGTTAAGTTGAAACGGTTTGTAAAATGCCCTCTTACAGCTGAAGTGTATGAGCAAAAAATCTTAACTCACCTGAGAGAAAGGTAAAAATGTAGCTAAACAATATTGATAAAAAAAAGGACAGCACAGTGTAGAGAGAGCAAGCTTATTAATATATCATTTAACGAAGATGTGTTTACCGATGCACAATGTCGTGTTGGTGGAGATATTGGAGTCCACACGCAATCTCCGCAGCAAGGAATCTGATAAACAAGAATTCAAATATTAATCAACAAAGTATTTACTATAAAATGAACTTACTTCTTAAAATGAGATCTTCCTAAATGAGCTGACCTAGGGAAAATCCACTGTAATAATTTATATAGATATCTATATATATATATAAAAAAAAGGAGTTGAGGGCTGCGCTTAGCAAAGGATAAGTAAAAGAGAGTAAGAATAAATGAAAGTAAAAACCAATGAGTTCATCCACATATAAGAGAAGTATAAGTTAAAACAATCTCACTGATGTGCAGTGATATAATATAAGTCCTCAAGTGTCACTCAGTCCTTATGGTAGGTGGTCCATATATGTGAAGACAAAAATGAGAGAAGAAAGGCTTCCAATGGTGAAATATTGTATGTCCAAGGTATGATATATATTAAGGAAAAGGTATTTCACTCACATTTGTTGGAGCTTTATCCAGCTCTCATAGAAGAGGCACTTAGTGGTTTGATCCCCACTATCGGATATACTGAACAGTTGGTCTGTCCGTCCGGTCTGAAGTTTCTTTAGTGTAGGCTAGGACCTACTCAGATGTGCAATATTCGTTATGTTGGGGAGATAGGTCCGCCTTTCCGGTATTGGATGGTAGGTGTCCACGAGATATATAAAACAGCAGATAGTGCTCTCAGTATGAACAACACAGTAATATGTATAAATAAGTTATACTTACAAAAATAGAGCAGACAGATACTGCTCTATTCCCACAGCGCTGGTGGAATTATCCCCATCTCAGGATTTCTTTAGACGGGATACACTCCAGTGGTAGATAATAAATAATAGAATAATACAGTTAAAGTATAAAATAAAATAAAATAAAAATAGTGGAGTAATTTAAAATAATAATATATTGTAAAAATATGCCAGGAGTAAAAAGAAAAATAAATAAAAGTGTATGGAGTACAATAAAATAAGTATAAAAATTGGTCCTATAATGAAAGGTAACCAAAAATAACTTTTATTGACTAAAATACACTTATAATAACCATTTACGCGTTTCACCTTTAAGGTTTTTTCAAAATGGTAAAAGAAGAGGTTCTTTTATAATAATATATTGTAAAAATATGCCAGGAGTAAAAAGAAAAATAAATAAAAGTGTATGGAGTACAATAAAATAAGTATAAAAATTGGTCCTATAATGAAAGGTAACCAAAAATAACTTTTATTGACTAAAATACACTTATAATAACCATTTACGCGTTTCACCTTTAAGGTTTTTTCAAAATGGTAAAAGAATGGTAAAATGGTAAAAGAAGAGGTTCTTTTACCATTTTGAAAAAACCTTAAAGGTGAAACACTTTTATTTATTTTTCTTTTTACTCCTGGCATATTTTTACAATATATTATTATTTTAAATTACTCCACTATTTTTATTTTATTTTATTTTATTTTATACTTTAACTGTATTATTCTATTATTTATTATCTACCACTGGAGTGTATCCCGTCTAAAGAAATCCTGAGGTGGGGATAACTCCACCAGCGCTGTGGGAATAGAGCAGTATCTGTCTGCTCTATTTTTGTAAGTATAACTTATTTATACATATTACTGTGTTGTTCATACTGAGAGCACTATCTGCTGTTTTATATATCTCGTGGACACCTACCATCCAATACCGGAAAGGCGGACCTATCTCCCCAACATAACGAATATTGCACATCTGAGTAGGTCCTAGCCTACACTAAAGAAACTTCAGACCGGACGGACAGACCAACTGTTCAGTATATCCGATAGTGGGGATCAAACCACTAAGTGCCTCTTCTCCGAGAGCTGGATAAAGCTCCAACAAATGTGAGTGAAATACCTTTTCCTTAATATATATCATACCTTGGACATACAATATTTCACCATTGGAAGCCTTTCTTCTCTCATTTTTGTCTTCACATATATGGACCACCTACCATAAGGACGGAGTGACACTTGAGGACTTATATTATATCACTGCACATCAGTGAGATTGTTTTAACTTATACTTCTCTTATATGTGGATGAACTCATTGGTTTTTACTTTCATTTATTCTTACTCTCTTTTACTTATCCTTTGCTAAGCGCAGCCCTCAACTCCTTTTTTTGTATCTTTTTGACTTATAAGGGTTCTGTGAGGGATTCCCTTTCAGGGTTGCTGCTCAATTGAGTCAGCGCAGACTCTTCCCCTTTTTCTATATCTATATATATATATATATATATATATATATAAAATCAGAGCTCTCTCTTGCCTACATTCACTTTTCTTACTGTCACATATACTTTTTCTAGTATTACTGGTGAATACTTTTTATTTTCAAATATGTTTCTACCATCATATTTCTCTGTATAACAATTGTATATCTTGTTAGGACATCTATACCATACATAGCAGGCATCTTCTTATTCCTTTTATTGACTAGCTTCCTTTATATTTGCGGTTACTCATTGTGGCCATTTTCCATCCATTTCCATAGCTCTGACATGTTCGGTTGTGTGAAAAATGGCTTGTACTTATCTGTTCATATTGTTGCCTAGTGCTATGTGTAAAATCAGTATTATATGTTATGAATCTATTTAGCACCAGTTGCAGTAGTTTTTGTCTATTTTGAGCTCCTCGGTATATCTATATCTTTGATCTGCCTCTAATTACAGTTTTTTTTCTTCACCAGCTTGTCTTTCTCACTCTCTATTGTCTATCACTGTAGGAACTCACTGGTATCCTTGCTCTAATTTCACATGTTGATCACTGGTTACATGCAGCACACATGGTGATTTCACTGTTTACCCTTAGACACTTCAATCACACACAGCCACAGTTCTCTATCTCCTGCATCTCCTCCTATTTGTCTATTCTCGGCTTCTACGTTTGATAATTGCTTGGACTCATGTACAGATATGCTTTAGCTGAGATACTTCAGTAACATGCCTTCACTCTTTCTACCCTTTCCTCCTTTTTTACATGTCATTGTTTTTATACACCGACACTCTTTGTTATACATATTATGCTTGTTTCTTAGAAACACTAGGTGTATGTGCCCACACGTTTCTACATCATCACGCAAACATGGATTCATATTGCGTTAGCATGGTGTAGAATATTTATATTCAGTGTATATTTATTGTATGTATATATGTTTCAGACTCACTGAGGTTCCTAATTTTTCTAAATTATTTATCTATGGCATTCACCATTGTCTACCAAACAATGCTAATAGTAGAAAACGTGGTGGTGGGCAGCTGTATATTCTTTATTAGTAACTGTCTCCTTTTACTCCCACCCAAATTAATTCCTTTCCAATCCTCTTGTCAATATATACAGTGGCTCTATATTGAGAATTATACTTCTGTTCTTTTAATAGAAAAACATTATTTAACATTGTTCCATAAACTTTAATGATATTTTTAATCTGTAAATGTTTATGTTGGGTGATTTTGTCATTATTAAAACTATTAGAATTTTATTTGAAACTTTAGGGTTCCTTTACCATCCCTCTTTTCCAAAACAATTCTTAAATGTGACTCTTTCCTCAGGCCTTGTCATACTTCTTCCTGTTAAATCTTCTCATTGCTCTGACCCATATTTCCCCTCTCCTCGTCCGGTCTCCATTTTAAGCATTGTACTTTAAGACTTACATTGCAATGCAAGGTTCCAGTCTGATGTTTCTTTTCAGGAAGCTGTCAAGATCACCACCATGCAGATACTCCAACACGTAGCATAGATGGGTCTGGTTGACAATAAAATACAATGGGATATACTTCACAACACAAACACTTAAACAGCAAAAAGACTACTGTAATTAACTCACAATTTTGACTCAGGTAGCTACTGTCAGGGTTTGTTTTGTAAAGTATATGTCAGTCTTTTCTGTTTAATAAAGTATTTTTGAGATTTTAAAATTATTACCCTTATCTATATATTTTTTTAGGGACAGATTTCTTCTTCTTCTCTTTGAGACCAATTCTATTAAGGTTACCCCCTGTTCTGTTCCCTTGGATTTTTTGGCCAAGTACTCTTTATCTGGGTTAGAAACTATACAAAATCAAGTCCTGTGCTTAAACACCCACTACTCCTGGCAGCAGCAATGACTATGGTACACATCAGCCCCAATACATACAATAAAAACACAAAGCAAAAAAGTTACTTGCTCACTATCCCAAATCCCTGTGGACATTTAAATAACTGGAAGTTTTTAGTATCACTCAAAAGGCTTTGGAAAAATAATTTTTTTTGTCTCATTAGAGATTTCTACCTGTTAGTTGAAGACAGGAAGGTGATTTTTTAGTGCAGGATTCACACAAGAGGTTTTCCTTAATGTGGCAGGTGAATTTATAGTAGGCATAGTGCTCAAGTAACTTTTTTATTTGGTATATATTGGGTAGAAACCAATTTGCCACAGAAAATTTAAAGCAAACATCTGCAGATATATTGCTGATTGGTTTGTTAATGGAAAGTTGATTTATGACCATTAAGGAACTACCGGGATCTGAAACGCTCCATAGGCTTTGGTTAGGTAAGGACTTCCGGCTGCCATCTCCAGCACTCGGCGTTCAGCGAGTGTTCTGTCTGAGGCTTCAGTGAGAAGGTCTTTCTTCCTCACTATTTTCAAAGCCACCACCTTCTTCGTTGTTTTGTCCGATGCCAGGAAGACCTGGATGACACATAAATAAAGAGGCTTTCAGAATTTTGTGTCAATCCTTGTGTGCTAACATATCTATTAGCATGATGTATTTAAAGGAAAACTGACACAAATGTTTTAAATGTAGCAAGCTATATTGACCTAAAAGGACACTATAGGCACCCTGACCAGTTCAGCTCATTGAAGTGATTTGGGTGCATAGTTCCAGGACCCTTGACCCTGCAAAGGTAATTATTTTATTCTTTAATAAACTACAATAATCACCTTTGAAGGTAAACTCCAACTCTAGTGATTGTCTACCAAACAGCCACTAGAGGGACTTTCGGGTCCTTAGGTGACTTTTGGTCACCTAACTGACGCTGGACGTCCTCAGGCTATGAATGAGGACATCCAGTGTCATGTTAAACCCCCTATGGTAGAAATACTAATGCAGGCATGGCCATTGCTGTGCATACGCATTAGGTCTCCCCTGCCAGATGACGTCAGCAGTGGAGGAGCAGAGGCAAACCCAAACCAGCACCGACATTGTGACAGTAGGGATTTAACTCCTTCTGCAGCACGGGGGTGAGGGCTGTGAGGCAGGGGGTAGCTATGGTACCAGGAGAACAACTTTGATTTCCTGGCACTATAGTTTCCCTTTAAGAAATCTACTGTGTGGTTATTATATCACAGACATATCGTGTAAAATATATTATTATTTTGTTTTTTAGCCTTTCTCCTTTAAACTATCTTTAATATGCCCTATGGTCTCATTACACCTAACTTGATCAAAAACACAACAGAGTAGTTGTGCACAAATCCAATCCCTGTCCTGTTTATTTACTGAAGTCTGTACCAGATATGGCTGATTGAAGCTTATGTATCAAATTAGCATTCTAATGGTATATCTAAACCATTGGCACCACTTATAATGTATAGCAGCGTAGGCGAACCTATGGCACATGTGCCACAGATGGCACGCTGAGCCCTCTCTGTGGGCACGCTACCATAGGTCACTGGGATTTTCTTTGGGCGGCACTGCCTTGTTAGCCTCGTGTCCTGGGGGGCCCGAGACCTGGCCGGCTGTCCACCTTTGGGCCCCCCACGAGGCGGGCGGTAGCTTCTATTACGGGCTTGTGGCGAGTGCTGTTGCCTGAGCTCTTACTGTTCAGCTCCCTTGCACTGCTTAGTGATGCCAGGAACCGAATTATGACGTCGGACCACTCACAAATCCACTCACTCATAGAAGGGCACTCACTGGTTTTCTTAATTTGCAAACTTTATTGACCAATGTTAAGTAACTTCACAGTATCATCAACGTTTCAGTCCTAGTCCGGATGAGGACCGAAACATTGATGATACGGTAAAGTTACTGAACATTGGTGAATAAAGTTTGCAAATTAATAGGACCAGTGAGTGCACTATATATATATATATATATATAATTAGGTTACGGTGGGGAAAAATTGTGATTGAAAACCCCTTCCACCTGAAGTCTGTGGATAGTTAATACAATGTTAAACAAAAATCTGCACACCAGTCAAGCCATAAGACTTGCTTTTCCCACAGAAATCCTAAATCTGCAGTGATGTTACAACCGCAAAGGATTCTGGGTGGGCATATGCAAATTAGTTTAACAAAGAATCACATTTTTGCCTCATTCCATTTTAAACATGGGTTCCTTTTAATATGTGTTTGCAGTATACAACTGCTTGGAACACAATTTCGGAAAAGATGCAAAACCAGTGAACCACTCATGGACAGCTGTTTCGTTGTTAATGCAACTCTTCAGCATGAGGTTGGTTACTGGTTTGCTTATTGAGGCTTGGTAGTGCTTGGGAAGCAAAATCTAAATAGGTTATGGTGGGGAAAAATTGTGATTGAAAACCCCTTCCACCTGAAGTATGTGGATAGTTAATCCAATGCTAAACAAAAATCTGCACACCAGAATCCTTTGCGGTTTTAACATCACTGCAGATTTGGGATTTCTGTGGGAAAAGCAAGTCTTATGGCTTGACTGGTGTGCAGATTTTTTTTAACATTGTATTAACTATCCACAGACTTCAGGTGGAAGGGGTTTTCAATCACAATTTTTCCCCACCATAACCTAATTGGATTTTGCTTCCCAAGCACTACCAAGCCTCAATAAGCAAACCAGTAACCAACCTCATGCTGAAGAGTTGCATTAACAACGAAACAGCTGTCCATGAGTGGTTCACTGGCTTTGCATCTTTTCCTAAATTGTGTTCCAAGCAGTTGTATACTGCAAACACAGATTAAAAGGAATCCATGTTTAAAATGGAATAAGGCAAAAATGTGATTCTTTGTTAAACTAATTTGCATATGCCCACCCAGAATCCTTTGCGGTTTTAACATCACTGCAGATTTGGGATTTCTGTGGGAAAAGCAAGTCTTATGGCTTGACTGGTGTGCAGATTTTTGTTTAACATTGTATTAACTATATATATATATATATATATATATATATATATATATGATACGGTAAAGTTACTGAACATTGGTGAATAAAGTTTGCAAATTAATAGGACCAGTGAGTGCACTATATATATATATATATATATATATATATATATATATATATATATATATATATAGAAGAGAAAAAGGGGAATGGAAGCTATAGGGAAAACACTCATAGTGGGGTTAACCCACAATAAACTACAAAGGTAGTAATAACAAAAAAAAACAGTTGAGTGCCCTGAGGAAAATTTAAAAAAATTAACTTTTAATGAATAAGTTAAAAGTGGATATAAATAGCTAGGTTTAGCAAAGAATAATGAGTGGTGATACTCAATGTGCAAATGGTTGCAATATAATATGATATGAGGATTGCAACACTAAAGTAATGGTACCTATTAGAAATTAAAAATAGATACAGCTTATTGGTAACGTATTGAGATCTAAATATAAAAATGGAAAGTAAATTTCAAAAGAGTCCCCTCTGATGAGTTGTGGGCGAAACGCGCGCGTCAGGGGCCATCGGTGATTCTTTGCAACACCTTGCTGTGTGGGCTATTGACCGTACTTGTCCACACTTCCCTCAGAATCCCTTAAAAGTAAATTTATATATATATATATATATATATAAACACACACGTAGAATATTGCTGTACTTGAACAGAATATTTTTATTATAGTAGCGTACATCAGCTTTAGAAAATACACAGCAAAAATACAAATAACAGCACAAACAATAGCACAAACAAAAAGAGAATCCAGTGCATTGGTTCTTAACAGAGACCGAAATGATTTACATGAAACAGTATTAGCTGGGTGACCCATTGTACAATTACATAATTATCACAGTAACTTCCTGTGTATTGTAGTATGTAATGAAGTATATTCTATAAAGCTTTATTAAATCTTCAAAATGTGAAAAGATCCTCTATTGCACTTCTATTTATACAATCCATGAAACATAAGCATAGTATATGTTTTCTTAAGTAGAAATAATTCAGTTTTCATAACAATAGACTGTGATACAGTTTCCATTGACATTTAGTAGAAATGTATCTCTCTCGCTATTCTACTAAAGCTTTGAGAATGTCCATCATTCCTATCAGGTCATGTGACCAGGAACTAGCAATTGTAGTGACAGTTGGAGTGGATTAAACTGGCCATAATTACAGTGAAAAATCACAACAAACACTATCAATTTCCAGTACTACTAACTAAATGACAATTAAATATCCAACAGAGGAACATGTAAGAAATATGCAATATGGAATTTATTCACCAAAGAGTATGTTTATGTGAATTGAGAAGGCAATATTATTTGGGTTAAAATGGGTGAAGGTCTACTTTATCCTAATTTGTATAATTCATCACATTACAAACTGTTTAGTGAATTAACCCTCATCTATCAATTGTTCCTGTGTTACTGTGTAATTGTCTCATTTATTGTACATTTCCCCCCTTTTCATAATATTGTAAAGCGCTGCGGAATTACTTGGCGCTATATAAATGCCAATAATAATAATAATAATAACCTTGTTTGATTTTCAATACTGTGCACTGCCCATAGAACTAATCTTAAAATAAATTAGATACAAAATGGGAAGGTGCGACCTCTGACTTGAAAAGTGGGGGGAAGCAGATGTCACTGAGATTACAACCAATTAAAAAAATCATTCTTAAATAGAAGATATTTTAAATACAATTTTATTAGAAAAATAGTTAAAGAATTTGCACAAAGTAATAATGGATAAAAAAATGTGCTAAAAATAAAAACGTGTAACAAAAAAATAACAATAAATGAAAGAATGGGGGGCAGGTCTGGTCTTAATTATACCAGTGCTAGTCCAATTTGTAATGTTACACAGGGTTATGCTGTTATTACTCACCTAACCCTATCTAAACAACAGAATAGGTTTTATAACCATCTCTGAATATAATTTTTCAGTAAATTTTCTCGTTGATGTTAAAATAAATTGACATAAAGTTCAATGTTACAGGTGAGCAAACAGAATATATTTTCAAGTTAAAACCAGCAATAGATGAAACTAAGTGACCTCAATCAGAGACAAATCACATGTTTAAACTTTCAAATATAAATCTTTAAATGATTTGACAAGGGTGTACTCTTACATCCTATAGCCAATTATTGAGAATTATATTATTCAATAATGTGTTCAATAACATCACCCCAAAAACATTCTGTTTCTTTTGTAAAAAAGCCAAATCTGCTGTGTAAATGGATATTTCACAAATTGCGTACCTTTCCATAGCCACCCTTGCCAAGCAGTCGGTGGAATGTAAATCTCTCCAGCGAAAGAGATGAATCCAAAGATGGACCTGGATCTTCTGGATTTTCTGGAGAGTCGCTGATTTCTTCAATAATTTCCTCTTCACTCGCGCGTTGTTTTCCTTCTTCATCTTTATGTTCTTCTTTCTTCCTTTTCTTCACCTGTAGCTCTTTCCTGATGTCACTGTCTTTGTTGTCTTCTTTTTGTTGTGTTCTTCCTCTGCTTTCTACCTCTTCAATGGTCCTCTTCTTCGCCTTCTTACCATCCATGTTTGAGTTTGATGGTTTTAATTCACGAATGTCGAATAAAAAGTTTGCCAACTGTCACCAATCAAAATCGCTCTCAAAAGGTTTGAAGTGAAGTGGCAGGTGCATGAGCCAAGTTCTATGTCATGAGTTCTAAAGTGCTCTGATTGGTCAGAAACTGCATCGTGTTGTTGTTTTTGTTTATTTTTAAATCCCAATGATTATTATTTTAATATTTCATAATAAATCATTTATATTTCTTAAAACTCTTTATAAATGTTTAAGTTCAAATATATTTTAGGTTTAGTGTTTAGCTTCTCATCTATGCCATTTGTGCAGAGCTGGCAGTTAAAATGGCCGCCTCAGTAGATATGTACATGTCCATTTCCTTACTTAGTGTCGGAGTGTGGCACACTAGGCCTTGTTACTGCACCAGGTTGTGTGCATGCATCCTTTTGTCATCTATTCTTAATCTGTAGAATTGCCGCTCACTTAAGAAGAAAATTGTATAGAGTTTTAATACTTGCAAATGACTTTGTTACCCACACATTTTGTGAATGAAAGCTCCATTTTGAGTACTTGCTTTGTGTCCGACAGTCTCTTTGGTTATTACTGACCGATGCAGTATATCCGTTCATTCTGATTTGCTGCAGTGCATTTAGGTAACGTGTATGTATTGCCCCACACAAAGTCCTCTATGCTGTTAGCATGTAGCAAATTACCACTTATAGGTATCACATTTTTAGGGCATAAACTGCCTTTTCTTGCCCTAAATTGCCATCTCTTATTTTTTCTTGTTTTAGTTAAAGGGGCACCCTGAGCACCAATACTGTTGCAGCTTAATATAGTGGTTTTGGTGCCTTGGTGCTCTCTTTGTATGGCGACAAGTATAACCATTGCCATTTATGAGAAACAGTGGTGTTTAAGTTTGTCAATCAGTGTGCCTCTAGTGACTGTTAATCACACTGAGTTTAGAGGCATTTCCATGTAAAATCTTGTAAAGTTTTCTTTCTTTGTAATCATGATGATGTCAAACACAGTCAAGTCTGTCCATAGAGAAATACCGTAATGCATCTCTATGAAAAGAATCCTATTGCCAATTGCCATGCATGCACAGTAGGATCCTCAATGCTTTTCTATTGAGGGGTGTCCTGAATGTAAAAAACAATAGGAACATTCTAATGTTAAAAGTACTATATGTAATCATAAATGCTGCCTGAGCCACTATTTATTAGAGATTATGAATGAGGCAAAATATAGTATACAGGATCTGGATGCCTTACCTGACAGTCCAGCTTAGTTCTAGCATTGGCACATGCCCCTTATCATTATAAATACTGGCCCCACAGGCAGGGGATTTCAGTAAATGGATTGTCTTGATGGCTCTAATCCTAACTTGAACCCTAAACTTTTCAAATAGTGTTTTATTATAATTTTTCTTTGTAAAGACTATAACGGTACAAAAGTGAAAACAATTCATCCATCCACAACTATATATATAGTTAATGTTAGGGCCACCCAGAACTCCTTGCGGTAATAATATCACTGCAAATTTGTGATTTCTATGGGCAAAGCAAGTCTTATGGCTTGACTGGTGTGCAGATTTTTGTTTAACATTTAACACAATGTTAAACAAATACCTGCACACCAGTCACACAGACTTCAGGTGGAAGGGGTTTTCAATCACAATTTTCTCCCCACCATAACCTTTTTGGCTTTTGCAATATATATGAACACATAAAAGAAAATAGGACCTTAAGCCCATGACACCGGATGACGGACCCAGTCTGTCATACGCTAAAATTAACCCTAGATCGCCGCGGTGCTGTTGATCGCAGGTTTAACGCTGTTGCTGGGTGCCTGTGAGTCAGGTGCAGACCAGCAACAGCAAATCGCGATGTCCCAGCCTAGGTTGTCACAATGCTGCTGGGATATCAGATCCGCTTCCCTCCACCTCTTGTGGGTTTTTGAAGTGAAGAGAGATGGATCGTTGTTACGTTGTGTCTCTGAAGTGTATTCATTTGATTGAAGAGATTCCAAATCCCCTTTATCCTGTTCTTTTTAAAAAATTAACCCTTTCCCTGCTGATTGATCACTGCCAGCAGTGATCAAAATACAGATCACAGTGTTTACTCTGATCTATTTTTTTTTTTATTTTTTTTACTCTTTTTTTACTTTAGATTTTTTTAGTAACCCTAAGAGGTTAAATTTTAATATTTAATTTTATTAATTTGTGATTTAGTTAGTTGAGGTGGGTGGAATTTAGTAGGAATTGGGGAATTTAGTGATAAGCTGATAAAAAAAAAAAAAAGTAAAAAAAATGAAAGTTTAGTTATTTAGTTAAAGTTTATTCCCTTAATCCAAAATGCTTAGGAAGTATAGTGCAGAGGATGCTTATGCCCTGTTAGCGATCGACTCAGAGGCGACATTGCGACATTGCCTCCGAGAATGATGCAGAGGACAGAGACTATGTGCCAGATACTGCAGGACCATCAGGAGAAATCACTGATTCCCCTAATGCTGAACATGATGCCTGGGTACCCCCTATTAATTTTTTTACGAGACATCCCAGAGTTCACTGCCAATCCTGGTATACAGGCTGACCTGTCTGGTTATAATTTGCTGAATTTCAAGATCAGATACAACAGAGATCCTGCCAAACTAATCTTATTGGTTCTTTTGATTAGGTAACTAAAATAAAAGATCAGGGTGGTGCAGTAGACATTGCTTACCTAGATTTCAGTAAGGCTTTTGACATTGTTGCACATAGAAGGCTTATCAATAAACTGCAATCTTTAAGTTTGGATTACAATATTGTTGAATGGGTAAGGCAGTGGCTGAGTGACAGGCAACAGAGGGTTGTAGTCAATGGAGTATATTCCAAGCATGGGCTTGTCACCAGTAGGGTACCTCATGGATCTGTACTTGGACCTATTCTCTTTAATATTTTTATTAGTGATATTGCAGAAGGTCTTGATGGTAAGGTATGTCTTTTTGCTGATGATACTGAGATATGTAACAGGGTTGATGTTCCAGGAGGGATAAGCCAAATGGCAAATGATTTAGGTAAACTAGAAAAATGGTCAGAATTGTGGCAACTGACATTTAATGTGGATAAGTGCAAGATAATGCATCTTGGACGTAAAAACCCAAGGGCAGAGTACAGAATATTTGATAGAGTCCTAACCGCAACATCTGAGGAAAGTGATTTAGGGGTGATTATTTCTGATGACTTAAAGGTAGGCAGACAATGTAATATAGCAGCAGGAAATGCTAGCAGAATGCTTGGTTGTATAGGGAGAGGTATTAGCAGTAGAAAGAGGGAAGTGCTCATGCCATTGTACAGAACACTGGTTAGACCTCACTTGGAGTATTGTACGCAGTACTGGAGACCGTATCTCCAGAAGGATATTGATACTTTAGAAAGAGAAGGGCTACTAAACTGGTTTATGGATTGCAGGATAAAACTTACAAGGAAAGGTTAAAGGAACTTAACATGTATAGCTTGGAGGAAAGACAGGACGGGGGGATATGATAGAAACATTTAAATACATACATACATACATAAAGGGAATCAACACAGTAAAGGAGGAGACTATATTTTAAAGAAGAAAAACTACCACAACAAGAGGACATAGTCTTAATTAGAAGGGCAAAGGTCTCGTGGCAGAGGGGAAATTAAATGGATACCAGTCTGCATAACACATTACAATCAGCATATAGGGGAGTTGACCTGTCCGATCAACTGATGCAGCCGTATTTGATCATGCGAAAGACCAGGGCATGGTATAAAAAAGTGGGCCTATATATAATGCAGATTGCAATCCACAATGCCTTTGTAATTTTAATAAAGGCAAATGCTGAGCTGAAATGCACGTTTCTATAATTTCAGTTTCAGCTCTTTTCTGGGTCGCATAAGTGCTATAGAGGGGGACCATCAGTGGAGCCTAGCAGAAGAATGGAGGCAGGTCACTTCTGCTTCAGGATTCCATCAACCCCCAGAAAGAAATCCCCCCAGAAAAGGTGCCGGGTGTGTTACAAGAGGGGCGTAATGGCGGAGACCAGTTATTACTGCCCTGATTGCCCCTCTCAGCCCGGCCAATGTATTGGCCACTGTTTTAAAAGTAACTACACCCAGGCCGAATAAGTAGACCGGTTTTGGGGTGTGATTTTAGTCATCTGTTTGGTTACCGAATCTTGGCTTTGTCTCCCATGTTTCCTGTCTTCTCTGATCCTTGACCTCGGCTTGTCCTATCGTTGTTCCGTTTTTCTTTACTCCTTTGACCTCGGCTTGTAACTTGACTATTCTCTGCTTGTATAGCCTGGCCATTCTAAGGACCGGTATTACAAGTTTCTCTCTCTGTGTTCTCTCTCTTTGTGTTCTGTCTGTGTTTTGGTTCTGGGATCAGTGACAGTGTTGCCGGGACACAGATGAGTGGGTACTACCCCCTGATAAGTTTACTCTAAATATTCCCCCTTTCACAGCAAATAGTATGCACGTGTTCATAATTTGAATTGATGAGCTGCTTATATTTAAAAATAGATGTGGCCTTTGAGAGGTAATTTGCAATCATGAGCTGCTAAAATGAGACTTATGCCCAGCATCCTCTTTTGAAAAATATGAAATTGGTGTGTCTCAAATATGTCCCTTCAACATCCACATATCCCTTAAAAAGGTACACATGGGGGTATTGTTGTACTAAGACAACATAGCTGAGCAACATATTAGGTGTTATTCTGCCGTAGCACACATAAGGATTGCAAAATATACAGTGACATCTCCAAGTGTGTGTCAAACAGGCAGAAAAAATGCTAATTGCTACCCTGGGGTGTCTACTTTTAGAAATGATAGGCCTTTGTGGGGTTTTTTTAACAGTCAAACTGCTATAATGCCCCATATTGAAACATGGGCCCATCAAATCTGTCTCTCAAAATTCTACTGTAAATACTGAAATGGACAGGTCTCTAATATGGCACTGTAGCGTCACAAAATAGTGCCAAAGACATTCATTGGGGGTATCATTTTACTCAGAAGACTTAGCTGAGCATATTTTTGGGGATATGATCAAAGTGGCACATATCAAATATACAAAATGCCCAGCAAAAATGTAATCCGTATGTAAAAAATGCGAAAAATATTTTTTTACCACATACTTTGACATATATTTGGGAAAAATGGGGGCATGTTAAAGCACAATATGCACCATATGAGATACCCTTGAGTGTCTACTTTTACAAATGGTAGGCCTTTGTGTGTTTTTTTTTTTTAACAGTCAAACTGCTATAATACCATAAATTGAAGCAAAGGCCCGTCAAATCCGTCTCTCAAAATTCTACTGTAAATACTGAAATGGACAGGTCTCCTATATGACACTGTAGCTTCACGCAAATAGTGTCAAAGATATATAATGGGGGTATTGTACTCATCAGATGTAGCTGAACACAAAATAAAGTTTTGTACAGGAATAGCACACACCAACTTTATGAAATTTGAAAGATATTTGTTATAAGTTTATAAGTTTGAGTGTAAAAAAACCCCCCAAAAATAACAATTTTATTACAATATTTAGCAGAGATTGGCGGTGAAATGGCTACGTAAAAAGTGTAAAAATTAAGGCATCATTGTATTTGCTCTACTTTCTCATACTTTGCTTTGCCAGGTGCCCACGAAGGCACTGTTCCTCCTGATCTATCATTTTCTGCCCAATCCTTATATTGGGCTATAGATGAATATATATACTTCTAAATTTTCTTCACAGCCATAGACCTTTCAGACCGATGCACTCTCCTGTGAGTTAGTGTTTCCGTTTGGGCTAAAGACATTTCAGCCAGTCAGGCGGTCAAAATATACATATAGACCACATTTGGAGGCTGCAGGTTAGGGTGCACCTATCTTCATGGTGACTTTTTTAGTTACCAGAGAGCACTGTTATATTTTGTTTTTGTTAAGTAGCCGATTAAGGCACAGCTCATTCCGCTGCACTCTTTCCAACTGAGACCCTATCACCCATAGACTTTATTACCTTTTATTTAGACTCGCTATCACCATAAAACTACCGACCATGGTCTTCTGTATGTCTAATTATAATTAACCGTTTCGGCAAGTCCTTGAGTCTATGGAATGATATTTTACTAAGTCTGAGTGGATTATTCATTAATTGCTGCATATTTCACCGCTATTAACATTGTGACTTTACTCTTTACACGTCTCTTGATCCAACACTTTTTTCAGCTACATATATAGCGTTGTTGCAGCTCTATTTGTGGGGTATTACTTTTATACTCTTATCCACTTAGCCTGATTTTTTCACCCTTATATTTGTATTGCGTTACCCTTCACTCCCTTATCCCAACTGTATTTGCATTCCTTGCATAGACTACCATACTGGACTCGAAAAGTCAGGTAGCCGCAGCAAGGGTCTGTCTACTTGTTGTTGTTGTTTCTTTGCTAACTAATAAAGTATCTTCGAGATTTTTAAGTATACCTAGTATATACAGGAATTTTTCCTTCTTAGTGTGGTTATACACTTGGGACAGATTGTCTCTTTTTCTTAGTATAATAACCATACAAACATTTTAAAATCAATTGTGTACGAATATTATTTTCCTTTTTTTTATTTTTTATTGAGTCTGACTTTTTTGCATATGAGATTACTACTATGGAAGGTTAATATAACACTTTATATTAATCAGAAGATTTGGTTTCATAATGTGATTCATATGATGACCTTCTTTGATAGACTTTCAATCAGTCTCCAGTCCTTTAAAAAAAATAATTGAAAACTCAATTCTTCAGAAAAGCATATAAACTAAACTGCTAACAGCTTCCCCTCCCTGTACCCTGAATCCTCTCCTACAACTGTGCAAAAAATAAAACCCGAAAAACTCAAGCCCTTGGTGAATACTATCGTAGCAATCTCAGTTTTTTAATCTACTGTTACCTTTTCTGTCACTATCCTCACTACCTCTAGCATGTAAGCTCACTGAGGCCCTCGACCCCTCTGTTCCTGTGCCTCCATCTTGTCTGGTTTCAACTACGTGTCTGTCAGTCCATCCATTGTACAGCGCTGCAGAATCTGTTGGCGCTTTATAAACAATAATAGAACATTTTATGGTGGGACATTGGGCAAAGGTGGGGAGGGGGCATTGGGTGAAGCTTGAGGTGGGCAATAGAAGGAGCTATGGTGGGATTTACAGTAAAATATGTGAGGGAGGTAATCAAATTTTAAGTCCCTGCTCATTTGTCTCCTAGCAATATCCCTGCCATAGAGTTTAGCTGGTGGCACACTGCCACTCACTCTATGTAGGCATGCATGGCTGGTCACCCCTCCTGCCCACACAGCCCACACACAGTAACTCCTAGCTGTCTGTGTACATCCCTTATTGCTCTGCTGAGGGGGAGGAGTTATAGCCATTACTTCCTCCCAGCCTGCCTGGGCACCTTCTAATCTCTCTCCAGGACAGAGTTATGAAATAGGTTTAAAATATATGTAAAGGGGGGCTTAAACTGTGCAAAGGACATAGGAGAGAATAAAATAATGTAAAGCATCAATATGAAGGGTAAAACACGGGAGGGAGAGGTTAAAGATTGTAAAGGATGTGTGATGGGGTTATACAATTTAAATGACAGACTGCAGAGGTTTTAGATAAATTATTTGGATGGCTGGGGGGGATCAGGTGGCAGATTTGAGAGGGAGTAGGAAAGATTAGACACTAAATGGTGAGGGTTTAGGGGTGAGGAGGTAGGCTGCAGAGGATTTAGGGATTATTAGAACCATACGGTACCATGATGGGGAAATTAGTGAGCCATCTACTGTAAGGGATTAGGCAGGTTAGGGTGCAGATTTAAGATTAAGATGGTCATGTGACGGTCTGGAGATTAATATATTCTAATCTGAGGAGCTCCCCCTTTAAGATTCAATATTTATATTATTATTTATATTTAACACCAACAAATTCCACAGCAGTGTACAATATAAAATATATATATTGTACTATATAAAGTATGCAGCTTTCCTCAAAATCCTCTTGCCAATTCCCACAAATATTCAGTTATAGAAAAAATATGAGTTTGCACAAAATTAAGTAACAGCATAACCTTAGAATCTCAATAGATAATACTTGATAATAAACAATATTAATCTGCTTCCAAGTCCAGTATAAATGTTGTGATCTCTTTACACAGATTACCAATAAGGGGATTAAACCAGCCAAAAGAATCATTTCTTCCAATGTTCCAGCCAGTGTTAATTTTGGCACCAAATTTCTATTCAGTTTTAGTCATAGTCTTTTGACTAAAAAGCCATATTAATTTTAGTCATATTTAAGTCATCTGAACTGTTTTAGTTTTAGTCTAGATTCAGTCGATTAAATCTCCACTAATGGGTTCAGTTAAAGCCTCTATGTGTCTCTTTTCCCCTTTCCCAGCCTCTATGTGTCTCTTTGTGTCCTCCCAGCCCCTCTAGGTGTCTCTCTCTCAATTCCTGGTCTGTCTCCTATGCCCCTTCCACAGCGCCTCTGTGCAGTGTTAATTTTTGTGGTAAATTTCATTTTAGTTTTAGTCATAGTCTTTTGACTAAAAAGCCGTTTTAATTTTAGTCGTATTTAAGCCATCTGAATTGTTTTAGTTTTAGTCTAGTCTTAGTCGATTAAATCTAAAAAATTTTAGTCGACTAAAATTTTACTAAAATTGTTAGTCGACAGAATTAACACTGGTTCCAGCACTTGATAGGTTAAATACACATGTGAAATAAACCACCAAAGTATCCTCTTTCCATTATTCCAGCACTTAAGGAGTTAAGTATCAAATCAGTAATCTCTGCAAGCAAAAACTGCTCCAATATAGTGATGTCGCGAACCCGAAATTTTTGGTTTGCGAACGGCGAACGCAAACTTCCGCAAATGTTCGCGAACCGGGCGAACCGCCATAGACTTCAATGGGCAGGCGAATTTTAAAACACACAGGGACTCTTTCTGGCCACAATAGGGATGGAAAAGTTGTTTCAAGGGGACTAACACCTGGACTGTGGCATGCCGGAGGGGGATCCATGGCAAAACTCCCATGGAAAATTACACAGTTGATACAGAATCTGGTTTTAATCCATAAAGGGCAGAAATCACCTAACATTCCTAAATCACAATCAATATGGATTGACACCTGACATATGACATATTGACACCTTGACATATGGATTGACACCTGTCCTCAGAGCCCCTGATGCACACGGACACAGAGCAGAATAGAGACTGGTCCCCCTACATAGGGTCACTTGGCAGATATGGATTGACACCTGTCCTAAGGATCCCTGATACACACTGACACAGAGCAGAATAGGGACTGTTCCCCTACATAGGGTCACTTGGCAGATATGGATTGACACCTGTCCTCATATGATACACACTGACACAGAGCAGAATAGAGACTGTTACCCCAACATTCACTTGGCAGATATGGATTGACACCTGTCCTCAGAGACCATGATACACACTGACACAGAGCAGAATAGAGACTGTTACCCCTACATAGGGTCACTTGGCAGATATGGATTGACACCTGTCCTCAGAGACCATGATACACACTGACACAGAGCAGAATAGGGACTGTTCCCCCTACATAGGGTCACTTGGCAGATATGGATTGACACCTTGTTACAAACTGCTATTTGTAACGGGCCCTTTAAATGGCAAATTGCCCTGCTTCCCTGGGTTGTGGAGAAGCCTATTTGCCAGCCTCCTCCCGCATGACTATGGCCCCTGGGAGATTGTGAAAATGTATGCACTTTTATTTGGTGTGTATGGCCCTTTAAGACTGTCGGTGGGCATATTGGGGCTTATGGACTCTTTATGTGACTGGTGCTGGCCCTTTAAACACCTTTTTTGGGACATCAGGAAGATTGGGACACTGCCCCTTTAAGGCCGTGTCCCCAGACTTGTTGGGGACACGGCCCCTTTAAGACGGTGTCCCCTGTGTCCCCAGACCTGGTGCAAACCCTTTGTGCCTGCCTGCTATTTCCCACTTGGTTCAGTAAATGGGGCTTACTGAACCAAGTACCACACAGGCAGACCACCCAGAAGTGGAAGTGTGCAGGCAATTTACCTCCCAGAAGCTGCGGTTAACCGCAGCTTAATTGACAATGCTGGGAGGTCTTTGTTCGTTTGCCGAACACGTGGCGGCGGCCATCTTTGTTAATGCGAACGAGGTCAGCGGTATGTGTAGCCAAATTCATGGAACTAAAATCGGCTACATTAACACCGGGCTGGAGTTTACCTCTTCCCTACTGGTTTTACAGTTGCAGAGACTAAGTCCCATTCGCCATGGGACTTAGTCTTTTTGAGCCGCTTTTTTTCAGCCTATTTTGCCGCAGAGACTAAGTCCCATTCGCACCTGGGACCCGAGCAAGGTCATCTCGTTCAACAGGCTTGCAGCGCATCCTCCAGGAAGAAGAGCCTGAACCCTTACCGGCTGCACGTGTCTTACCTGTACATGGAAAGCTGCTCTGGTTCCTTGATGAGCCAGCTGCCTGTGAGTTGTCATGAGATCACACAAGTGAATAGCCCTGCCAACGCCTTCTCAGAATTTTTTCGTTTTCTATGAAGAAATAGAAATGCAAGAGCAGAATAGAGACTGTTCAGTTTAATACCTTCCGCGTCTCCTATCAGTGGACGTGTACACAGCATTGATTTTTGTAACAGGGAGATGGAAGAAGAGGCTTGGTCGGTCCTCTTACTGCAAATTTGGGGCACTGCGCGGTCAAGCTAATGTGACACCAGATAGGAGTGATGTGTTTAGTACTATTTTTATCAGTTTAATACCTTCCGAGTTTCCTATCAGTGGATGTGTACACGGCATTGATTTTTATCTAAGCCGTAAACTTTTGCATAGCGAAGTAGATTCACTGCCATTGAAAAGGAGTGCATGGCGGTGGTGTGGGCCCTCAAAAAGCTGCAACCTACTTGTATGGACAACCGTTTACCTTACTCACAGATCACAACAAATTCGGGGCACTGCGCGTGCAATCTAATGTACCACCAGATAGGAGTGGTGTGTGTTTAGTATTGTTCTGATCAGTTTAATACCTTCCGCGTCTCCTATCAGTGGACGTGTACACGGCATTGATTTTATCTAAGCCGTAAACTTTTGCACAGCGAAGTATATTCACTGCCATTGAAAAGGAGTGCATGGCGGTGGTGTGGGCCCTCAAAAAGCTGCAACCTACTTGTATGGACAACCGTTTACCTTACTCACAGATCACAACAAATTTGGGGCACAGCTGCAATCTAATGTACCACCAGATAGGAGCGTGTGTGTTTAGTAATTATTTTTATCAGTTTAATACCTTCCGCCTCTATCAGTGGACGCGGTACACGCATTGATTTTTTATCTAAGCCGAACTTTGCATAGCCAAGTAGATCTACCTCGCCATTGAAAAGGAGTGCATGGCGGTGGTGTGGGCCCCTCAAAAGCTTTCAGTAAACCTACTTGTATGGACAACCGTTTACCTTACTCACAGATCACAACAAATTTGGGCACTCGCGCTGCAGTAATCTAATGTGCCACCAGATAGGAGGGTGTGTTTAGTACTATTTTTATCAGTTTAATATCTTCCACGCTCCTATCAG
Source organism: Pelobates cultripes (assembly GCA_933207985.1). Lineage (NCBI taxonomy): Eukaryota > Metazoa > Chordata > Amphibia > Anura > Pelobatidae > Pelobates > Pelobates cultripes. The sequence goes on from OW240912.1 coordinate 146,373,730, forward strand.
TGGACGTGTATACGGCAGTGATTTCTGTAACAGGGAGATGGAAGAAGATGCTTGGTCGGTCCTCTTACTGCAAATTTGGGGCACTGCGCGGTCAAGCTAATGTGACACCAGATAGGAATGGTGTGTTTAGTACTATTTTTATCAGTTTAATACCTTCCACGTCTCCTATCAGTGGACGTGTACACGGCATTGATTTTTGTAACAGTGAGATGGAAGAAGAGGCTTGGTTGGTCCTCTTACTGCAAATTTGGGGCACTGCGCGGTCAAGCTAATGTGACACCAGATAGGAGTGGTGTGTTTAGTACTATTTTTATCAGTTTAATACCTTCCGCGTCTCCTATCAGTGGACGGGTACACGGCATTGATTTTTATCTAAGCCGTAAACTTTTGCATAGCGAAGTAGATTCACTGCCATTGAAAAGGAGTGTATGGCGGTGGTGTGGGCCCTCAAAAAGCTGCAACCTACTTGTATGGACAACCGTTTACCTTACTCACAGATCACAACAAATTTGGGGCACTGCAAATTAAATGCACCACCAGATAGGAGGTGTTTAGTACTTTTTATCAGTTTACTACCTTCGCCTCCTATCAGTGGACGGTACACCGCATTGATTTGTATCTAAGTCGCAAACTTTGCATAGCTTAAGTAGATTCACTGCCATTGAAAAGGAGTGCATGGCGGTGGTGTGTGGGCCCCCAAAAAGCTGCAACCTTGTATGGACAAACTTCCTCAATCTATAACAGTGAAAAAAAGTTTTTGTTTTAACCAGTTATTGTGACACTCAGTGGAGTGAGTGGTGGCACTAAGTACAGCATCCACTGTGAGCCTGGACACACCCGCTTTGAGACAACTAACTGCTATTCAATCTATAACTGATGCTTGTTTCACAGGCAGAAAGTGCCCTAAAAGATGGCGGCTTGAACCCAAGTTGGTGGCGGATCAGTCACGCAAGTCAACAGGCATTCAGAGCTAAAATACAGCAGCGTGGACCATTTTTAGCCCAAGGCAGCTCATCTCATCAGGCCTTTTTTAATCTAATGTATCGCCCAGTGTCAGTCCCTTCGGGATCCATCCCTCATTCATCTTAATAAAGGTGAGGTAATCTAGACTTTTTTGACCTAGGCGACTTCTCTTCTCAGTGACAATACTTCCTGCTGCACTGAAGGTCCTTTCTGACAGGACACTTGAAGTGGGGCAGGCCAGAAGTTCTATCGCAAATTGGGATAGCTCAGGCCACAGGTCAAGCCTGCACACCCAGTAGTCAAGGGGTTCATCGCTCCTCAGAGTGTCGATATCTGCAGTTAAGGCGTGGTAGTCTGCTACCTGTCGGTCGAGTCGCTCTCTGAGGGTGGATCCCGAAGGGCTGTGGCGATGCGTAGGACTTAAAAAGGTCCGCATGTCCTCCATCAACAACACGTCTCTAAAGCGTCCTGTCCTTGCCGGCGTGGTCATGGGAGGAGGAGGATGACTTCCACCTCTCCCCTGTTAGATTCCCGTTGTGCTGTGACATCACCCTTATACGCTGTGTAAAGCATACTTTTCAATTTATTTTGCAAATGCTGCATCCTTTCATACTTGTTGTAATTCGGTAACATTTCCGCCACTTTCTGCTTATACCGGGGGTCTAGTAGCGTGGACACCCAGTACAGGTCGCTCTCCTTCAGCCTTTTTATACGAGGGTCCCTCAACAGGCACGACAGCATGAAAGACCCCACTTGCACAAGGTTGGATGCCGAGCTACTCATTTCCCGTTCCTCCTCCTCACTGATGTCAATGAAGGTATTTTCTTCCCCCCAGCCACGTACAACACCACAGGTACCAGATAGGTGACAACGAGCACCCTGGGATAATAGTAGATAAGAGGAGTGAGACAGCGCTTAATAACTATAGGCAGCAACCTTAAAAATGGAATCCCTCAGACCCTTATAAAACGATCCTCTTCCAGCGTTGCCGCAGGTCCAGCAAGCGATGCTGATAAGGTTGTTTCTGGAGGTGATGGTGACCACAACTCTTCCTCTTCCTCTTCACGCTCATCTACGGCCTGATCCAGCACTCTTCACAGGGCACGCTCCAGGAAGAAAACAAATGGTATGATTTCGCTGATGGTGCCTTCGGTGCGACTGACTAAATTTGTCACCTCCTCAAAAGGACGCATGAGCCTACAGGCATTGCGCATGAGCGTCCAGTAACGTGGCAAAAAAATTCCCAGCTCCCAGAGGCTGTCCTAGCACCCCGGTCATACAAATATTCATTAACGGCTTTTTCTTGTTGGAGCAGGCGGTCGAACATTAGGAGTGTTGAATTCCAACATGTCGGGCTGTCGCAAATCAAGCGCCTCACTGGCATGTTGTTTCGCCGCTGGATATCGGCAAAGTGAGCCATGGCCGTGTAGGAACGCCTGAAATGGCCACACACCTTCCTGGCCTGCTTCAGGACGTCCTGTAAGCCTGTGTACTTATGCACAAAGCGTTGTACTATCAGATTACACACATGTGCCATGCACGGCACATGTGTCAACTTGCCCAACTTCAATGCTGCCAACAAATTTGTTCCGTTGTCACAAACCACTTTGCCGATCTCCAGTTGCTGCGCAGTCAGCCACTTTTCCACCTGTGCGTTCAGGGCAGACAGGAGTGCTTGTCCCGTGTGACTCTCTGCTTTCAAGCAAGTCAAACCCAAGACGGCGTGACACTGCCGTATCCGGGATGTGGAATAGTACCTGGGAGCCGCTGGGGTGCCGCTGATGTGGAGCTGGCAATCAATGTGCCACCAGATAGGAGTGGTGTGTTTAATTATTGTTGTCTGTTTAATCACTGTTACGTCCCGCATCCGCTGATGTGGAGCAAGACGAGCAGCAGAAGAGGACTCAGCCGAGGAGGTTATGGAAGATACGCGGAACTGCTCAAGGCGTGGGAGGCGGAGTGGCGATACGAGAGGGGACATACGCAGGTTGACGGGCTGAAGATGCGCTGGACCAGGAGAGGCTACGTTTAGAGTAGGCGAAGCTGTGTACTCATGTGTTGATCCCATAGGCGTCTGTGATGTGAGATCATGTGCCTACGCAAAGCAGTTGTACCTAGGTGGGTGTTGGACTTCCCACTACTCAGTTTCTTTTGGCACAGGTTGCAAATGGCATCGCTGTTGTCAGAGGCAGACACACAAAAAAAATGCCACACTGCAGAGCTCTGCAATGACGGCATTCTGGCGGTATGATATGAGTGGCACTGTAAACTGGCAGAGTACACGCTGTAGGGCTGACACACCCACTTTAAGGACACTGACTGCTATTCAATCTATAACAGTGAAAAATGCTCTTTAGTTTTTAAATCCAAGCTATTGTATACCACAGTGAGTGAGTGGTGTGTTTAGTACTATTGCGCTATCAGTTTAATCACTGTTACCCCTATCCGCTGGATGTGGAGCAAGACGCAGCAGCGGCGGAAGAGGACTGCCGGTGAGGTTGCGGAAGAGGATGTGGCAGGGAGGAGTAGAGGAGGTGGCAGCGTGCATCGGCAGAGTACACGCTGTAGGGCTGACACACCCGCTTTGAGACAAACTTAACTGATATTCAATCTATAACTGATGTTTGTTTTACAGGCAGAAAGTGCCCTAAAAGATGGCGGCTTGAACTCAAGTTGGTGGCGGATCAGTCACGCAAGTCAACAGGCATTCAGAGCTAAAATACAGCAGCGTGTGGACCATTTTTAGCCCAAGGCAGCTCATCTCATCAGGCCTTTTAATCTAATGTATCGCCCAGTGTCAGTCCCTTCGGGATCCATCCCTCATTCATCTTAATAAAGGTGAGGTAATCTAGACTTTTTTGACCTAGGCGACTTCTCTTCTCAGTGACAATACCTCCGGCTGCACTGAAGGTCCTTTCTGACAGGACACTTGAAGCGGGGCAGGCCAGAAGTTCTATCGCAAATTGGGATAGCCCAGGCCACAGGTCAAGCCTGCACACCCAGTAGTCAAGGGGTTCATCGCTCCTCAGAGTGTCGATATCTGCAGTTAAGGCGAGGTGAAGCCCTCGCTACCTGTCGGTCGAAATGCCTTCTGAGGGTGTGGATCCCGGCGGGCTGTGGGCGGCGCGTAGGACTTAAAAGGTCCGCGATGTCCTCCATCAAACAACACGCTCTAAAGCCGGCCCTGTCCCTTTGCCGGCGGTCAGCGGGAGGGAGGAGGACACTTCCACCTCTCCCCCCTGTTAGATTCCCGCTTGTGCTGTGACATCACCCTTTATACGCTTCGTGTAAAGCATACTTTTCAATTTATTTTGCAAATGCTGCATCCTTTCATACTTGTTGTAATTCGGTAACATTTCCGCCACTTTCTGCTTATACTGGGGGTCTAGTAGCGTGGACACCCAGTACAGGTCGTTCTCCTTCAGCCTTTTTATACGAGGGTCCCTCCCTCAACAGGCACGACAGCATGAAAGACCCCACTTGCACAAGGTTGGATGCCGAGCTACTCATTTCCCGTTCCTCCTCCTCACTGATGTCAATGAAGGTATTTTCTTCCCCCCAGCCACGTACAACACCACAGGTACCAGATAGGTGACAACGAGCACCCTGGGATGCCTGTTGTGGTTGGTCTTGCTCCTCCTCCTCAAAGCCACATTCCTCCTCTGACTCCTCTTCCTCACAATCCTCTTCCAGCGTTGCCGCAGGTCCAGCAAGCGATGCTGATAAGGCTGTTCTGGAGGTGATGGTGACCACAACTCTTCCTCTTCCTCTTCACGCTCATCTACGGCCTGATCCAGCACTCTTCGCAGGGCACGCTCCAGGAAGAAACAAATGGTATGATGTCGCTGATGGTGCCTTCGGTGCGACTGACTAAATTTGTCACCTCCTCAAAAGGACGCATGAGCCTACAGGCATTGCGCATGAGCGTCCAGTAACGTGGCAAAAAAATTCCCAGCTCCCCAGAGGCTGTCCTAGCACCCTGGTCATACAAATATTCATTAACGGCTTTTTCTTGTTGGAGCAGGCGGTCGAACATTAGGAGTGTTGAATTCCAACGTGTCGGGCTGTCGCAAATCAAGCGCCTCACTTGCATGTTGTTTTAGCGTGGATATAAACCTTAAAGTAGGCCTATGGCGTGTAGGAGCGCCTGGGGAAATAGCCACAACCCTTCCTGGCCTGCTTCAGAAAAAGCCTGTGTACTTATGCAAAAGCGTTGTACGATCAGATTACACACATGTGCCATGCACGGCACATGTGTCAACTTGCCCAACTTCAATGCCGCTAACAAATTTGTTCCGTTGTCACAAACCCCTTTGCCGATATCCAGTCGCTGCGGAGTCAGCCACTTTTCCACCTGTGCGTTCATGGCGGACAGGAGTGCTTGTCCGGTGTGACTCTCTGCTTTCAAGCAAGTCAAACCCAAGACGGCGTGACACTGCCGTATCCGGGATGTGGAATAGTACCTGGGGAGCTGGGGGTGTGCCGTTGATGTGGAGCAAAACGCAGCAGCAGAAGAGGACTCAGCCGAGGAGGTTATGGAAGAGGATGGAGTAGGAGGAGTAGAGGAGGTGGCAGCAGGACTGCCTGCAAATTAGAGTGGCGTGTCCTGTAACTCTGCAGAGCCATGCATTCTTGGCAGCAGTCAATAGGTTGCAATGCACAATGTAGGTGATATACCTGCCCTGACCATGCTTTGCAGACCAGGTATCAGTGGTCAGATGGACCCTTGCTCCAACACTGTGTGCCAGAGATGCTATTACTTCCTTTTGCACAATTGAGTACAGGTTGGGGATTGCCTTTTGTGAAAAGAAATTTCGGCCGGGTACCTTCCACTGCGGTGTCCCAATAGCTACAAATTTTTGGAGCGCCTCAGACTCCACCAGCTTGTATGGTAAAAGCTGGCGGGCTAATAGTTCAGACAAGCCAGCTGTCAGACGCTGGGCAAGGGGGTGACTTTCTGACATTGTCTTCTTACGCTCAAACATGTCCTTGACAGACACATGACTGTGGGCAGATGAGCAGGAACTGCTCAAGGCGGGAGACGGAGTGGCAGATGGTTGAGAGGG
>OW240912.1:146391673-146448510 GCA_933207985.1 Pelobates cultripes
GACAATGGTTAATAACCATTAATAGTAATAATTATACCATTGATGCTGTGATAGTCAATGTCAACGAAGAATGTAAAGTGTAACTCATTTTTATGTGTGTCTAAGATCTGAGATCTCCAAGTTCAGAACAGAGCAAATATTTTTGGACCCTGATTTAGACATCCAAGTCTCTACAGAAGATTACATTACATGTTCTCATATGTGCCTGGTGATTCCAACTATTGGCATGGTCCTAGGGGGGTAGTAACATGTTACCAGATATTTCCATTTCCAGGGAACAGCTTTCTGCTGCTCACAAATGCCCATGCATTATTCATAATATACTCACATACATTTTTATATTGCCATTCCATTTCTTTCAGTACTTATAGATTATTTGGTCATTCTGTGACCCAACATGCCAGTTCATGCATTTTGAACATGCCAAAATAACACCTATAAATCCATACATTCCTGTGGCACTGCTTAATGATGCAACCTATGGTCCTGCTTTGTTAATTGCTTGCTGGACCTGCAGGCCCCTCATGTATGTAATTAAAGTTCAATTTACAGAGCAGGAGATACAAACTTTTAAAGTAAGTTACATCTGAATGAAAGTGAAAGTCAAAGCCAGGGTAGGTGTGGCTAGGGCTGCAAGGACAGAAATAAAAGCGTGGCCGTGTGGCAGCAGCTCACCCACAGACCAGCCTTCCTGCATTATGCCGTGGACTATGTGGAGGGGAGGGGATATGAACACGTCATGTCCAGTGGCGGAACTACTGTGGTCGCAGGGGTCGCAGCTGCGACCGGGTCTGCCACTCCAAGGGACCTGGACACTCTGAGGACCCCTGCGACATCGGTAGCCAGCTAAGTAACGCGGCGCCGGCCTGAGCAGTATAACCGTCAGAGCTGCATTAAAGGGGCCCATCAGATGGCCCATGCTGTTGGCAATGATTTACCAGCGCTGTGGCGCTTTAGCAGCACGACCGGGCCCCCTGAGATGACATCAGAGCTGGGAGGAAATTACTGCCCCAGTCACTCGTTCCAGCTTACACCAGGAGCCACGTGAAAGGAAGGAGAGGAGGAAGTCAGAGTGTGAACTCTGACTCCCATCAGCCTGAGCCACCACTGGACCTCAGGGAAAGTCACCCTCCTGCACCTAAAAGGTAGGAAACAGGAGGGTGACTAAAACATTTTGTATATTTGTGTGTTTGTATGTATGTGTGTCTGTATGTGTCTGTATGAATGTTTCTCTATATGTGAGTGAATGTGTGTGTGTCTGTATCTATCTGTCTGTGTGTGTGTGTGTGTGTGTGTGTGTGTGTGTTTGTATGTATGTATGTGTATGTATGTGTCTACATGTGTGTCTGTGTGTGTGTGCCTGTATGTGTGTGTATGTCTGTCTGTCTGTGTGTGTGTTTGTATGTATATGTGTGTATGTCTGTCTATGTATCAGTATATGTGTGTTTGTATGCATGTGTGTGTGTATGTATCTATGTTTGTTTGCCTGTATGTATTTCTGCCTGTATGTATGTGTGTCTCTGTATATGTGTATGTGTCTATTTGTGTGTCTACATGTGTATCTGTTTGTCTGCATGTGTAGGGGGGAACATCTGGGAGGGGGAGGAAAATGTATGGACGGGGCCCCTGGGCAAATTTTGCACCGGGGCCCCATGGTTTCTAGTTACGCCTCTGTATCTGCATGACTGGAGCTGCGTGGGAGAGCAGCTACCTCACCCAGATCTTCACACTGGATTCCAGGGAAGCTACCCTCCTGCACCCAAAAGGTAGGAAACAGGAGGGTGGCTATAAAAGTTAATATGATCAGCATGTGTATGTGTGTGAATTTGTATGTCTGTCAGTGTGTGTGTGTGTCTATCTGTATGTCTGTCAATGTGTCATTGTGTGTGTGTATCTGTATGTCTGTCAGTGTGTGAATGTGTCTATCTGTATGTCTGTCAGTGAGTGACTGTCTGTATCTGTATGTATGTTAGTGTGGACTGTGTGTGTGTGTATCTTTATGTTTGTCAGTGAGTGTGTATCTGTATGTCTGTCAGTGCGTTGTTTGTATCTGTATGTCTGTCAGTGTGTGTATCTTTATGTCTGTCAGTGCATGTGGCTGTGTATGTATCTGCATGTCTGTCAGTATGTGTGTGTATGTCTGTCATTGTGTGTGTCTGTGTTTGTATCTGTTTGTCAGTGTGTGTGCATGTGTGCGTGTATCTGTATGTGTGTTTGTGTGTGTATCTGTATGTCTGTCTATGTGCATGTGTTTGTATCTCTGTGTCTGTATGTCACTGTATGTATCTGTGTGTCTGTCAGTGTGTGTGTCTGTATGTTTGTCACTGTGTGTCTGTGTATGTCAGTGTGTGTATCTGTGTCTATCTGTATATGTACCAGTTTATGTATATATATATGTGTATGTGTATCTGCATGTGTGTCAGGGTGTGGATCTGTGTGCATTTGTATCACAATGTTTTTGCATACATCTCAGAAGTCAAATACCAACACTACATACAAACACACCCTACATTCAAACGTCAACACTACACACAAGCACACCCCTACATTTACACAAACATCCTTCATACTATATAAAAAAACGTGCTTACATTCAAATACACAAACACTGGCCTGAGATGTAAATATGTACTTGTGACTACATGTGTGACTGTTTGTGTCTTTATGTCTCAGTATGACTGTATGCCTGTGTCTGTATGTCTCTGTATGACTGTGTCTGTATGTCTCTGTATGACAGTTTGTCTGCATTTATATGACAATTTGCCTGTAAGTGTAGATTGTATGACTATGTGTCTGTTTGTCTGTGTTTGTTTGTTTGATTGTATGTCTGTATATCTGTGTCACTGTGTGCCTTAATAACTATTTATGTGTGCCTGTTTGATATAAAGCACTAAAGAGGGTAAGAAATTCAAAAGGGCGGCTACGAGACACAAAGGTGAAGATGCATTTTTTTTTGATGGGGGGGGGGGAGAGGCACAAAATGCATCTTCACCTATGTAGCCAAAAATCCTTGCACCGGCCCTTCCTATGGACTACGCACATCCTGTCTAGCTTAGCATTTCTCTGTTAGTTCTCCATATTTTTTTGTGTAATTCAGACTTACACATTTGACTAATTCTTGCATTGCTTCTGTTTTTCATGAATAGGCTAGTATGTTTGTGGGATTTCTTGGCCTCAGCTTGTGTTTGAGTATAATTATCTGTTCTCTGGTTCTGTTATTTAACCATTCTGGAAGTACTTTGTCCAGAATAGTAACTGTAACAATAAGTGATATAGGTGTATCCTTTATTTTCCTATTTTCTTGCAGGTAGGGTCCTGGGTCTGAATAGTGGGAATAAGAAGATATTTAGATTGTAAGGGTAAAGGAGCAGGTCATCAAATGTTTGTAGAGCATAATAACTGAGAATGTTTTCATAAGCTCCTGCTCCCAAAAGAAGCTCCAGCTTCCAGAGATCTGGGAGACACAGCAACAACTGATAGTGATAACTGGTATAGGATGGATGTGATTCTGTCTACATGCTCTCTTCTACAGAATAGATACTTTAATTTAGGAATCTATGTGCTATGAGATATATCAGATAATACATAAAATGGCATTAAGGCCCACACAAGTAGATTAATAATTTCTACAACAAAGGTTATAAATATAATAATAATGAGAGCAACATCTTTACATTTTAGTCTGGTGGCCTTAGTCCAGTACCTTAGAGATTTATTTAATTTTAGTTGAATTAATCCATGTGAAGCATATATACTATTGGACCCACATAGAATGGAGTGGTGGAGCTGGATCAATTCCCTGGATCCCTAAACATCATGATTTTAATAAATCATGGGATCAGGCAAATGGAAATTGAGGTTTCAATTACTCCACTACAGGGTCCTAATCAGATACACTTAAATTCTCAGAATGATCTGCATTAAGCCATAAGTTAAACATGGACCCATACTTCCAAAATGTGGCCAGAATATTGGGAAAGTACACTTAATATACAGCAACCTGCCATATATATTAGCGGTGACTAGTGATGTCGCGAACCGTTCGCGAACTTGCCGCAAACGGTTCGCCGTGGTTCGCCACGAACCGTTCGCGGCGAACTCCGGTCAGCTGACACATCCCTGCCAATCTCCGGCAGACCCTCCCTCCCAGACCCTCCTACTTCCTGGACAGCATCCATGTTGAAGGCAGGAGGTGGGAGGGTCTGGGAGGGAGGGTCTGCCGGAGATTGGCAGGGATGTGTCAGCTGACCGGAGTTCGCCGCGAACTGTTCGTGGCGAACCGTTTGCAGCAAGTTCGCGAACGGTTCGCGACATCACTAGCGGTGACTTTATGAAACTCATCTTCATTAAAAAAAATGGATGCTACAACTATTCTGTCAAATCACTTCCAAAACAGGCTCAAGATGAAAAATAAACAAAAGAGAGAATAAAGATAGTCCAGGTAGTGAGTGCTGAGCATGAAAAAAAAAAAAAAAGAGGAAATATTTTAAAAACAAATACAAAAGTGACAAATGCACAAAGCTGTTGTCCAGTTGGGACCACTCTTCAAAGGGTTAAATTCTGTTACAATGAATGATAAGTCCACCCTTGCAAGCACGCTGTCTTGGCGTCATACTTGACTCTGGCCTCACCTTTGAGCCTCACATCCAGTTTGTTGCCAAATCCTGTAGGTTCCAACTCAAAAACATAGCCCGCATCCGCCCCTTTCTTACGCAAGATGCGATCAAAGAGCTTGTCCATGCTCTAGTAATTTCCCGCATGGATTACTGTAACCCTCTCCTGATTGGTCTCCCCAAAAGCCGTATTGCCCCGCTACAGTCTGTAATGAATGCTGCAGCTAGACTGATTTTCCTCTCTAGTCGGTCCTCTCACACATCACCCCTCTGCCAGTCCTAACATTGGCCCCCTATAGACTGTAAGCTCGTTTGAGCAGGGTCCTCTTCAACCTATTGTTCCTGTAAGTTTTCTTCTAATTGTCCTATTTATAGTTACATCCCCCCTCTTATAATATTGTAAAGCGCTACGGAATCTGTTGGCGCTATATAAATGGCAATAATAATAATAATAATAAGACTAACAACCTTGTACACTGCAAGGTTGGCTGGCAATATGTACTTGTATTACCATGATTTACTATCACTAGTCCATTGCAGTGCAGAATTAACACAATGAAAATTATGGAAACTGTAAGGTCAAAGGCACTTCACACTGCAGTAGAGCAATTATAGGAGGGATGACAGAGACAGCGTGATTCAGTATTCCCAGAATTTTTTCCAGTATATCAGGGAGAGTTGGTAAATTAAGGTCAGACACTATAAATAGCAGCTGCTACTCAGGAATGCAACTCACACAAATCTCAGTCCAACTGGGACATGTAGAAATTACATGACACTTCTGACAAATGATACAAAAGAATGTCTTAAAACAATGTGCCGTTGCTAAGGCAGACACCAGAAATACAAGCTGAAACCTAAAAAATTACAGCTGTCTGTAGTTATCTATATATATATAATGGAAAATTTATTCATACTTACCGTAATTTTCTTTTCCTGGTCATATGCCATGGCAGCACAACATTGGGTAGCTCCTCCCTATCCCCATTGGACAGGAATAATTATTAAGCTGTATAAGTACCACCTCCTACCCCTCCTTCCCCAGTCATGTTTTCCAGCAATAGCCCCGGGTGGGACCCTTGTGCTGCCATGGCATATGACCAGGAAAAGAAAATTACGGTAAGTATGAATAAATTTTCCATTTTCCTGGCCATATCCATGGCAGCACAACATTGGGTAATACCCAAGCAATAAACCAGGGAGGGAAAAGAGACACAGACTCCAAAATTTTGAATGCAAAGTGTATTAACACCACAACAGGTGAAAAAATAGAAATCATGCATCGGATACAGACAGAACTGATTTAGCAAATTGATCAGATATACCTGCTCTAACATCAATTTGGTAGCTCTTAATGAAAGTGTTAGAGGAAGACCATGTAGCTGCTTTACAAATGAGATCAGGAGAAACATTAGCAGCGGCTGCCCAGGAAGATGAGAGAGCCCTCGTGGAATGGGCTTTAAGACCCACAGGGACCGGATATCCAGCCGATTGATAAGCCAGAATAATAGCTGCTACTATCCACCTGCTAATGGTAGATTTGGGAGCTTGTGAGCCCTTTTTACAGCCGCAATGAAGGACAAAAAGACTGTGAGAAGTACGCCAAGCAGAAGTCCTATCAATATATATCTGGAGACATCTTACTAGATCCAGAGAAGATAGGCTAGTAGAATTCTCCATTTCTTGGGAGTCAGACCTCAGAGATGGAAGAACAATATCCTCGTTGATGTGAAAGGAGGAGGTGACTTTAGGTCGAAATTCGGGAACCGTACGGAGGACAACTCTGTCTTTGTGAAAGACCGTAAAAGGCTCCTTAATGGATAGAGCATGGAGCTCAGAAACCCTCCTGCCGGAAGCTAGGGCAATCAGCAGAGCAGTCTTAATAGAGAGAGCATGAAGAGGAACTGTGTCAAACGGTTCAAAAGGTTCCAACTTTAGGGCATTCAAGACCAAAGGGAGATTCCAAGATGGAACAAATGGTTTAATAGGAGGTTTTATCTGAAGGACTCCTTTGATGAACCTGATGACATCCGCGTCCAGTGCCCATCGATGATTGGTTAGAGCGGACAAAGCTGAGACGTGCACCTTGAGAGTGTTATAGCTCAGCCCTTTAGCAAGCCCAGACTGCAGGAACTCCAAAATATTAGAGGAGGAAGGATCTTGAATATTAATGTTCCTGTGAAGGGCCCAGTCAGAGAAAACTTCCCACACTCTATAATAAGTGGCCGAAGTGGAATGCTTACGTGCCTTCAGCATAGTGCCTATAACGTCCTGGGAGAATCCTTTACTCAAAAGCCGGTTCCTTTCAGTCTCCAAGCCATGAGATTGAGAGAGACCGGATTTGGATGAAACACAGGACCTTGGAACAGAAGATCCGGAGTTCTGGGGAGTGGGAGAGGAGGTTCCACCAAAAGACTTTGAAGCAGAGGAAACCAGGGTCTTCGAGGCCAATAAGGCGCAATCAAGATGAGAGACACCTGCTCCGTTCTCATCTTCCTCAGGAGCGGGAGAATTAGTGGAAATGGGGGAAAGGCATAGCCCATCCTGAACCTCCAGGGGCTTGATAAAGCATCCCTCCCTAGTGCTAGGTGGTCGTCTTCTTTCGTGAAGAAAAGCTTTACCTTTCTGTTGGCCCGAGTGGCTAGAAGGTCTACTTGAGGGAGACCCCATTTGTCCACAATCAAGTGGAATGCACTGTCTGAGAGACACCATTCCCCCGGATCTATCCTGGATCTGCTGAGAAAATCCGCCAGCTGATTCCGTTTCCCTGGTAGATGGATGGCAGTAAGACCCGCCAGGTTTCTCTGAGCCCACCACATCAGGTGATTCATGATTTCCATCATCTTGCAGCTCCTGGTACCCCCTTGGTGATTGACATAGGATACCACCGTGGAGTTGTCCGTCCTTATCTTCACCCATTGCCCCTTGAGATGATTCGAGAAGTGTTTCAATGCTTTGAGGACAGCCAGAAGCTCTAGGCAATTGGAATGAACATTGTTTGCCCTGAAACTCCATTCTTCCTGCGCAAAGTCGTGGAGACAATGAGCGCCCCATCCCCATTGGCTGGCATCCGTTGTCACAGTTATCCACGCGCTATCTCCTAGTGGAAAACCCTTTGATAGGTGCTCCCTGTTTAACCACCAGATTAGGGAATGGCGTACATTCAGGGAAAGTTTGATGGGTTGGTGCAGGTTCCCGGAGGAGAACTGTCTCAGGAAATTGGCTTGGAATGGTCTCATTCTCCACTGTGCCCATCTGGTCAATCCTATTGTGGAGGACATGGAACCTAGGAGGCTCATTATGGCCTTTGCCGGGGCCACCCTGGATATCAGCATTCTCTTCAATAACATCTTGAGTTTCTGTATTCTTGCTGATGAAAGTTGAACAGTGCCCTTTAGAGTGTCAAAGTGAGCACCTAAATAAACCATAGATTGCGTTGGGTGGAGGTGGCTCTTCTTGGTGTTGATCTTCCAGCCGTGAGCTTGCAGAAACTGAATGCTGGTAATAGCATGGGATGTCAGAGAATCTACGTTGTTTCCTAAGATCAAGATGTCGTCCAAATAATGGTAAATCACAATGTTCTGTTTTCTGAGCTCTGCAATGAGAACAATCAGGACCTTTGTAAATGTCCTCGGAGCTGTGCTCAGTCCAAAGGGGAGGGCCCTGAACTGGAAGTGACCTTCTTCCACAGCAAACCTCAGAAACTTTTGATGAGTTTGGGCGATGGGTATGTGAAAATACGCATCCAACAGATCTATGGACAGCATCCATTGGTTGGGTGACACTACTTTTATTATAGATTGTAGAGATTCCATTTTGAACCTGCGAATGTGCAGATGCTTGTTTAGCCTGTGTAGATCCAGAATGGGTCTCCATCCCCCTGAGGATTTCTTCGTTAAGAAGATGTGGGAGTAGAACCCTTGAGTTCTCTCGCCGGCTGGCACTTTGGTGATAACTTTCTCCTTCTGCAAGGAAAGATTGAAGTCTTGTAAGGCCATGCACTTTTCCTTGTCCCCTGGCCACTTTGTGAGGTGAAAAGACTTGCTTGGAGGATGCTCGAGAAATTCTATCAAGTAACCTCTCCGAATAATATCCAGTACCCAACCGTCGCTTGTGGATACTCCCCATATCGGTAGATATTGGAGAAGACAAGCCCCGACACCTTCAGATTTGGGAATTATATAGTCATAAATTCCTCTGGTTTTTATAGGAAGATGAACCGCGTGACTTGCCTCCTCTGTTTCCAGCTGGGGCTCCTCTCCCAGGTTGAAATCTGGAATATTCTCTGCCCGGTTTGTAGGACCTACTGTCACGAAAGGAATGGTACTCTTTTCGGGCACGAAAGGATCCTTTATACTTTCTCTCCTGAGGTAGAAAAGCTTTTTTCCCTTCAGCCGCCCTCTTAATGCATTCGTCCAAATTCTTGCCAAATAACATACTCCCGTGAAATGGCAAAGAACACAAACTATTCTTGGAGGAAGCATCGGCTGCCCAAGATCTGAGCCAAAGTGCTCGCCTAGAGGAAATCGAGAAGGACATATTTCTAGCAAGGCTCCTCACCAGATCCACTGCAGCTTCTGATGAAAAATCAATTGCTAGACGCATATCTCTTAGGTCCTCTAAAATGGAAGAACGGCTTCTGCCACTCCTTATGTCCCCTTCCAGCTCCTGTATCCAAACCTTCATAGCTCTTGTAACTGACGTGAGAGCAACGGCAGGGTGGAGACTTGTGCCTGAGGCTACATAGGATTTGGAAAGGTAGTATTCCATCTTACGATCCATAGGATCCCTGAAGGAACCTGCATCGTCCACAGGAAGGGTAGTGTGCTTGGCTAGTCTGACCACTGCAGCATCAACTTTAGGTGGAAAATCCCATGTTTCAGCATCTTTGGAATGAAACGGATATAATCTTGAGAACTTCCCTTTTGCAGATGATCTTCGGTCAGACCTGGACCATTCTTCTTTAATAAGGTCACTAATCGTAGTATGCACAGGGAAAGCCGCTCTCTTTCTTCTAAGATCAGAGAAATAGCGGTTAGATGTAGACGGTTCCTCCTCTGAGGGTTCCTTCAAGGTAAGGGTTTCTCTGACGCGTGCAATTAAATGATCCACCTCCGCAGGTACCAGGAAGTCAGGATCAGGGATAGCCTCCTCCTCCGAGGAAAAAGCTAGGTCTCTCAGAAAAGCTGAATCCATTAACTCTTCTTCAGAGTTTCCTGGAGATAAATCTGAGGGCTCAGAATATCTAGGCCGCTTGTGGGTCTTACCAACCTCTCTTATACCCTGGGCAACTGCATGCTTAATAAGTTGCATAAAGTCTGGTGTTGAATGAGAAGGGCCAGCTGCTGCTGAGAGACAATCTGAACAGAGACGTTTCCCTTCTATGGCTCTGTTATCACAGGATATACACAGCGTCCTTTTGGGCGACTTCCCCTTGGACGATCCTGAAGTCTTTGTACTTTTAGCACTGAAATACAACAAACGTGCTCATTAGTACATTACCTCTCTTTTTTTTTTTTAAAAGGGGATGGCTTACCTATATTGCTTAGATTGTGACCTATTGTGATGAGAAGAATCCGATTCCCTGGATCCTGAGCGAGAATCCATCTATAAAGAATAGATGGAACAGCGAAACTAATACCAAGAAGAAATATATATAAAAATAGAAATAAGAGGGGATTAGAAAAACTTACTTCGATGCTTGAGAAGGAAAAAAGGAACCTGGAAAGGCGAAGAACCAACAAAACGAGTACAAAAAAAACTTTCCTGGAGGAAGAAGCTCAACCTACCCTGAAAAAGAGAACTGGCGCTTTAAGAAGGGTATCTGACGTCATCGCGCATGCGCAAATGAGCGAAAAAACGCGCGAACGGCCCAAACGAATAGATTTGCGCGCGAACGCGCCAATTCGTTAATCGCGTTCGCGCGCATATTCAAATAAAGCCGCGCGAACGCTTAAAAACAACCGAACGTCGCGCATGCGTACAGGAGCCCACGAATGCCGCGCAGGCGCCCATGAGACTCCCGAACGCCGCGCAGGCGCACAGGAACTCCCGAACGCCGCGCAGGCGCACAGAAACTCCCGAACGCCGTGTAGCACACCAGCACATAGAGATTACAGTTGTTTTAGAGAAGGAGACCGATTACCTACTGTACCTTCAGAAAAATGATCTTACAGGTAAGAACCAAATCATGGAGCCATTACCTTGATTCAGGGGGGAGATTCCAAGTCCGGAAACCAGCCATAGTTCTATGTCATTCCACTTGCTACCTTATTGGAAGAATCATAGGAAGGTAAAACCCCCGGTCACTAAAGGGGTTCTCTCCAGGGGGACACCTTTGCGCAGGGCCGTATACTGGAGACTTCCCAGGGGAGAGAGGGTGAACTCCCCAGGGGCCAGAGGAACTAATCCTCAGGTAAGCCATAAAGAAAATCTAACAGTCTGAAAGACAGACATGTCCTAGGGATAGGACAGGAAAAAAAGACTGGGGAAGGAGGGGTAGGAGGTGGTACTTATACAGCTTAATAATTATTCCTGTCCAATGGGGATAGGGAGGAGCTACCCAATGTTGTGCTGCCATGGATATGGCCAGGAAATATATATATATATATATATATCATTGCATTCAGGGAATTGTAGAAACATGACATTTCAGAGTCAGGTTTTCTCTAAAGGTTTGTTTTAAGATATATGGCTGATGCACAACAGTAATTTTCAGCATATATATATATATATATATATATATATATATATATATATATATATTTGTGTTAGGTGCTTAAGATAGTACAGTATGAAATACCATGAATAAGTGTAGGATGATAAAAGGAGCAAGTCGGTTGTAGTGTGCCGAAACCGACGATGAGGTAGGCCTGAGAAAGAAGAGGGCCCACCCAGGAAAAGAAATAGAAAGGAAATAAATGTAAAAGTGGTGTGGTGGGAGGGTCATTCAACGCTGACCTCGAACGGTAAGGAGCAAGGTAAGGGGAGTGCCTTAAGTAGGCTAGGGGTAGCAAACCAGCACCTCCCACAAATGCAGGCAAATTGCCTTAATACTTGTGTTAGGTGCTTAAGATAGTACAGTGTGAAATACCATGAATAAGCGTAGGATGATAAAAGGAGCAAGTCGGTTGTGGTGTGCCGAAACCGACGATGAGGTAGGCCTGAGAAAGAAGAGGGCAAAAATTAAGTAATCAAATTTATTAACAGACAACCAATACATATACATTTATCAACCAGACATGTTTATGAAAGCATCCCTTAATTCTTGTACTGGGTTCGGTATGTACCGTGAGTAAGCGGATGACTTCCAGCGCCCCAGTGTTTTGATAACATGAGTTGGGATGTTGACACTGGAGGCTGTGGACGCGGCTCCTATACGAAAGGAGTGTCCTGAGTATTTGTTTGCGTTGAGGCCCAGTTGTGTGAGCAAGGACCTGACGTAAGTCATGAAGGTTGTAGTGGTGAGTACTGCACCTTGTAGTTGTAATAACGGTTGCGAGGGCAGTAAGTGATGGTGCTGTATGTAGGCATCAAGAACCTTGACGGGACACCATCTGTTGTGCGTGGGATAGTACGGAATGTTTACAGGTATGTGCTGGCTGGTTTTGGAGTGAGGTAAAGACAGGATGTAATGATCCATATGTTTTGTCAAGTGGGAATAGAGGAGGAATGGAGTGGTTTGGGTCGTGGAGGTCGTAGTGAATTCTCTGGGTCGTAGAAATCCATAGAAGGCGATGTATATTGCTGTTTTGATGATAGAATTCGTATTAGTGTCAAACGGTTTTAGGTCAAGTAGGTTAGATAATGCTTTGAAGATATGGTTAACTATGGGTAGCCTCTGGGCCAAATGTGTGGGTTCTGATTTTTGAATACCTCTGAGTATGGTCTTAATTTGGTGAGAGGCCATGAAACTGTTGTTATTTGGGTGTAAGATGAGCATGTGGTGTTGAATGCCAGTGAGATAGAGTTTGATGGTGTTGTATGACATTTTGAGTTTAAGGTGGCAAAAGGAAGCAAACCCCAAAAAAGATGTCATAACAAACGGTTGTATGATGTTATGTTCCAGAAGGAATCGTTTGAATAGTGTGAAAGCCCTGCTGTATGTTTTGTTTGTATTGTTTGAAAGTGCCAACTGGGACAATGTCCTGCTATGCTGCATGATGACGTCTAGTCCAGTATGAGTTGTTGAAATGTTGGAGTGATGGTGGCTGTGGGTGCTGCTGACGGGAGTGCTTGATGAAACTCCTGAAATTTAAAGCGAGACAAATTGTCAGCAGCTGTGTTATATACACCTGGCACATGGAAACAACATAGGAAGAAATTATGACAAGCTGCCAACCAAGTGAGTTTCCTCAGAAATCTCATCATCGTAAGAGATTTGGAACGACTTTTGTTGATGATGTGACAGGTTGCCTGGTTGTCTGAGTAACAACGCACTGGCGTATTAGCCCATAAATGACCCCACGCTACGGCAGCCGCCACTATGGGGTAGATCTCAAAAAGAGCTGAGGTAGTGGAAAAACCTTCCAAATCCAGAACTGCTGAAGGCCAGCTGCCCCAAAGCCATTCGTTCCCAAAAATTGCTGCAAAACCAGTGGTAGATGCCGCATCTGACCAAATGGTAGGAGATGATTCAGTCAATTGAGGGAGGAACATACTTTTACCATTCCAAGTGGTTAAAACCTCTTCCACATGTTTAGATCTGCCGTAGCTTGGGCATCTAAGGACAACCTGTGCGTGTCATGTAGAAAAAGTGGGAAAAGATGCAATAGTCGTGAAATAAAGGAGCGGCCTTGAGGTATGATGCGCATCGCAAAATTTAGTGACCCTAGCAGGGACTGTAGCTCTTTGCGGTTGCAAGTGCCGAGCTGTAGGTAGTTGTTTATGTAAGTGAGAATATTCTCTATCTTATCGTATGGTAGGCTTGCTTGCATTGTGGCAGAGTCTAATTGGATACCCAGAAAAGTGATAACCGTGTCTGGCCCTTCTGTTTTCTTTGGGGAGATGGGTACACCTAGTTGCTCAAACAGCTTAGTGGTAGCTTTGAGGCTAGTGGGAGGTGCAGTATTCTCCTTGACCAGTAGGAAATCGTCCAAGTAATGTAATACCGTAGGGCATCCGGCTATGTTCAATAGTAACCAGCATAATGCTTCAGCAAATGTGTCGAAAATAGCTGGGCTACTTTTGGACCCAAAAGTTAACCGGGAGAAAAAATAGTAGTTCCCGGACCACTTGATGCCATGCAGGTGCCACAGTGTGGGGTGGATAGGGAGTAGTTTGAAGGCGTTAGTAATGTCGGTCTTACTGAGCCAGGCTCCAACCCATGCTTGCATGATAGCTGTAATGGGGTGATCTATGGTGGTGTATTGCAGAGAGAATTCCTCAGAGGGTATAAGGGAATTAAGACTGGGGTTGGCCGATGAGTGGGGAGCCGATAAGTCAATGATGAGTCTCTGTTTTTGGGAAGATTTCCCTGTGACAATACCAATAGGGTTGGTGCGCCATTCTGTGAATGGAGGAGTTCTAAAAGGCCCCAATACAAAGCCCTCATCCACTTCTTGGGCTATGAGGGTGTCAACCACTGTGGGGTTGTGTTGGGCGGATTGTAGGTTAGGGCATTCCAGAGTTCCAGCTGGTATGTGTAGGATACCTGTGTGGAAGCCTTCTGTTAAACCAGAAATAAGAAAGTCTACCAGGTGTCTAGATGGGTGTTGAGACATCAATGCTGTGAATACTGGCATATTAATGGACATAAGGTAGGGCTTGGAATACATTTTATTTGGACACATGGTCTTTGCATGTGCCCTAAAACATTTTGAACAGACATGCAATAGTCTACATCCACTGTAATTACAAGACCCAACATTGAAATTATTACATATCTGGGACTTGCCCAGAAACTTGATTGGGCATCCCAATTTGTCTTTGGATAGTTTCCCTGGATCCCCAGAGGAACTAGTTCCTTGTGTGGAGGCATGTCCGTCTGCCGTGTTGGGACAAAAATTAGTAGTATGGGCTGTGGAGGAGCAGTATGCACAAGCTGGTGTTCTTAGACCTGCAAAGTGTCTGCAAAATAAGACGGTATCAATCCTTCCCCAGTTGGATCGGGTTCCGTACTGGGAGAAAGCTCCAGCCACTTTTGCAGAAAAAGACCTATGGTAGTCATAGAATGCTGAACCACCATATTTGTTGCCCAGGTCTACCAGCTTGTGCATATAGAGATCAAACTCCTCTCTTCTGTTGGGATAAACCGCACAGATGACATCCCTGTAAATACCAAATGCTAGTACAAATTCTGGGATAGTCAGTTTCCTGTTCAGGCGGGCATCCCTAGATCTGACAATAACAGAAACATCATCATAAGCATACGTCTTATGTTCCACAATGTCCTGGGAGGCAATCAACACGGAAGCCAGGTGAAAGCTGAAATAGTTAACTTTCCTTGTTCGTATGTATTTTATGCTTAGATAAGGTTTATAATCATTAGTACTGACTGTAAGGATATGAAATAGTTAAACTCTTTCTTGCTTTAAAATAATGTTTGAAATAATTATGCTGACTTTGGCAGATGTATTTTGTACCAAGGTCTTTCCTCTACAGGATGTATGGCCTTCCTTGACCTTAGGATGTTCCTGTCTCGTCTTCATCCAAATGCTTATCTTTTTCATGTCCGACAAGTATGTACTATTAACCACAAGGACACTATAGATCTCACTGCTTGCATGACAAACTGTGTATAAATGCTAGCCCTGAAAATATACTCATTGAGAACTTGTTAAGCACTCTTTCGTGTCTGTGTGTCTTATTTGCTAAACAAGAACTCCCATCAATTGATGTGGTGATCGGAGGATTGAGAATCGAGGGGAGTTGAGTCCAGAACAGCATTAACCCTTTCAGCTTGGTGTTAGAAGTGGGATACAGCAGGACCATTTGCGGTGAGTAGCCTTTTTGTGTCTTATTGACGCTAATTGTCTATGACCCACTTTGGTTCAGTAAGTCTGTATCCAGTAGAAAGGAAAGGTGTAAGGACTTTAGTTATATTGAGACTGTAAATAGGTCTCCGGTTTATTAGACATTTGGTCTAAATATATATATGGGTTCTTGGTAACCCAGGTTAGTATCTCAGGTAGATACAGGTTTTGAGACCATAAGAGGTCTCCGGTTTATTATAGGGTTTTGGTAACCCAGGTTAGTATCTAAGATAGATACAGGGTATCTCAGGTAGATACAGGTTTTGAGACCATAAGAGGTCTCCGGTTTATTAAGACTATAGGTGTTCTGAGGAGCACGGTTTATAGATCTATAAGTGTAGCCCAAACTTCTCTTTCTCCCGGTCACCTTTGTTTGTCTTAAGTGTTCTTTGTGGGTGATTGTCTATATTGGGGACACACTTTGGTAAGTTAGTAGTGTGTCTGCCCTGAGTCAGCAGTATGGGAAATGTAAGTTCTGGTCCTGAGTGACCAATATATATATACATATATATAAGATACCAGTACTGTATATTAGAAAAGAACTGACTCGCAGGTTGTACCTGATAGACCTACTTAAATCTTTTGCTTTATTCTTTATGTTGCATAGAAGTATAGTTTATTACTCTGTTTTATTGTAAGTTATTTCACATGAGATCTGTGTGCCTGGTATGATTATTACTTTAATACCATAAGCCCACTACACTTTCTATGAGAGTGGGATAGTGTAAATGTGTTACATTGTTTGCATGATGAGCTCAGTATTTTTATAACTGAGACAAAAAGTCACTTCATTAGTATTTGAAAGTTAATTCCCCTATGGGATTAATTGTATAGAACACCAATCAGCACATCTTCCCTGCCCTGTGTGTTTGTTGCAAAGGATCCATACTGTAAATATGATTTTTGTTTGTAAATAAGAGAGCAACATTTACATTTTCAGCGGTCCAACACATGCTTCATTTTGTGCTGAAAGCTAACCTTTTTCATTGCTACAGATGCTTTAAATGATTCAGCTACTGCATATGTTTTGTGTCTTCTATGTCTCACAGTATATGTGTTCTGTTCTTTTAAATTGTGGTATATAGCCTGGATCAGACATCATGGACAAAGGTTTTTACCTGTGTTACAAAGGCTCTTGGAGACTGACCGGTCTAAAGGTTTGCCATGCCTTAGAACATGGTATAGTATTAATTTTTTAAGTCTCTGAGAGTTCTGAAAGATTCGGGTGAAACCATGTCTGTGTAATCTGGTCCAGATGTTTGCAAAATTTCTGTAAGATTTAAAATTGATGCAGCATCATCTCAGATTAGTTAATGGACGTTTCAGAGAAATAATTGAGTTATGAGCGCGCTATATAAATGGATCCTTTCTTTATATACAATACTGTAGTAGATTAAAGTAATGACGTTAATTAAAAAAAAAAAAACATGTATGCATAAGAATTCCTAAAATAAATTTAATACAAACTAAAATTGGTATACCTTACAATAATATGTTCTGAGTACAGCTGTTAACTGTTTATTCTGTGTAAATGGTGATTGTGATAATGTGTGAAGTGTGCAGCTTAACTGGAAAGTGGTTTAATTTATATGTTGCTGTGTTGTTTTAAATTATATTTGAATCAGTTTGTTTCAGTCTAGTGATACTGATACAAATGCCAGCCAAATAACCTAGCAAATAACTGTTTTGTTAGCAGTTGAATACTAGCGGTTTGGCCAAGAGTAGTTTGAGTTGGAGTAGTTCTATGAGCTCAGAGAGGCTCTGTGTTGTGGTCTGGTATAGCTATATGGGAATGGAGATTTGGAGGTGTTAGTTTAAGACTGCTTTCATATTGTGTCTGCCCGTGTTTCCTAGGAGGGACACAGAGTGTGTAGTTGTGTGCTCATGAATGTGTTTTCTGTATTGGCATATCTGCTGGGTACCCGATACGTGTATCTACTACGTCTGTTTTGTGAGATGACATGTAATATTACATTGAATGCTGAGTATGAGTTATATGGTTTGAAATGAATTGTTGTGTTATGTGTTTCATGTATTTTATTGTCCATTGTGTAGGAGTTTAACTAGCAGAGTGATTTGCATATCATTAACGCAAGCATTTAGTGTTTTTACAAAAAGTGAAATGCTGTCCAGCCGGCTAGAATGAAACAATTGTATGCTATCGCTCCTGGAGCAAGAAAAGCGCTTGTTACATCCCACGTGAAAGGGGCCCCGCAAACTTCTGCTGTTCAAATCGTGGGTCCACGTTTCCATTTGCAAACTGATTAATCCTGAAAGTCATTCTTTTACTGATAAAAAGGATTGAATGGACACGATGTCTCTCCCTCATAAAGGAGTTCTAATAGGGGAGTATTGTCCAGCTCAGAGTTAACTCTACTTTTAAAGTATATTGCATTGTTTGTGTCAAAGTAAGATTCATCTAGTATGCCTCATTGATTATGGGGTAATAATAAAATGGTATTTTTATTGGAGATTAGACAATTTTGGAAATGTATAAGTGAGGTAATCTTAATCTCCTAAACTACTGTATTATATTTGTATGGGTAAATTGAAAGCATTTTGCAGATCCAGAAGAGGATTAATAAATAATATAATAATCTCACTAGGAGCCAAATTATGCAAAGAGGCTATCCAAAGTATGCACTAACGGCTTAAACTTGTTTTCTTAAGAAGTGTATAACATATAGTTTTGTGGTTAGACTTTTGATACTCAATTTGAAATATATCCCAACTACATCCTTGCACAGCCCCAGGTACAGGAAGCAATATGTGTT
Source organism: Pelobates cultripes (assembly GCA_933207985.1). Lineage (NCBI taxonomy): Eukaryota > Metazoa > Chordata > Amphibia > Anura > Pelobatidae > Pelobates > Pelobates cultripes. Next base: position 146,410,034 of record OW240912.1, read on the forward strand.
TTAAATTTTTTTGCAAAGTCTTAGTGTTTTCAATATATTATAACAATGGAAAAGTACCTAACCGCATGTCTGCATTATGCTCATGACACAGACTGTCAGTATTGCAAGCCCTATATGAAGGCTATGCTTTCATTGTCGATGTATATACCCCTAGACAACCTTGCTTTTTATACACAATTTAACTATCCATTAAACCTTTAAAAGCTTATTAATATTATATCTGTGTGGTACACAAAGAGGGGATGTGAGTTCGGTAATCCCATCCTGCATATGGAATATGCTTCCTCCTTGTTTTTTTGTTCCTTGCTGGTCTGTGACTGGCCCTTTTTGACCCCAAATGAATTTCTTGGGAAGATTCATGAGAAAGATACAGCAGGTTGTTTTGATAGAAAGAAAGAAGGAAAAGGTATGTTGTAGCAGTCACAAGGACTGTGATCCTAAGCAGGCGAGACAAAGAAATTTGGGAGGTGATAGGAGATTGAATCAGAAAAGTTTTAAAGGCAAAGGTAGAGGATTTGGTCAAAGTTTCTAACTTTTGTAGAGGTGGTAACTTCAGCACTGTTTTAATTGTGGATAGCAGGGATTCACCCCAAGGTGCTTGTGGTGAACCCGGTTCTCCTGGTCAAGCTGGCCCCACTGGTATTGATGGTGTCCCTGGCTTACCTGGTGCTCCTGGACCTCAGGGCCCCAAAGGTTCCCCTGGACTTAAGGGTAACAATGGTGAACCTGGTGCTCAAGGAGACAAAGGAGAACCCGGTGCTAGGGGAGAACCTGGCCCAGCTGGCATTCAAGGACTCCCACTCTGGCAGGTTCCTCAATACCAACCACAACTTTCAAGCTATACCCACACCCAACAACCTCAGCCTAATACACAGATGGTTCATGTTTTTAATACTTTATATATAGTTTTGATAGATAAAACAGTATTAATGCTGGCTCTTAGAGGATGTACAAGCTGAAGTTGGGACCTAGACATTGTTTGCATAGGCTGCGCAATGTGGAATAACTAAAATAAAATAGGATAAGTATGCTTAGTCAATATGTAACGTGGTATCCTAGAGGCATCTGCAATAAAATAAGTGTGTTTCCAAGACCTGACAAGTGAGGGCAACTTAATATAACATATGTCTACAGTTTGCTGTCCCTTCCTTATCAGAGGCCACTGGTTTCCAAAGATGTTATCAGGGTCCACAAAACTGACAGACTTCAGCATTCCAATTTTATTAAAGTAATTAATTGAGATTATCAAATCAAGGTTCAAGTTTAGGAACAAAGTTTTATTGGGAATGTATATGCAAATGTTAGTGTTTTAATATTCATCCTAACAAGCATTTCTATAGAGTGAGTGCTTCTCTCATCCATACAAGGCATTCTAAAGGGAAATTATGTATTAAAATTTTATAAAGGACAAATTCAATGAATTATAAGCAAAACTGAGAGAAGTACATGTTACACTAGTTAAGAGTTTAACTTTAGTCTCTAATTTGAGTTTAGCCTAGGTAATTAATTAATGATGTTGTATTGATCCTTGTGTTTGTATGATTGTAGAGACCGTCCTGGAGTGTTTTTGCCGCCTGATTTCTGGGACTACACATCAATCTCTCCGGCTGACCATGCAATAAGTATTTTGCAATTACATCTGTTTGGTCATTATCCATGCAGGCCGAAGAAACTGAGATACTATGAGGACATACACTTTGCACGCAAGAACCTGGAAAGTCCTGAAGGTGCAGTGCTGTCTAATACCGCTGGTTCTGTAATAACCCTTTCAACCATTGGGGTGTTGCACAGAGCATTGTGGTGAAAATCCAGCAAACAAAAGAAGAACTATGTGGAAGCTGACATTGTCTTGTTGTCAGCCATATTGCTACCCTAGCCATTTTATGGAACAAAATGTCTGGTGTCTAAACTGATTTCTTTATACTGTGAAAGACTTATTCTATTTTTCTGAACTATGCTGAACTATTGAACTATTTTTTATTTTTATTTTTACTTTTGTAGAGTTAGCCGGAGAGAGACAGGAAGTGTTAGCTGACCCAGGGATGAATGTATTATGTGTGTTTTTGATATATGTTGAGTGTGCCAAGGATGGATTCCCATGTTTTGAGGAACTGCGTGAGGATATGACTGGTTTTGACTGGACCTTTGGAATAGGGAAATGGTTAAAAGATATAGGACGCAAGGTTCTGGTTATTATTGTCAGAATTTCAAGCTAGATTATAATTTATCTCATGAATTAATATGTAAGAAGTGTTTCCCAATTCCTCCCGATACCCGAGCTATGTACTCACAGGTGCGGGTATTATAAGTCACAAGTGGTGTCAACTGTGAGGGGATGACATGTCTAACACGATTGCGGCCCCCACTCAGGTTTTCCCCACATGTGCTTTTTCCTCAAATATGAGTTTTTGCCACTGGGTTTTTTGCCTGGCCCCAGATCATCGGGTGGACTGGTAATCCTAGACCCCGGCCCTTGAACGGGGGATAGGTATTATTCCCACTTTGACTATATGCGCCCACTTCCGTGGACAAAAGAGGAAAATAACTGTTGGGAATAATACACTTTGCCCATATTTACCCAGGGCTTACGATACAGATGACAGGCTGTTTAGTCTGTTTAAAATTGGTTAACATGTCAGCTATTTGCAATAATATATTTGCTATAAGCCCAAGTTCCATTTTGTCTTAAACATCCATTTTCTATATATCTGTCTGTAAAAGTATTAAGTGTCTTTTTTCCTGCTGAGTTTCTGTTTCTTGTAGACCACATGATTGCTTGGGAATGCCATAATGTGGAAGTGTCTCTGTCCTGGGAAGATTTTAACCGATAAGATGAGCAATGTATTGCTCAAAGAGGGGGGATGAAAGCTGAAATAGTTAACTTTCCTTGTTCGTATGTATTTTATGCTTAGATAAGGTTTATAATCATTAGTACTGACTGTAAGGATATGAAATAGTTAAACTCTTTCTTGCTTTAAAATAATGTTTGAAATAATTATGCTGACTTTGGCAGATGTATTTTGTACCAAGGTCTTTCCTCTACAGGATGTATGACCTTCCTTGACCTTAGGATGTTCCTGTCTCGTCTTCATCCAAATGCTTATCTTTTTCATGTCCGACAAGTATGTACTATTAACCACAAGGACACTATAGATCTCACTGCTTGCATGACAAACTGTGTATAAATGCTAGCCCTGAAAATATACTCATTGAGAACTTGTTAAGCACTCTTTCGTGTCTGTGTGTCTTATTTGCTAAACAAGAACTCCCATCAATTGATGTGGTGATCGGAGGATTGAGAATCGAGGGGAGTTGAGTCCAGAACAGCATTAACCCTTTCACCAGGTTGACGTCTTTACCTTCCAGGATATCCCTTTTGATATGCTCAGGTATCATGTGGGCCGGGCTAACTTCCTGGTCATCCAGGGTGCTGGCTGGAGCGACTAATGGCAAGGCTGGTGTTTGTACCGCAGCCGCGGGTGGCCCTGCTAGAGTGAGGGCCGTGGTGACCGACTCAAGTTTCTCCAGCCTGGAGTTGACCTTGCCCATGGATGCCATAAGTGAGGATAACATGGCATGTATGTCCGATTCCTGGACACAGCTAACGTGGTGAAAACCTCGTGGATACTGAAACAAAGATGGCGTCTGAGAGAACCCGGAAGTGGATCCTCATTCAACGCTGACCTCGAACGGTAAGGAGCAAGGTAAGGGGAGTGCCTTAAGTAGGCTAGGGGTAGCAAACCAGCACCTCCCACAAATGCAGCCAAATTGCCTTAATACATATATATATCATCTCAGGTCCCTATTTAGCCTTGTACTGCAGAGAGCCTCAGATGGAATTTTTTCCCCAAGTAAGTGGGTTAATCTCATAAGATCAGACATTAGACTGTGAGAGTAGGACCTGCCAAAGATGGGGTACATTGACGTTGTGGCAGGCTTATGCAATGTATGATCATATAATGTAACTAAATCCCCATTATTTTTTGCCTAGATTAGGTTTTTAGAAAAAACTTTAAAAAAAACTAATAAAATCTGTCAACATTGAAGTTGCTGTTTAGTAGACAGGAGAGTGCGCTGCATCGTGTGTATTGTTTATTGTATAATATGGCCCCCAGCAGCACCCCATTTAAGCATGTTCAGGTGAGTGCAACTCCCCCCCCCCATGTTTCTCATATATATATATATATATATATATTTACATATATATATAAATATGTATATTTATGAATTACACATAGTCTATGCACACACAAACACCTTACACCCATAACTGATATCTGTCAGTGGTGTGTGCACAAGGTGGCTTGATAAAATCGAAGGGACTTTCATGAATAGAGCGCGGTAATAGATGTTTTTATATATAGTACCATTAAAAAAGTATTCTAACCCTTCTTGATTGCCTCTTTTGTAATATCTGCAATGCTGATTGATTTCAGATCAGTTAAAAATGTGCATGTATACACAATTAATTTTTGAAATGATAAATTTTATTTAAAGGAACACTATAGGGTCAGGAACACAAAAATGTTTTCCTAACCCTATAGTGTTAAAAATACCATCTAGCCCCCTGCCACCCCTAATTATAGTAAGCATCTTACCTTTATTGCAGTCTGCTGCTGCTGGATCTGGCCCTTATCTGCATCCTTGGCTGACATCATCAGAAGTGGTGTTCTGAGCCAATGACAATGCTTTCAAATAGGAAAACATTGGATTGGCTGAGCTTGTCAAGGAGGCAGATCAGGGGCAGAGCCAGCACAAGCCAAACACAGCCATCGCCAATCAGCATCTCCTCATAGAGATGCACTGAATCAAAGTTCAGTGTCTCTATGCAGAGGGTGGAGACACTGAATGGCAATGCTGCACACTGTGTAGCACTGCCCCAGGAAGCACCTCTAGTAGCTATCTGAGGAGTGGCCATAGGTATCCTTAGGCTGTAATGTAAACACTGCCTGTCTTTTCTCTGAAAAGACAGTATTTACTGCAAAAAACCTGAAGGGATTTATTATACTCACCAGAATAAATGCAATAACCTGTAATTGTTCTTTACCTTTAAGTAAAAAATGTCAGCACCAACTGATTCCTTGTGTAAAATAATTATCCTCCTGGACCTAAAGGAACACTATAGGATTTGGAATACAGATGTTTATTCCTAATGCAATAGCACTCTATGAAATGTTTAGTACACTAAAACACTTGCAAAGAGTTAAAATGTAGCATTAGAGGCGAGTGCACTATGTAATAGAGATAGCCAAGTTTTTCAAAGCTATTTTAGAGGAAGCGCCTCCAGTGGCTGACACAGTGACATCTATTAGAGGCACTTAAACCCTGTACTGTAAACCAGGGCCGGACTGGGAAAAAAATTCGGCCCGGGCATTTTTCAATGAGAAGGGGGCAGGGCCAGAGAGGGTTTTGTCATGACTAATGACAAGCACACCCCCTCTCAAAGTGAGCATGTTAGTTCAATGCGCAGAGCCCTGCTGAAGATCTCAAGCATGGGAAAAAGGCCCTGTATTTGTTCTGCGCAGCGCAAGCAAATTTGATAGAGGATGTAGAGGATTCAGAGTGTATATTTTATGTTTGGACGTATTGTATGTGTGAGGGGCACGTTTTATGTGTTGGGTGTATTTGTGAAAGGTTCAGCATGTGTGTGAGGGGTGCAGTGTGTGTGTGTAAGAGGGGTGCTGTGTGTGTGAGGGTGTTCTTATCTGCCGTCACATTCTATGATTCTAATTGTCTTTGTCTGGTAACTCACTGAGGGTTAATTTATACATTATATATATATATATATGTGTGAGAGTGTGCTGTGTGTGTGTGAGGGTGGTGTGTGTCAGAGGGTGCTGTGTGTGTATGAGGATGTTGTGTGTATGAGGGTGCTGTGTGTCTGAGGTTGCTGTGTGTGTATGAGGGTGCTGTGTGTATGAGGGTGCTGTGTGTGTATGAGGGGTGTGTCTAAGGGTGCTGTGTGTATGAGGGTGCTGTGTGTGTCTAAGGGTACTGTGTGTGTATAAGGGTGCTGTGTGTGTATGAGGTTGCTGTGTGTGTATGAGGGTGCTGTGTGTGTGAGGGTGCTGTGTGTCTAAGTGCGCTGTGTATGTCTAAGGGTGCTGTGTGTGCATGAGGGTGCTCTGTGTGTATGAGGGTGCTGTGTGTGTCTAAGGGTGCTGTGTGTATGTGTGTGTGTATGTAAGGGGGTGTAAAGAGTGTCTGAGTGTACTGTGAGTGAATCTCTATTTAAATATGTCTTTTTTTTTATTATTAAAAAAAAAAAAAAAAAAACGTTATATGCCCCCTCCCTTCTTACCTTTAGCCTGGGAGGGGGGGGAGAGCCATGGAGGAGGGAGCCGTGCTGCCTTCCCTGCAGGGCTCAGTGGTGAGAGTGAACTCTAGCCCGCAGGGAAGGCAACGCTCAGAATCTCGCGAGAGGAACCCGGCGGAGCTGCTGGCTAGAGCTCCCCGGGTCCTCTCCTGCCTCCCTCTGCCCGCATAGCAGTGCCTGTGAGCCGGTGAGGGAGCTCTTTGATCTCCCCACTGGCACATGGAGGCACACAGCAGGGCCGGCGCTCTGATAGCGCCGGCTCTGCATGGGCCGACAGGGGAGATACTGTGATCTCCCCTGCCTGCCTCGGCCCACGGCCATTGCGGCCCACCGGGCATTTGCCCGGTATGCCCGATGGTCAGTCCGGGCCTGCTGTAAACATTGCCGTCCCTGTAAAACAGCAATATTTTACAGTGGAGGAACAAAACTTCAGGGACATGGCACCCAGACCACTTTGTTGAGATAATGTTGTCTGGGTTCTTATAGTTACATAGTTACATAGCTGAAAAGAGACTTGCGTCCATCAAGTTCAGCCTTCCTCACATTTGAAAAAGTGTACCTTTAATAACAATTCCAATTAGTGGAAATGAGTGTGGAGGGGTATTTGGTTTACAGAAATGCTTTAATTCAGAGATATTGGTTTTTCAATCATAATCTGTTTATTAAAGGATCACTATAGTGTCAGGAAAACAAACTCCTGACACTATATTTTTTCCTGACACTATATAGCCCTTAGGTCCCCACCACCCTCAGGGCCCCCCTGCCGTGGCGCTGAAGGGGTTAAAACCCCTTCAGTTGCTTACTTTAATCCAGCGCCGGGCTCCCTCGGCGCTGGTGACCTCTCCTCCCACTCCGACGTCGGCTCCCGAGTGGAGCGGAATGCGCGGCAAGAGACGCACCTGCATTCAAACAGTCCATAGGAAAGCATTCTAGCAGCTGTCAGGAGTTTTCTCTGAAACTGCTATGTTTACATTTTAAGGGTTAAAACCTGGGGGACCTGGCACCCAGACCACTTCATTGAGCTGAAGAGGTCTGGGTGACTACAGTGTCCCTTTAGGGATCTTGCTACAGTATCTTAAGGGTTCTAGTCAGGGCTTTGTGTAGGCCACTCACACGTTAATATTGTTTCATGTGAGTCATTCGGAGATGGACTTGCTCTTCTATTTTCAATTACTGTCCTGCTGTCCAGCACTTTTGATTCAGCTACAGTTGACACAACCTGATTTTCTCCTTCAGAATTTTCTGGTAGAGAACAGAATTAAAGCTTCCTTGAATGACGGCAATTCTTCCAGTGCACGAAGAAGCAAAGCATCTTCAAACCATCAGGCTACCAATACCACATTTGAGGGTTGGCATGATGTTCTTATTGTGAAATATTGTATGTGAATTAAACCAGATATAATATAAATAGCGTCTTTCAAAAAGCTCTGCTATAATACTTATCTATTCACAAGATATTAGAAAAAATGTATTGGGGGACATCACTATTTTTTTTTTGTTTTTTTTTAAATGTAAGACAAGCACTAATTTCTCTTATTTAGTAGTGATTTGAGCCTTTCTCCTTTATTGTTGAATCATGTTTCCAGGTGACCAGTTTCTTCTTTATTGTTGAATCATGAACATTGCCAATAGATGTTGCGAGATAGTCCTGTAGTTGGTGTGTAATTCCTTAGATACTGTCCTGTTTGTTTTTTTATATTTTGTGGATGATTCATCTACCCTTCATTTTGTCCTTGAAGAAATTATGAGAGATCATCCACTCATGAGAAGATGTACCACTAGTTATCTACATTTAGAACATTTTCAGTCTCTCTGCAGTCTCCTGCAAACTTTGGGGGGCATGTGTTTGCACCCACAACTACATCTTTGACTTACATAATTAAAGCACTCTGGGTCTATGACAACTTACCTAAATATATTTCTGATATTCCAAGCAACAGCTCACCTTATATTGGGTATAGTAATAATGCCCAAATATACCAACCCAGGGGTCAAGTCCTGGGGAGAAAAGTGTGGGAACTCACCCAAGTTCCACCCCCCACCCTAAACCATCTTCACCTGTGTATCTCCTAACCCGCCTTTTGTTTCTTATTCCTTTTTTAGTATCTTACCCCTATTTTTCCCCATTGTGTGTCTACACCTCCCTTATGTATCTCTTACAACCCCTCTTTGTGTGTCTTACTCCCCCCAGCCCCTTTGTGTATCTCCTTCTCTCCCAGCCACTTTGTGTCTTTTGCTCTTACCAGCTTCTTTGTGTGTTTCTCTTTTCCACCAGCCCATCTATCTCCCCCCTAGCCCCTCTGTGTCTCTTTTTCCTCTTCTTTAGCCCCTCTGTGTCTCTTTCACACCCAGACCCTTTGTATTTCCATCCCCAGGCCCTTCTCTTTCATCCCCAGCCCCTCTGTGAACTTACTCACCCCCAGGCCCATCTGTGTGTCTTTCTCCCTCCTCATGTCCCTCTGTGTATCTTTCTCTCCACTCAGGCCCCCCTGTGTACCACTGCCCCCTCCATGTCCCTTAGTGCTCCTCTCTCTTCCCCTCCATGTCCATAAGTGTTCCTCTCCCCTCCACTTACCTGTCTCTTAGTGCCCCCCATTCCCCTTAATGTTCCCTTCTCTTATAATGGTCCTCCCTACCCCAGTGTTCCTTTTCTCTGTACTTTAGTGCCCCCCTTAATGTTTCCCATTCCCCCTCCCCTGTCCCATAGTGTTCTTTCCCCCTACCGCATAGTGTTCTTCCCCCCCCATAGTGTTTTTCCTTCCCCATGTCCATTAGTGTTCCTCTCCTCCCTTACCTGTCCCATAGTGTTCTTCCCCTCCCGTGTCCCATAGTGTTCTTTCCCCTTCCTTGTCTCTGAGTGTTCTTCCCTCCACTGTCCCATAGTGTTCTTTCCTCCCTTACCCCATAGTGTTCATTCCTCCCTCCCCATAGTGTTCCCCCCGTCCCATAGTGTTCTCCCCCTCACCTGTCCCATAATGTTCTTCCCCGTCCCATAGTTCTCTCCCCCCTCCCCTGTCCCATAGTGTTTTCCCCCCCACCCTGTCCCATTGTGCCACTCTCCCCTCCATGTCACTTAATGTGTCTCTCTCCTCCCCTCCATGTCCATTACTGTTCCTCTTCCCCTGCCCTTACCTGTCTCTTAGTGCCCCTTGTTCCCCTTAATGTTCCTCTCCCTTCTCTTTTAGTGATCTCCCCTACCCCCCTGTTCCTTTTCCCTGTACCTTAGTGCTCCCCTACCCCATAGTGTCCTTTCCCCCCTCCCTCATAGTGTTGTTTCCCCTCACCTGTCCCATGAGTGTTCTCCCCGTCCCATAGTGTCCCCGTCCCAGAGTGTTCTTTCCTCCCTGTCCCATAGTGTTCTTTTCCCCTACCTCCTGTCCCATAGTATTCCCTCCCTCCTGTCTCATTGTGTTCTTTCCCCCTCCCTGTCCCATAGTGTTCTTTTCCCTCCCCCAGGTGTTCCCCCCTTCCCTCCATAGTGTTCTTTTCCCCCTCCCTGTCCTATAGTATTCTTCCACCCCCATCTTTTTGTGTTTCTTACCACCCCGTAGTGTTCACCCACCCCCATCACACTGTGTTCCTTACCACCTTACCTCCCATCCCATAGAGTTCCTTACCACCCCTCCTGTCCTATAGTGTTCCCCACACACCTCCCCTGTCCCATAGTGTTCCTTACAACCCACCCCTCCCCTGTCCCAAAGGAGATTCAGTTTCCTGTACCCGGCAGGACTGACAGGAAGTGCTCTCTCAGGGAGCACTTCCTTTAAGTCTGGCCGTGTACAGGAAACTGAAGTTCCTGGACCACGGTGCGCACTGCTCCGCTTGCCCACGCTACACAGACTGACTGGCAGAAGGGAGCACTGTGTGCCCACCAGCTGCCGGTCACTCTAATCTAGCGCCACCCCAGGCCGGTGCGCCATAAGGCGGCCGCTTGTGCCACCTTATGGACGCGCCGGCCCTGCCTGCAGGACTCGACCCCTGTACCAACCTTTGAATTGGGTAGGATATTGTTACCCAGGATATAGGATACCTGGCATCTGACCCTCTTTATCTAAGTATTTGAGCCACTAAGCATATTATGCCTAGTTGTTCACACTTCTAGCAAAGTAGTTACAAATGCCCCAGATCCATGCAAAGACCAACATCCTTTCAGCGGAATATATTAAAATTTGAGAAAATCTGCAACCTTACAAGGTTAGAAGAAAAAATTGCCAACAAAACTAGTAGTTTTTCTGTGAAGGTTCAAGCCATACATTTTAATACCCTGCAAAAAGCAAGACCCTAGATTATTTTCTGGATGTCAAATGAAGAGTGTGTCCAAATACTTTCATTAGTCCCTGGCCTTATCTTATAGCTAGGATAGCCTTATGCCTATCTCATGCATGCTTAAACTTCCTCACTGTGTTAACCTCTACCGCATCCACTACCCTCTCAGTAAAGTAATACTTCCTGATATTATTTTTAAACCTTTGCCCTCTAATTTAAGATGATGTCCTCTTGTTGTGGTAGTTTTTCTTCTTTTAAATAAAGTCTCCTCCTTTACTGTGTTGATTCCCTTTATGTATTTAAATGTTTCTATCATATCCCCCCCTGTCTCGTCTTTCCTCCAAGCTATACATGTTAAGTTTCTTTAACCTTTCCTTGTAAGTTTTATCCTGCAATCGATGAACCAGTTTAGTAGTCCTTTTCTGAACTCTCTCTGAAGTATCATTATCCTTCTGGAGATACAGTCTCCAATACTCCAAGTGAGGTCTCACCAGTGTTCTATACAATGGCATGAGCACTTCCCTCTTTCTACTGCTAATACCTCTCCCTACACAACCAAGCATTCTGCTCGCATTTCCTGCTGCTCTATTACATTGTCTGCCTACCTTATTAGAAATAATTACCCCTAAATCCCTTTCCTCAGATGCTGAGGTTAGGATTCTATCAAATATTCCGTACTCTGCCATTGTTTTTTTTTTGTCCAAGATGCATTATCTTGCACTTATCCACATTAAATGTCAGCTGCCACAACGCTGACCATTTTTCTAGTTTACCTAAATCATTTGCTATTTGGTTTATCCCTCCTGGAACATCAACCCTGTTACATATCTTGGTATCATCAGCAAAAATACATACCTTACCACCAAGACCTTATGCAATATCACTAATAAAAATGTTAAAGAGAATGGGTCCAACTACAGATTCCTGAGGTACCCCACTGATGACAAGACCATGCTTAGAATATACTCAATTGACTCTCTGTTGCCTCTGTTGCCTGTCACTCAGCCACTGCCTTACCCGTTCAACAATATTGGAATCCAAACTTAAAGATTGCAGTTTATTGATAAGCCTTCTATGTGCAACAGTTTCAAAAGCCTTACTGAAATCTAGGTAAGATTAGTTTGGCATGATCTGCCTGAAGTAAACCCATGTTGTCTCTGATCTTGAAATCCATGTGATTTTAGATATTTAACAATCCTATCCTTTAACATGGTTTCCATTACTTTCCTCACTACTGAAGTAAGGCTTACTAGCCTATAGTTGCCCGACTCCTCCCTACTACTTTTCTTGTGAATGGGCACAACTCTCGCTAACTTCCAATCTTCTGGGACTACTCCTGTTAACAATGATTGGTTAAATAAATCTGTTAATGGTTTTGTTAGTGCACCACTAAGCTCTTTTAATAACTTTGTGTGTATTCCATCAGGTCCCTTTGTCATATTTGTCTTTACTTTTAACAGATGAAATATAACCTCTTTCTCTGTAAACTCACATGTAACAAATGGCTCATTTGTCCTTTTTCCTAACTGAGGTCCCTTTCCGTCATTTTCATCTGTAAATATTGAACAAAAATATTAATTGAGGCAGTCAGCTAGACCTTTATCCTCTGCTACATACCTTCCCTCTTTTGTTTTTTTTATCTAACTATTCCTTGTTTTACTTTCCTTTTCTCATTTATGTATCTAAAAAATGTTTTGTCCCCTTTTTTTACTGACTGTGCTATTTTCTCTTCTGTGTGTGATTTGGAAGCCTCTTATAACTTGCTTAGCCTCTTTCTGCCTAATATGTTTTTTTTATATAATTACTAAATGCTAACTTTTAGTTTTTTACTATTTTGGCCACATCTGCAGAGTACCACAGTGGTTTCTTGAATTTTTTGCTTTTACTGACAAGCCTAATGCAATTTTCTGTTGCCTTTAGCAGTGCAACTTTTAAATAATCCCATTTCTCTTGGACTCCATTTAAATTGCTCCAGTCTGTTAATGACTCCTTTACACATATTCTAATTTTAGAAAAGTCTGTTTATCTAAAGTCTAAAACTTTTGTTTTTGTGTGGTGTGACTCAGTCACTGTTCTTATATTAAACCACACTGACTGATGATGACTGGATCATAAACTTTCACCTACAGTAATATCTGATACCAAATCTCAATTTGTTAACACTAAATCTAGTATGGCCTCTTTTCGAGTTGGCTTCTCAATGACATGTTTTAGAGACAATCCCAGTAGGGAGTTTAGAATATGTGTGCTCCTGGCAGAAGCAGCTATATTTGTTTTCCAGTTCACACCAGGAAGATTAAAGTCACCCATGATGAAAACTTTGCCTTTCATTATCATTTTAGCTATTACCTCAACTAGTAGATTATATAAATCTTCTACTTGTCTTGGGGGCCTATAAATCACACCTACCCATTTTTTTTTATAATTAGTATTTTATTGGAGTTCTGATACTCAAAATACAATATTGTCATAGTATGGGAAAATAATAAAACATCTTTTCTGTAACATCTATTCTGTAACATCATGTACTAAGCGTCTATTACGGGTTACTGGAGGGACTCTTCCTTGGAGATGTGCCGGTGCTATGGGTTATCCTGGATCTACATTGATGTAGACAATCCGTACTATTGGCATTCCTACAGGATCCCTTATGCTGCGCCCACTTTAAAATATAATGAAAGAAAATAAAAGTCAAAGTAAAATGATATAACATCTAGGCTTTCTGAGGCTAGTAACTTGGTCAGTGGGTGTTTTCAGTCGGTTTATTGCTGCGCGTTTACTCGCGGTCATTGGAGACTGTGGTAGTTCCTCAGGATGGGTGCTGCGGTAAGCTGCTTAAGTGTGTGGTTGTCTCTTCAGCATAGCCAGCAAGTGATAGCTCTTTGTTGGCCCTAGTTTGCTCTGTGGGTGTCTTTGCTTCTGGATGTTGTCTCCTCTGGGTTCTCCTTTTTCCGCCTCGTGCAATCTCAGCCGTTGGAGGAATTGCTCCTTGCCGTCCGTGGAAGTAAGGTTGAATGCCCGGTCTCCTCTTGGTACTGTTAGGGTTCCGTCTGCCCCCCACCGGTATTTAATTGCCTCTGCTCTCAGCTTTTTGGCCACTGGTGCCAGTTGTCTCCGTTCTATCAGGGCTGCGAATGGGAGTTTCCCATTAAAGGACACTGTGTTACCCTCTAGCTGCACGCTTCCTATTTCTCGGGAGCGGGACATGTTCGCAGAGTGGGTTTGCATGTCTTTCATGACCGCTATGACGTCTCTTGGTGATTCTGATGGTGCTGTAGCGGCTTTGCGGATCCTGAACGCGGATACTATCCTGTCTGGCTCGGTGTGCCCCTTGATTCCCATTCCAGTAAATAGGTTGGATATGTGCTTAACAAGGCTTCGTCATCAACGGTCTCAGGTATGCCTCGGATGCGGATATTCCGCCTTCTATGGCGGGCCTCCAGCGTTGTCACAGTCTGCGTGGGCTTCTGGACCTGTGAATGGAGGTCTTGCACAGCATCTCCGGAGATCTGTTGTTGGGTGTCCCTGGCACTCTCTCTGGCTTCCACCCCAGTGAGCCTCTTCTGGATGTCACCCACCTCCTTCCTTGTGTTCTGCAGGTCTGCCCTCCACACCTCCCGCATTTCCTCCAAGAGGTCTCTGATGTCCCTCTTCATTACAGGGGATGAGTCTTCCTCCGATTTGGATTCCTGATATTGGGCCCCATCTTCTGTCAGAGGTGAGGTAGGGCTGTCTCTGTCCTCCTGGGTTTCATCCGAGGCTGCCTCCTCGCTGGGCGCCTCAGGCGCCATTTTGGCTGGTGCTGGCAGATTAGGCCTCGCAAAGGAGAGCCAAATGTCGGGCATTTCAGGTGGCTCTGGAGAGTGGTATTTCTTATTTTTTTCGCCCCATTCCTGTCTCTGTGTGGGGGGCTCGTTTGTTGCTGACTGAGGGACCCGTTTTGGGGTTTTTAGTCTCTTTTTTGTGAGTCTCTGTCCCGGAGTTTCACAGGAACGCGTCCATCTTGTTAGACAGCTGGCCATGCCCCCAGGCTAAATGTTATGCTATCCTTCACATACAGGGCCACCCTCCCCCTTTCTTGCCTTCCCTGTCTTTTCTATACAAAGAGTACCCTGGTATTGCTATGTCCCAGTAATTTTTCTCTTTATACCATATCTCAGTAACAGTGACTAAATCTACATTATTAGTTGCCATTATTGCCACAAGTTCATGGAGCATTTGTAGACATGACTCTAAGCTTATCATGTTTCAACACACTTGCCACAGGCACCTTCTGTACTTGTTTTGTGGGGCAATTGGATTGATGTTTTATCACCCTTTTGCTACCACCCTCCTAGTTTAAATACATCCTAGCAAAACCTCTGAACTGCTCACTGAGAACATTTGTTCCCTTTTGAGAAAGATGCAAACCCTCTTTTTTGTATGTTAATTTCCATTCCGAATAGAGCTACCATGAGAAATGATGCCAAATCCTTGCTCCCGACACGATTCATCAAGCCACAAGTTAAAGACCCTAATACGCATCCGCCTGTCATTCTGAGTGTTATGCACAGGCAGAACTTCAGAGAATGACAATGTGGAAGCAACCTGCCATATATCATTGGCAAAAACACAAAAAACTCCCTTTACCTCTGAAACCTCATTGCCAAGTCATTTGTCCCTAGATGGACAAGTGCATCAAATTCCCCTTCCTGCTTTGCTCTCTTAACAATATTACAAATACGTCTCCTGTCTCTGTGAGCAGTAGCCCCGGGAAGACCTCTCACAAGACCACTATTGTCCAGCTCCACACCTCTTATGATAGAATCCCCCAACAACAACTGCTTTCTATTAGGCCTCACCATAGTCTCTAAGCCTGTCTCCATAATACCACTACACTCGGTGCCTGAGAATGTCTCCACAACACCACTACACTCAGCACCTGAACCTGTCTCCACAACATCACTACACTCAGTGCCTGAGCCTGTCTCAACAACACCACTACACTCGGTGCCTGAGCCTGTCTCAACAACACCACTACACTCAGTGCCTGAGCTTGTCTGTATAACACCACTACACTCAGTGCCTGAGCCTGTCTCCATAACACCACTACACTTGGTGCCTGAGCCTGTCTCTATAACACCATTACACTCTGAAAGTGCTGAAAATTAATTATGTAGAGCAACAGACTGTGCAATATGCCTTTTATCCACAACTCTAAGTTTACCAGATCCAACAGTACTCCATCTGCCATTCCTAGTATGTCTCTGCGGCAGTGGCTTTGCAGCAGTTCCAGCCTGTGTTTGTTTACCAGATAATTTACAAATCTCAGACTTCAAAATACACAATATACAGAACTGTCTACAAATTACACAGCATCCAAATCTCCAAAAAGTGGAATGTGAAACAAATGCATACTAACTATTACACTGTACTAAGTCTGCCATTTTAATGAGGTGAATACAATATATTTTTTTTTAATTCTTTATTTTATTTGTGCATAGATAAATCACATCAGGCTTACAATGCCACAACAGCTAGGGTAAGCATTTTTTCAACATAGCATGACAGTAGTTGGGCATTAGTGGGTACTGCATAGTTTTATATATATATAGTATGTTGCTTATCTAGGTGTTGTTCTATGCTGCTGAACATTAAAGGTAAATTACAGATTAGACAGAGCAGGATAATACATGTTTAGTGCTATAGAGTAAGGTGTTGCTATTGCAGAATATGCTAGTGAGAGGTATACTGGTAGTTGCTTATGAATTTTTGCATGTTGATTGTTAAGCTATTGCTAGTGATTATTCAAAATATTCAAAATATGTTGCTTGCTAGTAAGATGGCTAGCTCAGGTGCAGGCATCATTTAAGTGCACACATTGTGGTGAGCCTAGTGTGTAGTGTCCTTATTAAGTGACGCCAAGTCCAGGTCGGTTGGTTCAACCGATCCCCATCAGCCTTAGGTTTGGTGCCCAAAATAGTGGTTGTGGGGGTCCCCCCAGTCGGTGCTCTTCCAGTTCCCAGCCGTGATGGAGTCTGAGGATAAGGTGGCAAAAGCCCCCTGACCTGTGGTGAGCCTGGTGTCTCTGGCTGGGGTTGTGAAGCTGGTGGTGGCTGGGATCTTCAGTCGGGGCTATTTGGTGAGGTGTCGGGGGTCCCCCCTTGCTCCCCATCTCCATCAAGCAGAGGCTCTGGGCTGGGTCGTGTCTGGCAGTCTGAGGGCGTCCGACGGGATGTCTTTGCCCAGGAGGGTTGGTGGTCACCATGAGGGCAGGGGGGGTTTGAGAGGGCAGACCTGGGGCTCGTTGCCTGTCAGGTGGGTAACTCACTGCTGGCGGTCTGTTGCTGACCCGCCGTGGCTTGTGTCGAGTCTTCCGGCTTCTCCTCCCAGCCTTCCAGGCTGTAGTTTGGCCCTCTCCTGGAGCCGCTGGCCGGGGCTTGGTGTTCGGTGGGGTTGTTGATGATGGTGTCGCTGTTGGAGCGCTCCCGTGGACCGAAAGCTACGTGGGGACTCCCAGTAGTAATGTACCCTATTTTCCACACTGCACGCCTGGCTCGGGGAACACACCAATGAGACCACGTTGGCTAGCTGTGTTGTAAGCAGTCAGGTGGCAGGAACCGTAAACCAAGCGGTAGAAGTCGTGCTGGAGTAGCAGAAAGGCAATGAGGCGGTGAAACGATGAACCGGGTCTACGCGTTTTGTCTGTGAGCCAGACTTTATCAAGGCTAGTGTTCATCGGATAGAAGTACAGCTTATATACCAATTGCCTAGATACGTTAATTGAAGTCATATATTGCATTGATGATTGGATTTGTTGATTGTAATCATGTATTACATTGTTAATTTTTTTTTACATAAAACAGGTTCCTAAGGAAATAAATATTTATATGAAAGCCAAACAGACTATTCTCCTTAGTGACTGAATAAAAGTAGTAAAAATTAAAAACAAAGAATAATAAATAATAATAAATGAACATAGACTAGTACACAAATATAAAATTTAAATGTCTCCATGGATGGGATTATAATCTAATATGGAGACCAAATATACAACGCTAAAAAGCCATTGGAGAATTATGATAATTAATAAATCCAGAAGTATGTCTATAAAAAAAAAGGATAAAATTATCTAATAGTATCCCATCACAGAATAATCATTTATCAAATCTTCACTATATAAAAGAAAATCAAGGAGTTCAATAGAAGCCCTCATTTTTATATATACATATATATAATGTAAATGATAATAATATTGGACACAAAATGGTCATAATTGAAAATCGATTACGAGCAAAAAACATATTAAAAATCTGTTCGATATCTTCATTAAGCCCATAGGGGTTGAGTGTATTTAATTTAAATATCCAATTTGTTTCAGCAGAAATTAGAGCTTTTTTCCTGTTCAAAATGCTATTCTTATCTGGAATTTGTTGAATTCCCATAATAGTAATATTCCTTGGGTCACTATCATGAGTTACTTCAAAGTGTCTTGCTATTGGAGATTTTTTATTTTTATGTAAAATTGACCCTCGATGCTTTCTGAATCTTGTTTTCAGGGTTCTGGTTGTTTGGCCCATGTATAGTAGACCGCAGGTACATATTAGAAGATATACCACATACGAAGAATTACAGGTCATCCTGGAGCTGATGGTAAATTTCTGATTATCCGAGGAGGAACTGAACTCAGTGCTTCCATGACACATAAACTGACGTGTATAGTTTCCAAGTTTATGATGTGATGGTAATGTCAAAGTTTCTACAGGTTTGAATTTGGAAGGGGCCAGCATATTTTTGAGATTCATATTCTTTCTGAAGGTGACCCTTGGTTCCTTCGAAATGCTGAAACAGAGCAAGGGATCTAGACTTAAAAAATCGGCCAATGTTTTTGTAAGATCTGGATGATCTGCTCATACTTGCAGTTAAAAACAGTGGTAAAAATAGGGCCCTTGGGTGTCGAGACGTCCTTGGTGCTGATATTAAATAGGCAGTGTTTCTTCCTCATAGCACCCGGTTGTGAGGTCAATAGTGATAAAACATCCTCATGTGGATCTGATGAGGCTGGACACGAGATAGGTTACAATATGGTAGAATCTTCCGTATTAGATGCTAAAAGTGACTTTCTATTCAAGTTTCTCGCTCTATTGTAGGCACGCAAAATAAGGGCTGGATCAATATCTTTCTCCAAAAAGCGTCGACACAGGTCCAAAGCTTCCCTTTTAAACTCTATAAGGAAGGTACAATTGCGGCGTAGTCTTACAAATTGTCCAAACGGAATGTTATTAATCCAGGTAGGGTGATGTCCGCTGGTAGAGTGTAGAAAGCCATTGACATCCACTGGTTTCTTAAAAGTTCTAGTCACTATCCGCCCGTCTTTGCCACATAGAATTAAGTCGAGGAACTCAATTTCCAATTTATTTTTGTTGCTAGTGAAGGACAGACCCCAATCGTTGATGTTGAGGTCATTGACAAACTTGTCAATCTCATGATAACTCGCCCTTCCAAATAATAAGGATATCGTTGATGAAACGTCTATATATGACTAAATTCTCCTTCCATCGTTCATTATCAAAAATATGAGTTTGTTCCCAGAAATCCATGAATAGGCTTGCGTATGAAGAAGCAAAAACTGGCCCCCTTTGCAGTACCTTTTGTTTTTAAAAAAAAAAAGTTTCATTAAACTGAAAATAATTATGGGTTAAAAGAAAAGCGACACTATCCAATAAGGCTTCTGCATGACCCCGGGGAATTAAGGGGTCGGCAAAAAGAAAGTGTTCTAAGGCTTTCAGGCCCAAATTATGATCAACATCTATTGTGACCCAACAATAGTTCTCATGCCAATCAATCTCCTGCATTCGAGAGAGAACATGACCGGTATCCTTAATGTATGAAGGCAAATTAAGTACAAACTTTTGGAGATTAAAATCAACCCATTTCAAAAAGTGAGCTGTTAGAGAGCCAATGGAAGAGATAATTGGACGTCCAGGAGGGTTGGTAAGAGACTTGTGGATCTTGGGAAGGTAATAGAAAATAGGGAAAAAAAAATTTCCTTTTGTCTTCAACCAACAATAAGTTGGAATGAAGGCTAGGGAAATTGGGTCAGGGTGGTGGTAAAGTATGGGCTTGAACCCGAATATTGTATATGAAAAACACAAAAATAAACTGAATAGGGAGAATTACCCTCTAAGGGGCGCTACCAATAGCTGGTATGAAAAATATATACACCGTTTGCAATTAATACCTATGAGCTTCTTTGGAAAAATATATAAAGTGGAAGCAATTAAAGAATAAAACACTCTAGCTTCTCTGGTACTATGTAACTATGTATCCTGAGGCAACAATAATATATTGAAACTTTATTCGACTTATACTACACAGAGGATACTATAGTATCAGTATGACCAATAGCTAGTGTTGCTGAATTCTGTATTACCCCTATATAAAGTAGTCTTGGTATAGTTGAATGACGATCCACAGCAATGTAAATGCTTGGAAAGTACAGTGAAAAACCAAGAGAAAAGGGGGAATAATGAACGAGGGAATTGATTGACAGGAGACAATTTAGGTACCCTATTGATATATAGAGGGATCCTAAGTAGTACAGTAAATGAATCAAATCTGGAACACCGGGGATAGACCCTTATAGGAGAGAGATAGCTATGGTATCTATAAACTGATCTCTCCAAATTGATTACTAGTAAGTGAAAAGACGCAACCTCTAAAAGTACTTGAAAACGGCTAGTAAATACTGGAGTCTAGAGAGGATAGCTACTAAAGACACCACTATGCTAATTCCCTATAATCTCCTATTAAAACCTTCATGGGTGTTCTGTACTAAGGCTAATTCTTAACCCGGTGTTTTAATGTCAATTGGCCCTCGAAAAACAAATTTACATGCTTAGACTAAATAAGGAAGGAGAGTAACAGAAAAGAAAATGTGTGAAACAGATCCCTTCAAGTGCATAGTGACGTGCTCAAGTGAGGTGAAGGGGTGATGAGCTAAAAAGCCCGACGCGCGTTTCGGAAGGACTCCTTCGTCAGGGGCTAAAAAATCCCGCCCAAAAGTCGCCGGTATTTAAATACACAAATGGCCAATCAGCATTGAGGCCGTGATGCGTCATCAATGAAGTTTTGGTTACGTCCACGTGGGGATATATGGATGGCCAATCAACATCGAGGCCTTAATATGTCATTAATGACGTTTGAATAGCGCCCACGTGGGGATGTTGTAGGTGGAGTTTACTACTTCTAACGTCAGTTGATTGACAGCATCCATCTGCAATTGGAATCTCCCTTTTAATGACGGTTAGAGTAAATGTCCATTGATAGTGTCAGCTGAGTACCGTAACGAAATGAAGAAAAGATGAAAAATCCCACTGTCGGAAGCCAGCCTGGCTTATTGAATTCTCCGAACAGTTCTTTTAATCACTGAAATTACCACACAGACATAAACTACATAGACCAATAGCTATTGGATAGTATTAATAACCAAAATTATTAAATTATTAAAATTATATAGAAGAGAGAGATTTATGAAGTATATATATATATATATATATATATATATGTATATATATATATATATATAGGGGCATAGTTAATTCTCTTTATATCACATAGAGAGTATCTACCCAACAATATATATATATAAGTGATGGATACGTAATGTGTACTAATTATTTAAGAAAAATGGGAACAAATGGTTTCATCATAATGTGATCATATCGTGATCTAAAAGTTATAGTGAATAGGTCTAAGAGTAAGTGATTGACCTAAAAATATTATGAATAAATTAAAAATAAATACAGAAAAAGCTGACTAGGGTATAAAAATGATTATTTAAAGGTGTTCAAAAGATTTTATAGAGACTTCTAAATAAATGGTGAATATGAAAATCCCTCATTAAGTCCCCTCGGGGACAATGTTTTTAGGCGGTATATCCAATAACATTCACGTCTTCTTAGACGTTGATCCCAATTGCCCTTCCTTTGGTCTGGTTTAATTAGTTCAATGCCCAGAAACTTTAGGACTGTGGGATCCCCATTATGGGCTGTCTTGACATGTCTGGAGACTGAGGTCTCCAGGTTCCTTGCTGACTTAACTGAATTTATGTGTTCAAGT
This sequence comes from Pelobates cultripes, assembly GCA_933207985.1. NCBI lineage: Eukaryota > Metazoa > Chordata > Amphibia > Anura > Pelobatidae > Pelobates > Pelobates cultripes. The sequence goes on from OW240912.1 coordinate 146,431,716, forward strand.
ATTCGTTTTTTAAAAGGGCGGAAAGTTTTGCATACATAAGATGACATTGGCAGGTAATTAGATAAACCACCCCTTTGGAATTACAGTTAAAAAAGAAAAAAGTTTGAAATGTTCCGTCTGTAAGCTATTACTGAAATTTATTGAATTAGGACTTATGAAGCTGCAAGCTTTACAGCTGCCACATCTGTAGGTGCCTTTAATTTTGTCTGACAGCCAATGTGTCGGAGGTTTATTAAGTTGGAAATGGCTGTGTACTAAAGTGTCCCTCATATTCCTTCCTCTCCTGGCTGTTAGGGATGCATATGATGAAAGAACATCCCTTAATTGTGCATCTTGTTTTAATAAAGGCCAGAAGCGATTCATAATTGTTTTGACCTGGTCCCAGCCAGCATCAAAAGTAGCAACTCATCTGATCGCCTTCCTTTGATGATGAAGTTGAGGTGATATTTTCTCTTACCAGGGTTTCCTGTTCAGTTAAGAGAGCCCTATGATAAGCCCTCTTAAGACACTTATTGGGGTATCCCTTGGACCTGAACATAAGGCGTAATTCTTTTGCTTGTATCTTAAAATCTTCTATGTCTGAGCAATTTCGCCTTAAACGTAGATATTGGCCCGTAGGGATTCCCCTTTTCTGTTGAATTGGATGATAGCTTTTCCAATTCAACAGGCTATTAGTCGCTGTGTTTTTCCTGAACAGGTTTGTTTTAATTGTACCCTGTTGTTCTGGAGAGATCATCAAATCCAGGAAGCTGAGGGAAGGAGTACCAATTTCTGCCGTAAATTTGAGATCTAAATTGTTGACATTCAGACCCTGTACGAATTGGAGAAATTGGTCCCCTGACCCAGTCCAGATGATTATAATATCATCAATGCACCTTTTCCAGAGTTGAATATACTGGGTCAGGGGATTTCTTGGGGAGGATGTGAACACCACTTGTTCCTCCCACCATCCCAGGTGCAGGTTGGCATATGAGGGTGCACAAGACGTCCCCATAGCAGTCCCCTGCACCTGGTGGTAGTAGGCCCCATCAAATAAGAAAAAGTTGTGTGTTAATATAAACCTTAAAAGGTTTATTACTGGGTCACTATGCTTGTCTAAATGTGTCCCTCTCTTCCTCAGATAATAATCTGTGTGTTTGAGTCCCAGGCGATGTACGATAGAACTATATAGGGATTCTACATCAAGACTACAGATTATGGAATTATCTGGCAACTTTATTTGAGTTAAAACGGATAGTGTTTGCTTAGTGTCTCTCAGGTATGACGGTAATTGAATCACCAAAGGTTTCAAAATGTGATCTAAATAGATGCTTACATTCTCAGTCATATTGTCATTACCTGAGACTATGGGTCTCCCTGTTAAAACACTATATTGTTTGTGAATTTTGGGTAAGCTATAGAAGGTGGAGATACGAGGACTCCCAATTAACATAAAATTATATTCGTCTTTTGAAATTATTTTATTGTCAAAGCCTTGTTGTAAAATGCTTCTTAACTCCTCGATGAACATTTTGGTAGGGTCTTGTTTTAAGATTTTATAAGTAGTCTGATCAGTGAGAATTCGTTTATTCATTTCTACATATTTTGGGGTGTCCATAATAACAATATTCCCTCCTTTATCGGAGGGTTTTATTGTTATTGCCTGATTCTCTTTTAAATTGCTCAAAGCCTTATATTCCATTGCCGTTAAGTTTGAATTTGGTTTATAACTTGTCTCATGCATGAGATTTTTTCAATCTCCTCACATACCAGCTCTACAAAAGTTTCCACATACTTGGAATCTCCTAATTTTGGACAATAGTGACTATTATTCTTAAGGTCGGTTAGGGGATATTGAACTCCCTGAGTGCTGTCATTTTCCTCCAATAGGTCTGCTAGAATCATAGTTAAGCGATAGTCTATAAGTTCCATGCCCAGATTTTTTGCTTTTTTCTCTTCATTTAGAAGGTAATTTTTATGTAGAATGAGTTTGCGTGCAAAAAGATGGATATCTTTGACCCAAGTAAATTTATCAAAACCTGGACTTTATTAAAACAAGATGCACAATTAAGGGATGTTCTTCCATCATATGCATCCCTAACAGCCAGAAGAGGAAGGGATCTGAGGGACACTTTAGTACACAGCCATTTCCAACTTAATAAACCTCCGACACATTGGCTGTCAGACAAAATTAAAGGCACCTACAGTTGTGGCAGCTGTAAAGCTTGCAGCTTCATAAGTCCTAATTCAATAAATTTCAGTAATAGCTTACAGACGGAACATTTCAAACCTCTTTCGTTTTTTAACTGTAATTCCAAAGGGGTGGTTTATCTAATTACCTGCCAATGTCATCTTATGTATGTAGGCAAAACTTTCCGCCCTTTTAAAAAACGAATACTTGAACACATAAATTCAGTTAAGTCAGCAAGGAACCTGGAGACCTCTGTCTCCAGACATGTCAAGACAGCCCATAATGGGGATCCCACAGTCCTAAAGTTTCTGGGCATTGAACTAATTAAACCAGACCAAAGGAAGGGCAATTGGGATCAACGTCTAAGAAGACGTGAATGTTATTGGATATACCGCCTAAAAACATTGTCCCCGAGGGGACTTAATGAGGGATTTTCATATTCACCATTTATTTAGAAGTCTCTATAAAATCTTTTGAACACCTTTAAATAATCATTTTTATACCCTAGTCAGCTTTTTCTGTATTTATTTTTAATTTATTCATAATATTTTTAGGTCAATAACTTACTCTTAGACCTATTCACTATAACTTTTAGATCACGATATGATCACATTATGATGAAACCATTTCCAATTTTTCTTATATAATTAGTACACATTACGTATCCATCACTTATATATATATTGTTGGGTAGATACTCTCTATGTGATATAAAGAGAATTAACTATGCCCCTATATATATATATACTTCATAAATCTCTCTCTTCTATATTATTTTAATAATTTAATAATTTCAGTTATTAATACTATCCAATAGCTATTGGTCTATGTAGTTCATGTCTGTGTGGTAATTTCAGTGATTAAAAGAACTGTTCGGAGAATTCAATAAGCCAGGATGGCTTCCAAAAGTGGCATTTTTCATCTTTTCTTCATTTCGTTACGGTACTCTATCAGCCGACACTATCAATGGACATTTACTCTAACCGTCATTAAAAGGGAGATTCCAATTGGAGATGGATGCTGTCAATCAACCTACGTTAGAAGTAGTAAACTCCACCTACAACATCCCCACGTGGGCGCTATGCAAACGTCATTAATGACGTATTATGGCCTTGATGTTGATTGGCCATCCATATATCCCCACGTGGACGTAACTGAAACGTCATTGATGACGCATCACGGCCTCAATGCTGATTGGCCATTTGTGTATTTAAATACCGGGGACTTTTGGGCGGGATTTTTTATCCCCTGACGAAGGAGTCCTTGTACTCCGAAACGCGTGTTGGGCTTTTTAGCTCATCACCCCTTCACCTCACTTGAGCACGTCACTATGCACTTAAAGGGATCGGTTTCACACATTTTCTTTCTGTTACTCTCTTAGTACAGAACACCCATGAAGGTGTTACTAGGAGATTATAGGGAATTAGCATAGTGGTGTCTTTAGTAGCTATCCTCTCTAGACTCCAGTCTTTAGTAGCTATCCTCTCTAGACTCCAGTATTTACTAGCCGTTTTCAAGTACTTTTAGAGGTTGCTTCTTTTCCCTTACTAGTAATCAATTTGGAGCGATCAGTTTATAGATACCATAGCTATCTCTCTCCTATAAGGGTCTATCCCCCGTGTTCCAGATTTGATTCATTTACTGTACTACTTAGGATCCCTCTATATATCAATAGGGTACCTAAATTGTCTCCTGTCAATCAATTCCCTCGTTCATTATTCCCCCTTTTCTCTTGGTTTTTCACTGTACTTTCCAAGCATTTACATTGCTGTGGATCGTCATTCAACTATACCAAGACTACTTTATATAGGGGTAATACAGAATTCAGCAACACTAGCTATTGGTCATACTGATACTATAGTATCCTCTGTGTAGTATAAGTCGAATAAAGTTTCAATATATTATTGTTGCCTCAGGATACATAGTTGCATAGTACCAGAGAAGCTAGAGTGCTTTATTCTTTAATTGCTTCCACTTTATATATTTTACCAAAGAAGCTCATAGGTATTCATAGCAAACGGTGTATATATTTTTCATACAAGCTATTGGGAGCGCCCCTTAGAGGGTAATTCTCCCTATTCTGTTTATTTTTGAGTTTTTCAAATAGAAAATAGGGGTATCACCAGGACTAGACTGTAGGTATCTCCTTTCCGTCTTTTCGATGAACCCCCTTTCAAAAATTCTATCCACCAACAAACGTAGTTCCTTGTTGAAGCGGACTGTGGGATTGTTGGGGAGTAGCTTGTAGTATGATATATCCCCCAAAAATCGTTGTGCCTCCTTTAAATAGTCTTCTGTATTCAAAAAAACGATCCCTCCACCCTTGTCTGCTCCTTTGATAATGATGCTACAGCTTTTCTTTAGGTCTCTCAAAGCTCCCAATTCTGCCTGAGTTAGGTTATTTTCAGGTATAACTCTCCTATGCTGGTTATTTCCATTACACTCCAACTTCTTGAAATCTTTCATCACCAGTTCGTAAAAAATAGGTATAAAGTTTCCCTTATCTGCCACAGGATAATAACAGGAAGAAGGTTTCAAACTCGTAGTAATATTGGTGTTAAGGACTTCTATAGCATCAATCTCTGTATTGAGTAATTTAACTCAACCAAATCTTAACTTTTTTTTTTTTATCCCCCTGTATACCTCAGATTACCTCCAGTTTATCTCCAGAATATCACCAAGCATACCCTTTGAAGCAGCACTTAGAAGTAGCAACCAAGCTATATCAATGCACACTGACCATCATACAAATATACCCCCAGCATGCAAACACTCTAACATTGACACAAAATACAAATGCACATGTTGCATTCATCAGGAGTGTGGAAAATAAATTATACAGTGGAACATCGGAACTCGAACTTAATCCGTTCCAGAAGGCAACATTTCCCATAGGAATGCATGTTTATTTGATTAATCCATTCCAGACCCCCAAAATTACAGCATTTTAACACAAATTTGACTGTTTCATAATGCCTTACATGCATAAAATCATATAGAAATAAAATAATAACACAATGTGTAGTAAATGAAATGAGAATGTCACTTCACTTTACCTGTAATGATGAGAGTTGATGGCGTAAGTGGAAAGGAGAAGAGCTATTATTGTGTGGATGGGGAGTCGCCTTCCCTAATTACAATTGGTACTAATTGTTCTGGCATTCTTTCCCTTGCTCGTTTCACACCACTGACACCTGGTTGAGACTCACTGGATATTTTCTTCTTTTTTTTTGCATGCGGCCCACAATGAATATATTTGCGACCCGCGAGCCACAAGTTTGCCATGATTACTAAGGAAGAGTAGGCACCTGCTCTCCTAACATTGCAGGTGCCTACTCTACCCTGGCGGTAGCGAGGGAGCTCAGTTTTCCTGCTCCTCACTGCTCCCTCACGCTCTTCTCTGTAGTGATGCCGGGTGCCGGAATATGATGTCATATGCCGGCACTAGGCATCGCTAAACTGCACGTGTGAGGGAGCAGTGAGAAGCAGGAAGACTGAGTTCCCGAGAGAAGAGGCCCCACACCAGCTCCCAAAGGTAGGAGCAATAAATCAAATGTTAGTGTGTGCAAGAATGTGGAAATGTGTGTGTGTGTCTTTCAGAGAGTGAGTGTGTGTCTGTCAGAAAGTGTGTGTGTCTGTCAGTGAGAGTGTCTGTCAGTGTGTGTTGGTCAGTGTTGCGATGGCCGCGGCTGGACAGTGGAGGACCTGGAGGTGCACAGAGGCAATGCCACGTCAACATTCTCCACCTTCACAGGTTTTCAAGGAGTAGCAGGAGGATCCGCTTTGGCACAGGGTGTGGACGGCGCCATTGTGGGTATACCAGAGGCTGGACTCCAGAGTCGCATACTGGCAGTGGCAACGTGAGTGGAGTCTGCATGTTGGCTAATATTGTTTTTTTGTTTTGTTTTTTAAAACAAGGGCCAGGGTTTAGTAGAGGGGGTGTAGAATATTGCATATTCTATGTTTCTATTGATTATATATATATGGATGTGTGGATTGACATAAGTAACAGATGGTATAAGTCACAAGGCTTTCTTTGTCCGAGAGCTCTGGAATGTGGATTTGGGGGTTTTGTCCTTATATGGCTAGAGTTAAACGCTGACATTAGTATAAGCACATCTATATAGTAAGAGAGGGACACAAGGTCTCTCTATCTCTTGGCTCTGGGCTCTTTCTGGCTCTCTCTCTCTCGAACTAAAGATGTAAGGATATAAAGAAGTCCAGCAATTACCATCTGCTGTTGAATATCCATTATCCTGTAACATCATTTGTTGTTTTATTATGTATCCGTAACTAAGAATAAACCTGAAGAAACCATAAGTCATATTGCGAATTAGTACTTTTCAGTAATATACACATATATTATTGTTGCGAGCATTTGGCCCAAGACTATATATACAAAAGACGTATATATATCAATCAACTAAAGACAAGAAGAAATTAAGAAGATTTAACAGTGATGATTCCAACCAGATTTTACAGGGGGTTGCTGGGATTTAGTAGAGGAGAGGGGGCAGTGCTGGGATTTAGTAGAGAGGGGGGACTGGGGTTTAGAATAGAGGGGGGGGACTGGGATTTAGTATCGGTGGACTGGGATCTAGTAGGGGACTGAGGTTTAGTAGAGGGGGATGCTGATTTTTTTTTTTATACTGTACTTTTCAAAACAAAGCTATGTTTCTACATTATGTGGCCCGTGCTGGCCTTTGAGTTTGACATGCTTGCTCTAAGGGTTAGCTCTGTGTCTGTGTTTACTTCAAAGCACCTTTGCTACAGTACTTCTTGAAATTTGAAATGTCTTGCTGGGCCATGGGCTGGATAAGAGGAGTTGTATTGGGGGGGCAAAGACTTCACAGTAAGAAAACTGAACTCCTCCGTCAATTCGTCTTCTAATCCTGGAGGGTAAGCAGGAGCATTATCCATAAGAAGCAGAGCCTTGACAGGTTTTTTTCTTGTAGGCATTTTTTAACACTTGGCCCAAACACTTAATGAAACCACTCAGTAAAACATTGCCTGGTTACCCAAGTTATGCTGTTAGCCCTCCACATCACCTGCAATTTGCCCCATCTTTGTTAGCACTGGAAGCTTCACCATGTCTCACCACAATGTGTATGCCACTTCTCTTTTTAAACTTTTCAAACCAACCTCTACATGCCTTGAAAACCTCACTACCAGCACTCGTTTCAGGGGTGTTTTTCACAAGATCAGCATGTACATGTCTCGCTTTTTCACAAATAATTTTTTAACTGCTTTTCATTTATCCATATCAATAACAATTGTTCTACTTCTTCTGGTGTATGGCTTCTTTGTTTTGCAATCACTTTCACCCTTCTAGCAACATTGGTTCCTTTGATGGTGTCTTTATTTTTTAATATGGTACAAATTGTAGATTTGGCCATACCAAACTGTGTTGGTAGATCACAGACACCACTTTCATGTTTTAAAATCTCTATTGTCTATCTATTTCAAATCTATTGTCATTCTCACAGTTTTCCTCTTGGGTTGGCTAACATCCTTGGGCCCCATGGTGAGGTTTTGCAGACTGAATGGAGCTCTATGTGAAGACTAAATTGAACTCTAGTTGAAGACTGAATGCAATTCTATTTGACTACTGAATTGAACCCTATTTGAATACTGAATTGAACTCTTTGAAGACGGAATGCAACTCTATTTGAAGACTGAATTGAACCCTATCTGAATACTGAATTGAACTCTTTGAAGACTGAATGCAACTCTATTTGAACACTGAATTTAACTCTATTTGAACACTGAATGGAGCTCTGCTTACTGTGTGGAGGTCAGTTGACTGAATGGAGCTTTTTTTCTGGCAGAATGGAGCTCTATTTGAAGACTGAATGGAGCTGTTTGCTGACAGCATGGAGCTCTATTTGAAGATTGAACAGAGCTGTTTGTGAACTGAATTGAACTCTATTTGAAGACTGAATTGAACACTATTTGAAGTCTGATTGGAGCTCTGCTGACTGAATGGAGCTGTTTGCTGCAAGAATAGAGCTTTTGCTGGCAGAATGGAGCTCTACTTGAAGACTGAATGGAGCTGTTTGCTGACATAATTGAACACAATTTGCTGACTAAATTGAGCTCTATTTGAAGACTGAATTGAACACTATTTGAAGTCTGATTGGAGCTTTGCTGACTGAATGGAGCTTTTGCTGGCAGAATGGAGCTCTACTTGAAGACTGAATGGAGCTGTTTGCTGACATAATTGAACACAATTTGCTGACTAAATTGAACTCTATTTGAAGACTGAATTGAACTCTATTTGAAGACTGAATGGAGCTCTGCTGACTGGATGGAGCTGTTTGCTGCAAGAATAGAGCTTTTGCTGGCAGAATGGAGCTGTGCTGCTGACAGAATGGAATGGCGATGTGTCATACTAACAAGGTACCAACAAGTTTACCAACAAGATTACCATAGAGGTGAATACCGCGTGACGTGTTCGGGTACCAAGGATCGTTCACGTACCGAGACATTTACTCAAGATTTTAATTTGAATACCGAATTGTTCGTGAACAGGAACATTCGAGTTCCGAGGTTCCACATATTTTAGCCCTATTTTCTGCTCCAGTTATTCCATGGTCCAGCCCACAATACTGCTCCAGTTACTTCCTACACCAACCCTCATATCCTGCCCCAGTTAATCCCTGTTTCAGCCCTATAACCCCATCAGCCCACTATCCAGCTCCAGTTACTACCTGCTCCAACACTCCTATCCTACCCCAGTTACTCTCTTCTTCAGACCCATACTCTCTCTTTCACCACCTTAATCAATCATCCACCTATTGTCCCCCATTTTCTCCTCTAGTTACTCCCCGGTACAGCCCACTATCCTGCTCCAGTGACTTCCTGCTGCAACTCCCATATCCTGCCCCAGTTACTTCAGCCCCATCAGCTCACCCCATCAGCTCACTATCCTACTCCAGTTACTCCCTGCTCTAACAATCCTATCCTATCCCAGTTACTCTCTTCTTCAGACCCATGTTCCCTCTTTCACCACCATAATCCAATCATCCACCTATTCTGTCCCAGTTACTCCACATGTCTCCCCTTAACCTTTATCAGCTCTGTTTTTTGGGAGGGTTAATAAGAATGGGAAGTTTTGGATAAGGGGTGGCCATGGAGGGGCACTGCGATTTTTTTTTTCACACAAGGGTCTAAAGCCTAGCCTATGAGTTCCGCACTACTACTAGGGTGTACCCAAGGTCCTTTGACATAGGACATCTCTTCTGTGCCCCAGATGTGCAGCTTAGCTAAAAGTAAAGGATCTGCTTATACTGTGATGTCTCACCAATGTCATCTACAGGAACTTCCTTTGTCCAGCAATGTATGGGGTTTCCTGTGAAAGAGGTCTGGCACTGTTCTACTTAATCAGATTTGTTTTGACTTCTTCCACAGTTATCGGTGTAAATATATTAAGATATTTATTTAATTGCAACTGTAACTGTGGTCCTGTTAGGGACAGTCTGGGTCAGTGTTAATTTCATCAACTAACAATTTTTGTCACATTTAGTCATCTAAAATTTTGGAGATTTAGTCTACTAAAACTAGACTAAAACTGAAATGAATAAAGCATTTTCTAGAGCAAGAACCCTAATACAAACTATAGATCCAATAATTAAAACACCACCAATATTTAAATGGGAGAAAGATCTAAGAGTGCATATAGACAATGAAGAATGGAATAAAACATTGGATAGCATCTCATCTGATATTCATTGTCTAAATCTGTTGGAAATACAATATAAGATTGCCAACAGAGGGTATTGGGTTCCAACCAGAAATGCTAATATTTCCCCAACTTCTACAGATATATGCTGGAGATGTAATAGAGAGAGGGGGGCATATTTGCACATCTGGTGGGAGTGCGACCAAATCAAGGGAATACGGTCTGACTCTTATAAATGGCTACTAAATTTAACTAAAATCAAAATAAATTGGTCCCCAAAAGAAGTACTTCTTCATATATATTGGCCTAAAATGTCTCAAGCTCATAAAATTTTCATAACACATACCATTTTAGCAGTTAAACTGATTATTACACAGAATTGGAAATCAACTAATATATCAAATTGGTATAAAGCAAAAAAACAGCTGATATCCCAAATACAAATGAAGAAAGATATATGCATAAATCTCGAAAGAGACAGATAGAGGATTTAACTAAACCCATTAGATTTTAGTTGTGTAGACTAGAATCTACTGGAGATTTAGTCAACTAAAACTAGACTAAAAACTGAAATAATTCACATGACTAAAATACGACTAAAACTAAAATGGCTTTTTTCGTCAAAAGACTATGACTGAAATTAAATTGAAATTTGCGCTGTGGGTATAGAATCATGTACTAGAAAGTGTAAAGGTTATTTAAAATTTAAAATGTTAGGCCAAAATAGCCGATTTATAAAACAATTTCCAAGGTAGCTTCAGTTCGCCTATTTTGGTCTAAAACATTAAACATACAATTCTGGACACCAATCAGGAAGGTTTTTTTTATTCTTTTAGCCTTGCCTCAAGCAAGCGGAAGGGCTGCCTTGAGGGACATTGTGCAGGGCAGGGAGAGTCCACCCGGAAATGCCTTACTGGGACCAGCTGCAGCTCACTGGTAGATCACATACAGCCAGCGCACACACGCACATCAGATACAGCCAGCACACGCCAAACTTGCACCAAGCACAGTCATTACTCACCACACGCTCATGACACCGCCAGCACACCCTACACACATCAACACAGCCAGGACATGCCACACATAGATGACACACAGCCAGCACACACACCGCACATACATGACACACACAGATGACACACAGCAAGTGCACATTTGGTGAAGAATGCAACTATATATGACATGCTCCTGTTTCCAATCCTGTTGTCAATAAGCAAATCAGCACCAGGTCCAAAAGGTACTGTTTAAAATGTAAAAAATGAAGGTTACATATGTTTCAATGTTAAGAATGTACTTTTTCATACCTTCAGTGCAAACAAATAGCATATTGCTGGCCCTGTTTAGACAATATGTAAGCTTGCATAAACAGGCTGGAGAGGACATCAAATTATATCTGCTGTACTTAAAGCTAAAAAAAAGGCATATACCATGAAGCTCTGGTTCAAATGCCTCTTTCTCTATTATTAATCTAACATGATGGAAATAGATGGGAAAACAAAAAGATGTCTGGATGCATTTAAACAGGTCTACATGTACATAACAGCTAAGGTTACCATTAAATCAAATGAAATTGAAATATATATATATTAGTCTGCAAAAAACAACATAATATTGATAAATGTTGCTCAGAATAGCTGAGCAAGTGCGCGGTTTTGGCATTATACTTGATTCTGGCCTCACATTTGAGCCTCATATCCAGTCTGTTACCAAATCCTGTACATTCCACCTTAAAAATATAGCCCGCGTCCGCCCCTTTCTTACGCAAGATACTACTAAGGAGCTTGTCCATGCTCTAGTAATCTCTTGGATTATTGTAACTCTCTCCTAATAAGTCTTCCCACAAGTCGTATAGCCCCGCTACAGTTTGTGATGAATGCTGCAGCTAGACTGATTTTCCTCTTCTGTCACTCCTCTCACACATCTCCCCTCTGTCAGTCCTTACATTGGCTTCCTGCAGGGCCGCCATCAGAAATTTTGGGGCCCCTAACACTGCTCAAGCTTGCCCCCAAATCCTGCCTCCAAACCCCGCCCACAGGATAACACAAACACAAACGCACGCACTGATACAAAAAGGACACAGATACACACACACACAAAGATACACACATACTGACACACACAAATACTAAGAGACACACATACTGAAACAAACATACACACATACTGAAACAGACACATAGACATATACAGACACACAGACACATACTAACATACATACAGACACACACACGTATAAGGACATACATACACACACACAAACATACTGACATACATACAGACATATACATACACATACTGACATACATACATACATACACACAGACATACATACTGACATACCTACATACTGGAATACATATACATACATACATACACATACATACAGATAGATAGATAGATAGATACAAACATACATCCATACACACAGACATACATACATACACATACATGAATATATACATACAAACATCCATAACGATAGATAGATACATACATACATACACACAGACACACCGACAGACAGAAACATACTGACACACATACAGATACATACATACAGACATACATACTCATACATACTGACATACATACACACAGATAAATACATACACATAGATACACATACATACATACATACACACTGACATACATACATACTAAAATACATACACATACATAAATATAAATACATACAGATACATACATACAGATAGATACATACATACACAGACAGACATACATACACACAGACAGACACATACCGACATACAAACAGATACATACAGACATACATGCATACATATACATACATACACATACTGACATACATACATATTGACATACACACATAGCTAATTTTTTTTACCTTTTTTTGGCAGAAGGGTGGCTGGGGCTGATGGGAGTCGGCGTGGCTCTCCCGTCCTCGCGTCTTGTCTCTCTTCCCTCCTGTGCGGAGGGAGCTGGGAGGAAGTGAACCTCCCCGTCACTTCCTCCCAGCACTATTTGCAGTTGCAATTTTTTTAAAGGGGCCCGGTCGCGCTATTGCACGGCCGCAGCGCTTACCGGGCCCCTGAAGATATATGGCCCATCAGTGCGTACCCCGGTGCAGGTGTACTGGCGGCAGCTTGGCTGCTACACGTGGGGCCCAGGCCCGTGACAACAGTCATGGTTTTCACCCCCTGATGGCGGCCCTGGCTTCCTGTATCCTATTGGAGTCAATTCAAGGTACTAATTCACACCTATAAAGCACTGACCAATTCTGGCGCCTCCTAAATCTCTTCACTGATCCATAGGTATGCCCCTTCTCGCTCTCTCCGCTCTGCCCATGACCTTCTCCTGACCACTGCTCACACCCATACCCCCAACTCAAGTTTGCAGGACTTCTTGCAGGTGGCTCCTTTCCTTTGGAGTAGCTTGCCTACGACCATCAAGCTCTCCCATAGTCTTCAATCATTTAAAAAGTGCCCCAAAACCCATCTCTTTAGGAAAGCTTATGACCTCCCAGAGTAACCTCTACCTCACGTACATGTCTCTTGCTCTCTCCTAAAGGGCAGCACTCTATTCTCTCCTCCAGCTCTTCTTCACTCCACCTTGTTTGATTGCTCCCTCCTGTCCTGTTGTGTTTTACCCCCCACCTCCTATAGACTGTAAGCTCATTTGAGCAGGGTCCTCTTCAACCTATTGTTCCTGTAAGTTATTGTTAAATCACCCCCTTTGATAATATTGTGAAGCGCTACGGAATATGCTGGCGCTATACAAATACCAGAAATAATAATAAATGGAAATTATTAAATATTTGCAATTTGCTGCTACAAATTAACCGGAATTTAAGACCTAAATGTGTTGACCTCCATTTGTTGGGAGAAAAAATAAAACAAACAAAAAAACACACACACACACACACACACTCTCTCTCTCTCTCTCTGTTTTGTTACAGAAATATTGACATTATAACATATGTATGTTCCTCACATTAGCATCACCAATAACCATCCATGGTGATTTAAATAAATGCCTTGTTACTAAACAATATGGCCATATATGCAAATAACCTCAAATTATGCATACTAGTTATGCAGTGTTAAAATAGTCAGTGGGAGAACATATTTACAGCAAAGCGGGATCGGGCTAATAATAAAGGACATGCTACAGTACAAGGACGTAAGCAGGTAGCATTGGTGTCCATTGCAAGATTTGTAAAGCTATGTGGATGTAGGCGGTCGGTAGGCGGGGCAGGGTGAACGATCTTCATAATACGGTAGGTGATGGTCAGCAGCAGAGCTAAGTGTCTGTTTATATGAAACACTGCAGGAACATTAAGAATAACTGTTCGGTGGTCAGTTACAAATGGTCAGCTGACAAACAAGTGTAAAGGGGGGAAGGGTATGGTTAGAAAAAAGAATACAAGAAGGAGTCCTTACCTGATTATGCAGATAAACCTGTTTACATGCGATGCAAAGCCTATAATCCTATAAAGCCTAAACAGTTGTTCTCTCCTACTGTCTCAGTGTATTCTTGGCAAACAGCTGGTATAATTTCTATTTTTTTCTGTATTGTTCTAGATATTCCCTGGGTTAACGGTCCTTCTCTGTGGTTTACAGTAGAAAATAGAATGCTCCTAACACCTCTGCAGGCAAAAATTGCCACACCTCCTCTCTACCGACATTCGCTCCTCCTTCCATCGTTCGTTCTCCCACTGTGGTCTCCATGGCAACAGAGCATCTCCGAGCAGCCAGCTGTAACTAGACGCGGATACTCCTATAATGCGACTTGCTTAACAAAACTGTGTCATTACCTAGTCATAGAGAGTACTGGCTGACAGGCGAGGAGGGCATTGTAGGGTAGTATGCAGTCCAAATCAGAAGAAATAAAAGCACAAGTTGAAGGGGGTAAGGAGATTTGACAAGGCACAACATTTGCAGATATGAGTAAAACTGCTTAATTCTTGTAGGCACTGGATTAATTACATAAATATACAAACAACACATAGAGATAACCTAAAGAATCCACCAACACACTGGTCAGAAATACCTGTTATATACCAAACCAATATAATAAAAAAAAATTTGTGGATACAATTTTGGGGTGAGTATTATATACATCAGAAAATCATAAGAATATAGTGTATATAAAATTATGGTGTATTCAATCTTCATAATCTTTAATATGCTTTAAAAAAAATGCAAAAGAAAAACATATAGTGTAAAACTGTTATAAAACTGTTTAATAATTTAAAATGCACGCACACTTAATAAGAGATAGTGTCGAGAATAGAACAGTGCAAAAACAGAACAAATTAATCCTGTGGACCCATGTCAAACAGGATTTATTAGAAACAAGAACACCAAAAAATATATATAACATTTCGGCATGAAACCTTAGTTATGTATAGCAAAAACAGAATGTCTCAGTATATATAACTGCAAAAAAATGCTCAAAATGGCAGACACTCATTTAAGGGGGGTGCAGTACCCACAGTAACTGGGATAATTAAAACAGATGTGTACTATGATCTAGTGAGGCAAAGTTATTAGGAAAGAGAGATGTTGGATATACCCTAGATACCTTAGAGCCTAAGATTTTATAGGGAATTTGATTTGCATCATTTATTCAAGACACCTAGTGTGTTTGTTGTTTTGCTTTAGGCCCCTACTTTATTTGGATGTTTGGGTATCTTTTAGATTTTTTGATTTAATTTTTTCTCTTTTTTTCACTTTATTTAAGTGAATACATTTTGTAATTGTTTGGGGATTAATTCATCCCGATTTTTGACATTTTTGCTATTGTGCAGTTTCCTGCCTTCCCCTTACATATAACTAAATCATGTATATATTTATATTCATGTATTTATATTTATAATACATAGATTTTTTGGTTCACAAATCAAATGAGAAGAAGTAACCAAAAAAGGGAATACTAATCCTCTACTAGTCGCTTTTTTCTTGATCTGTACATGAAACAATATTTAGTGGCTGTCCCTTAGAGGGACACTATATGCACCCAGACACCTTCAGCTCATTGAAGTGGTCTGGGTGCAATGTCCCTTAACCCTACAATGGTAATTATTGCAGTTTCTCAGAAACTGCAACAATTACCTCTCAGGGTTAACCCGGGACTTCCGGGTGGTTAGGCGACCAAAAGTAGGTCATCCAGCATCAATCAAATTCCGATAGGAAAGCATTGAAACAATGATTTCCTATAGAGAATCCCAATGCGAGTGCAGCACATGTCGCGCATGCGCATTAGGTCTCCCCCACTGGCTAACGTCAGCGGGGGGAGGTGCGTGGGCAGAGCCTGACCCAGCACTGAGGGACATCAGCGTTGGATGCAGGTAAGTGACTGAAAGGGGAGGGGTGGACCAGACCGGGAGAGGAGCAAGCCCCTAACTCCCACCAGCCACAGCCAGCAGAAGCCACCCTTCAGCATCTAAAAGGTAGGGAACTGGAGGGTGGCTAAAATTGTGAACTGTATGTAGTGTTTGTATCTGTGTGTGTGTCAGTCACTGGCATACATACCTGGTATGTACGTCAGTTTGCCAGCCTCTTTTCCTGGAGGGGCCCAGGAGCTGGTCACCTCAGGGCCCCCCAAGCCTGGCAGTGGTGTCACTGGGCGGGCGCGCGAGGGAGAATTTTACCCTGAGCGCTCTCTGCCCAGCTCCCTTGCGCGCACCGCAGTAATGCCGGAGCCGGAATATGACGTCGCTCCGGCATCAGTAAGCAGCGCGTGAGGGAGCTGAACAGGAGAATCAGTGCTCCCTCGCTGTCTGCAGGACCGGCCGCCGGGCCGCCCCACTGGACCCCAGGGAATCCCCTCAGTGAGACAGCTATTAGAGGCTGGATTAACCCTCAGTGAAACATAGCAGTTTCTTTGAAACTGCTATGTTTTCAGCTGCAGGGTTAAAACTAGAGGGACCTGGCACCCAGACCACTTCATTGAGCTGAAGT
>OW240912.1:146449725-146500527 GCA_933207985.1 Pelobates cultripes
TCATGACAGAAAATTGGGTCCTAATGATATTTTAGTGCCTCTTCAGTGCCTGTACCTTATATTCATCAAGCAACAGGCAACAATAAACTGTTTACTATAGCGGCACTGTTATTTCCAGAGCAACAAAGGCTCTATGACTTCTTTATTATTTGATAGATATTATATGAGTGCTTAATGGGCTCCAGAGCATATTTTGCACTTTAAGAATGGCTGTGCTTTTTACTATGCTAGTTTCCTCAGAAAACATTTAACAAATGCCATTTTATATATAGATCAGGGTTCTAACATTATTGACTAGATTCTGTTAAGGTCTTACTCTGTTTACTGGTTGACCATTTCCCAGAGACTTCAAAGAGAAATTGATATTCAGGGAAAACTAGCTTAGGCAAGGGAAAAATATTATGGAGTGCATGATAATGTTTTACCACGGTGTGTGGTTGGTACTCACAGATTGACACCAGCAAGGGATACTGCATTGAAACCTAGCTTGGTCATAGAGTAAAAGCACAGACATGACAAATGCTCCCTTTTGATAGAGCCATTAGAAGTATAATGAATCTGTTTATATTGTATGGACACATAGGAAATTTCTGAAACGCGATGGTTAAATTCTATCATTTAGATTGTTTTTATTAAAGCTATAACAGTGATTGTTTTCTTTCTAGTTAAATCTTCTGGTTTTTGCAGACATTTCAATTTATGAAGACCCCTAAATTTATAGTGGTTGGAAAAATTCTGTCCCTTTTCTGTCAGAAGGAAAATCATAAACCTGTATTGTCGGCGAAAAATAATGATATCTATTAAAAAATGAGAGGGCACAAAAAGCAACAGATAAAATCTTGCAGAAATAAAATTACAGAATTATACTGATAAATCAAGAACACTGATGAATCTGCCCCAATGGAATGCTTTGATTCTGGCAAGGTTATGGACACCTTCACTGGGCTCACAGGAGTTTTCTTCTGGTTTGTAGCTTCTATAGGCTATACAGCTCTCCTCATCCTCACTACCAAATGGGTCAAAAGATATCACTGAGGTGAAGTCTGTGGGTTGCATCATTAAAGGGGCACTACAGTCACCAAAACAACTTTAGCTTGATGAAGCCGTTTTTGTGTACAGATCATGCCTCTGAAGCTTCACTGCTCAATTCTCTGCCAAAAAAAACCCCACTTTTATTTCTGTCCTTGCAGCACTAACCACACCTACCCTGGCTGTGACTGACATAGCTTGCATGAAAAAGATAGCTTTCACTTTCATTTAGATGTAACTTACTTTGAAGGGATGCTATAGTCACCAAAACAACTTTAGCTTACTGAAGCAGTTATAATATATAGATCATGCCCCTGCAGTCTCACTGCTCAATTCTTTGCCATTTAGGAGTTAAATCCCTTTTGTTTTCTGTTTATGCAGCCCTAGCCACACCTCCCGTGACGGTGACTGACACAGCCGGCATGGAAACAAAATGGTTTCAATTTCAATCAGATGTTATTTACTTTTAAAGTGTTTAACTCTTTCTCTGTAAATTGAACTTTTATCACACACAGGAGGCTCCTGAAGGGTCTAACAAGCTATTGTTAGATAAGACATTTTAAATTAAACAGAATTTGCAATAAAGGAAGTGTAAACATTAGATTACTCTTTACAGGAAGTCTTTAGGAAGGTTATGTAAGTCACATGCAGGGAGGCATGACTAGGGCTGCATAAACAAAGTTATTTAACTCTTAAATGGCAGAGAATTGAGCAGTAAAACTGCTTCATTAAACTAGAGGTGCTTTGGTGACTATAGAGTCCCTTTAAAAGTTTGTATCTCTTGCTCTGTAAATTGCACTTTAATGACATACACAAGGGTCCCGCAGGTCCAGCAAGCAATTAACAAAGTAGGATATAAGAAATTCTGAATTAAAGACAATTTGCAATAAAGGAAGTGTAAACATTAGATGACTCTTTACATGAAATGTTTAGGAAGGCCGTGTATGTCAAATGCAAGGAGGTGTGACTAGAGCTGCATAAACAAAGTGATTTACTCCAAAATGGAGTATTGAGCAGTGAGACTGCAGGGGCCTGATCTATACACCAAAACTGCTTTATTAAGCCAAAGTTGTTTTAGTGACTATAGTGTCTCTTTAAGCAGTGCCAACAGAGTGCATGGATTTATTGGTGCTTTTTTGGCATGTTCAAAATGCATAAACTGCCATGTTTGGTCATAGAGTACTTACAAACTGCTACACATACACATTGCTACACACACAGTCATACATGGTACACACAGCGTAAGCCGTTTGTTAGTGATTTAGTAAATTTTCGCTTTCCAAATTTTATTCTCTTATGTAAATTTCTTATGTAATATCAGGAGACAGTGTGTCCTGTGATGTCCTTTTGCAAATTTGCATGGCACGTATTTCCCCCCCAAAAAAGTTGGCAACGGTATGTGAGACTGGGGCCTGGTGATAGCTCATGCAGGGTTGGTGGCTTGTTTATGCAAGTCTAACCTCTACCTGCATCATAAACAAAGTGAACTATTGCTAGCATTGAAAGGTCAGGAGCAGGACATTGTACTAATCTTATTAACTAAACAAATCATATGTAAGCACTGCCTGCCTTTGCATGACTAGAATTCATGGCCTGCCTGAAATCCCATTAGCCCTCAATATCTTTTCAGTTATCAAAAGGATCCATCAGATCAGTTATTGCTTGGCTGAACCTATTAGACACTTAACAAATCTATGGTGTAGGCTAAATTGTGACCTATATGTGAAATGTTTTACTACTACCACTTGATCTATTAGAACATGCTCCCCTGCAATGCAGCATTCACCTTGAAATCTTATCAGCAATATAATTGAGTAGGTGGATTCTCCACACTTTTCCAATATTTTCCAAGAGAGGGATGTTTACGCGTTCTGTGTATGTGTGGAGGGAGGCTGTATTGCTTCTGAATTAGGTTCCTACCAGACCCTATCTCCAATTTATGTTAGTCATCAATATCATTATGATTATGTATTTAATTTGTCTGAGTGTTAACATAATTGTTTATACCCTATGCTAACAATGCTTTGCTGATCTTTCTATTTAGATCTACTGGATCTGACAAACTCATCAGCCTCATTCTACTTCAAATGCACAAGAGGTAAAATATCCACATTAAGCTAAAATCTGATTCTCACAAAACCATTAGCCACATCTCAACTGTGAAACATAACATTGCTGTGACAATTTGCCTGAGGTTGAATGCTGATTTAGTATACTGCCAGGTTACAAATTATAAAAGGGGAGTTATGCAGTCCTACTGGTCAAAACACTTACTTTTTGTTTTCACTCATTGCACCTCGAAACCTTGGAGGGTTTCTGCATAAATTATGGATCATATGGGTTTTACCCTTATACATAGCAAGAAATATCCCCGTTTTGATTATATATAATTATAGGATGAAAAAAGATCAAGTTCAGCTTCTCACACATTTTACTGCTCTTGATTGAAAAGAAGACAATAAACCCAATTTGACGTTATTTCCAATTCTGACACAAATTGGAAACAAAATCCCTCTGCACTCCAAATTAGCAGTCATATTTCTCCTTTTATCAACAAGCGGTTACTCCACATATTAACTATTATGAATATAATATTTTGCCAATAAAGCATCCCCTTTAATCAACCCCTTTGGACAGATCATTTTTATGGTTCTTACTGAAAATACCTTTTTAGGACCACCTCTGCTTTAAAGGACCACTATAGTGCCAGGAAACCATACTCTTTTTCCTGGCACTATAGTGCCCTGAGGGTGCCCCCACCCTCAGGGACCCCCTCCCGCCCGGCTCTGGAAGGGAGAAAGGGGTTTAAACTTACCTTTTTCCAGTGTTGGGCGGAGAGCTCTCCTCCTTCTCTCCTCCTCCGTTCCGCCCCGTCGGCTGAATGCGCACGCGTGGCAAGAGCTGCGCGCGCATTCAGCCGGTCGCATAGGAAAGCATTTACAATGCTTTCCTATGGACGCTGCGTGCTCTCACTGTGAAAATCACAGTGAAACGCAAGCCTCAGTGGCTGTCAATGAGAGCCACTTTGGGAAGGCTTAACCCATTAATAAACATAGCAGTTTCTCTGAAACTGCTATGTTTATTAAAAAATGGGTTAACCCTAGAAGGACCTGGCACCCAGACCACTTCATTAAGCTGAAGTGGTCTGGGTGCCTAGAGTGGTCCTTTAAGTAAAATCTTCTTTCTTCACATCTAAATGGGTGACCTATTAATGAACAGGAACACACACATCAAGATCTTGTAATTCAATCCTCTTATCGTAAATATATGACAGAGTGGTTATGGAGACAGAAATAATGTTTCTCTCTCCACAGCTCTTAGGGGCAGAATTGGTAAGCAGCAGCTGTAAACAGACTCTACTGAGAGTGTGACTTGCGCTATTTGTATGTAAAGAGAGGAGCTGTGATAAGAGAAGTACACAGTTTCTGTTTCACAGCCTCTGTCCTGGCATGATAGTAATTTGGAGACTAACCTCTGGTTTTCTGTATTTGTGGGATGAGCCAGTCCTATTTATGTTTGTATTAAACAGTAAAGAGAAAAAAAGGGGTTGAACCAGAGGAGGGGAAAGATGGGGGTGAACTAGGGAAGGGGGGGTGAGCTAGGGAAGGGAGGGCGGGGGTAAATAGGGAAGAGAAAGGGTGGGATAGTGATGAAATTTTGGGGTGATAGAATATACAAAAATATGTCCCCCTGCCACCATAGGGAGGAGAATAGTGTATCCTACCAGAACATAATTTATTTCTTTAAACATTGCATTCACTACATGTCTCTCAACTCTGGAAAATCCTGGAAGGTGGGCTTTCCTTTGAACAATGCTGGGAATAAGACAACAGTTATTTATGTTGAAGTTGGTAAGGGCGTTTGACCCACCACCACCTCGGAGAAATATTAAGCTGTGCATTCCAACGAGCCGCATAAGTATTTTGGAATGGGAGATCTAGAGTGAATATCTCTTTATCTTCATAATCTCGTTATTATTTAAGGTGCGGAGTCAATCCATTCTAAATAAATATCGTAATTTTGTCAGAAAGAGTGACAAAGAGGGAGGGTCTGGTTTGCATCAGAGCTGTAGTATGGCCTTGTGGCCTACCACCACCACCACGATTGTATTAAATTTGTTATTATGGTAATGGTGGTTGGGAACAGAACTTAACATTAAAAACTCTGAGGGGGACGTCTTGGCAATCTGTTTCATTTAGATGGTGTTCTGTTTCCTTCCAGAATTTCACAATTACCAGACAACACCTGAAACATGTCTGCATGATCAGCTGGACATTTCAAAGATTTTGTATCGGGTCTATTCATTGCTCATAGTTTGACAGGACTACATAGTGGAGCATTTTTAGACCCATTACCTGATAGTAAGATATTGGCAGTAGTCTGATTAAAAATGTTTGTGCTTTTAATATGTATTCAGTTGTGAGCATGGGGAATGACATTAGCCATTGAGAAATTCAATTTTTAATCGTTTCAATCAACAATATATTGTATTAGGAAATTAATTCCATATTAAACAGCTGACAAGGATATGCCCTCAATAGGTATACCTTGATTGGTAGTCATGGCACACTTCATGACATCTTTTACATAGGCGTCTCTGTACATTTTTATTTTATTTATTACATGACCATAAATATATATTATATACACATGCAAACAGTAATTTTCAGTACAACCTTTTCATATGGCAAGTGACATATATGCATAATAATACAGATACAGATCTGCTTTAATTACTAACCTTCTCTTCCCTTTTTTCTCTTCCCTTTTTTTTACATAGTGTGTAATAGAGGACACTATGTCAGGGTCTTACGATGAGACAGCCACATCGCTGGAGGACACAACAGACAGCTTTTGGGAGGTAAATTATTTTTTGGTTATGATGCCACGATTACCCTGCCCCAATTTCTGGTATTTGGGCAAACTGTCTTGCAATAGCTAGCCCTCTCACCTTGATCCCTGCCGAGCGCCTTGAGTCCTCCAGTAGACACCCCAGACCCCAGGTTGAACTTTCCATATGTGCAAAGTTTCAAAGAGAAATTCTGCACATACAGACTCCAGGCATTCTGACCACTTCAGATTACTGAACTGGTTATCGTGCTTTTTGCCAGATGACTTGCATGTTGTTTTATAATGAAATATATAAGCAAACAAGGAGTCTTCCAGTATGTATTAACAACTAATGTTAATTCAAAGAAAGAGAATGTCAGCTAAAGAAAGAGAAAAAGCCATCTAAGATTTTGACCTTCAAAACTCAAGTATAAGAAGAAATGTGTTGAAGTAATATAACTCTTTTAGCCTACTGAGACTACATTAGACCATATTAGGCACAAATCCTAAAATTCCATTGATTCATCATAAAATTTCAAAGGACCCGTGTATATAGCAACGTCTAGTTAATACCATCTGTCCCTTACATTCAAATATAATACAAATATAAGTAATGACAGAGATTAGTGCTGATGTAGAGATACAGTATAAAGTCCCTCTCTTTATGGTTTATTCTGAAAACCATAACCAAACATAACTTGCCATACATACGTAACTCATATCATATTTACTAAGTATAAGAGGATATGTGTAAATGACAGCTCTCTATATAAAACCCTTTGGGAAAATTATGTATTATGCAGCTTTCTCCTGGGATTGTGTTGCTTTGTTTTATCTTTTCATCCTTCACCCATGTCCGAAAACAACTGTCTACATTTGTCTTGTGTAGGAAATGTAGTAAACAACGTATACTATAATAGATATGCATATCGCAATAATACAATAAAATCATTTAATTAATAATGATATTAAGCCAGTGGTGTATTTTGGATCTGTGCTGCCCTAGGCATGATGGAATTCAGGGACCCCCTAATTTAAATTTGCCACACCTCTTCCTGTTAAAGACTAACACACACTTTGACTGACAGACACACACTCTCAGATACACATACATGCACACACACACTCACTGTATTGGCATAATCTGACAGACATACACAATCACTGACTCACTCACAGACACTCACTGACAGACAAGCACACACTCACTGACATACACACAATTATTTAGACACACTCACATTCACTGTGATAAAACACACAAGTAATGTTATGGCGCTGAATTTAAAACTATAATCTATACCAATAAGCAGCACTATACGCTCACCGGCCGCTAAGCCCCGCCTCCCGGAAGTGTTTGGAATTAGGAAGTCCTTTCAGCATACAGAGACCCTGTACAGCCGGCGCCGAAAGTGTGACTGCATATACCAGCACTAATTATAAGAGGAGACCAGATAAGTGGGACTTACCAGCCTTATGCAGCGATTTTTTAAGAAGCAATAAAGGATTTAATTTCACCACAGTTTCCCGTCCACATTATTGCAATATAAGCCTACAAAGTTTAGAGCAGACTTATATTGCTCTACCCTTGTGAGTGTTTTGGTTTACATTTTCTTTATTATTGTGTATGTACATATTACCCTATGATTGTATATTTCCTTTCTCTTTTTGAGATATATATTGGAGTGCTGACAGAAGTTTTAAAGCACATTCCATAATTGGGAAAAGCTAAGTATTGTATTTTTGCACATAACTGGTTGCACAAAGAAACAATTTTTGCACAATTTGTATGTATATATGTTGAAGTGAGTTGCACATTGATGCACTTGATCACTTTATTTGCACAATATTGCACAAATTATCTTCACTGTTTTTTGAGTCTTAAAGGCACAGTGCACTTTAATTTTCCATTGTTTTTACACTCACATTCACTGACAGACACACACACACACACACTCACTCAAAGACACACACACACACACACTCACTGACAGACACACAATCACTGAGGCACACAGGCTCCCTCAAACACACACATACACACACTCAGTCACTCACAGACACACACTGACAGACATACACACATTCACTGACAGACACACACTGACAGACATACACACACAGACTCACTGACAGACAGACAGACATACACACTCACTCACTCACAGACACACATTAACAGATATACACACAGACTCACTGACAGACACACAATGACACACGGATATACACACACTGACAGATACTCACACACTCACTGACAGATACACACACACTCACTGACAGATACACACACACACACACACACACACACACTCACTGACAGACACCCACCCACATTCACTCACAGATACACACACACACATTCACTGACAGACACCCAAGCTCCCTCACAGACACACACTGACACACACACACACACACACACTCACTCACAGGCACACACTAACTCACAGATACAAACTGGCAGACATACACCCATCCACTGACAGACACACACTGACAGACACACTGACAAATATACACACACAGACTCACTGACAGACAGACACACACTCACTGACAGACATACACACACACACACACACAGACATATACACTCACTCACTCACAGACACACACATTCACTGACAGACCAGACAGTCACTCACACACACTCACTGACATACACACACAATTATTTAGACACAAACACATTCACTGACAGACACAACCATCCACTCACAGACACACACACACACTCACTCGCTCACTCACAGACACACACATTCACTGACAGACCAGACACTCACTCACAGACACAAACTGACAGGTATACACACACACACTCACTGACAGACAGACACACACTCACTGACAGACATACACACACTCACTGACAGACACACACTGACAGATATACACACAGACTCACGGACACACACACACACACTGACAGGCATACATGCACGCGCGCACACACACACACACATTTTCCCCCAACATTCACAGATTGATGTTTTTATGTTTTTTTTTTTTATTTTAATTTAAATCCTTTTACAGAGAGTGGGAGATTTATCTGATTTTGGTTACAATAGTGGCCAATAGCATGTCATGGGGAAGGGGCACTGTCGTAATAGCTGAATGAAATACCCTAACTCAACGTGGTCCAATTATATTGGTGAACTTCATATAATACTCCAATTGTTTATTTAGTTGGTGGAGTTCCTCCAAAGTAATAGTGGACATGAGCTCTGCTTGTTGCTGTTGCGATAAACTTGGCTGCCTATTTTAGATAAATAATTGGAGATATCTGTCACATTTGGTTGCAGAACATCCCCCTTAAAGTTATGTAACTGGGAGTAAAAGGTAAAAATGACTTTTGGGCCAACAGATTTGGAGACATTTTGGCCCTCTATGCAAGCTGTTGGGCTTTACACCATTTTAAGCCAGTTTTCCAGCTTTACCCCCAGCCTGATAGTTAGAGGCGTTAGATCTACGCAAGTAATAATTTGTTTTAAATAAATAAATAAATAAATAGATAAAGGACTATATGTTTCTCACCACTATTCAGACCTTCTAATAACTGCAGTGGCACATACCATTATAACCACACAAAAAAAACAAAAAAACAACATAGAGAAAATACACAACTATAAGAGTATATATAATATATCTGAGAAGAAACAGAGTAACTAAAAATTGTGAGTAAGTAATTAAAGGCAGCTCCAAAAGTTAGATAGTTCAGTGTGTATAAAAATCAATTCTACATATCTAGAGAGAGGAAGAGGCAAGATTGACTATATTGCAATTAATCAAATATGTACAACAAGTCTCTATAAATTATCTAGGAGCATTCATACTGTAGACCAAGGCAGGAGAATCCTCTCTAGTATCAAATAACTAGAACCCTCTCATGGTAATCAACATGTAAATAATATACTGCAACTTGTTATTTTGGTTAAAAGTATTAGTTTCATGAGGTATCCTTAAACGTTCTGGATATACATCTCCCTATATTAAAATTCCTACCCTGGTTGCAATGTTTAATTGGTGCTCAAGTCCAACTGATCCTCTTCTCATGCTACATATCCCTTAACATGAATTATCAATCTTCCACAGTGTGGGCATGGCTTGCCTGCCAACTAAGATGACGGTTTAAAATCTACCTTCTTGAGATCCTCGCGACAAAGTAGCACATATTGCTGCTATTACCTGCATAATGGGGAAATCCATGTGACCTTCTACTAAATAGTCAGTTGTAATTTTAGTATATTCTGTGTGCAAGGTGGTGTTATTATACAACCCCAATATATGCACAGCCTTAGTATATTTAGTATATGCAACTGATATAAATTCTGTGTATGTAGGGCTACTGAACTGGTTCATGGATTGCAGGATAAAACTTACCAGGAAAGGTTAAAGGATCTCAAAATATATATAGCTTGGAGGAAAGACGAGACAGGAGGATATGATAGAAACATTTAAATACATAAAGTGAATCAACACAGTAAAGGAGGAGACTATATTTAAAAGAAGAAAAATTACCACAACAAGACGACGTAGCCTTAAATTAAAGGGTCAAAGGTTCAAAAATAATTTCAGGAAGTATTACTTTACAGAGAGGGTAGTGGATGCATGGAATAGACTTTAGGCATGCTTGGGATAGGCATAAGGCTATCCTAGACTTAAGATAAGGCCAGGGTCTAATTAAAAGTATTTTGAAAATCGGGCAGAATAGATGGGCCGAATGTTTTTTAACTTCCGTCACATTCTATGTTTCTATGAGCTGAAAATATAGCCCAGTTCCACCGAACAAAGTATACTGTTGCATTAGGTAAATGGTGGATTCTCTACTCAGTTTTCTAAATGAAGATGAAAAGAGAAACATGCTTCCTTTTGCCTTTGCATTAGTTGGACTGCAAGTGTTACGGAACCTGGGTACCGATCCCACTGGAGAGAAGGAGTCTTGATTTCCAAAATAAAGGCTGGTAATGTTCAACAACAGTTAATAGTGCTTTAGACATGAGAGTTGCTACCAGAGTATTTCTATTTCCAGGTAACATATCCTCATTGATAAAGACAATGAATGCTTTTATGGCAGTATTTAACCTTAGTAGATCATGCTGATTGCAGGCGCATACCTTGGGCTATTATTTGGCTCTACATTAAAGAAGGACATTAACCTCTGTTTTTATCAAAATATGTTTACAATTTCAAGACCGTGTCTTTATGTTTTAAGGAGATTCTCTTCTAATCTATTTTATTATTCATTTGAAAGACTGGTGTCTTATTTCTTACTGGAGTGTATCCTACTTTTTTTTTTTTTTTGCAGTGCATATGAGTATAACAAACATGCTTGAGGTACCCCAATAGAAATCCTCAGGCTTTTTTTATTTTTTTATTTGTAATATTAAGGTATTCAGGTATGCATGCACAATTTTATATTTTATGTATAAATTAAGTAAGATTAGCATAGAGTAGTTAGGGTTTGAAGCAGGACATAGAATAATACAATTACTCGAGAATTATAGTAAAACAAGAAGGGAACAAGCGGTGTAAGTGCTAAGTCTGCTTAGCATGTTAGAACAAAAAAAAAAGATAAGGAAAAAACAACATAACATGCTATCAGGATACCACAGGCTTGTAGTAGAGACCACTGGAGTTAATCTGTCCACCGTGGGATGTTGAATATCTGTGTGGGACGCAGCAGAGGGGGAGGTGTTGAGGGAGTTAATGGCTGCAGTGTGCATCAGACAATTCAGCTCTCATGCGGCATTTATTAAACTGGACGCTGTGGTCTCTTAACTGCGACCACTGCGACCCCTGCGACCGCGGTATGTACATCAGTGGCCATGTGGTTGTGTCTGGTGCTCGTTTTGGATGCGTTAGCTGCTAAGTATGGCCTAAGAGGCCAGATTCCTCCAGAGCCTCTCCTGCATGTGACTGGTCAGCATGGCGTTCCGGCCCCGCCCCCTCCTACTTGACTTTTGATGAGGCATATAAGGTTTGTGTAGCTCAATAATTGTTTTTTATGAGTATTGGTTGTATTTAAACTCTGTCCCTCCCAATATATATATGTATATATATGTACATATTGATCCTGCTCAAAGCGCTGGGAAAGGACTGGAACTTTGATCCCAATTTTAATCTTGTTACAATAAAGAACTGATTTTATGGAAGACCGTTAGTGCTGCCACTTCTCTACCCATTTGAATATTTAAAGGCTCAGAATTAGCACCCGGCAAATTATTAAATATTTTAACCAGTGTGCAAGGATTTTCTGCAAAATATATATAGTATGTATATATATATATATATAAAAATGAAACCAAGAGGGCTGCACTCACCTGAACATACATACATTATAGGCTGCTGCTGGGGCCAAACTAAATAAAATTCAAGACTCAGCGCACTTGCTTATTCACGAAACAATGATTTCAAATCTTACAGATTGTAATAGTTTTATTTAAAAACACCTCACCTAGGCAAAAAATTATGGGGGTTTAGTTACATTATATGATCATATTTTGCATAAGCCTGTCACATCATCAATGTACCCCATTCTTGGCAGTTCCTACACTAGCAGCCTAATGAAATCTAGGTAAACAATTTCTACTGCACCACCCTGATCTATTATTTTAGTTACCCAATTAAAAAAACAATAAGATTAGTTTTGCATGAAGAAAACCCATGTTGTCTTTGATCTTGAAATCCATGTGATTTTAGGTGTTCAACAATCCTATCCTTTAACATGGTTTACATTACTTTCACCACTACTGAAGTAAGGCTTACTGGCCTATTGTTGCCCGACTCCTCCCTACTACCTTTCTTGTGAATGGGCACAACATTCGCTAACATCCAATCTTCTGGGACTACTCCTGTTAACAATGATTGTTTAAATAAATCTGTTAATGGTTTTGCTAGTACACCACTAAGCTCTTTTAATAACTTTGGGTGTATCGCATTTGGTCCAATTGACTTATTTGTCTTTACTTTTGACAGTTGAAATAGAACCTGTTCCTCTGTAAACTCACATGTAACAAATTACTAATTTGTCCTTTTTCCTAACTGTGGCTCCTTATTTTCATCTGTAAATACTGAACAACAGTATTCATTGAGGCAGTCAGCTAGACCTTTATCCTCTTCTACATACCTTCCTTATTTTGTTTTTAAAGGACCACTATAGTGCCAGGAAAACATACTCATTTTCCTGGCACTATAGTGCCCTGAGGGTGCCCCCACCCTCAGGGTCCCACTCCCGCCCGGCTCTGGAAAGGGGAAAGGGGTTAAAACTTACCTTTTCCAGCGCTGGGCGGGGAGCTCTCTGCCTCCTCTCCTCCTCCGTTCCTCCTCCTGGGCTGAATGCGCACGCGCGGCAAGAGCTGTGCGCGCATTCAGCCCGTCGCATAGGAAAGCATTTACAATGCTTTCCTATGGACGCTTGCGTGCTCTCACTGTGAAAATCACAGTGAGGAGCACGCAAGCGCCTCTAGTGGCTGTCAATGAGACAGCCACTAGAGAATTAGGGGGAAGGCTTAACCCATTCATAAACATAGCAGTTTCTCTGAAACTGCTATGTTTATAAAAAAATGGGTTAACCCTAGAAGGACCTGGCACCCAGACCACTTCATTAAGCTGAAGTGGTCTGGGTGCCTAGAGTGGTCCTTTAATCTAACTTGTTAGTTTTACTTTCCTTTTCTCCTTTATGTATTTAAAAAATGTTTTGTTCCCTTTTTTTTTTTTTTACCGACTGTGCTATTTTCTCCTCTGTGTGTGATTTGGAAGCTTGTATAACTTGCTTAGCCTCTTTCTGCCTAATCTTATAGATCTGTCTATCTTCCTCACTCTGTTTTTTTTTTTTTATAATTACTAAATGCTAACTTTTTGTCTTTTACTATTTTGGCCACATCTGCAGAGTACCATAGTGGTTTCTTGAATTTTTTGTTTTTACTGACAAGCCTAATGCAATTTTCTGTTGCCTTCAGCAGTGCAACTTTTAAATAATCCCATTTTTTTCTTGGACTCTATTTAAACTGCTCCAGTCTGATAATGACTCCTTTACACATATTTAAATTTTAGAAAAGTCTTTTTTTTCTAAAGTCTAAAACTTTTGTTTTTGTGTGGTGTGACTCAGTCACTCTTCTTATATTAAACCACACTGACTGATGATCACTGGATCCTAAACTTTCACCTACAGTAATATCTGATATTGAATCTCCATTTGTTAACATTAAATCTAGTATGGCCTCTTTACAAGTTGGCTACTCAGTAACTTGTTTTAGAGACAATACCAGTAGGGAGTTTAGAATATGTGTGCTCCTGGCACAAGCAGCTATTTTGGTTTTCCAGTTCACATCAGGAAGATTAAAGTTACCCATGATGATAACTTTCCCCTTCATTGCCATTTTAGCTATTTCCTCAACTAGTAGATTATCTGACTCTTCTATTTGTCCTGGGGGCCTATAAATCACACCTACACGCGTTACTGTGTGATTACCAAATTCTAACATAACCCAAACGGACTCTATGTTCGCCTCACTAACTTTTATTAGGCTAAATTTTATGCTATCTTTCACATACAGGGCCACCCCTCCCCCTTTCTTGCCTTCCCTGTCTTCTCTATATAATGAGTACCCTGGTATTGCTATGTCCCAGTAATTTTTCTCATTATTCCATGTCTCAGTAACAGCGACTAAATCTACATTATCAGTTGCCATTATTGCGACAAGTTCATGGATCTTATTCCCTAAACTGCGAGCATTTGTAGACATAACTCTAAGCTTAGCATTTTTTAACACATTTGCTACAGGCACCTTCTGTCCTTGTTTTGGGGGGCAATTGGATTGATGTTTTATCACCCTTTTGCCCCCCTCCTCGTTTAAATACATCCTAGCAAAACCTCTGAACTGCTCACTGAGAACATTTGTTTCCTTTTGAGAAAGATGCAAACCCTCTTTTATGTATGTTTATTTCCATTCCAAACAGAGCTACCATGAGAAATGAGAAGCCAAATTCTTGCTCCCGACACCATTCACCAAGCCTCAAGTTAAATTTCCTAATACGCATCCGCCTGTTGTTCTGAGTGTTATGCACAGGCAGAACTTCAGAGAATGACAGTGTGGAAGCAACCTGCCGTATATCATTGGCAAAAACACAAAAAACTTCCTTTACCTTTGAAACCTCATTGCAAGCCACGTCATTTGTCCCTAGATGGACAAGTACATCCAATTCCCCTTTCTGCTTTGCTCACTTAACAATATTACAAATACATCTCCTGTCTCTGTGAGAAGTAGCTCTGGGAAGACATCTCACAAGACCACTATTGTCCAGCTCCACACCTCTTATGATAGAATCCCCCAACAACAACTGCTTTCTATTAGGCCTCACCATTGTCTCCAAGCCTGTCTCCATAATACCGCTAGACTCGATGCCTGAGCTTGTCTCCATAACACCACTACACTAGACCTTCCTGACAGAGATGTTTAAGTTCTTCAAAGAATGTTATATGTAGATCTTTCTGAAGGTGTCCTCTCGGTAAGGGCCGGACTGGCCAGTGAAGAACAAATTCCCGAAATGTACCAGTGGGCCGCGGCATGTGGGGCTGGCCAGTGCAGCACAATATATGAAACTGGTAACTAGATACCTGCATTGAGGCTGACAGTAGCCGATATATCGGCACAGTTTGCAGGCTGCTAGCAGCAGGGAGGAGTGAGAGTAATTCTCTCTCACAAACCCCCCAGCTGCTTCCTGCTCAGCATGGCCACAGGGGCCCACACCGGAGCTCCCCACCGTGGTTTTGTTTGTGTCAGTGAGCTTGTGTCTGTATGTGTGTCATTGAGCTTGCGGGTGTCAGTGAATATGTGTGAGTGTCCCTGAGCGTGTCATTGAGATGACTGTTGTGAGCTTGTGGGTGTCAGTGAGCTTGTCTGTAGTGAGAGTGTGGATAAAAGTGAGCTTGTCTGTAGTGAGACGTAACGTAACGTACAACTCCCAAGGCACTAAATATGATTTATCATAGTGATAGATCATAATATTTATGTTCTTTGGGAGCCGTTATATTGTTACTTACCTGCAGTCCCTCATTCCAGACAATCCATGGGTAATACTATGCTGTAACATCTACCAGGCCACCACCTGTTTGTTGTTATTGTATATATGTCTGTAGTGAGCTTGTGTGTCAGTTAGCTTGTGTGAGTGAGCGTGTCTCTAAAGAGCTTGTGTGTGTTTGTGTGAGTGAGCTTGTCTGTAGTGAGCTAGCGTGTGTGTCAGTGAGCTTGTCTGTAGTGAACTTTTGTGTATTTCGGTTAATGAGCTTGTGTGTCTGTCAGTGAGCTTGTGTGTTTGTGTCAGTAGTGAGCTTGTATGTGTTTATGAATTAGTTTGTCTGTAGTAGGCTTGTGGGTATCAGATAGTTTGTGTATCAGTCAGCTTGTCTGTAGTAAGCTTGTGTGTGTTTGAGCTTGTATGTAGTGAACTTGTGTGTGTTAGTGTGAGAGAGCTCGTCCGTGGTGACCTTGTGTGTGTCAGTGAGCTTCTCTGTAGTGAGAGTTTGTGTGTCAGGAAATTGTGTGTAGTGAGCTTGTCTGTAGTGAGGTTTTGTGTATGTGTCAGTGAGCTTGTGTGGGTTAGAGAGCTTCTGTGTGTTTCCTTGAGTTTGTCTGTAGTCAACTTGTGTGTGTCAGAGAGCTTGTCTGCGGTACGTTTGTGTGTGTGTGCGCCAGTGAGCTTTTCTGTTTGTGAGATGGAGTTTGTGTGACTTATTCATGTGGAACATGTATGCATGTATACTGATGTCTGCATGAGCATGGAGCATTTTTTCCAGGACTGATTTGTATTCCCAGTCTGGCCCTGCTTTCGGCTATCTTTGCATATTGCTCTCTATCAAGAATCACTATATTCCCATCTTTATCAAAAGACTTAACTATCATCTGACCATTGTCCTGGGGTTGTCTGTCTGCTCACATGTGAATGTGGGCTCAAATATGTGGGCAAAACATTTTGTCCCCTTAAACACCGGATGCTAGAACATGTGAACGCCGTGAAAGAAGAGGAATTGAGACTGTTATATCTAGACGTCTAAAGCAATAGCATAATGGTAATCCAAAGGGTTTAAGATTTGCTGGATTTGACGTGGTGAAATTCGGCCAAGGGAAGGGAAATTTAGATAAGAAACTAAACGAAAAAAAGAGAGTGCTTCTAGATTTATCACCTAGAGACTATCTCACACTTTGGTCTGAATGAGAGATTTTCATACTTAACATTTATTAACGACTAATAGTGCATTTGATGTATACATATATGTATACATAAATTAATAATTTTATTAAGCAGAGTTTAGGAAAAACAGAACTTCAAATGGATTATTTTAACCCCACCTGATATATTTAAATCTTTGGAATTAGAATATCAAAAGTGTAAACCATTTATGTAAACCATTTATGACTATGGGAATGTCGGTTGAGGTACTATAGAGAGCTGAGACCGAGAACTACCTAAAAAAATTTGAGCGCATTACTGTTTTAATTAAAGTAGTCCTCTTGGGAGATAGGGAGTCAGGATCTCTAAGAAAGTGAAACATTTCATCTTTCGGTGACAATTCTGTACTCCTCGGGCTTCTGAAGATAGGGATTGTTGGACAAGCCATTGTGATTATAACCTCAATGCTGGTTAAAAACCTATGTCAAATTAAAAGGAGACTAAAGTAAGGGATGACATTGTTAATTCACATAGTTACCTTAGTTTATATGATGGATTTGTAATATAAGTCACTCTGAGGGTTTGATAATTGATGTTAAGGGATGTGTAGGATTCATATAAAGTGTAGAGGATCAGATGGATTTGAGTAACAATTAAATATTACAATCAGGGTAGAAATTTTAATATAAGGGAATGAGTTTCCAGAACATTTAAGGATGCCGCATGAGACTAAAAATTTTAACCACCATAACTGCTTGAGCAGTGAAACTGTCACAATAATAACAGCAATTAAGCATGGGATGTAGAAGCACTCCATGGATTTTGCAATACAAAATTGCTGATTGTAACCATTGGAGAGAATGCTTCCACTGTGACACCATTGCGATGTTCATAAGTTTGACGTCAACAAGCTCCATTCACTGTTTGACTAGTATCGTTCATATCAAGGAAGTCCCACCCTTAGTGGATGGACTGTCAGACATTTTGGCATTAGAGATGGAGGACTGTTTAATATTTAATTTCTTAGAATTGCCATATTGCGTTTACAATATTAGTACAAACACATAGAATGGATAATATCCACTCACATTGAAAAGTCCCATATTGTGGTCAATTGAAATGATTGGAATGATAGCCTTAGGAGTGACACTGTATATACAAGTGTCACTGAGGAGGTCACCCAAAGAAACAGATATATTCCAAGGGGTCAGAATAGAAACAGACAATTATAGATGCTTTATGACAACTGTGGGCGGTGTTAATATGGGTATACTAAAACTCTATGAAAGCCACACCCGCACAGGTATGTGACAGAAAAAAGGCGTATCTAATACTGAAGCAAATCTTAATTACTTACCCCGAGTTATATACATAGCAAATTAGTCCCTCTTTTAAGAGGTAGTGACAGCCCGATTGGATGTACTGCAACTTGAGAGCATCTCTCGGTCCATGAAGGTTAATAGCCGGAGGGTGCATCTTATTGGTTGAATGGATAATAGGAACCCCTTAAAAGGCTTATTTTCTCGTGACGAAGGTGCTAAGTAGCACCCAAACGCT
Source organism: Pelobates cultripes (assembly GCA_933207985.1). Taxonomy (NCBI): domain Eukaryota; kingdom Metazoa; phylum Chordata; class Amphibia; order Anura; family Pelobatidae; genus Pelobates; species Pelobates cultripes. Next base: position 146,468,320 of record OW240912.1, read on the forward strand.
TCTTGGGCATTTGTTTATTTTATCACTGATTCCGTTTTTTGCAATTTGGGTATAGAATGCAAGTTCGGGCTCCGATTTAGTGGTTGTGAGTTTATTTACAGGGCTTAGCCTAGAGGAAATGGTAGGATTGCCTAACAATCTTTTGGCAACCAAGAGATATGTTTTCATATGGCAATAATTAGTTGGAGTACCCTTTTTGCATTTCTATGCTATGTTGATTACCATGAATGGGTTCTAGTTATTTGATACTAGGGAGGTTTCTCCTGTCACAGTCTACAGCAATCATGTCAAACTCAAAGGCTAAGACGGGCCAAATAAACAAGGTTTACGTTTATGTGGGCTGCAGAAAAAAAAAACTTCAGTTTCCATAGAAACTTAGGTTTATTTAGAAAAGTACAGTATAAAAAAAAGTTGCCCAATTGACACTGGACGTCCTCACACTTGTAGGCTTCAAAATAAATAAAAGAGCAAATTTATTTTAAGAAATGTATTTGCATATAAACAACGTTTCAGTCCAACTACCTTGACATATTAAGAAATGTTTGGTAATGGGACTGAAATGGTGAATGTATGCTGTTGCACAGCTGTAAAAAACAAATGACATTATCTTGTTTATTTTGAAGTTCTATGTGTGTGCTCTTCACTTTGGCTGAGATCATCAAGTTTGATGATCTCAGCCAATCCAATACTTTCCAATAAGAAAACATTGGGACGCTATTCTGCTTGTGTGGCAAAAAGCTGCAGAGCCAAACAGCAGCTCCATTGGGAGCATTCAGCGCCTCCATGCAGACCCAATCTAACACACTGCCCCTCCTCCCTCCACTCATACACTCCACCATACACTGCCCCATTCACCCAATCTAATACATTGCCCCTTAATCTAATAGCCTGCCCCTCCTCCCTCCACTCTAAATGAATAGACTGCCTCCACTCCATCCACTCTACTTTAATACACTACCCTCCCTCCTCCCAATTTAACACACTGCCCCCCACCACTCTAATACACTGGCCCCCTCCCTCCCTCAAATAAATACACTGCCCCCCCTTCCCCAATTTAATACAATGGCCCCCTGACTTCTCTAAGTTATTACACTGCACCCTCCCTTCCATTGCCACCACTCCCCAATTTAATACACTGGTCCCCTCCCTCCCCCAGGTTAATACACTGGCCCTTCCATCTCTTAAATTAATACACTGCCCCCCCTCCCCTCTTAAATTAATACATTTCCCCCTCCCCCACCACTCTGCACTGCCTTCCCTCCAATTTAACACATTGGCCTCCTCCCTCCCCCAAATTAATAGTGCCCCCTCCCACCCTCAAATTAATACCTGCCATCCCCCTCCCTCCCTCAAATACATACACTGGCCCCTCCCTCCCCCAAATTAATAGAGTGCCCCCTCCTCCCTCAAATTAAAACACTGGCCCTGTCCCCCAAATTAATACAGTGCCCCCTCCCTCCCTCAAATGAATACAGTGTCCCCTGCCTCCCTCAACTTAATACACTGGCTCCCTCCCTCCTTCAAATTAATACAGTGCCCCCTCCCTACAATTAATAGAGTACCCCCTCCCTCAAATTAATACACTGCCCCCTCTCTCCCAAGCCCCTCTTCTCCTACCTTACAATTTGCTGTCTGTCCTCCAGTTCCAGCTCCAGCCCTGCTCAGCAGACACACCGCCTCTCTGCCCTCTTCTATTCATTACCAGAAAGGAGAGTTCCTTTTAGGAATATCTCCTCTATGTTTATAAAACATTTTTTGTTGCTAATTTGTTTTCTCAACATTGATAGCTATAATGTGCTTTTTTAAGGTGCTAAGCTCTGCAGCCAAATCTGGGGATGGTTTCACGTTATGTCTTGTTTAGGTTTGAGCTCATTTGCAAGAGAGGATCATTTATTAAAACAGACCCTCATAAATGAATTGTGGGTGGACCATGGTGTGTTATCGGTAAAGTTGCTTGTATCATTTCTCTGGAAGTAATTTTTAAGGGTCTCCTGAAGAGAACTAACAAAACCGGAATCCAAAAGTGTACTTATCAGGTGCCCCTTCCTTTAAAGGACCACTATAGTGCCAGGAAAACATACTCGTTTTCCTGGCACTATAGTGCCCTGAGGGTGTCCCCACCCTCAGGGTCCCCCTCACGCCCGGCTCTGGAAAGGGGAAAAGGGGTAAAACTTACCTTTTTCCAGCGCTGGGCGGAGAGCTCTCTTCCTCCGATCCTCCTCCCCGTTGGCTGAATGCGCACACGCGGCAAGAGCTGCGCGCGCATTCAGACGGTCGCATAGGAAAGCATTATCAATGCTTTCCTATGGACGCTTGCGTGCTCTCACAGAAACTTAGTAGCTAGCTTGCCCGTTGGTAAATCCCTGCTCAGATGTCAATAGTTTTTGCTCATTTATGCCATTATAGAGTGAACCTATTCCATTGAGTATCAAACTGTTTCCAATCCATGTGGGCAGTCGAGAAACTAAATGCAATTAAGTTTTCTCTGCACCAGAGATACAGCAACCCTAGACAATCGTTTTGGCATTCTTTGGTTGCTTATTGCAATGTCACAGGTCCGTGAACTTAACACGTTTTGTCACCTATGTCACAGGTTTGTTGTGTTGTTGTGTTTACTAAAAAGGTATCTATTCGGCTGCTTATGAACTGATGAGAAAAATGTGTAATTTGTCTCTAGTTGGTGGTATCTTATCTCCAACATTCACACAGACAATGTAAATCTAATAAATGTAAAACACTGAACATGTACACTAATTGTTTTTTCTTGTGGCCCAAGGGATCTGCTAAAGAGACTAATAATGGAGACACATGATAACTGTCCAATTTATATCTATCCGCCTTTTGCAATATAGATTGACAATATTTCCTCTGGTTCATGCTGGGAAGATATATCAATACAAGAGTGTACTGGATATTATTAGGCAATTCAACCAATATTATATAATATTATAAACCTGCCTTGGGCATTTGTAAGTTTTGGTTGTAAATGAAAAGTAATATCCTTATGGCTCAAGATAGAGACTCTGTAGGATTTGGTATCTCAGAGTGCGTTAAAAAATCAATAGGGTAGTGTTTAAGGAAATTTTTTCGTCGGTTTGGTTTGTTAAAGTGAATGCCCTGTATACATGTGATATCTATGTGCTAATGTTTAAGATCTTGCAGCAACAAGCATTTTTTCTTGGGGGTATTCAGCCCCTTATTATTAAAGGTGACTATTTTCATTGGGTTTGTGATGAAAGGTCTGTGGGAAGGACCACTGTTGTATGGTGTATACTCAATATCAAATTGAACTTGCAGAGAGAGTGAACCTAAGCACAGACATTACCATATGCTTAACGTGAATTCCTAATGGAACACACAATAAGCATATAAATTTAAGCATATACAAAATTATAATTCCCATATAGAGAAGGGTGTCTAGTGGGTATACTCTCATAAGAGCATCAATAAGGTCTGGTAAGTAATAGCCATATAATTTTTGGTGTGGACATGGAGAAATTTTCCTCTGCTATGGAAAAGAGAAAAAGGAAAAATAAGTTAAGGAGAGGAAACACAGAGTTAAACACATAAACCGGTTAACTGAAAACATATATTATTCTAAAAATGCAACTTTTTACAAAGAGCATATGTGCATGGGCATTCTTACAGTCCCTAACACTAGGAGGGTGGTTAGTTTATGGCATAACTTGCCCTTAGATGTACTGCATGGGAGGTGCAGCTCAAGAACAGAACCACTATAACTATTGAGATCTACATCACAGCTTGCGAGAGATTAGGTACTAGTGGGGTACCGTTCATTTGTTGCCATGAATTATTTATTTATTTAATTTTATTAACTTTTTCCCCCATTTAAATTGTCGAATAACTGTACACTTGTATAATAACGTGTAGTGCAAAACATAGAACATAAAATGTGATGGCAGATAAGAACCATTTGGCCTATCTAGTCTTCCCAATTAGTCCCTGGCCTTATCTTAAGTCTAGGATAGCCTTATGCTTATCCCACGTGTGCTTAAACTCCCTCACTGTGTTAACCTCTACCACTTCAGATGGAAGGCTATTCCATGCGTACACTACCCTCTCTGTAAAGTAATACTTCCTGAAATTATTTTTAAACACTTGCCTCTCTAATTTAAGACTATGTCCTTTAGTTGTGGTAGTTTTTCTTCTTTTAAATATAGTCTCCTCCTTTACTTTATTGATTCCCTTTACGTATTTAAATGTTTCTATCATATACCCCCTGTCTCATCTTTCCTCCAAACTATACATGTTAAGTTCCTTTAACCTTTCCTGGTAAATTTTATCCTGCAATCCATGAACCAGTTTAGTGCCCTTCTCTGAACTCTTTCGAAAGTATCAATATCCTTCTGAAGATACAGTCTCCAGTATCAAGTGAGGTCTCACCAGTGTTCTGTACAATGGCATGAGCACTTCTCTCTCTCTACTGCTAATGCCTCTCCCTATACAACCAAGCATTCTGCTAGCATTTCCTGCTGCTCTATTACATTCTCTTCCTACCTTTAAGTCATCTGAAATAATTACCCCTAAATCCCTTTTCAGATGTTGAGGTTAGTAGGTTATCAAATATTCTATACTCTGCCCTTGGGTTTTGACGCTCAGTATGCATTATCTTGCATCCTCATTAAATGTCAGTTGCCCCAGCTCTGACCATTTTTCTAATTTACCTAAATCATTTACTATTTGGCTTATCCCTCCTGGAACATCAACACTGTTGCAAATTTTAGTATCATCAGCAAAAAGACATACCTTACCATCAAGACCTTCTGCAATGTCACTAATAAAAATATTAAAGAGAATGGGTCCAAGTACAGATCCCTGACGTACCCCACTGGTAACTAGACCGTGCTTCAAATATACTCCGTTGACTACAACCATCTGTTGCCTGTCATTTAGCGACTGCCTAACCCATTCAACAATATTGAAATCCAAATTTAAAGATTGCAGTTTATTAATGAGCCTTCTATGTGGAACAGTGTCAAAAGCCTTACTGATATCTAGGTAAGCAATGTCTACTGCACCACCCTGATCTATTATTTTAGTTACCCAATTAAAAAAAATCAATAAGATTAGTTTGCCATGATCTCCCTGAAGTAAACCCATGTTGCCTCTGATCTTAAAATCCATGTGATTTAGATGTTCAACAGTCCAATCCTCTAACATGGTTCCAATCATTTTCCCCACTACTGAAGTAAGGCTTACTGACCTATAGTTGCCCGACTTCTCCTCCTCGACTACTACCTTTCTTGTGAATGGGTACAACATTCGCTAATTTGAAATCTTCTGGGACTACTCCTGCTAACAATGATTGGTTAAATAAATCCGTAAATGGTTTTGTTAGTACACCACTAAGTTCTCTTAATAACCTTGGGTGTATCACATTAGGCCCCATCGACTTATTTGTCTTTACTTTTGACAGTTGAAATAGATCCTCTTCCTCTGTAAACTCACATGTAACAAATGACCCATTTGTCCTTTTTCTTAGCTGAAGTCCCTCTCCTTCATTTGCATACTTTTTAAAATACTGAACAAAAATTTTAATTGAGGCAGTCAGCTATACCTTTATCCTCTTCTACATACCTTCCTTCTTTTGTTTTTATTCTAACTAATCCTTGTTTTACTTTCCTTTTCTCATTTATGTATCTAAAAAGGTTTTATCCCCCTTTTTTATTGACTGTGCTAATCTTATAGATCTGTCTGTCTTCCTCACTCTGTTTTTTTTTTTAATATAATTACTAAATGCTAACTTTTTGTTTTTTTTACTATTTTGGCCACTTCTGCAGAGTACCACAGTGGTTTCTCAAATTTTTTGCTCTTACTGGCAAGCCTAATGGAATTTTCTGTTGCTTTCAGTAGTGCAACTTTTAAATAATCCCATTTCACCTGGACTCCATTTAAACTGCTCCAATCTGATAAGGACTCCTTTACGCATATTCTAATTTTAGAAAAGTCTGTTTTTCTAAAATCTAAAATTTGTGTTTTTGTGTGGTGTGACTCAGTCACTTTTCTTATATTAAACCACACTTACTTGTGATCACTAGATCCTAAACTTTCACCTACAGTAATATCTGATACTACAGTCAGGTCCATAAATATTGGGACATCGACACAATTCTAATCTTTTTGGCTCTATACACCAACACAATGAGGGTATTTACATGCAAATCAGGTGAACGGTGTAGGAATTACAACAGTTTGTATAGGTGCCTCCCACTTTTCAAGAGACCAAAAGTAATGGGACAATTGGCTGCCCAGCTGTTCCATGGTCAGGTGTGTGTTATTCCCTCATTATCCCATTTACAAGGAGCAGATAAAAGGTCCAGAGTTCATTTCAAGTGTGCTATTTGCATTTGTTGCTGTCAACTCTTAATATGAGATCCAAAGAGCTGTCACTGTCAGTGAAGCAAGCCATCATTAGGCTGAAAAAACAAAACAAACCCATCAGAGAGATAGCAAAAACATTAGGTGTGGCCAAATCAACTGTTTGGAACATCCTTAAAAAGAAAGAACGCACCGGTGAGCTCAGCAACACCAAAAGACCCGGAAGACCACGGAAAACAACTGTGGTGGATGACCGAAGAATTCTTTCCCTGGTGAAGAAAACACCCTTCACAACAGCTGGCCAGATCAAGAACACTCTCCAGGAGGTAGGTGTATGTGTGTAAAAGTCAACAATCAAGAGAAGACTTCACCAGAGTGAATAAATAGGGTTCACCACAAGATATAGACCATTGGCGAGCCTCAAAAACAGGAAGGCCAGATTAGAGTTTGCCAAACAACATCTAAAAAAGCCTTCACAGTCCTGGAACAACATCCTATGGACAGATGAGACCAAGATCAACTTGTACCAGAGTGATGGGAAGAGAAAAGTATGGAGAAGGAAAGGAACTGCTCATGATCCAAAGCATACCACCTCATCATTGAAGCATGGTGGTGGTAGTGTCATGGCGTGGGCATATATGGCTGCCAATGGAACTGGTTCTCTTGTATTTATTGATGATGTGACTGCTGACAAAAGCAGCAGGATGAATTCTGAAGTGTTTCGGGCAATATTATCTGCTCATATTCAGCCAAATGCTTCAGAACTCATTGGACGGCGCTTCACAGTGCATATGTACAATGACCCGAAGCATTCTGCAAAAGCAACCAAAGAGTTTTATTTATTTATTTTTTTATATTCTTTATGTTATTCGTGCATAGGTTAGGCGAACAAGATTGCGCCGTCACAGCGGCTGGTACATGCATAACATCAAATGGATTATAACAATTATGTGACATGAAGAACAATGCACATTTTATATTAATGAGGAAGAACAATAGCATATCGGCATTTTTTTTATAATGAAAGGTAGTCCAGGTAAAGTTAGACTAGAGTGTTGGCTTGGGTTAGGCGGGTGCATACAATAGGTGCCTTAGAGTTAACATCTGGTGGGAGACGGTATGGTAAGATAACCAGGGCTCAGACGTATTAACAGTGTATTTATAGTGTGCTCTGTGCACCTTGCGTGATGTGCGGTTGAGTAGCAAGTTAGGCAGTAAAATCAGCGTGTGTGTTGCTTGGTTAGCGAAGGCCATGATAACTTGCATACTGTGTAGGCTGAAACCTACTATTTCCACCAGACAAAGTAATTTACGTGACTGGTATGCGGACTAAACGAGATAATGTGGTATAACTTAAACTGGTAACGTAAATGAATTATATACCATAAGCAGAGCCTAACATGTATTGCCTGTATCTATTATAAATCATGCTTATCAGGTGCAGGTCTTGAGGGTGAAACATTTCGCAGAACTGAGTAGTCTAACCTACTGGTAGGATAAAAGCAATAAACTCTCTTGGCAAATAAGATACTGGGCATTGGAGTCAGTAATTAACTTACGTTCTGGCATTGCACTTAGAGCAAAACTGCATGAGTGAGACAGACACATGAAAAATATTGATATGTGCAGTATAAAAAACATCAATGAAAACTGTGCTCATCTGAAGTAAAAATAGTCCTTGGCAATCAGGGATTGGGCATGACAGCCGTGCAGGTAGAGGCAACAGGCGTCCCGGTGAAGTGTAAAACTGGCATAGGACACATGCAGCCAGTCCACCCTAGGTACCTAACCCACGCCAGATCTTGAGGCCTGCCACCATGTAGCACGGATCCGCTCCGCAATATGTCGCAGCCAGCTGCTCCGTAAGGTGCAAGATGTCATTATGACAGCGAGGTCAGAGCTCCGCTCCGGTGAGGTGGACCTGATAGCTGGAGGCAGTCTGCTTAAGGAGGCGTATTGCCGGTCGCGATACCGAGGCGCAGGCAGGTGGGTTGTATTTCTCACTATACATGGGGTGCTACACTGCACCTTGGACCGACAAAGCACTCCAGTCCGAGGTCGCGTGTGAGGTTTTCTCTTAGCCGTCTTGTGTCTGAATGAAGTGCAGCGTCTGACCCTGCGGCGCGCCGCCTCCCCCAGAGCCAGTGGAACTGTTGGTTTGGGCTGGATTCTCCGAGGTGGGTAGGTCTCCATTTGCTGCTTTGCAGAATGGAGCATCCAACTTCTCAGTTGTTGCCCCATATTAAGAAAGAGTCTATCTTGCCTTGTGGGGATGTCGCCTCGGGCATCACTGGCATGTGTAGCCCGCTTGGTATCCGCCATTTTAGGTAAGGTGATGTGCTGCCCTCCTGCTCTCCCGCCTCGTGGCTGAGGGCGTGAGGATAGTGCCGTCGGTAGGTGCTCTTCCAGAGTGTGTGCCCCAGCCAGCCGTTCTGCCAGCTTTATCCAGAAGGCTGCAAATGTGGCATCCAGCCGTTGTAGAATATTGGGCCAGTGCACCTTGTCTCAGGGGCGTTTGCCGCCATTTTCAGGTTAGTAATGCCGCTTGGGTATACTTTCCCCTGGGCTGTTGGGGTCCTTCAGGGATAACCCCCACCGGCCCATAGGGGGGGGGAACGAGGGTCCAGTCGCCAACTGTTTGCCCTTGAGGGCAACCGAGGAGCGGCCGTCTCCCCAGCGCTGTGTGGGCTTGTAGGCCGCAGATGTTGCTCCGGTGATTCTTGCAGGGATGGCATCGTATTTGGTGTCAGTGTGAGCCCCGCTAGTTCACCTCTCAATTGGTGACCTATTTGGTTCGTTTAGGGGACACCTGCGGCTTGTACGTAGTGATTATTGCCTAGAAAAGCAGGAGCCATTCTGTTCTGCATCCTCTCAGTTTGGCGGCCAGGCCCTGCCCCCAACCAAAGAGTTTTTTAAGGGAAAGAAGTGAAATGTTATGCAATGGCCAAGTCACTAACCTGACCTGAATCGGATTGAGCATGCATTTCACTTGATGAAGACAAAACTGAAGGGAAAATGCCCCAAGAACAAGCAGGAACTGAAGACAGTTGCAGTAGAGGCCTGGCAGAGCATCACCAGGGATGAAACCCAGCGTCTGGTGATGTCTATGCATTCCAGACTTCAGGCTGTAATTGACTGCAAAGGATTTGCAACCATGTATTAAAAAGTGAAAGTTTGATTTATGACTGTTAATCTGTCCCATTACTTTTGGTCCCTTAAAAAGTGGAAGGCACATATACAAACTTTTGTAATTTCTACACCGTTCACCTGATTTGGATGTAAATACCCTCAAATTAAAGCTGAAAGTCTGCAGTTAAAGCACATCTTGTTCATTTCATTTCAAACCATTGTGTTGGTGTATAGAGCCAAAAAGATTAGAATTGTGTCGATGTCCCAATATTTATGGACCTGACTGTAAATCTCCATTTGTTAACAACAGTGACAGTATGGCCTCCTTACAAGTTGATTACTCAATGACTTGTTTTAGAGATAATCCCAGTAGAGAGTTTAGAATATGTGTGCTCCTGGCACAAGCACCTGTTTTGTTTTTCCAGTTCACATCCGGAAGAGTAAAGTCACCCATGATAATAACTTTGCCCTTCATTGCTATTTTAGCTATTTCTTCAACTAGTAGATTATCTAACTGTTCTATTTGTCCAGGGGGCCTGTAAATCACACCTACATGAGTCACTGTGTAATTTCCAAATTCTAACGTAACCCAAACAGACTCTATGTTCAACTCACTAACTTTTAGTAGGCTAGATTTTATGCTATCCTTCACAAGTAATGGAAAACCTTAGGCCTTGTATAGAGTTGTCACATACATATAACCATTAGATCATGGACATAGTCAGTACCTGGCCAACATTTGGTGCAAGACACTTGAAAAAGAACAACCTCGTCTGACTTTGCAAAGAATACAATAGAAAAACATATCTAGGAAATGAATAGACAAATCTGAAGCATATTGTGAACAAAGACATTATGCATTTGTGCCATGCTATACCAGTCCTTGATTAAGCAGGTAAGTACTACCACTCAGCTAAATTATAATGTTAAGTGGCTGGAGTCCATTAGTACCATTATTGGGAATTTCCTGGATTTCGGTGCTTTCACCTCTGTAACTGGAATGACAATCTTTTTTGTAGCGAAGTCCCATATCTATGGAGGTGATGGCATGCGTTTCTTCATTCCTCTATACGACAAGTTTGGCTGGAAAGCTCCACACCTGTGCTCTATGGCATTTGCCTGAGAGTCACTGTAAGTTAACCTATGGAGTAGAGATGTCGTTAAGCCAGCATAAAGCTTGATATGTATCTTGAGATTGATCTGGAAAACATGGAAAATTTTTGTCTGTGTTGTATCTCTTTGGTCAGTGGATGGCAGGTGTTTGAGCCTTAGCAGGTTGTGAGCTTGGTTCCCGAAGAACATATAGAACCCCAGTACAACTTTCTGAAAGAAATCCACCAGGTAAGTTGCTAGGTCTGGAGGTGTGACCTTCATCAGTATCCCCCTAAAATGGAGGTTGTTCCTCGTTGCTCTGTCATCCACATCTGAGATCTTGAGTCTATAGGAGGCAATTGTAGCCTCTAGTTCCTGCAGCTTGTCTGCTAAACTGTAATGCGCGTTGGCAAACTTTTGCTTAATGTGGTGAGTACACTTGCCCAGATCATAGATCTCCTTCCTAAAAATTCTGCCCCTGTAGCTTGATGTCAGGTGGTAAATGAGGCAGTAATCATAGTAGTTAGGTCAGCCAACAAAGTCTTCATCTATACTGAGGTAGTCGACCTGTCGTCAGTGATGAATCCAAATGATTCTGGCAGTGATGGAGAGTTCTCCCTCAAAGTTTCAGGTTCATTTAGAGCTTCCTCTGTTCTGCCACAAGGCTTAAAAGTTGTGTTTCTGGCATCTGACTCTCTGCGACAGTGTGGCCCTATGAGTAGTAGTACGATCCCAGTGTCTATAGCAAAATATTAGCCTCTCGAGAATTGTTTGGACTTTTCTGAACTATTTTGGATTTTTGTTTGGACTTTATATTTTGCACAACCTGGTTTTGTATTTTATATTGTTTTGTTGATGGCATCCCTTACATTCAGTGTTTGTAGCCTATTCTCGTATATATATATAGTTGACTCTCTAATTCTTATCCTACTTTGTGTTCTTGTTGTATTTCCTGCTCTCAGCTATGCCTGCAAAAAATGTTAGTTTCAGTTTGCCATCACATCATTTTTGTAACCTTTTAGAATTAAACAACAGTTTACCTTCTAGAGATTTTTGATAGGTTTTGATAGTTATCTTTCAGTAAGAACAAGATCTTGTTATTAGAACAATTTCTTCTTAAATTGAATGTTTACTATAGAAAATGTAAAATGTTTCTGTGAGCATGTGACATGGTAGAGAAATTAGTACATCTGTTACAAAAGAGACAACTACATTTTGCAGTCTATAGTCGTTGGCAACTAAAATTCTCTTCATGGAGAGGCAGTTTTGGTTTGTGCTACCTTGGCTCTTTTACACAATATAAGACATTTTGGATCATGTAACCTGATATCATTTGATAAACATTCCAGCTGCACAACTGTCCTCTGTATGTTTACTCTACAATATAGCCTTTAACCTCTTTTTTAGACCCTGTTATAACCATACAGAAAAGGCTCATTGAGAAAAGCTTATTTAAAATAGAAGTCAACTTCATATGATAAAATAATGTAGTTTATGCCCTTAAAGGTAGTTGAGAGTGCTCAGCTGGTTATTCACTATGTTGCTTAATACAAAAGTAGATGAGACTCACACAGATGATAACACACAAGCTAACTGTTCTTTATACCAAGGTAGTTTGTACAATAATTTTTGTAATCAAACTGCAATGGATTCTCCCAGTTTAATGCAGAATTTGCAGGAAAAACAAGGGCATATAGCAAGATATGGGATAAAGCTTAAATCCTAGACAGTGTGGTCATAAATCCATACCTTTCCAGATGAAATATTGGAAAGGCGAGAGAGCACGAATAATACCCATGGCAAATAAAGGCTAAATCCTTTAAAAATATCCAGATTTTTGGAAATGTACACTAGCTCTAATAGTGAATATATCAATAATCAGGAATGGTATGCCATAAGAGAGTCATTATAAACACTAAAAGAACCTAAAGGGACACTTGAGGTTGAAACTGACCTATTGCATGTTTCAATGTTTCATAAAAGTGGAAAAAACAGCCATTACAAAATAGTACTAGATTAAATTAATACTCACATTTGAAGTTTCTGCATTTGCAAGAATCCTCTGCACTTCAGATCATCAGCCCTCACCAAGAAATAGCTTGACCAGCCATAAGCCTCCAGATCAGTGGTTCCCAAACTAGTACACATGGCCAATGGAAATGCTGTCAAAACCTGGATGCTTGCTGGGTAATGAGGACTGCTTGTTCCAGATTGTAAATTAAGAAGCTTTCTTGTACAGTGCCTTACAGGTGGTTAAAGCCCAGAGCCGTCTTTTCCTTTTGTTTAGCAGTGTGTCTAACTGTATATTGAACAGTCTTTATAATTACCAATGTCCTTTTTGGATAAATTATAAAGAGCTATGCATAGGAGAGCTATATGAGAATTGTTAAATACAAAAATAATTGTATAAACATTTGGTCATTCTTAATCCTGCAGTGTAATAATTAACGATGCACAAGAATTCCGAGTCAAGTTTGGGTATAAGCCATATTTGACTTGGAGTTTGTGTAATGCCAGGGAGTGTTATTGAACAATTCAACCATGAGAAGTATCTACATCATAATGAATGATAGATAGAAGCATTAGCACTGCAAATAGTTCACCATTTGAGTCACTGGTTTGGGTATGGAATGAAGAAAAGAACCTGTGATTAATATTTTTCAAAAATCATTCTTTCCTAAATCATGAGATAAACTGGATTCCAATATGTGATATTGGTAAGGACACTTTGTTATTGCAAAGAAAATCTTAGTAGGAGATGCAGATGGGATAATCTTTATAGAGAGATAACACATTGTTTTGTAAACCTTTCAGAAAGGTTCCACTTTGAAATCATGTCTATTAAAATAAAATTCCAAAGCTGCTCGGAAACAGGAAGATTCATGAGAAACCTGAAAGGTGCTTGCTTTTTTTCAGGGTTTTTTCCAGCGCAGGTATGGCTAAAGTTACATTTTACCTTCAGTTGTACCACTAGATGTGTCATTTGAAAAACTCAATGTTTTCTCTGATTCCAGGATGCTCTACTAGAGGAGGATCATGTAACATTTGGACATGAAGATTCGGTGGCAAATAGAGCAGTCCATCAAACATCAGATTATTTTTATCCAAAAAGGAATAATGTTGAGGAGGATGTTTTCTCTCTTGAAGGGGTACTAATTCTTTAATGGATTGGATAAATGTAGAGATAAGACACACATTTTTGTGACAGTGGAAAATGGATTGGTGGTCAGGGCCCAACAGAAGGTGTCATCAGAGACCAGTATAGATACATTATCAGCCTTTCTGTTCCTAGATTCTGGTCAATATCTCTACTGAAATCATTTTGATATCTCCATTTTGATCTTGTCAGTTACAAATTATACATTATTAACTGACATCTCACGAATGCCACCATTTTTTTTCTTCCAAATTTGTTCCAATTAAAACTTTGCCTGAACTCTAAATTCATGCTTATCTTTGCTTGATTTGAGAATCCTTATTTAATTTCTAATTCAAATAAGCAATTTTCACTATGTTCTTCCAGACAGCATGGACTGTATGTCTTATTGGCCTTGTGATATCTTACTGCTTTAACACAGACTCTGCTGATCTCCATCACTTTTGTATTACTACTAAGCTATAACAGTATCTGCCTCCTTAACATTGCTACGTGTGTCTTCGAAACTGTAGCCAATATCTCTTCTTGACAGTCTCCTTCTTTACTTCTTCAGATGGAGTTTGATGACCCTCTTCAAAGCAAAATTCTAATGCGTTGGCCAGATAGTACATGCATACTGATCTTCACCATAGTTGCAATCATGAATCTTAATACCGTTGTCCAAGGTACCAAACCAAAAGTGTAACAAGGAATTTTCTTGGAATATCCCTTACAATGCCTCCTACTAGACTGGACATTGTCTCTACTGTTTCCTACATTTCTACATAGGCCTCTCCTGTCATATTATTCACTATTCCAATTTACTTTTTTCTTTTTAGTTTATTCTTATATAACAAAACACATTTTCTTTCTACTTACTCCCTTCTCTAATCTCAAGCATTATTCTAATTATATCTCTGCTCATTCAGTCAACAAACTCTCAACAGCCAACAACTTACATGTTATATCCAACTCTCACCTTGTAGTAATTTCCATGAATAGCTACCTGTACAGTTGTAATCAAAATTGTTCAACCCCCATTGCAAATCAGGTTTATTGCCAGCTGTTTGCAATGAACAAAACAAACAAAACCAATCGAAATAGCTTAACACAACATATGCTTCAAGTTATCTCCCCAAGTTCAACTGAAAATGAAACTTATAATGACTTCTACAGTCTCAAAATTATTCAAACCATTCAATGCAAGCATCTTTAGTACTTAATAGAGCAACCTTTTACAATTCTGAATTGTTGCAAATAAGATGCATTATCAGACACCAGCTTCTGACAGCGTTCCTGAGGAATCTTGAGCCCGTTGCTCATGAGCATCCAGTTCAGTAACTTTCTTGGGTTTGCATGTGTCAGGACAATACAGTGACCCAGCACGCAGAACTAATTCAAACAAGTTAAAATAATAAACTAAGGTAAAACGTATTACCGGGCCTTAGAATGGCTGGAATTAACGTAAAAAGAATAACCAGCAACTACCCGAGGTCAGGGAATACAGACAGAAGCAAATGCAGAATTTAAAGCCAAAAGATCAGGACACAAGAAGTAAGAATCATCAGAACAAGCCAAGATCAATAAACCAGAAATAACAAATAGAGGAACGTGCTGTCGGATAACCAACAAGATGGAAACCACTACAAGGCAAAGAGGGAAAACAGAAATGAGTTTAAATAGCCTAATCCTCACTGTCATTTGTGGCCAGGGATTAGCCGATTCTGTGCGCTGGTGACGTGGCGGCTCACACACATCTATGTGACCCCCTACCCCTGCCGGAGGTGGGGCTACAAATGATCTTGGTATCGCAACGGCCAGTGTCCATTGAAGCGTCACACTCACTGGTGAAAGACGCTTTGGTCTTAGGTAAGTTAATGTGCTCATCTGAGTGACCGCACTGATCGGGTGCAGTCACGTGGCAGTCACGTGCGGCCGCTTGTTAGGAGCCGTGACAGCGTGCTGAAATCGCATTCTTCACATCCCACCAGAGATTTTGTTTGGTGTTCAAGAGAACACCAAGTCTATATTACTCGACAAGGGACGCATGATGCATAAACTGTTAGAGTTGGTCTTCTTAACAGTTTGCTTTATGTAAAGGATTTCTCCAACCCTTTTTTTGGTTTAATTAGAGTAATGCCCTATTGGTATTATTAATTAGCTCCCCTTAAAGAGCATTGTAAAGTAAGGTTTTACCTACCTTAATTCAGCACCAGGTGAAGCTTCCAGCGCTGCACAGCATGCCCCATCTGATGGCTTAGAGAAGTCTTGGACTGGACCATTTAATGGACTCAGAGTGCATGCACGTGCTCTGAACCAGCATTGGGAGAGGAAATAGAGGGAAGGGGAGAAGGAGGTGGGAGGGTGAGAGAAATCATATTTTGGGGGGGGATAGGAAGGACTGCTCTCAGTGTAAGAGGGAAGACAAGAGCTTTGTCTGCAAGGGAAAAGCCCTTGCTCATAATTGCCAATAATTGTGGATTTGAAGTTCTAAGCTGAATTACTGCATATCCAGACTCATACCACCAAAGTGGCCATGGTGGTTGGAGTAACCATTTAAAGAAGAAAGGTGTCATGTACAAAAATTACTTGTATTAGTACATATCCAAGCACTGCTCACAAGATTTACTCTCAGTGTTGATCTGAACGTTTGCCTTACTAAAAAAAAAAACAGTGGTTATTCTTACAGAGAATAGAATGTTGTTTTTTTTGGTTGTTTTCCCCCCCCAAGAAATCTAACATAAAATCTACCATATCCCCCCTGTCTCATCTTTCCTCCAAGCTATACATGTTAAGATCCTTTAACCTTTCCTGGTAAGTTTAATCCTGCAATCCATGAACCAGTTTAGTAGCCCTTGTCTGAACTCTTTCGAAAGTATCAATATCCTTCTGAAGATACGTTCTACAGTACTGCATACAATACTCCAAGTGAGGTCTCACCAGTGTTCTGTACAATGCCATGAGCACTTCTCTCTTTCTACTGCTAATGCCTCTCCCAATACAACCAAGCATTCTGCTAGCATTTCCTGCTGCTCTATTACATTGTCTGCCTACCTTTAAGTCATCTAAAAATGATTACTCCTAAATCCCTTTCCTCAGATGTTGAGGTTAGTAGGGTATCAAATATTCTATCCTCTGTCCTTGGCTTTTTACGCCCAAGATGCATTATCTTGCACTTATCCACATTAAATGTCAGTTGCCCCAGCTCTGACCATTTTTCTAATTTATATAAATCATTTGCCATTTGACTTATCAGTCCTGGAACATCAACCCTGTTGCAATATTTAGTAACATCAGCAAAAAGACATACCTTACCATCAAAACCTTCTGCAATATCACTAATAAAAATATTAATGAGAATAGGTCCAAGTACAGATCCCTGAGGTATCCCACTGGTAACTAGACCTTGCTTTGAATATACTCCGTTGATTACAACCCTCTGTTACCTGTCACTCAGCCACTGCCTAATCCATTCAACAATATTGGAATCCAAACTTAAAGTTTGCAGTTTATTGATGAGCCTTCTATGTGGAAGTGTCAAAAGCCTTGCTGAAATCTAGGTAAGAAATGTCTACTGCACCACCCTGATCTATTATTTTAGTTACCCAATCAAAAAAAAAACCAATAAGATTAGTTTCTCCCTGAATGTTGTCTCTAATCTCGAAATCCATGTGATTTTAGATGTTCAACCCCATCGTTTAACATGGTTTCCATCATTTTCCCCACTCCTGAAGTAAGGCTTACTTGCCTATAGTTGCCTGACTCCTCCCTACTACCTTTCTTGTGAATGGGTACAACATTCGCTAATTTCCAATCTTCAAGGACTACTACTGTTAACAATGATTGGTTAAATAAATCCGTTAATGGTTTTGCTAGTACCACTAAGTTCTTTTAATAACTTTGGGTGTTTTGCATCAGGCCCCATCGACTTATTTGTTATTACTTTTGATAGTTGAAATAGAACTTCTTCCTCTGTAAACTCACATGTAACAAATTACCCATTTGTCCTTTTTCTTAACTGAAGTCCCTCTCCTTCATTTTCATCTGTAAATACTGAACAAAAATATTAATTGAGGCAGTCAGCTAGACCTTCCTTCTTTTGTTTTTAATCTATCTAATACTCGTTTTACTTTCCTTTTCTCATTTATGTATCTAGACAATGTTTTAACCCCCTTTTTTACTGACTGTGCTATTCTCTCTTCTGTGTGTGCTTTGGAAGCTCTTGCTTAACCTCTTGCTTAACCTTATAGATCTGTCTGTCTTTCGCGAGTTCATTCCAAAACTGCAGAGAATTGGGAAATGGGACCACAGGGTCATGATCTGTACAACATAAATTCATCTTTAAGCTAAGCTAAAGTTGTATTGATGCTTAGAGTATCCCTTTAACATGATCTCTTGGGTCCTGATTGTTTACATTTTAATTTTATTTTTGCTGAAAAGGTGTGATGCCCAATATTACTTTTTGGGACAGAATTACTGTTACATGTTCTCTGGCTATGCATCCCTCTCTCAAGTTTCCAGTCCTTAGGCATAAGATATTTTACTCTGTGTTGATGCCAATACATTTTAGAGGTGTAGAGAATATTGGTGTACAGAGATGCCTAGATACCTATGACCAGGTCCAA
Organism: Pelobates cultripes; assembly: GCA_933207985.1. Lineage (NCBI taxonomy): Eukaryota > Metazoa > Chordata > Amphibia > Anura > Pelobatidae > Pelobates > Pelobates cultripes. Next base: position 146,486,641 of record OW240912.1, read on the forward strand.
ATTGTGTCCTTTAACACCGTGCAAGAGAAGACCATGTTAACCATGCAGATTATCACTATTTACAGCTACACAGTTTTGCAGCATTGGAGGATGTGGTTGATACAGAAGGGTAGGATAAGCGCTAAAACTATCATCAAAAATACCAAAGTGCAGCCTGCAAACACTGAGTATAAGGGATACTTATAAAGGGAAAAGTATCAATGGAGGAAGCGGCTCTCATGCCCGAAGAGGCAACTATAACTAAATATGGATGGAAGGTTCCTATGAAAATGTGTTGATTTCTGCCTTATACTAGCTTTGGAATGCTCCTCTGCCATACATCTGTGCTTTGGAGAGGGATATTGGGTGAACAATGTAGGGACATGACTGGGAAGATATCTGGGAGACTGCATCAAAAGACTATGTGGTTCTTCAAGACCAATGTTATAAAATGATGATGCAATAGCATGTCATACCTAACATATGTTGGTGGAACGGTGAGGAGAGGAAATAGTTTTGTGTGCTGAAAGTTTCCAAAGATGATTAACTTTTTTTTGTTGGGGGGGAGGGGGCTAGAGTGGGATGAGGGGGTAAAGAAAGTCTTATAGTGCATCTTTAAAAAGAAAGTAACTTGTCATCATATACTTAGCAAGATGGGAAATAAAGTGACCAGTAACGTGACTCTTCCAGAAAACAGTTTAGGCAGTGATCATGATTTACTTTCACAGCAGACAATATACCAAACAGTGAATTGCTAAAAGTAATGTAAGCTAGGGTTAAAATGGGTTAGAGTTAGCGAGGTAAAGGGCCAGCAAAGGATAGAGTTAGATAGCATTAGGATTAGCAGGAGGGACCTATGTGTAGAGTTTGCTAGGGTTAGAAATAGCATCAAAGTTTGACACTGAACAGTATGGTAACTATTTAGTTAAGTCACTGCGGAGCATACGACCGTAGGGAGCACAGGCCACATTCAATCTGTGTGCCACTATCCATCAAGTGCCAACTTCCAATAAGTGCCATGAATCCTAGGAGTTCACCAAGGAGGAAAACAGCAGAGAATGCTTCAAACAACATTCTCATTATCATCCACACGCTGTTGTGCTTGCTGCATTTATGCTTGTGTTACCTAGCCATATGTGTAGTGTAAATACTACTTCCTCACCATATATGCATTATTGTAACCTATTAATGTTTGTTTTCATCTCCTCCCTTCCTGTACATGGCTCCAAATTTGACCGTGTTAATATTCCTCGTAACACTATTCACACTCTTGCCACTACCCTCTTAAGCAACACTCACCACAAACTGAAAACCAAATTCTTATAAATTATTACCTGCTTTGTTGCTGTAATTTATCTGCTGAGTGCTGGTGGAGAGTGTTGAAATCAAGCCCTCCAATCCCCGCCCCACAAACGTATAAAACCCTGCAATTGCAATACTACCTGTCAGGGATCCGCGGGCGGCTAGTAGGGGAGGCGGTGAGCGGCGTCTCCTCTCTGCCGCTCGCCGCCCGCGTCCTCCACGCCCCCCCAGTGGCAGCATGTATAACGCTGCACGCTGGGAGGTCAATGAATTATGTAAACGCCAGGGTCACCTGAGTGACCTGGCGTTAAAGAAACAGTACCACAATCACAGTGGGGGGTATAGATATCCCCCACGTGTGATTGTTAATTCTGATTGGAAGTTATCCAGTCAGAATTAAACCAAGGGTATTTATACTTACCTTTCCTGTCCCTCAGTGCCCTGTCGTGGTCTTGTGATACCTGTAGCGTAGTGTTCTCGTCTTGCTCTCTGGTTACCGATTTCTTGGCTCGTTATTCCGATTATTCTGTCTTCTCCACTCCTTTGACCTCGGCTTGTTTCTCGTTCTCCTGTTTTCTGGCTCCCTTTACCTGGCTTGTCTCCTGACTATTCTTAGCGTGCTTAGCCCGGCCACTCTAAGGTCCGGTACGGCACCTTTTCTGTGTGTGTGTGTGTGTGTGTCAGCGTGTTAGGCTCCCCGATTCGTGACACTACCAAACTAAAATTATGTCCTGATTCCTATTACTCATGTTACTTGCCCTTGCAAATAATGTAGAATCTAACCCCGGTTCTCCAACAGATTCCATTACTAGCCTTCAAGCTATAAAAGGCCTCTCTTTTGTACACTGTAATATCTGCAGCTTACTACCAAAAATCGATGCACTTCAAGCATGGTGTCCACATTACAAGCCCAAACTCATTGTGCTTTCTCACTCATGGCTAACTGCAAAAATTCCTGACTCTGCCATTGCAATACATGGGTATTCATGCCATAGAAATGGAGAGCAAAAAACAGGTCGATATTCTGAAGACGGACAGCAACTGAAATAGCCTGCCCTTCGGTGGGTTCCCGCTCAGAACTCAAGCTGGTTTTAGCTCATCTTGTGCCATTACAGAGAGAACATATCTGAAGCATATCAGACTAGTCCCACCCATACGAGCAGTCCAGATCCAAAATGCCAGCAAGTTCCCTCTGCACGAGAGACACAACAACCCCAGATGATCGTTTCAGCCTTGTTAGGCATCATCAGTGAGGCACAGCTGATATCTCTCTAGGCACCGTGAGCAAGGGGTCCACGTCTGGATTACCCTTTAAACTGCCATAGAAATGACAGAGCAAAAAGAGGAGGTGGCATTATCATTTATGTTGACAATTCCATAAAGTTTACCTCCTTACAAAACTTTAGCCCTCCTGCTACCTTTGATTTCCTTTCTGGCACAATTGAGATCCAGTGCAGTAAATCAATCATTGTTGCAGGAATCTACCGCCCTCCTAGCTCCCCAGTGCATTCCCTATCTGACATAGCCCATCTCCTTAGTGATTGTCCGCTAAACTGGTTTCGATCATATGTATCAGATCGCTCACAATATGAGTCAATTTCTGACAGAGACTCTCTCCCTCTCCCAGTCACGTGTGGTGTTCCCCAAGGTTCCATTCTCAGCCCCCTACTATTCACATTATTTATAAATGATCTGCCTAATGTCTGCAAATCCTCAAATGTATGCAGACGACACAGTAATCTATGCAAGCAAATGCGATCTACTGCAGCTTGAGGCTGTGCTCCAACACCAGTTCACAGAGGTAGAAAAGTGAATGACAAAAACAAACTCTTCCTAAATACTGACAAAACTGTCACAATGATCTTTGGAACAGTACCTAAATTACACAAATTACACAATTCCTACCTATCCATCAAAACAAAATCAAATAGCACACTGACCGCAGTCCACTCTTTCAAATACTTGGGTATGATATTAGACCCCAATCTATCTTTTGGCCTCCACATAGAAAAGCTTGCATCTAAACTAATTCCAAAACTAGGTGCCCTGTACAGAAACAAATCCTGCCTAAGCTCTACAGTAAAGGAAAAGATTGTACAGCAAATGCTGATGCCAATTATGATTATGGGGATGTAGTATATGCACCTGCACCACAAACCCACCTTAATAAACTTAATACATTGTATAACTTGTTCTGATGCTTTGTGCTACGATGTAATTACATGACCCACCACTGTGACATGCTAAAAGAACTTAACTGGCTGTCGCTGGAATCCAGACACACCCTCCATCTTTTCTGAGCTTTTCTGGCAAGCTTCCACCCTACCTGAACACAATGCTCTCTCCGGCTGTTCCAACCTCCTATAACCTCCGATCCAGTACCAGCACTTTATTTAGTCTACCTCAATACTAAAAGAAAGCAGCCCGATCCTCCTTTTCCTACAGAGCACCACAATTATGGAACGACCTCCCACACACTTTCAAATCTTCCCCAAGCCTTAAGTCCTTTAAGAGATCCCTCTCTACATATTTAAAACAGAATGCACCTGTCATGGTTGATTATATATTTCCTACCTGTTCTTTGTTAAATTTTGTATATATTGTGTATTAATATTGTTTTTGTAATATTGTACCCTATTATATCAATGCAATGTTTTGTGGACCCAGGACATACTTGAAAACGAGAGAAATCTCAATGTATCTTTCCTGGTAAAATATTTTATAAGTAAATAATAAATAAAACTTCAGCAAATAGTGTCAAAGCATGCAGATAGGCATGTCAAGATCAGGGAATGGTTGTAATTTAGCTCTGTTGGGATTATTCACCAATGTCTGAATGGCCCTGCACCGAATGTGGCAAAACCATCCAGTGCTATACATGGCCATTCAGACTGCAAAATCCAGATATTGTTCACACTATTTAACAGTGGCTGGATTTTGCTCCAAGCAAGCCTGAAATCAGTCTGGATTTCAGCAGGACCAAAAAAAGAACTGAGCCTGTGTTTTCAGGGGAAGACAGAACATCCCCCTATTTTTTTTTTTTTAAATGAGCCTTTATATCTGGCCATATTATTTAATTTTTGGGGGCAATCTGTCAGGTCTCCACCCAGTCCCTGAAAATCCAAGTCAGTTTTAGTGTCCTTTCAGTAAAAGAGAAGAGAACAGTAGATACACTACAAATAATTCCCCATATCTGTACCTGTAGTTGCCAGGGGTTTATTCTACAGCCATTTAAATCCAGGTAATTATTACAAATCACTTCTCATTAATGTTTATCCTGAAATTAGATTAACTCATTTAAAGTAGACAAGTAGATAAGTATTTTACAAATGTTAGATTTATACTGTAGAAGCTACAAGAGCATACCCATAAATCAAAAATGTGTTTTACCAAAGGGAATAAGGGGCATTGATGTCTCCCATTTTATTTTAATTTTATAGCCCCATTTATTGACCATGGTTGGGGAAAGGAAGGTGGACAGTGATCTGTCCAACCCACAGTATTTCATTTAAAACCCCCTTCCGATGACCATGAGTGGAGGCATGGCGTCTAATGAGCGTCTAATTCTAAAGATTACACTGCATTAGACTTAAAAATCCTAGACCATGGACTTGATTCCTGCTTGAGAGGACAGAGCAGGTAGCAGTATTACTAACTGCCTGAGTGGACGAAGCGGGCAGTGGGATAGATTCTTGCCTGGAAGATGGTTGTGGTCCATGGTGCCAGAGGAAGAGGGACAGACATTTTAGCGCGACAGGTCTAGATTGCAAGTTGGTTAATTTTTTTTTATTTAATATTTTTAGAATGCAGGTGAGTACAACAGTGCCTGCCTTGCCACAACAGCAATTACAGGCTCAATCACCAGTATTAAACAGAAGTTATGACAGGTTTAGCTTGCACATTTTGTTAATTAATACAAGAACTAGAGACGAATATGTGCAGCGTTTGTGACATCGGCGCTATGGTGTCACCTAGGCGTTTTACATGTTGCGCCAGTTGTAGGGGTCTATGGGGTCCGCCTGCTACGCGGTCTGAGAATCGGGTATTGGGCATGCATGAGTTGCCGTGGGTAGCAGGCTAGATGGCTAACCTCGTCACCTTATCATATGTCTTAGTGACATCAATACAACTGGCATAAAGATAAAACAAAAATTCATTCGCAGAACAGAAAAATAATACGTGGATAGGAGAGCTATGTCCAACTCCGCTTAACATACATTAGCCCCAGGCTGGTTGGTGCAATCGCGAGGTCCCTGTATCCGACAGCCACTCTGTCAAGTCAAGCTTCCAGGGGCTGCGCAGTCCCCCGTCCTTCTGGGGCTGCCTGTCCCGCAGGGTTTAAAGCTGCAACGTTAGCAACATCCCACTTGTGTGGGGGTCGTGTCTTGGCTCCTGCCTTCTGTCAGATGCCCAGTCCCTGCAAAAATTGTGGAGCTTCCTCCAGCGATGTCAGACAGTGGTTGTGCCCAGCTCATGTGGCAATGAGTAGTCGTGGGTAGCCCCACTTGTATGGTATGTCCGCTGCTCTTAGTTGTGCCGTGGTTTCTTTCAGAGATGCACACCATTGTAGCGTCTGGCGGCTGAGATCTTGATAAAAGTTCAAGTAAAGGTTCTCAAATGCAAATGGAGTCCGGTCCCTGACGGCTCTGAGAAAGCCATCCTTATCCGAGCGGGATTTAAAATTTAGTATGACATCTCTTGCAGATTCAGGTGCATTGCGTGGGCGTCCCGGTATGCAAAATAGGCCATCTAGGGTCATGCTTTTGGCCTGTTTGGGCGGTAGGGCGGCCTGAAGCAGTCTCTTAATAAAGTGAGGCAGTTCCTCTGCCATTATGGTGTCTGGGATCCCCCCCACCTTGAGGTTTCTCTGTCTTGCTGCATCTTCCAGTTGCCCCACTCGAGCATTCAGCTGTGTGCACGTGGCTGCTAGCTCCAGCGTTCAAGTGGCTGTAGTGTCTTGCTGGTTCTTCAGGTCTTAGACCCCGTCTTCCGTGGCTTGTATGCGGCCCATTAGCACATTCAACTCTGATTTGAGGCCTGCTAGTTCCGCCGTGAAAAAAGGCCTTGAGGTCTGTCACCATGCATGACAGGTCGACCTTAGTGGCTAGTTGTTGTTCTGGTTGCCTCGGGGGTGCAGTCTGTTGCCTCTGTTGGGGTATCTGGGTCAGCATGTCGCCTAGGTAATCATCTTCTGAAGCTGAGAGTGACTCCATCCCCATGTCTTGGTAGGCGTCCGCCATTTTGGGCCTGCATGCCTGAGACAGGAGTTGTCTGATATCTTGGGTATGTCCCGTGGTTGGCCCTCTGGGTTTTCGGGAGTGTTTCCCCATTACTTACTGTGTCCATCGTAGGTATTTTCCCGGCTTGTGGAGGCTTTTTGGGTGAGTTTTGTGGCTTTATTAGAATAACGATGTTGGAGCTCGGTCTTGTCAGTTCATGGTCGCATGGTCTTGTCAGTTCAGCCGTTAGCTCCGCCCCCCCCAAGTTGGTTCATTTTTAGGACTGGACAGCAATGGCTGCTCAGTCCTAGTTTTTAATTACATTCAGCAACCAGTGGCTGGTTGTTTAGTAGATATACACCCACCTGCCACATAAGGGCAGTCTACAATCATATTGACCCCAACAGCTCAGCTCAATGCTAGTGTATAGCAATATGAGGGCTCTGCACTGAGCAGGTTGCAGGTACACCTTGGTGATGACATCTCTATGGAACACTACCTAATGTAAGATCAATATAGTCTGAAAAGCACCATATCTGATCTCCATATTTGAAGTATTTTGTAAAATTATAGAAAAGTTGAATATAAGTTAAATGTAAAATAAGAAAACGCTCCCTTCCTCCTATGGAAACATTCTTTAAATAACTGTTTTAAGAACAGAACAGCTTGTATATACTCTTTGATACACTTTGTACACCACAATTGCCACATATTGTGACAGAATTTGGTGATAAAATGGTTATTTTAAATGAATCAATATACTCTATGGGAGATTTGCTCATTTTACTAATTTTGCAAGTAGAATGGAGTTAAGGGTTAATATGAATTGGTACTAGATAAACTGCCCTGAATTGAAATGTAGGCCCAGATTCAATATTACATGGTTTTAAAATGAAAAGCGTAGTACCATAATTTGATTTTATAACACAGAACCCTGAAAAACCTATATAAAGTGGGCTTTGCTATTTGCACAAATTGGGTTATTTAAGTAACACAAATTCAGATTGTGATGCTCATACAATTATGTCTTCTTCTGGGACTGGAATCCCATTAGGATTGCATACAAGCTTGTTATATGTAATTGTTGTGTTCCTTTAAATTTCAATTAAACATTTAGAAGATTTAAATGTGATATATTTTTTTAGTTCTTCTATGAGCAGTTTTACCGTGTGTAAGTTAAGTAAAACTTTTATATGTCTGCAGGTTGGTCACTACAAACGAACAGTGAAACGGATTGACGATGGACACCGTCTATGCAATGATCTGATGAACTGCCTGCAAGATCGAGCTAAGATAGAGAAAGCATACTCACAGCAGCTGACCGACTGGGCCAAACGCTGGCGTCAGCTTGTCGAGAAAGGTACTGTATAAAAATGTAAACTACATACATAACTATGTCACATAATATGTCAAACAAACATGAATTGGAGAGCATAAAATGGTCAACAAACTAAAATTAATTAATAATCACCAAGAGAAATATCTGTAAAAGATGTTTTTCCACCTATTTTTGTTTTTATTTTTTCTTTATTTGAGTGTTAGATAAATTTTAACCACTGCTCTCCAATGGTTAGTTGTCAAAACATTTTAATAAGGTTTTAAATTTACCTGGGTCTTGCCAAGTGCTCATGGTTGCAATCCCTGCTTCTGGTATTTTCCTTTTGTAGAATCCAGTGTGCTCTGCTGAGCTTAGCAGGACCACGTTGGACTGCACATCTCTGAGCACTCTAAGCCAATTAGACCCATCCTAAATCTGTAGTATTTTCAGAGGAAGTGCCTGCTGGCCCAAAATACGTAAGTGTTCTCAATTGGGTCCGCCCCATCACTACAGATTGTGGTTTAATAGCCATGTTAATCTCTATAGAGAAATCCAGCTTCTCCTGCAGGAGGTGATTGGATATGGTGTAGGAACCAAGGGACCCAGGTTAGTTGTTTAACCATACTAAATCAGTTTGACTACTTAATGAGGGAAGGCATCAGGGCACTGCTGATGTCCTAAGTATTACAGATGGCTGTAGACGTTATGGTGCTTAGAGTGTTCTTTTAACATGGAAACATAGAATGTGATGGTAGATAAGAACCATTCGGCCCATCTAGTCTGCCCAATTTTCTAAATGCTTTCATTAGTCCCTGGCCTTATCTTATAGTTAGGATAGCCTTATGCCTATCCCACGCATTCTTAAACTCCTTCACGGTGTTAACCTTTACCACTTCAGTTGGAAGGCTATTGCATGCATCCACTACCCTCTCAGTAAAGTAATACTTTGGATATTAGTTTTAAACCTTTGCCTTTCTTGTTGTGGTAGTTTTCCTTCTTTTAAATATAGTCTCCTCCTTTACTGTGCTGATTCCCTTTATGTATTTAAATGTTTCTACCATATCCCCCCGTCTCGTCTTTCCTCCAAGCTATACATGTTAAGATCCTTTAACCTTTCCTTGTACGTTTTATCCTGCAATCCATGAACCAATTTAGTAGCCCTTCTCTGAACTCTCTCTAAAGTATCAATATCCTTCTGTAGATACAGTCTCCAGTACTGTGTACAATACTCCAAGTGAGGTCTCAAAAGTGTTCTGTACAATGGCATGAACACTTCCCTCTTTCTACTGCTAATACCTCTCCCAATATAACCAAGCATTCTGCTAGCATTTCCTGCTGCTCTATTACATTGTCTGCCTACCTTTAAGTCGTCAGAAATAATTACCCCTAAATCCCTTTTCTCAGATGTTGAGGTTAAGACTCTCTAATATTCTGTACTCTGCCCTTGGGTTTTTACGTCCAAGAAGCATTATCTTACACATATCCACATTAAATGTCAGCTGCCACAACTCTGACCATTTTTCTAGTTTACTTAACTCATTTGCCATTTGGCTTATCCCTCCTGGAACATCAACCCTGTTACATATTTTAATATCATCAGCAAAAATACATACCTTACCATCAAGACCTTACAGTTTTACTGGATTCCTTTGTGTACAGAAGCTAGGAGCATTCCTGTATATCTTCACTCTATCCTTTTTTTTCTAAATATGTTCTAGAGCAGTATGTGTTTGTTATGACACTACAAGCTTCATTTTCTTTAAATGTCATTCCTCAGTTTTTATTACTGCATGCAAACATATGTAATATAACTACAGAAAAATATGTACCCTGCAGGTCCTCAGTATGGCACTCTAGAGCGAGCATGGTGTGCCCTACTAACAGAGGCAGAGAAAGTAGGTGAGTTGCACCAGGATGTAAGGAACCGCCTGGTGTCAGACGATGTTGAGAAAGTGCGGAATTGGCAGAAAGAAGCTTTTCACAAACAAATGATTGGGGGATTCAAGGAAACCAAAGAAGCTGAAGATGGATTCCGCAAGGCACAGAAACCTTGGGCCAAGAAGATAAAGGAGGTTAGAGAAGGAAAAGTATTTGGCAAATGACAAATTGAAGGAGGAAAGAGCAAATTCCTAGATACGATGATTAAACAGTCAAAACATTAGGCAGTTTAAAATTTTAGCAAAAGACAGTGAAGTTTATTTGCTAAACTAAGAATGTTTATGAATTGAAATCTGAATGTCAAAATTAAGGAAACGTGATTATAGCTGGATTGGAGAATTTCTACAATACAGGTTTTATTGAAGGTACCCAATACAATGTATAAATGATCTTAGTCCCTAGCTGAATTATCATTGATTATATTTCTCTTTAATATCTTTTCACAGGTAGAGGCAGCTAAGAAGGCTTATCATATGGCATGTAAAGAGGAGAATTTGGCAAGTAGCCGAGAGGCTACTGGGAAAGCTGATGCTTCTGTCACAGCAGATCAGCAACGCAAACTGCAAGACAAAGTAGAAAAGTGCAAGCAAGATGTGCATAAGGTAAAAAATTATGAACCTAAAAAATGATAATAGACATTTAATAGTGTTACAGATATGAACTCCTCAGTCAGTGAGACATCTACCTTTGTTTCAGTTTCCTCTATGCTCATTGTGCTCTTACAAAATTATTTTATCTGGTCAATAACTATGCATTTTATGAAAACATGAAACCATGCAGTTGTTTGGTTTAAAATAAAATACACTGATCAGCCACGCCAATCAAAAGAGCACTGATGTGTAGAGGAATGGACTCCACAAGGTCTTTGAATGTGTCCTGTAGTATCTTGCACGGTGGGGCCTTCATGGATTGAATTTATTGTTCTAGTACATTCCACAGATGCTCAATCGTATTTAAATATGGGGAATTTATAGGCTAAGGCAACACCTTGAACTCTTTCATGTTCATGAAACTACACCTGGACAATGTTTGCAGTTTGTGCAGTATTCTGAAAGAGGCCACTGCCATCAGGGAACATCCTTGCCATGAAGGGGTGAACTTGGTCGGCAACAAACTCTAGGTAGGTAACTTTGCAGACCAATGTTGCTAGACAATGCAACACAAGAGTTATAAAGTGCTATACAGGATATACAGGCAAACGCTAAACAGCTAATCAAAGTAGCAGGAAAACTAAGGCAGTAGGCAACAGGGTGCTAGGACAAGGACATAAAAAGGACACAAAGACTTCAGATAAAAAAACAGAAAGAATAAATAAATACAATTATATATACAAACTAGCAAAAGTTAGTAAAGATATTCCAGCAGTGCCATGAAAAGAGAGACAGAGGAATCAAGGATGGTAAAGGGGTACTATATGGCAAAGGGTACTATAAAAGCAAGGACAGACAAAACATTCCAATAGTAAACACCATGCAGTTGGCACAAGAGGAGATAATAGATGCGTTCACAGGAACAAGTCCCACTCAAGCTCCTCATTGAGACCATGTGTGACACTGTGTCCAGTTTGCACATCCACTTAACCTTTGAAACAGCATTTTTTCCATTTTGCCTTCTCTTGTAAGGGGTGGTATTTTATCCAAAACTTGGTAGCGTAGCTGGGTGATACTTTGGCGCATTTCCGTGAAATACATTGTGTCAATATTTCGTATAGATGATTTATGTTGTGATATGCAAACATTTCATGGGCCACATGGACATTTCAGAAGATACACCAAATCCATGAAAAAAACATTCAACTTAATTTTCTTCCCTATCCTCGGGTGGGTACAAAATCTATAACCCATTCCCTTACTTGATGATGCCTCTGCAGTGATTACTATTAAGGCATGGATATATTCCATGCATTGGTTTGTAAAGGAATAGTTGTTTCTTAGTTAACAGTGTGTTTGAGTGGTCACTTTCACTACCATTTCACGTTCATGTTCTGTCAACTTTTAGAAGCAAAAATAGATCCTGAACTGTTTGTCGTATTGTAAAAGATGCCAATTGAAGCAAATAATATTTTGAATTTGGGTAGAGAGAGGGGAATAACTACTTGCAAATGGAATGTGATTTGAATGAGCCTTATGTGTAGACTGTAGAAGACTCTCTCTGTCCAGGGACTCTGCCCTCTGCCTTACTTTCAGAAGGAGTTGCCAGCTGTAGCCTTTCTCTTTGAACCTTTTGGACAAGGTTAAAAGATGGGACCAAATACAGAATCATAGTTGACAATACAATGTGCACGTAAGAACTGACTGTAGGATATTGTTTTTTTTTATTTTTGTTTACTTGAATGGAACCTGCATGCATCAAGTAAGCTGTTAGCATCAGTGGGTTTGCTATACAAATCAGCACATAAGCCATTCAGTTGTTTAGAGACAACCGCATCCAAGTAACTTACAGTAGTCTCATCAGCTGTGTGAGTAACGTGGGTGTTGGCATAACAGACAGACTACAAAGGATTCCAATTGTTCACAGGTACATTTCCAAATCAATAAACAATTATCTATGTATCTGAGCCATATGGTATCATGGCGGATATACAAAATGCTGGGGTACAAAAACTCTTCTTGAAAATGTATCATAAATACATTTGCTTACAATAGTGCCATGTTGGTGCCTTTATTTGTGCATAGAAAATCTACAAATATTGGAAAAGCTTTCTCAAGACAATTTCCAATACCTTTACAACTAAGTTACATAGTTTGTCATTGAGAAAAACCTGAGGCAGTCTTTTTGCAATGACATACAAGCCATAAGAGCATGTAATTGATGTTTACAGAGTGGCCACATCAGGGTCACTAATTTATCATTTGTAGTGGTCGGCACATTTTTTTTTTTTTTTTAAACAAGAAATCAGTGATGTCCTTAACATATTATAAGCCCATACCAACCAATGACCAATAACACAGCTACTGGAGTATTGCATCCATCCACAGGAGACTGGATATTCCTTAAAGGAAGGCATGGCTTCACATTCCTTTGAGAATGTCATCAAACAGTATTTAAGTGATTCACCTAGGGCCACACCATCTCTCTAGATTTTAAGCCATTAAGCTGGTTGCATTGTCTTCAGAACACTTGAGGAGTAGTGATGTCGCGAACCCGAAATTTTCGGTTCGCGAACGGCGAACGCGAACTTCCGCAAATGTTCGCGAACCGGCGAACTGCCCGAAACGCCATTGACTTCAATGGGGAGGCGAATTTTAAAACACACAGGGACTCTTTCTGGCCACAATAGGGATGGAAAAGTTGTTTCAAGGGGACTAACACCTGGACTGTGGCATGTCGGAGGGGGATCCATGGCAAAACTCCCATGGAAAATTACACAGTTGATACAGAGTCTGGTTTTAATCCATAAAGGGCAGAAATCACCTAACATTCCTAAATCACAATGAATATGGATTGACACCTGACATATGACATATTGACACATTGACATATGGATTGACACCTGTCCTCAGAGCCCCTGATGCACACGGACACAGAGCAGAATAGAGACTGGTCCCCCCTACATAGGGTCACTTGGCAGATATGGATTGACACCTGTCCTAAGGATCCCTGATACACACCGACACAGAGCAGAATAGGGACTGTTCCCCCTACATCGGGTCACTTGGCAGATATGGATTGACACCTGTCCTAAGGTTCCCTGATACACACTGACACAGAGCAGAATAGGGACTGGTCCCCCTACATAGGGTCACTTGGCAGATATGGATTGACACCTTGTTACAAGCTGCTATTTGTAACGGGCCCTTTAAATGGCAAATTGCCCTGCTTCCCTGGGTTGTGGAGAAGCCTATTTGCCAGCCTCCTCCCGCGTGACTATGGCCCCTGGGAGATTGTGAAAATATGCACTTTTATTTGGTGTGTATGGCCCTTTAAGACTGTCGGTGGGCATATTGGGGCTTATGGACTCTTTATGTGACGGGTGCTGGCCCTTTAAACACCTTTTTTGGGACATCAGGAAGATTGGGACACTGCCCCTTTAAGGCCGTGTCCCCAGACTTGTTGGGGACACGGCCCCTTTATGACGGTGTCCCCTGTGTCCCCAGACCTGGTGCAAACCCTTTGTGCCTGCCTTGCTAT
>OW240912.1:146500627-146645508 GCA_933207985.1 Pelobates cultripes
CTACATTTCTACATAGGCCTCTCCTGTCATATTATTCACTATTCCAATTTACTTTTTTCTTTTTAGTTTATTCTTATATAACAAAACACATTTTCTTTCTACTTACTCCCTTCTCTAATCTCAAGCATTATTCTAATTATATCTCTGCTCATTCAGTCAACAAACTCTCAACAGCCAACAACTTACATGTTATATCCAACTCTCACCTTGTAGTAATTTCCATGAATAGCTACCTGTACAGTTGTAATCAAAATTGTTCAACCCCCATTGCAAATCAGGTTTATTGCCAGCTGTTTGCAATGAACAAAACAAACAAAACCAATCGAAATAGCTTAACACAACATATGCTTCAAGTTATCTCCCCAAGTTCAACTGAAAATGAAACTTATAATGACTTCTACAGTCTCAAAATTATTCAAACCATTCAATGCAAGCATCTTTAGTACTTAATAGAGCAACCTTTTACAATTCTGAATTGTTGCAAATAAGATGCATTATCAGACACCAGCTTCTGACAGCGTTCCTGAGGAATCTTGAGCCCGTTGCTCATGAGCATTCAGTTCAGTAACTTTCTTGGGTTTGCATGTGTCAGGACAATACAGTGACCCAGCACGCAGAACTAATTCAAACAAGTTAAAATAATAAACTAAGGTAAAACGTATTACCGGGCCTTAGAATGGCTGGAATTAACGTAAAAAGAATAACCAGCAACTACCCGAGGTCAGGGAATACAGACAGAAGCAAATGCAGAATTTAAAGCCAAAAGATCAGGACACAAGAAGTAAGAATCATCAGAACAAGCCAAGATCAATAAACCAGAAATAACAAATAGAGGAACGTGCTGTCGGATAACCAACAAGATGGAAACCACTACAAGGCAAAGAGGGAAAACAGAAATGAGTTTAAATAGCCTAATCCTCACTGTCATTTGTGGCCAGGGATTAGCCGATTCTGTGCGCTGGTGACGTGGCGGCTCACACACATCCATGTGACCCCCTACCCCTGCCGGAGGTGGGGCTACAAATGATCTTGGTATCGCAACGGCCAGTGTCCATTGAAGCGTCACACTCACTGGTGAAAGACGCTTTGGTCTTAGGTAAGTTAATGTGCTCATCTGAGTGACCGCACTGATCGGGTGCAGTCACGTGGCAGTCACGTGCGGCCGCTTGTTAGGAGCCGTGACAGCGTGCTGAAATCGCCTTCTTCACATCCCACCAGAGATTTTGTTTGGTGTTCAAGAGAACACCAAGTCTATATTACTCGACAAGGGACGCATGATGCATAAACTGTTAGATTTGGTCTTCTTAACAGTTTGCTTTATGTAAAGGATTTCTCCAACCCTTTTTTTGGTTTAATTAGAGTAATGCCCTATTGGTATTATTAATTAGCTCCCCTTAAAGAGCATTGTAAAGTAAGGTTTTACCTACCTTAATTCAGCACCAGGTGAAGCTTCCAGCGCTGCACAGCATGCCCCATCTGATGGCTTAGAGAAGTCTTGGACTGGACCATTTAATGGACTCAGAGTGCATGCACGTGCTCTGAACCAGCATTGGGAGAGGAAATAGAGGGAAGGGGAGAAGGAGGTGGGAGGGTGAGAGAAATCATATTTTGGGGGGGGATAGGAAGGACTGCTCTCAGTGTAAGAGGGAAGACAAGAGCTTTGTCTGCAAGGGAAAAGCCCTTGCTCATAATTGCCAATAATTGTGGATTTGAAGTTCTAAGCTGAATTACTGCATATCCAGACTCATACCACCAAAGTGGCCATGGTGGTTGGAGTAACCATTTAAAGAAGAAAGGTGTCATGTACAAAAATTACTTGTATTAGTACATATCCAAGCACTGCTCACAAGATTTACTCTCAGTGTTGATCTGAACGTTTGCCTTACTAAAAAAAAAAACAGTGGTTATTCTTACAGAGAATAGAATGTTGTTTTTTTTGGTTGTTTTCCCCCCCCAAGAAATCTAACATAAAATCTACCATATCCCCCCTGTCTCATCTTTCCTCCAAGCTATACATGTTAAGATCCTTTAACCTTTCCTGGTAAGTTTAATCCTGCAATCCATGAACCAGTTTAGTAGCCCTTGTCTGAACTCTTTCGAAAGTATCAATATCCTTCTGAAGATACGTTCTACAGTACTGCATACAATACTCCAAGTGAGGTCTCACCAGTGTTCTGTACAATGCCATGAGCACTTCTCTCTTTCTACTGCTAATGCCTCTCCCAATACAACCAAGCATTCTGCTAGCATTTCCTGCTGCTCTATTACATTGTCTGCCTACCTTTAAGTCATCTAAAAATGATTACTCCTAAATCCCTTTCCTCAGATGTTGAGGTTAGTAGGGTATCAAATATTCTATCCTCTGTCCTTGGCTTTTTACGCCCAAGATGCATTATCTTGCACTTATCCACATTAAATGTCAGTTGCCCCAGCTCTGACCATTTTTCTAATTTATATAAATCATTTGCCATTTGACTTATCAGTCCTGGAACATCAACCCTGTTGCAATATTTAGTAACATCAGCAAAAAGACATACCTTACCATCAAAACCTTCTGCAATATCACTAATAAAAATATTAATGAGAATAGGTCCAAGTACAGATCCCTGAGGTATCCCACTGGTAACTAGACCTTGCTTTGAATATACTCCGTTGATTACAACCCTCTGTTACCTGTCACTCAGCCACTGCCTAATCCATTCAACAATATTGGAATCCAAACTTAAAGTTTGCAGTTTATTGATGAGCCTTCTATGTGGAAGTGTCAAAAGCCTTGCTGAAATCTAGGTAAGAAATGTCTACTGCACCACCCTGATCTATTATTTTAGTTACCCAATCAAAAAAAAAACCAATAAGATTAGTTTCTCCCTGAATGTTGTCTCTAATCTCGAAATCCATGTGATTTTAGATGTTCAACCCCATCGTTTAACATGGTTTCCATCATTTTCCCCACTCCTGAAGTAAGGCTTACTTGCCTATAGTTGCCTGACTCCTCCCTACTACCTTTCTTGTGAATGGGTACAACATTCGCTAATTTCCAATCTTCAAGGACTACTACTGTTAACAATGATTGGTTAAATAAATCCGTTAATGGTTTTGCTAGTACCACTAAGTTCTTTTAATAACTTTGGGTGTTTTGCATCAGGCCCCATCGACTTATTTGTTATTACTTTTGATAGTTGAAATAGAACTTCTTCCTCTGTAAACTCACATGTAACAAATTACCCATTTGTCCTTTTTCTTAACTGAAGTCCCTCTCCTTCATTTTCATCTGTAAATACTGAACAAAAATATTAATTGAGGCAGTCAGCTAGACCTTCCTTCTTTTGTTTTTAATCTATCTAATACTCGTTTTACTTTCCTTTTCTCATTTATGTATCTAGACAATGTTTTAACCCCCTTTTTTACTGACTGTGCTATTCTCTCTTCTGTGTGTGCTTTGGAAGCTCTTGCTTAACCTCTTGCTTAACCTTATAGATCTGTCTGTCTTTCGCGAGTTCATTCCAAAACTGCAGAGAATTGGGAAATGGGACCACAGGGTCATGATCTGTACAACATAAATTCATCTTTAAGCTAAGCTAAAGTTGTATTGATGCTTAGAGTATCCCTTTAACATGATCTCTTGGGTCCTGATTGTTTACATTTTAATTTTATTTTTGCTGAAAAGGTGTGATGCCCAATATTACTTTTTGGGACAGAATTACTGTTACATGTTCTCTGGCTATGCATCCCTCTCTCAAGTTTCCAGTCCTTAGGCATAAGATATTTTACTCTGTGTTGATGCCAATACATTTTAGAGGTGTAGAGAATATTGGTGTACAGAGATGCCTAGATACCTATGACCAGGTCCAAATTGTGTCCTTTAACACCGTGCAAGAGAAGACCATGTTAACCATGCAGATTATCACTATTTACAGCTACACAGTTTTGCAGCATTGGAGGATGTGGTTGATACAGAAGGGTAGGATAAGCGCTAAAACTATCATCAAAAATACCAAAGTGCAGCCTGCAAACACTGAGTATAAGGGATACTTATAAAGGGAAAAGTATCAATGGAGGAAGCGGCTCTCATGCCCGAAGAGGCAACTATAACTAAATATGGATGGAAGGTTCCTATGAAAATGTGTTGATTTCTGCCTTATACTAGCTTTGGAATGCTCCTCTGCCATACATCTGTGCTTTGGAGAGGGATATTGGGTGAACAATGTAGGGACATGACTGGGAAGATATCTGGGAGACTGCATCAAAAGACTATGTGGTTCTTCAAGACCAATGTTATAAAATGATGATGCAATAGCATGTCATACCTAACATATGTTGGTGGAACGGTGAGGAGAGGAAATATTTTTGTGTGCTGAAAGTTTCCAAAGATGATTAACTTTTTTTTGTTGGGGGGGAGGGGGCTAGAGTGGGATGAGGGGGTAAAGAAAGTCTTATAGTGCATCTTTAAAAAGAAAGTAACTTGTCATCATATACTTAGCAAGATGGGAAATAAAGTGACCAGTAACGTGACTCTTCCAGAAAACAGTTTAGGCAGTGATCATGATTTACTTTCACAGCAGACAATATACCAAACAGTGAATTGCTAAAAGTAATGTAAGCTAGGGTTAAAATGGGTTAGAGTTAGCGAGGTAAAGGGCCAGCAAAGGATAGAGTTAGATAGCATTAGGATTAGCAGGAGGGACCTATGTGTAGAGTTTGCTAGGGTTAGAAATAGCATCAAAGTTTGACACTGAACAGTATGGTAACTATTTAGTTAAGTCACTGCGGAGCATACGACCGTAGGGAGCACAGGCCACATTCAATCTGTGTGCCACTATCCATCAAGTGCCAACTTCCAATATGTGCCATGAATCCTAGGAGTTCACCAAGGGAGTTCACCAAGGAGGAAAACAGCAGAGAATGCTTCAAACAACATTCTCATTATCATCCACACGCTGTTGTGCTTGCTGCATTTATGCTTGTGTTACCTAGCCATATGTGTAGTGTAAATACTACTTCCTCACCATATATGCATTATTGTAACCTATTAATGTTTGTTTTCATCTCCTCCCTTCCTGTACATGGCTCCAAATTTGACCGTGTTAATATTCCTCGTAACACTATTCACACTCTTGCCACTACCCTCTTAAGCAACACTCACCACAAACTGAAAACCAAATTCTTATAAATTATTACCTGCTTTGTTGCTGTAATTTATCTGCTGAGTGCTGGTGGAGAGTGTTGAAATCAAGCCCTCCAATCCCCGCCCCACAAACGTATAAAACCCTGCAATTGCAATACTACCTGTCAGGGATCCGCGGGCGGCTAGGAGGGGAGGCGGTGAGCGGCGTCTCCTCTCTGCCGCTCGCCGCCCGCGTCCTCCACGCCCCCCCAGCGGCAGCATGTATAACGCTGCACGCTGGGAGGTCAATGAATTATGTAAACGCCAGGGTCACCTGAGTGACCCGGCGTTAAAGAAACAGTACCACAATCACAGTGGGGGGTATAGATATCCCCCACGTGTGATTGTTAATTCTGATTGGAAGTTATCCAGTCAGAATTAAACCAAGGGTATTTATACTTACCTTTCCTGTCCCTCAGTGCCCTGTCGTGGTCTTGTGATACCTGTAGCGTAGTGTTCTCGTCTTGCTCTCTGGTTACCGATTTCTTGGCTCGTTATTCCGATTATTCTGTCTTCTCCACTCCTTTGACCTCGGCTTGTTTCTCGTTCTCCTGTTTTCTGGCTCCCTTTACCTGGCTTGTCTCCTGACTATTCTTAGCGTGCTTAGCCCGGCCACTCTAAGGTCCGGTACGGCACCTTTTCTGTGTGTGTGTGTGTGTGTGTCAGCGTGTTAGGCTCCCCGATTCGTGACATTACAACAGGGCCACCATGGAACCTGCTGACATTCCACAGCTGTTAGTTAATCAGGAGGCTAGAATGGATGGTTTAGACCACCGTATGGATCAGTTTGCCCAGGCTTTACAAACCATACTGGCTCGTACTGCGCACTTGCAACCTGCCATCCAAGAAGCTGTTGCTGCTGTGCCAGAACCCATTCCTGATCCAGTACCCGCTCCTGCTCACGTGGTTCACATGACGCCACCTCAGCGCTATAGCAGTGATCCAGCATTGTGCCGTGGTTTCCTCAACCAAATTGATATTCATTTGGTGATGAATCCTCGTTCCTACCCCACTGACAGAACCAAAATTGCTTTTTTGATTAACCATTTGTCCGGGAAAGCACTAGCATGGGCTAATCCCATGTGGGAGAATACGTCCCCAATGTCCTTTTCAGACTTCTTAACAGCTTTTAAACGTACGTTTGACCAACCCGGCCGGGTTGCTTCTGCTGGCAAAGCTCTGCTTAGGGTTCGACAGGGTAATAGATCAGTAGCGGATTATACCATTGAATTCCGCACTTTGGCAGCTGAAGTGGTCTAGAATAACGACGCTCTCGTAACAGCTTTTCAGGAGGGTTTGGCTTCTTACATATTAGATGAAATAGCATCCAGGGAAATGCCTGTTCTTCTGGATGATCTTATAGATTATGTCATTCTAATTGACAACCGTATTAGAGAGAGGCGTAGTCAAAGAAGGATGAATACACAGGGGTTACCTGCTTTACCCAGTACTGATTGCTAGCATTACCTCCTCCTAATCAACCACCTCCCGAACCCATGCAATTAGGTGCTGTAGGCTTATCTGAAGCTGAAAGAACGTACTGCAGAAGGGAGGGTTTGTGCCTTTATTGTGGTAAGAGGGGGCATCTCCGAAGAAACTGTCCTAGTTTGCAGGGAAACTCCAGCACCTAAGGCCTAGAGAGGGGTCGGCCTCGGGTGTTATGGTTTTTTCCCCTCATATGTCCATCTCCAGACCATTTATAACGGTTTCTCTTTTGGTCAATAAAACCACAATAACAACTAAAGCCTTGATCGATTCAGGTGCTGCAGACAGCTTTATGGATGAGAACTTTGCTAAAACCGCAGCCTTGAATCTGATCCAAAAGGCCACACCCTTGGCCATTGAGGCCATAGATGGTAGACCACTTGATAAACCTCTGGTGACCCATGAAACCCAAGAAATGGTTATGGTCGTGGGTGCCTTACACAAAGAAAGGATAGCCTTCCAAATAATTGACTCCCCTACAGCTTCCATCATTCTGGGTTTTCCTTGGTTAGTTAAGCATAACCCGGTACTCGATTGGGATTCTCTAGATATACTCCCCTGGGGGGCATCTTGTCAACGAGACTGTATGGCCGTTTACATCCCGTTTGTTTACTTAATGTGCCTACAGCTAAACCTCTTTCTGTTTCTGTCCCTCCTGTGTATTCAGACCTCGCATTGGTCTTTGAAAAGAGGGAAGCTGATAAACTACCTCCACACCGGGATTATGATTGTGCCATAAATTTGTTACCTGGAACGATGCCTCCTAGAGGTAAGGTCTACCCGCTTTCTGAGAAAGAAAACCAGGTCATGGAGGAGTACATACAGGAATCCTTACGTAAAGGTTTTATCAGACGGTCATCCTCTCCGGCTGGTGCTGGTTTCTTTTTTGTTGCCAAGAAGGAGGGCGATTTGAGACCATGTATAGACTATAGGGGCCTGAATAATATAACAATTAAAAATGCTTATCCTTTCCCTCTCATTACTGAGTTGTTTGACCGTGTTAAAGGTTCTAGATATTTTACTAAACTAGACCTCAGGGGGCTTACAACTTGGTTCGGATAAAAGAAAATGATGAATGGAAGACAGCGTTCAATACACGCAGTGGGCATTACGAGTATCTAGTCATGCCTTTTGGACTATGTAATGCTCCTGCTGTCTTTCAGGACCTCATAAATGATGTCCTTAGAGATCTACTGCATGTCTGTGCTGTGGTTTATCTCGATGATATACTCATATTCTCTCCTGATTTGGAGTCACATCATGCCCATGTGAGAAAGGTACATAAGAGATTGCTACAGAACGGTCTTTATTGTAAATTGGAGAAATGTTTATTTGACCAGAAATCAGTACAATTCCTAGCGTACGTCATTTCTGAACAGGGGTTCAGTATGGATCCTTCTAAATTAGAAGCCATATTGTCTTGGCCTCTCCCTCAAGGCCTTAAGGCAATACAGCGATTTATAGGCTTTGCCAATTATTATCGCAGATTTATTAAAAACTTTTCATCGGTCATTTATCCTATCACGAAACTAACTAAAAAGGGTTTGCACCCCAGGGTTTGGACTCCTGAAGCCATTAAAGCTTTCAAAACTCTCAAAAAGGCATTTGCCACTGCCCCTGTGCTACACCATCCTGATCCTTCCCTTCCCTTTATAATGGAAGTAGACGCTTCAGAATCAGGTATAGGAGCTGTATTATCACAAAGATTATCCTATAACGAACCCCTCCATCCCTGTTGTTACTTTTCTAAAAAACTGTCTGATTCGGAAAAGAATTACGACGTCGGGAATAGGGAACTATTAGCTATTGTGATGGCATTTAAAGAGTGGAGGTACTTATTAGAAGGAGCTAGACACAAGATCCTGGTTATAACTGATCATAAGAATCTCTCCCATATAGCTGATGCTAAAAGGTTGTCCTCTCGTCAAGCCAGATGGTCCTTATTTCTTTCACGCTTTCAGTTCATTATCACATATAGGCCTGGGTACCGTAATGTCAAGGCTGATGCCATCTCCCGACAATACGAAACTTTGGAGTCTATCACCCCCACTCCTGAACCCATTGTACCCACGTCTAAGATAATAGCTGCTACCCGTTTAGTTATTTCGTCTCTTTTTCTTGATGGTATCAAGGCATACCAAACCCAAGCACCCTCTGAGACACCTGTTGGTAGATTATACATGAAAGAGAAAGATAGAAAGAAATTATTAGCTTTATTTCACACCGCCAAAACGGCTGGCCACCCAGGGGTTACCAAAACATACAAGGGTCTCCTTCAACAGTTTTGGTGGCCTTCACTTAAGCAAGACGTGGTGGATTATGTGCAGGCTTGTCGTGTTTGTGCACAGTGTAAGTCCCCTAATGTCAAACCCCCAGGACTCCTAATGCCTTTATCCGTACCCAAGAAACCATGGACCCACTTATCCATGGACTTTATTGTGATGGCATGACAGTAATTTTGACTGTGACGGATAGATTCTCTAAAATGGCACACTTTGTTCCACTTAAGAAACTACCTTCTGCGGTTCAGTTGGCTCAGGTTTTTGCCAAAGAGGTTTTCCGCTTGCATGGTATACCACAGGATATTGTATCTGACAGGGGTCCTCAATTTGTCTCTCGGTTTTGGAGGGGCTTTTGTGCTTAGATGGGGATTTCCTTGTCGTTTACTTCCTCCTATCATCCACAATCTAATGGAGCGGCTGAACGGGCGAATCAATCTGTGGAGTTATATTTACGTTGCTTCACGAATGCACACCAGGACAACTGGTCTCACCTCCTTCCTTGGGCTGAATTCACCAGGAACACTGTGACTCATTCGTCCACTGGCTTAAGTCCTTTTATGGTTGCTTATGGGTTCCAACCCTCTGTCCTTCCCGGCGTGTTCTCCAACATGGGAATACCCGCTTTGGACGAGCACCTCACCTCCTTACGGAAGATGTGGGATCAGGTCCATGCTACTCTAAAATTTGCTGATCGTCGTAGGGGTGCTGCTCCCTCTTATGTCCCGGGTGATAGGGTTTGGTTGTCCTCTAGGAATCTGTGCCTCAGGGTCCCCTCAATGAAATTCGCGCCCAGGTTCCTTGGCCCCTATAAGGTATTGCGTAGGGTCAATCCTGTGTCCTACTCCCTGGCCTTGCCTCCTTCCATGCGTATACCTAACACTTTCCACACCTCCCTTTTGAAGCCCTTGCTCTGTAATAGATTCTCTGGCCCTCTCAGGCGTCCAGATTCCCTCCGCGCTGTCTCTAATGACGTGTACGAAGTGGCTGCTCTGCTTGATTCTCGTTTTTCTCGGGGTCGCTTGCAGTACCTGGTTGATTGGAAGGGTTACGGCCCTGAGGAGCAGTCCTGGGTTTCTGCCTCTGACTTGAATGCACCCTCTTTGATCCGCTCCTTTCATGCGCGGTTCCCTTCGAAGCCTTCGGCTTCCCGCCCATTGGGCGGGCCTCGAGGGGGGGGTTATGTCAGGGATCCGCGGGCGGCTAGGAGGGGAGGCTGCACGCCGCTTGCAGCACTAACCCTCACTCCATCGCCGCCCGCGGTCTCCCCCCTGCTTACCTCTCGGCGAGCGGCGTCTCCTCTCTGCCGCTCGCCGCCCGCGTCCTCCACGCCCCCCAGCGGCAGCATGTATAACGCTTGCCGCTGGGAGGTCAATGAATTATGTAAACGCCAGGGTCACGTGAGTGACCCGGCGTTAAAGAAACAGTACCACAATCACAGTGGGGGGTATAGATATCCCCCACGTGTGATTGTTAATTCTGATTGGAAGTTATCCAATCAGAATTAAATCAAGGGTATTTATACTTACCTTTCCTGTCTCTCAGTGCCCTGTTGTGGTCTTGTGATACCTGTAGCGTAGTGTTCTCGTCTTGCTCTCTGGTTACCGATTTCTTGGCTCGTTATTCCGATTATTCTGTCTTCTCCACTCCTCTGACCTCGGCTTGTTTCTCGTTCTCCTGTTTTCTGGCTCCCTTTACCTGGCTTGTCTCCTGACTATTCTTAGCGTGCTTAGCCCAGCCACTCTAAGGTCCGGTACGGCACCTTTTCTGTGTGTGTGTGTGTGTGTGTGTGTCAGCATGTTAGGCTCCCCGATTCGTGACACTACCAAACTAAAATTATGTCCTGATTCCTATTACTCATGTTACTTGCCCTTGCAAATAATGTAGAGTCTAACCCCGGTTCTCCAACAGATTCCATTACTAGCCTTCAAGCTATAAAAGGCCTCTCTTTTGTACACTGTAATATCTGCAGCTTACTACCAAAAATCGATGCACTTCAAGCATGGTGTCCACATTACAAGCCCAAACTCATTGTGCTTTCTCACTCATGGCTAACTGCAAAAATTCCTGACTCTGCCATTGCAATACATGGGTATTCATGCCATAGAAATGGAGAGCAAAAAACAGGTCGATATTCTGAAGACGGACAGCAACTGAAATAGCCTGCCCTTCGGTGGGTTCCCGCTCAGAACTCAAGCTGGTTTTAGCTCATCTTGTGCCATTACAGAGAGAACATATCTGAAGCATATCAGACTAGTCCCACCCATACGAGCAGTCCAGATCCAAAATGCCAGCAAGTTCCCTCTGCACGAGAGACACAACAACCCCAGATGATCGTTTCAGCCTTGTTAGGCATCATCAGTGAGGCACAGCTGATATCTCTCTAGGCACCGTGAGCAAGGGGTCCACGTCTGGATTACCCTTTAAACTGCCATAGAAATGACAGAGCAAAAAGAGGAGGTGGCATTATCATTTATGTTGACAATTCCATAAAGTTTACCTCCTTACAAAACTTTAGCCCTCCTGCTACCTTTGATTTCCTTTCTGGCACAATTGAGATCCAGTGCAGTAAATCAATCATTGTTGCAGGAATCTACCGCCCTCCTAGCTCCCCAGTGCATTCCCTATCTGACATAGCCCATCTCCTTAGTGATTGTCCGCTAAACTGGTTTCGATCATATGTATCAGATCGCTCACAATATGAGTCAATTTCTGACAGAGACTCTCTCCCTCTCCCAGTCACGTGTGGTGTTCCCCAAGGTTCCATTCTCAGCCCCCTACTATTCACATTATTTATAAATGATCTGCCTAATGTCTGCAAATCCTCAAATGTATGCAGACGACACAGTAATCTATGCAAGCAAATGCGATCTACTGCAGCTTGAGGCTGTGCTCCAACACCAGTTCACAGAGGTAGAAAAGTGAATGACAAAAACAAACTCTTCCTAAATACTGACAAAACTGTCACAATGATCTTTGGAACAGTACCTAAATTACACAAATTACACAATTCCTACCTATCCATCAAAACAAAATCAAATAGCACACTGACCGCAGTCCACTCTTTCAAATACTTGGGTGATATTAGACCCCAATCTATCTTTTGGCCTCCACATAGAAAAGCTTGCATCTAAACTAATTCCAAAACTAGGTGCCCTGTACAGAAACAAATCCTGCCTAAGCTCTACAGTAAAGGAAAAGATTGTACAGCAAATGCTGATGCCAATTATGATTATGGGGATGTAGTATATGCACCTGCACCACAAACCCACCTTAATAAACTTAATACATTGTATAACTTGTTCTGATGCTTTGTGCTACGATGTAATTACATGACCCACCACTGTGACATGCTAAAAGAACTTAACTGGCTGTCGCTGGAATCCAGACACACCCTCCATCTTTTCTGAGCTTTTCTGGCAAGCTTCCACCCTACCTGAACACAATGCTCTCTCCGGCTGTTCCAACCTCCTATAACCTCCGATCCAGTACCAGCACTTTATTTAGTCTACCTCAATACTAAAAGAAAGCAGCCCGATCCTCCTTTTCCTACCGAGCACCACAATTATGGAACGACCTCCCACACACTTTCAAATCTTCCCCAAGCCTTAAGTCCTTTAAGAGATCCCTCTCTACATATTTAAAACAGAATGCACCTGTCATGGTTGATTATATATTTCCTACCTGTTCTTTGTTAAATTTTGTATATATTGTGTATTAATATTGTTTTTGTAATATTGTACCCTATTATATCAATGCAATGTTTTGTGGACCCAGGACATACTTGAAAACGAGAGAAATCTCAATGTATCTTTCCTGGTAAAATATTTTATAAGTAAATAATAAATAAAACTTCAGCAAATAGTGTCAAAGCATGCAGATAGGCATGTCAAGATCAGGGAATGGTTGTAATTTAGCTCTGTTGGGATTATTCACCAATGTCTGAATGGCCCTGCACCGAATGTGGCAAAACCATCCAGTGCTATACATGGCCATTCAGACTGCAAAATCCAGATATTGTTCACACTATTTAACAGTGGCTGGATTTTGCTCCAAGCAAGCCTGAAATCAGTCTGGATTTCAGCAGGACCAAAAAAAGAACTGAGCCTGTGTTTTCAGGGGAAGACAGAACATCCCCCTATTTTTTTTTTTTTTAAATGAGCCTTTATATCTGGCCTTATTATTTAATTTTTGGGGGCAATCTGTCAGGTCTCCACCCAGTCCCTGAAAATCCAAGTCAGTTTTAGTGTCCTTTCAGTAAAAGAGAAGAGAACAGTAGATACACTACAAATAATTCCCCATATCTGTACCTGTAGTTGCCAGGGGTTTATTCTACAGCCATTTAAATCCAGGTAATTATTACAAATCACTTCTCATTAATGTTTATCCTGAAATTAGATTAACTCATTTAAAGTAGACAAGTAGATAAGTATTTTACAAATGTTAGATTTATACTGTAGACGCTACAAGAGCATACCCATAAATCAAAAATGTGTTTTACCAAAGGGAATAAGGGGCATTGATGTCTCCCATTTTATTTTAATTTTATAGCCCCATTTATTGACCATGGTTGGGGAAAGGAAGGTGGACAGTGATCTGTCCAACCCACAGTATTTCATTTAAAACCCCCTTCCGATGACCGTGAGTGGAGGCATGGCGTCTAATGAGCGTCTAATTCTAAAGATTACACTGCATTAGACTTAAAAATCCTAGACCATGGACTTGATTCCTGCTTGAGAGGACAGAGCAGGTAGCAGTATTACTAACTGCCTGAGTGGACGAAGCGGGCAGTGGGATAGATTCTTGCCTGGAAGATGGTTGGGGTCCATGGTGCCAGAGGAAGAGGGACAGACATTTTAGCGCGACAGGTCTAGATTGCAAGTTGGTTAATTTTTTTTTATTTAATATTTTTAGAATGCAGGTGAGTACAACAGTGCCTGCCTTGCCACAACAGCAATTACAGGCTCAATCAGCAGTATTAAACAGAAGTTATGACAGGTTTAGCTTGCACATTTTGTTAATTAATACAAGAACTAGAGACGAATATGTGCAGCGTTTGTGACATCGGCGCTATGGTGTCACCTAGGCGTTTTACATGTTGCGCCAGTTGTAGGGGTCTATGGGGTCCGCCTGCTACGCGGTCTGAGAATCGGGTATTGGGCATGCATGAGTTGCCGTGGGTAGCAGGCTAGATGGCTAACCTCGTCACCTTATCATATGTCTTAGTGACATCAATACAACTGGCATAAAGATAAAACAAAAATTCATTCGCAGAACAGAAAAATAATACGTGGATAGGAGAGCTATGTCCAACTCCGCTTAACATACATTAGCCCCAGGCTGGTTGGTGCAATCGCGAGGTCCCTGTATCCGACAGCCACTCTGTCAAGTCAAGCTTCCAGGGGCTGCGCAGTCCCCCGTCCTTCTGGGGCTGCCTGTCCCGCAGGGTTTAAAGCTGCAACGTTAGCAACATCCCACTTGTGTGGGGGTCGTGTCTTGGCTCCTGCCTTCTGTCAGATGCCCAGTCCCTGCAAAAATTGTGGAGCTTCCTCCAGCGATGTCAGACAGTGGTTGTGCCCAGCTCATGTGGCAATGAGTAGTCGTGGGTAGCCCCACTTGTATGGTATGTCCGCTGCTCTTAGTTGTGCCGTGGTTTCTTTCAGAGATGCACACCATTGTAGCGTCTGGCGGCTGAGATCTTGATAAAAGTTCAAGTAAAGGTTCTCAAATGCAAATGGAGTCCGGTCCCTGACGGCTCTGAGAAAGCCATCCTTATCCGAGCGGGATTTAAAATTTAGTATGACATCTCTTGCAGATTCAGGTGCATTGCGTGGGCGTCCCGGTATGCAAAATAGGCCATCTAGGGTCATGCTTTTGGCCTGTTTGGGCGGTAGGGCGGCCTGAAGCAGTCTCTTAATAAAGTGAGGCAGTTCCTCTGCCATTATGGTGTCTGGGATCCCCCCCACCTTGAGGTTTCTCTGTCTTGCTGCATCTTCCAGTTGCCCCACTCGAGCATTCAGCTGTGTGCACGTGGCTGCTAGCTCCAGCGTTCAAGTGGCTGTAGTGTCTTACTGGTTCTTCAGGTCTTAGACCCCGTCTTCCGTGGCTTGTATGCGGCCCATTAGCACATTCAACTCTGATTTGAGGCCTGCTAGTTCCGCCGTGAAAAAAGGCCTTGAGGTCTGTCGCCATGCATGACAGGTCGACCTTAGTGGCTAGTTGTTGTTCTGGTTGCCTCGGGGGTGCAGTCTGTTGCCTCTGTTGGGGTATCTGGGTCAGCATGTCGCCTAGGTAATCATCTTCTGAAGCTGAGAGTGACTCCATCCCCATGTCTTGGTAGGCGTCCGCCATTTTGGGCCTGCATGCCTGAGACAGGAGTTGTCTGATATCTTGGGTATGTCCCGTGGTTGGCCCTCTGGGTTTTCAGGAGTGTTTCCCCATTACTTACTGTGTCCATCGTAGGTATTTTCCCGGCTTGTGGAGGCTTTTTGGGTGAGTTTTGTGGCTTTATTAGAATAACGATGTCGGAGCTCGGTCTTGTCAGTTCATGGTCGCATGGTCTTGTCAGTTCAGCCGTTAGCTCCGCCCCCCCAAGTTGGTTCATTTTTAGGACTGGACAGCAATGGCTGCTCAGTCCTAGTTTTTAATTACATTCAGCAACCAGTGGCTGGTTGTTTAGTAGATATACACACACCTGCCACATAAGGGCAGTCTACAATCATATTGACCCCAACAGCTCAGCTCAATGCTAGTGTATAGCAATATGAGGGCTCTGCACTGAGCAGGTTTCCTCCTATGGAAACATTCTTTAAATAACTGTTTTAAGAACAGAACAGCTTGTATATACTCTTTGATACACTTTGTACACCACAATTGCCACATATTGTGACAGAATTTGGTGATAAAATGGTTATTTTAAATGAATCAATATACTCTATGGGAGATTTGCTCATTTTACTAATTTTGCAAGTAGAATGGAGTTAAGGGTTAATATGAATTGGTACTAGATAAACTGCCCTGAAATGAAATGTAGGCCCAGATTCAATATTACATGGTTTTAAAATGAAAAGCGTAGTACCATAATTTGATTTTATAACACAGAACCCTGAAAAACCTATATAAAGTGGGCTTTGCTATTTGCACAAATTGGGTTATTTAAGTAACACAAATTCAGATTGTGATGCTCATACAATTATGTCTTCTTCTGGGACTGGAATCCCATTAGGATTGCATACAAGCTTGTTATATGTAATTGTTGTGTTCCTTTAAATTTCAATTAAACATTTAGAAGATTTAAATGTGATATATTTTTTTAGTTCTTCTATGAGCAGTTTTACCGTGTGTAAGTTAAGTAAAACTTTTATATGTCTGCAGGTTGGTCACTACAAACGAACAGTGAAACGGATTGACGATGGACACCGTCTATGCAATGATCTGATGAACTGCCTGCAAGATCGAGCTAAGATAGAGAAAGCATACTCACAGCAGCTGACCGACTGGGCCAAACGCTGGCGTCAGCTTGTCGAGAAAGGTACTGTATAAAAATGTAAACTACATACATAACTATGTCACATAATATGTCAAACAAACATGAATTGGAGAGCATAAAATGGTCAACAAACTAAAATTAATTAATAATCACCAAGAGAAATATCTGTAAAAGATGTTTTTCCACCTATTTTTGTTTTTATTTTTTCTTTATTTGAGTGTTAGATAAATTTTAACCACTGCTCTCCAATGGTTAGTTGTCAAAACATTTTAATAAGGTTTTAAATTTACCTGGGTCTTGCCAAGTGCTCATGGTTGCAATCCCTGCTTCTGGTATTTTCCTTTTGTAGAATCCAGTGTGCTCTGCTGAGCTTAGCAGGACCACGTTGGACTGCACATCTCTGAGCACTCTAAGCCAATTAGACCCATCCTAAATCTGTAATATTTTTAGAGGAAGTGCCTGCTGGCCCAAAATACGTAAGTGTTCTCAATTGGGTCCGCCCCATCACTACAGATTGTGGTTTAATAGCCATGTTAATCTCTATAGAGAAATCCAGCTTCTCCTGCAGGAGGTGATTGGATATGGTGTAGGAACCAAGGGACCCAGGTTAGTTGTTTAACCATACTAAATCAGTTTGACTACTTAATGAGGGAAGGCATCAGGGCACTGCTGATGTCCTAAGTATTACAGATGGCTGTAGACGTTATGGTGCTTAGAGTGTTCTTTTAACATGGAAACATAGAATGTGATGGTAGATAAGAACCATTTGGCCCATCTAGTCTGCCCAATTTTCTAAATGCTTTCATTAGTCCCTGGCCTTATCTTATAGTTAGGATAGCCTTATGCCTATCCCACGCATTCTTAAACTCCTTCACGTTGTTAACCTTTACCACTTCAGTTGGAAGGCTATTGCATGCATCCACTACCCTCTCAGTAAAGTAATACTTTGGATATTAGTTTTAAACCTTTGCCTTTCTTGTTGTGGTAGTTTTCCTTCTTTTAAATATAGTCTCCTCCTTTACTGTGCTGATTCCCTTTATGTATTTAAATGTTTCTACCATATCCCCCCGTCTCGTCTTTCCTCCAAGCTATACATGTTAAGATCCTTTAACCTTTCCTTGTACGTTTTATCCTGCAATCCATGAACCAATTTAGTAGCCCTTCTCTGAACTCTCTCTAAAGTATCAATATCCTTCTGTAGATACAGTCTCCAGTACTGTGTACAATACTCCAAGTGAGGTCTCAAAAGTGTTCTGTACAATGGCATGAGCACTTCCCTCTTTCTACTGCTAATACCTCTCCCAATATAACCAAGCATTCTGCTAGCATTTCCTGCTGCTCTATTACATTGTCTGCCTACCTTTAAGTCGTCAGAAATAATTACCCCTAAATCCCTTTTCTCAGATGTTGAGGTTAAGACTCTCTAATATTCTGTACTCTGCCCTTGGGTTTTTACGTCCAAGAAGCATTATCTTACACATATCCACATTAAATGTCAGCTGCCACAACTCTGACCATTTTTCTAGTTTACTTAACTCATTTGCCATTTTGCTTATCCCTCCTGGAACATCAACCCTGTTACATATTTTAATATCATCAGCAAAAATACATACCTTACCATCAAGACCTTACAGTTTTACTGGATTCCTTTGTGTACAGAAGCTAGGAACATTCCTGTATATCTTCACTCTATCCTTTTTTTTCTAAATATGTTCTAGAGCAGTATGTGTTTGTTATGACACTACAAGCTTCATTTTCTTTAAATGTCATTCCTCAGTTTTTATTACTGCATGCAAACATATGTAATATAACTACAGAAAAATATGTACCCTGCAGGTCCTCAGTATGGCACTCTAGAGCGAGCATGGTGTGCCCTACTAACAGAGGCAGAGAAAGTAGGTGAGTTGCACCAGGATGTAAGGAACCGCCTGGTGTCAGACGATGTTGAGAAAGTGCGGAATTGGCAGAAAGAAGCTTTTCACAAACAAATGATTGGGGGATTCAAGGAAACCAAAGAAGCTGAAGATGGATTCCGCAAGGCACAGAAACCTTGGGCCAAGAAGATAAAGGAGGTTAGAGAAGGAAAAGTATTTGGCAAATGACAAATTGAAGGAGGAAAGAGCAAATTCCTAGATACGATGATTAAACAGTCAAAACATTAGGCAGTTTAAAATTTTAGCAAAAGACAGTGAAGTTTATTTGCTAAACTAAGAATGTTTATGAATTGAAATCTGAATGTCAAAATTAAGGAAACGTGATTATAGCTGGATTGGAGAATTTCTACAATGCAGGTTTTATTGAAGGTACCCAATACAATGTATAAATGATCTTAGTCCCTAGCTGAATTATCATTGATTATATTTCTCTTTAATATCTTCTCACAGGTAGAGGCAGCTAAGAAGGCTTATCATATGGCATGTAAAGAGGAGAATTTGGCAAGTAGCCGAGAGGCTACTGGGAAAGCTGATGCTTCTGTCACAGCAGATCAGCAACGCAAACTGCAAGACAAAGTAGAAAAGTGCAAGCAAGATGTGCATAAGGTAAAAAATTATGAACCTAAAAAATGATAATAGACATTTAATAGTGTTACAGATATGAACTCCTCAGTCAGTGAGACATCTACCTTTGTTTCAGTTTCCTCTATGCTCATTGTGCTCTTACAACATTATTTTATCTGGTCAATAACTATGCATTTTATGAAAACATGAAACCATGCAGTTGTTTGGTTTAAAATAAAATACACTGATCAGCCACGCCAATCAAAAGAGCACTGATGTGTAGAGGCATGGACTCCACAAGGTCTTTGAATGTGTCCTGTAGTATCTTGCACGGTGGGGCCTTCATGGATTGAATTTATTGTTCTAGTACATTCCACAGATGCTCAATCGTATTTAAATATGGGGAATTTATAGGCTAAGGCAACACCTTGAACTCTTTCATGTTCATGTTTTTATGTTCATGAAACTACACCTGGACAATATTTGCAGTTTGTGCAGTATTCTGAAAGAGGCCACTGCCATCAGGGAACATCCTTGCCATGAAGGGGTGAACTTGGTCGGCAACAAACTCTAGGTAGGTGATACACATCAAAGAAACATCTACATGAATGCCAGGACCCACAATTTCCCAGCTGAATGTTACTCAGAGCATAACACTGCCTCTGCCTCCCTCTTTCCATAGGGCAACCTGCTACCATCTCTTCCCCAGGTAAATGACGAACACGCACCTGGCCATCAACCTGATCTGAGAGAAAATGTGATTCACCTGATCAGGCAACCTTTTCCCTTGCTCCAATTCAGGTGCTCATGTCCCCATTAAAGGCACTTTTGGTGGTGGACAGGGGTTATCATGGGCACTCTGATAGTCTTTGTCTACATAGCCCCATATGTAGAAAAATTTCAGCAGTTTGAGCTACAGGAGTGGGATTGGACCAGATTGACTAGCCTTTGCTCCCCACATGCATCAGTGAGCCTTGGGCACCCATGACCCTGATGCCATTTCATCAGTGATCCTTCCTTGCACCACTTTTGGTAGTGTGAGTGAATGTTGGGGTGTGTTTGTATGTAGTGTTGGTGTTTGAGTGCAGGTATGCATTTGTGTGTAGTGCTGGTTTTTGAATGCAGGGCTGTGTTTGTATTTAGTTTTCGTGTTTTAATACAGAGGTGTGTTTGTATGTAGAATTGATGTTTGAATGCAGAGGTGTATTTGTGTGTATTGTTGGCGTTTGTATGCTGGGATGTATGCACATACACTGACACTCACACTAATATATACACACACACACAGATACACATGCTGATACACAAACATACAGAAACACACTGACACACATACAGATACACAGACACACAGAAACACACTGGCTCACATGCAGATATACAGACACACAGAAACACACACTGTGACACATATAGATACACAGATACAAACACTGAAATACACACAGATACACCGACACACATGCAGATATACAGACACACACTGGCACATATTCAGATGCATACACACACTGACACACATGCAGATAGAGAGAATTGCCCACTGACACACATGCAGATACACAGACAGATAAACAACCAAAAACACACATACACAGATACAGATACACAATTATTATTATTATTATTGACATTTATATAGCGCCAACAGATTCCGTAGCGCTTTACAATATTATTAGAGGGAGGATTTAACTTATTATAGGACAATTACAAGAAAACTTACAGAAACAATAGGTTGAAGAGGGCCCTGCTCAAATGAGCTTACAGTCTATAGGAGGTGAGGTATAAAACACATTAGGACAGGAAATAGCAGTCAAAATAGGTGGGAGTGAAGCAGAGCTGGAGGAGAGAGTAGAGTGCTGTCCTTTAGGAGAGAGCAAGAGACAGGTATGTGAGGTGGAGGTTAGTCTGGGAGGCCAGACAATAACACACATACATACAGAAATGCACTGACACATATGTAGATACACATACAGACATATGTGCTGGTCAAAATTTAAAACGTTTAGCCAACCTCTAGTTCCCTACCTTTTGGTTGCTGGCTGAGGCGGTCTTGCAGTTTGCACCCCAACCTCTCTGCCTTCTCCTCTCTCCCTCCCGTGATGCTTGGTCTGTTAGCTGGGAGGAAATGACCGGCTCTCACTTCCTGCCAGTGCTGTCATTATTAAATCGCCCTAGCGCATGACTGACCCATGATGACACATGCTCATTGGGGACCCAATGGGCCCCGTTGCAGCCTGGTGGTGGTTCTGCCACTGACTATTTAGCCCTTGTCAAAATCACTCAGATCTTTTTGCTTGCTAATAAGCCTACACTTGGAACTGACATACAGTAACAAATGGTAAGAATAAAAGAAGTGTATAGTGGGAATACAAGTATCAAGACTTCTGCAAATTCTGTCTGTCTTTAAATATGTAGGCATGACTTAGAGCATAACAAACAAAAAGCACAGACACCCGTGAAAAAGGTGATATAACACAACAACTTAACTGAAAGGTACACAGCTTCCCAAGGTTATTTCCCAGTTGATAACCTTATAGCAGAACAGTGTGATTGATAGGATATTTGGGATTCTGCTGATGTACCTATAATAGAGGACAAAACATAGTGCAAATATTGCTACACACTATAAAACCGCTGGTAAAAAATATGCACTCACATATTCCAAAGAATATAAGCGTGTTCAGGGTGCCTCCCCCTAAGTGTGAAAAAAGGGGGGGTTATTCTCCTTTAATTCTCCCTCCTCAAGTGATAGCCAGTGGGGTATCCGGGTCAGCAAAAAGATCCAAGCAGATGCAACCAAAGGAATACTTCAAAGGCGATTTATTCACTTATAAAATTCAAGAGGTATATATAAAAATACATAAAAACAATATAAGAAAGAGATGCTGGTCCTACGCGTTTCGTCCTTATACAAAAGGACTTCCTCAGGGACCTCTTTCAGCACAATATTCAATCACCAAAATTACAGAGAATAAAAAACAGCATCCTAAAAACGCTAACACATGAATAACCTTATATAGGGCTAATCCCTTCTAGTCATTGGTGGAATAGTGGGTGTTCTCTCCTCTTCTGACTCCTATTCGTCCAGGGTTTCTTTTCTTCAGGTGTGTTCACTTAATCGAAATGAAAAAAGCCGGGCTCGTTCCGAAACTAGTCACTTCCGCATACGTCATACGTTACGTTCGCGTCACGTGTTCCGTGATTTATCACGTGATCGTTATGCGTTCCACATTCGGGAACAAAGATGGACGTGCGTTCCACATAGTGGCAGCCTGGAAACATCGTTTTTCTTTACCTAATAATTGTACACACAAAACTAGAGGCAAAAGGACTGTTAGAAATCAGATGAGAGAATTTGAAATATTATATTAATTGTCCTCTAACAATGAAACACTAAAAATAATAATTGTTATAATGAATGTATAACAACTTCCTATCCAAGTTGACCATTCATAATATATATCATAACAAAAATACATATATCATAGTATTACAAAAAATTTTTTTTTGGTATATATAATAGCAACCAATCATTAACAAATTCATATGTCCATATATTGACATTAATGTCTAATACACTAACATAACAAACAGCACCAATTAAGGTGCTTAATCTTTTTAAAGTGACTTAAGTGATATTATACTTATTTGCAAATCTGTATTATGTAAAGTGCAATGAAAATTGACATTTATTAATCATTACATGCTCAATTACATATCCATATTGTGTGAACTAAAACAATTAACCAGTGAACATTATTACTTATTAATTAATACACACTAAATTAATACACACTAAATTACATATCCATATTGTGTAGACTGAAATAATTAACTAATCATATGCTCAATGTCATATTCAATTTTAACATTTAAATAAAATGACATGAGTTATATATGATCGATTTCAAATGTATCTTTATACTTTAAAATTAGTTAATTCAAAAAACAGACAATATCCATATCCACGTTTAATCCCCTTGGGACAAGGGTACGTAACCTATGAATCCAATATGATTCCCTTTGTGCCAATCGCTTTTCTTTATTACCCCCTCTCCAATGGGGTTGAATTTGTTCTATCCCTATACAGCGTAGTCCCTTCAGAGAAAACAAGGGACAATTATTACAGTGGAGGGGGACTGAATGAGTGTCTAATTTTTTCTTTATGTTGTTAATATGTTCCAAAAGTCTCACTTTTAGACATCTCTTTGTGCGACCAACATATTTTCTTTGGAATATGTGAGTGCATATTTTTTACCAGCGGTTTTATAGTGTGTAGCAATATTTGCACTATGTTTTGTCCTCTATTATAGGTACATCAGCAGAATCCCAAATATCCTATCAATCACACATGACTTAGAGCATGTTGGAACTCTCACTCAAAACGAATTACTTGTTTGCACAAAATCTTATATTGAAATCATATTTAAATTTCCAACAACTTGCTATGTTCAACAGCAATTCTACCAAGAGGTGTGAGGTTACATTTCTCTTATGTATTATGCAGAAGAGGCAGAGTAGTTGCAAAAGGTATGACATTTCTCCACATATTTTAGTAATAGCAAAACGTTTGTAAATGTGGTATATATTCAATGCATTTCCTTCATCCATCATTCTGCTCATAAATGAGTGTACATCTTCAAGTCAACAGGGAGCAGTTTCCTTTGATAGCTGTGCTCAAATGAAGTTGGTATTGAAAAGTCAGGTTTTACAGGGCTAGCGTTGCATTTTGTTTAACAGATCCACAGACATATTTAGCAACTCTACTGACTGGATGCAAAAGCCATTACCCATATTATGAATAACAGTGAGTTCTGGTGCTTTCCAGGACAAGTAGGATATCCCAATCCACCTTCCACAGATATTGCCACACTAGGATTGAGGATAGGTTCTGTAGTACCCATTAAAATATTTTAAAATATTCTCCCCATGCTGTCACCCTTTATAAATGCTGCATGCAGTCAATAAAATTTGACCCATAAAGACAAAATAATGTGGAACACAATCCCCCAAACATGCCTCCCCCATGGTGAAAGGTCCATCTAAAGTCCTCTAAAGCCATCCAGTGCCATCTTGCCCTTTTCCATGCTGATCAGCATGTCATCCATTTCGTACAGGACATCCCACATCACAGGCTGCAAGGTAACCAATATACAATATAAACAAGTACTGAATACTGTCAGAATAACAACCAAATAAAATAATTACGGTACATTACATAAAACATACCATGTAGGGAAACAGGGAAATACTTTGTAGTAGAAGTGGGATCTCTTTCACACATCAGGAAAAGCATAACTCAAGTACTAAAATACTACTAACTTAGCCTGTTGATACTAACATAGCTTTGCAGACCAATGTTGCTAGACAATGCAACACAAGAGTTATAAAGTGCTATACAGGATATACAGGCAAACGCTAAACAGCTAATCAAAGTAGCAGGAAAACTAAGGCAGTAGGCAACAGGGTGCTAGGACAAGGACATAAAAAGGACACAAAGACTTCAGATAAAAAAACAGAAAGAATAAATAAATACAATTATATATACAAACTAGCAAAAGTTAGTAAAGATATTCCAGCAGTGCCATGAAAAGAGAGACAGAGGAATCAAGGATGGTAAAGGGGTACTATATGGCAAAGGGTACTATAAAAGCAAGGACAGACAAAACATTCCAATAGTAAACACCATGCAGTTGGCACAAGAGGAGATAATAGATGCGTTCACAGGAACAAGTGCCACTCAAGCTCCTCATTGAGACCATGTGTGACACTGTGTCCAGTTTGCACATCCACTTAACCTTTGAAACAGCATTTTTTCCATTTTGCCTTCTCTTGTAAGGGGTGGTATTTTATCCAAAACTTGGTAGCGTAGCTGGGTGATACTGTGGCGCATTTCCGTGAAATACATTGTGTCAATATTTCGTATAGATGATTTATGTTGTGATATGCAAACATTTCATGGGCCACATGGACATTTCAGAAGATACACCAAATCCATGAAAAAAACATTCAACTTAATTTTCTTCCCTATCCTCGGGTGGGTACAAAATCTATAACCCATTCCCTTATTTGATGATGCCTCTGCAGTGATTACTATTAAGGCATAGATATATTCCATGCATTGGTTTGTAAAGGAATAGTTGTTTCTTAGTTAACAGTGTGTTTGAGTGGTCACTTTCACTACCATTTCACGTTCATGTTCTGTCAACTTTTAGAAGCAAAAATAGATCCTGAACTGTTTGTCGTATTGTAAAAGATGCCAATTGAAGCAAATAATATTTTGAATTTGGGTAGAGAGAGGGGAATAACTACTTGCAAATGGAATGTGATTTGAATGAGCCTTATGTGTAGACTGTAGAAGACTCTCTCTGTCCAGGGACTCTGCCCTCTGCCTTACTTTCAGAAGGAGTTGCCAGCTGTAGCCATTCTCTTTGAACCTTTTGGACAAGGTTAAAAGATGGGACCAAATACAGAATCATAGTTGACAATACAATGTGCACGTAAGAACTGACTGTAGGATATTGTTTTTTTTTATTTTTGTTTACTTGAATTGAACCTGCATGCATCAAGTAAGCTGTTAGCATCAGTGGGTTTGCTATACAAATCAGCACATAAGCCATTCAGTTGTTTAGAGACAACCGCATCCAAGTAACTTACAGTAGTCTCATCAGCTGTGTGAGTAACGTGGGTGTTGGCATAACAGACAGACTACAAAGGATTCCAATTGTTCACAGGTACATTTCCAAATCAATAAACAATTATCTATGTATCTGAGCCATATGGTATCATGGCGGATATACAAAATGCTGGGGTACAAAAACTCTTCTTGAAAATGTATCATAAATACATTTGCTTACAATAGTGCCATGTTGGTGCCTTTATTTGTGCATAGAGAATCTACAAATATTGGAAAAGCTTTCTCAAGACAATTTCCAATACCTTTACAACTAAGTTACATAGTTTGTCATTGAGAAAAACCTGAGGCAGTCTTTTTGCAATGACATACAAGCCATAAGAGCATGTAATTGATGTTTACAGAGTGGCCACATCAGGGTCACTAATTTATCATTTGTAGTGGTCGGCACATTTTTTTTTTTTTTAACAAGAAATCAGTGATGTCCTTAACATATTATAAGCCCATACCAACATATTATAAGCCCATACCAACCAATGACCAATAACACAGATACTGGAGTATTGCATCCATCCACAGGAGACTGGATATTCCTTAAAGGAAGGCATGGCTTCACATTCCTTTGAGAATGTCATCAAACAGTATTTAAGTGATTCACCTAGGGCCACACCATCTCTCTAGATTTTAAGCCATTAAGCTGGTTGCATTGTCTTCAGAACACTTGAGGAGATCTTGCTGATAAACCTGACAATGTATGCTGTATTGCAACACTGTTACACTGCGTGGCTTAGAGGAAAGATGAAGAATAAATCGAACAGGATACTCTCACTGAACAAGTTATTATTATTTTCAAATCAGAGATGGAAGAAATGCAAGCAGTGACACGTGGCACGACGGCAGGGGAGGGGTACGGGGAGGAGAGAGATATCTGAGTGTCATCGGTGTACAGGTGGTAGTGGAATCCAAATGAGGTAATATGTTTGCCAAGAGAAGCAGTATAGCGAGAAAATAGTAGGGGACCAAGCACAGAGCCTTGAGGGACACATTAGAAAAGGAGACACTGAATGAGTGATTAAAGAGTTTGGAGAAGGAGTACATGATCAACAGTATCAAAGGCAGCAGAGAGGTCAAGAAAAAATAGTAAATGCCACAGACTGCACACAATAATAATGCCCACAAACTCAGAGTGC
The DNA here is from genome assembly GCA_933207985.1 of Pelobates cultripes. Lineage (NCBI taxonomy): Eukaryota > Metazoa > Chordata > Amphibia > Anura > Pelobatidae > Pelobates > Pelobates cultripes. Next base: position 146,527,370 of record OW240912.1, read on the forward strand.
GTGCTTTTTTGGTGCAACACCTCTTCAGTCATACAATCAAAAAACAAAAGTTTATAGGCGCTCTCTATAATACAAAAAATAAGTGAGGGCTGCTGTATACAGTACAAGGATTCCCAAAACCTTGTGTAATAGTGAAACAGAGATAGAATATGGCGTATACTGCGCCCAAAATCATACGTACATACAACTGCAGAAGGGGGGGGCTGTTAAATACCTCAGGATAATAAAACAAAAAAAAACAATAATAGTGCAGTACAATTTTACGAGATATTAGCTTGGTGACTGTAGGAAAACCACTCACATTTGATAGAGCTATATAAGTGCTCCCCTATATTGCGCATGGACGGTATGATCCCCGTCTAAAGATGTAGGAGGATAAGGATGGTACTGATTCTCCAAATGTGAGTGCAGATATTGATGATAAATATAAAAGTAGAAGAGAGAAAACTCTGATAGTGTAGTAAGTACTATAAACTGGGATTTAAAAAAAAAAGTAATGTACTTACAATTTTTAAAGCAAGACCTGCTCTAGTTTTCACAGCATGGGTGGTATTATCCCCACCTAAGGATATGATGGCACCAGGTAGCAAACAGGATACAAAGTAGGATACAAAATAGTTAAAAGTATAAAAATTAACTATTTATTATAAAAAACATATATAGCATAAAAAAATATATATATAGGTACAAATAAATGTCCCAAAAATTTCGCACTTGATGCGTTTCGCCTCTCCAGAGGCGTTATCAAAAGTGATACACACTTTTGAGAAAGCCTCTGGAGAGGCGAAACGCGTCAAGTGGGACTTTTTTGGACATTTATTTGTACCTATATATATTTTCAATGTAAAGTATAAAAATCGTTTTTAATATTTGAAGCAATAATTATTGGCATTCGATAAGCCTTTAATGAAGGTGATTTAATCTATGCAAAACAAACTGTTTAATGTAGTACAGAAAAGAATCAGCGCGCTCTTATCTAAACAACACAAAACAAGGTAGCGGCAGCACACCTAAAAAAGCACACTCCCTCACAGGCCCTATAACATAAGCAGAGGAAAACAGATGGAGAAAAGGTAGCGCCACTAAAACAGGAAAATTGAATAATAAACTGGTGTCAAAATATAACCAAATAAAATAGCAGAATAAGTACACGAGTAAAAAAGTCCAAGTTAGGCTGGAAAAAGTCTATGAGGTAGAGACGTCCAAAGTGAGACCTGTCTATAGAAAGGTGGGCACAATATTGATATTAGGATTATTCCTCATTGTGACATGGGTGAATCCTTGAAGTTCATTTTTATCTATGAAATAGATAAAAGATAAGAACTAATGATGCAGTATGTCACAAATAGGGGCTGGATACAATATAGAAGATCTATATGGTCCTACTCATGTTTAATAGAGCTATCTACATAGCTCTAGTGTGGATGGCGTACAGTGGTACAATCCCCACTTATAGGATACGTGAAGTATTTCTAGTCTTTTTTTGACATTCTTTATTTCGGTTTTGTTTCATTTTTCCAAGTATCAATCGTGCATTAATGTGTTTAAACAAGTATAGACAATATGACTCGGCTTACATCAAGGTAAACAGTATACATGAACACAACTGGATATAGATCGCATCTAAAATGTGCATTTAGTAACCTTTATGTGGCATATCTTGCGTCGAGAAGCCAATGTGTGTAAAACTGTGCGTCAAACCAGCTCATATTGTGAGCTTTCTGGGAACTTAGGTTAAACTAGCTCGGGCTGTGGTCAGGTGCATGAATCATTTTGTAATCCTGGTAAATGGGCGTATGTTCAGGACGTGAGTTACTGTCTAGAGCAAGGCAGGTATACCTTGCACCTATCGTCAGCCTGCCCTGCGGCATGTTACCGCTTCTCGCTGTGGCCTTTTGTCCAGCTTTCCTTTTCCCTCTTCCCCGAGTCACCCTCCCCCACCCATCTCCACTCCCCCTCCACTTGTGTAGTTATGTTTCCCTCTTTGAGTCGCATGTTGTGCACCTGTCAGGTTGGCAGTCATATGTCTTGTGGTAGTAGAGCTGGCATCGTGTATACGAGCCACCCAGTTGTTGGGTTCGGATGGATACGTGTAGATTGTGACCTGTCGGCCTGGGGCTGTGTTTTATGGGACGTTAATTTGTGCGTAACTGTAGGTTGCTGCCTCCGTCCCCAGTAGGGTCTTGCGGGGAGTCCTTCATATGGTGTTCTCATGGAAAGGTGGTGGGAGGCCTTAGAAACGTATCCCCACCTCCCCCTCAGTCTTTCTGTCCGGCTAGTTCCCGCTTATCTGGTGTATAGGTATGCGTGCTCTGGCCAGTGGTAGGGAGCGTGGAGGATGCGCAAGGGACGTAGGGGACAAGTAGCTATTGATTTTAGGATCAGTTAATTTGGAGTCTCGGCGGCTATGTTGACACTTGTTCTAGGTATGTTTTGCTTTCTGCGTTCAATCTAGTTCAGGGCAGTGTTCAATGTTTTCGTGTCATGTTTCCATTTTGCTCGGGGCCCGACGTCGTGTCATAGGTCTCCTCACGGGAGCCTTGGGCTTAGGGGCCCAAGTGCCAAGCTCTAGCTGGGGTGGTATTGGGGGAGATCGGGCAAAATCTTGTTCAGTTACGAGACCGTGGTTAGGTAGGTTTTGGCGTGTGCCTTGTGCGTCTGCTTGTGGGCGTTGGTGGCTTACCGATTTGTAGTGAGGGGAGCCGGTTGTGTTGGCTTGTTATTGTGTCTACATTGTCTGTGTATGAGCGTTCCTGGTGACATTACCTATCTTAATGTACTGTGTACGTCCTCTGCCTTCACGTGTTGGGGTGTCTCTCTCCCCCCTCCCTCATCTACCCCATCTATCTTTCTCCGTTCCCTTCAGTTTCGGGGGTTAGTTTACCGTTGTTGGGGCCAGTTGCTACCCAGACCTTGGGGATCTCGGCGAGCTCAGATTGCGTTGGTGTTGTCTGTGCGCACCGTGAGTCTCTTTCTGTCTATCCTATTGTGTGTATCGGCTTTTGTGTTTCGGGATACTTCCTGTCCTTGCTTTATTTGTCCATGCCTAGTTTCTGTCGGGGGTAGAGGGTCTGGGGATTGGGATAGGGTCGGGATGGGTTGTGAGTTATGTCCATTCTTGTGGGGTTTAATCTGGCATACTGGCTCCGGAGGGAGCGAGTTCCCCAGCCGGGGGTGTATGTGCCACTGCAGCGGCGCCCCCCCTCCCCCCGCGTCCGCTCCAGTTGCTGTCCTGGATACATAGTCCATCCACGGGAACCAAGTCAGGGTACATTTTTCTGCGCGACCCTGCAGGGAGGCCGTCATCCTTTCCATATTATAGATCTCTTCAACCCTGTCTATCCATTGTTGGTATGTGGGAACTGTAGGGCTTTTCCACATCGTCGGAATGAGAGTTTTCGCGGCCGTCAACAAATGTATGACGAGGCCTCTCTTGTATGCTTTCAGGGGTGTGTGGGTGTGATTTAGCAACATTGGCAGTGGCTGGAAAGGTATCTCTGTTCCTGTAATTTCTTTTATCAATCGGTGGACCATTCGCCAGTAGGGTATGATGTGCGTGCACTTCCACCAAATGTGTATTCCGGTGCCTAATTCTGTGCCGCACCGCCAGCATTCGCCTGGGACCGAGGCATGGATGTGCCATAGTACATCCGGGGTCCGGTACCAGTGTGTCAAAATTTTGTAATTACATTCTTGGAATTTAGTGCTTATGGATCCCTTGTGTGTGAGTTGGAATATTTTGTCCCATTCGCTATCTGTGAGTATGACATCTGCGTCTCTCTCCCATCGTGCAGTGAACCCCAGCGGTGGTTTGTCACCGCTGTTTTGGAGCATACTATATAGGATCGAGACTCCGTGTGTGAGGTGGTGTCTGTCTGTGCATAATTGTTCCAGGTAGAGCAGTGGGCGGTGCAGGTGACCCCTGCCTTTCAGAGCGGCAGCGTACGTTTTTATTTGGTGGTATCGAAACTCGTCCATTCTAGTTGGTCGGCGGTCTTGTAGTAGTTCTCCTATTGTTTTTAGGTTCGGTCCGTCACACCATTGGCTTATGTATACCCAGTCTGTGGCTCCCAGGTTCCTGAGGTCGGCCGGGCTAAGCCCTCCCGCCAGCTTCGGGTTGTTGGTGATAGGTGTAAGCGGGTTGGGGGACGTCGTGAGGTTCCCGTTGTAGCGAACCCTGCACCAGACCCGCAGCGTGGCGTTTATCATTGGGTTGTCCGTGCGCATGTTCTCAAAAGATGTTTCCCCCAGCCACAGTTGGGCGGGGATTTTGCCTAGGGCTTGTTGTATTTCTATGTGGACCCATTGTTTAGTGGTCGGGTTAGCGTGCCAATCGACCAGTCGATGTATGTGGGTTGCCTGGTAGTATGTGGTGATCGACGGGAGTCCCGTTCCACCCTGGCTTTTTGGTCGTTCTAAGGTGGACCGTTTCACGCGTGATGGTTTGTGGTTCCAGACGAACTGTCGGATGGTAGTCGTAATTGCTTGAAAGAACCCTCTGGGGATGGATGTTGGTAATGTCTGGAATAGGTATAGAATGCGAGGCATGACATTCATTTTTATCGCGTTTATGCTTCCAAACCATGAAATGTACTGGGCCGTCCACCGTTTTATATCCAGTTGTAAGGTTGCTAGAAGGGGTGCGAAGTTCAGTTGGTATATGCGCGTCGTGTCCTCGGGTAGCCAGACGCCAAGATATCGCAATTTGGAGGTGCATATTCTGAAGGGGAATTGCGTTTGGATGTGTTGCTGGAGGGTCGCGTCCCTCGTGAGCAGCATTGCCTTGGATTTATCCAGATTTAGCTTTAGGTTGGATACCTCGCTGTAGGTTCGAAATGCATCCAGGAGGTTCGGTGTCAATACCCTAGGTTGCTCCAGGAAAAATAGCATGTCGTCGGCATAGGCCGCTACTCGGTGTTCCTTTCCGCCTATGCTAAATCCCGTGATCCCCCCATGCCGTCTGACCGCTTCGAGGAATGGTTCGAGGGTGAGGGCGAATAGAAGGAGGCATAGGGGGCATCCTTGCCTTGTGCCATTGCTTATGTCAAATGAGTCGGACAGGGCTCGTATGCGTGCAGTCGGCGTGGTGTATAGTGCGGCTATCCAGGTTCGCAACCGTGGACCAAACCCCATGTGACTCAGGGTCGCTGCCATGTAATCCCAGTCTACCCGGTCAAATGCCTTATCGGCGTCGGTGGATAGAAGCACCATGTCTTGTTTGCCGGCCACTGTTGCGTGTATGATGTTAAGGGCTTGGTGGTGTTGTCCCTGGCCTCCCTCCCGGGTATGAACCCCCCTACCTGATCCGGGTGTATCAGGTCTGGGAGCGTTTGCGCTACTCTGGTGGCCATGGCTTTGGCGAAGAGTTTTATGTCCGCGTTTAGTAGAGAGATTGGACGGTAGCTGGCACAGTTAGTTGGGTCTTTTCCTTCCTTCGGTATGATCACGACCGTTGCCCTCAGGGTGTCCGTAGGGAATCGTCCTCCTTCTTGGATGGAGTTGATTCTGGTGAGGAGTCTAGGAAGGAGAACGTCCTTAAAGGAGCGTATATATGCTATAGGGAGGCCGTCTGGTCCCGGAGCCCTGTGGGGTTTGGATGTTTTCAAGGCTCCCGCTAATTCCTCAATTGTCATGGGTTGTTCCAGGTCGGCCTCTTGTTCAGGCGTCAGTTTACGGGTGGTATGTTCTTCTAAGTATGCAGCTATCCGTGCCTGATGGTGTGCTACTGTACGTCCCGATTTGTGTTGTGCTTGGTCGTATAGCGTCTTGTAATACTCTTTGAAAGCCGTTAGGATGCCCTCCGGGAGCCGGGTGATGGCACCTTCTTTCGTGTGTATCTTGTGGACGTGTCGTGTTCTCCGTTTTTCCTGGAGCATCTTCGCCAGCAGTCGTCCACTTTTATTCGAATGTTCGTAGAAGTATCGGGATGTTTTCCTGGCTGTGTGGAGTAGTCCTTGGGTCAATATGTCTCGGAGCTCTCTGCGAGTTTCCGTGAGTCGGAGGTATGTGTTATCATCCAAAGTGGTTTTGTGGGTTTGCTCAAGCTCAGCTATGCGGCTTGTCAGGTTAGCAATTTGCGTCGTCCTTTGTTTTTTGCGGCGGGTGCAGCTTGTGATAAGGTGTCCTCGGATGACACATTTGTGCGCTTCCCAGAGAGTCAGTGGCTGTATGTCCGGACTTTCATTTGTCGTGAAGTAGTCAGTTAAGGCCTGGTTCATAGCTGCGGTAAATTCCAGGTCGTCCAGCATGGATTCATTAAGCTTCCACTGTCTATCTCTGGGTTTAAAGAGCGGGGATTGTGTATCTATCAGAACCGGTGCGTGGTCAGAGTGGTCCATGATGCCGATGTCTGCGCTACGTAGTAGGTTAAGATACTCCTGGGCCATGAAAATGTAGTCGATTCGACTATAGTGTGCGTGTACCGCGGAGTAGTGGGTATAGTCTCGGTCATCTGGGTGGTACGTCCTCCAGCAGTCCACTAGCCCCATCTTGTGTAGGAGTCGTTGCGTGGCTTTCAGGCAGTGTGTGGGGATCGCACTTTGGCCCCTCGAGGTGTCACGTATGGGGTCCAACGGCATGTTTAGATCTCCTGCTACGATCAGCAGGCCTCCTCTGAACTTCTCCAGTTTGGCCAGCACCTGGCGTATAAACGTATGTTGCTTTCTGTTTGGTCCGTATAAGCACGCGAAGGTGTATTCATGGTCTGCGATGGTGCCTCTCAAGAAGAGGTACCTCCCGTTCGGGTCCGCTAGAATTTGTGTAGTCTGGAATGGCACCGAGTGAGCGAACAGAATGGCGACTCCGGCTTTTTTGGTGTCGGGGTGGTTAGCGTAGAAACCCAAAGGGAAGCGCCGGTTTTCTAGTTTAGGTGCGTTTCCACCTTTGAGATGGGTTTCTTGCAGGAAAACGACGAAGGCTTTAGCGCTCCACAGTCGACGGTGCAAGTGGGCCCGTTTTTCTGGAGAGTTGAGTCCCTGGACGTTGTTAGACCAATACGTCAGCTGGGCCGGAGCAAACGCCCGGGTGGCAGCCATTTTGGGAGGGGGGAGGGGGCCCCACCCGCAGCAGCACTGGAGGGGTGAGGGGAAGGCTGTCGTCTAGAATGCGGGCTTTAGGAGGATGGGGTTATCTGGGGTCAGGAGGACCCGTGGACGGGGTTAGTTTGGGTGTGACGTCGACCCTGTACCGGATTTTGGGGGTTCTCGGGGGTTGGTTACCTGACCTTCCCTGAGGTTCCGGTATTATTTACAGGAGGATCTGTCTCAGTGAGGAACAGTGTCGTCTTGACCAATGGGGTGGTTCGGTCTAGTGGTCGGTTGTCATCTACTGTCTCCTTCGGCTCCCAACCTGAATTGGGCTTTCGTAGTAGCTATGTCTCTCGGTGTAGTGTTGAGGATGGGGTGCATGGTAGCGGGTCTCTGCTCCCAGATGTCGCTATGGGGCCGTTTGTGTATCTTGTTGTGTGCTTTTAAAGGGTGCGTCCCTCCCAGTCTCCCCCTTCATTATGCGTGTTTGTGGCTGTCTGTTCGATACCCTGGCTCACCCATGGCCGTATTTGGGTCGGGGTTCAGCGGTGTTATTGGGAAGAATTGGTGCATGTGTGCGCGGTGGGTCCGTAAGAGTCAGTGGCGCCGGGCGTGGGGTGTCACCGCCCGTCGGCGTGGTATCAGACGGGCTGAGTTCGGGTCCGATCATCCCGAAGTGGTGCCCTTGGTGTCTGCCCGTGGCTTGGGTCCCGCTACACGGGTCCAAGGATCGCTGTTCGGGTCCCAAGTCTTGTCGTCTAGGGGCCCCGTTGCCGTCTGTCTTGGGGGGCTTCTCAAGCTTGGGGCATATCGGGGGTGTGCGGCGTCGTGGTAGTGTGTCTGCCTCGTTACTTTCTGGTAAGTGTAGCGTGCGTAGCACGTGGGGGAGCAGGAGTGAATGCGCATGCGAGTCAGGGGCGGATTGTGTGTGTGGGGGGGGGTCATGCCTGCAGCTGAGTTACTGTCATTGTTTTGCTACGTTAAAGGCCGTGCAGTCCCTGATCCCCCCAGTCTGTCTTCTGTGTCCGCGTGATGTGTCCCTCATCCCCCCCTCCATATCTGTTAGTTCGTCCCCTGTGATTCCCGAGTATTGTGCCATTGTCGTGCCCTAGACGCCCGTACATCTCTTTGGTCCACTTATGTACACTCTTAGCCCCTCCCTATGTGATCGCTGATGCAATGGGCCCAGTGTGACGCGCAGGGTATCTCTTCTAGTGCATATATGTGTCACTCAGATGGGCGCTCTTTGTGGCTACCGTGGGCATTAACTTATCTAGTGGAATATTTACAGTAGTGGGGCCCCCCGTCTACCACTCTAGTTCCCAACATGTGACACCCGTGTCCCTCGTTAACCAAACGCCACCACCCACTCCCGGAACCCCCCCTGTCCTCCCGGCACCAGTTCAAACTGCTGTCCGTTGTACAGCTACGTTTAGCAACCGTTTTAGGTGGGAATTCGACCTGTTGAGGGCCTGGTTGCCGTCTCTGGGGAGTTCCACATTGTCCCCTGAGTCCCCTCTCCCATGAAATTCCCCCCCTCCCAACCTGACAAGGAACCCCGCTGTAGGAGCTTGGCTTTTGGTAGGTCCGGGAGGTACTAACCTCTATGGCTGACCCCCGGGCTGCCCCGCCACCCCACCTAGGCAGGCTCCCCCCTTGCCCCTTGACTACTGTAGTGGTAGAGTACATACCCCTGGCTGGCTGGAGCGTGGAGAGTCCCGGGCTGGGAGGATTCCGAAGGGGAGAAGGGCCACGGTAGCAGGGTTTTGGTGTCGGAGCGGCTCAGGGGGGTAGTTCCCGTGGCTGTTCAGGGACGGTGTTGGTTTATTCTTCCGAGTTCTCCGGGCCTCCCCTGCGTTGTGGAGGAGTGGGTCCCGAGCGGAGGTTATGAGCTACCTCCGACGGACCCGTGGCCCGGGCTGGGGGACCCTCCAGGATCCAATTCGGGATCTGTATCATGGGTAGGCCCGCGGCTTGTAGAAAGCGGGGGACGTCGTTCGGCCAGCGGATTATGTGCCAGACATTGCCTGAGCGGGCTTGGAGGCTGAATGGGAACCCCCATTTATACGGAACCCTTCTCTCCTGCAGCATCCGTGTCAGTGGTCTAAGTGCTCGGCGGGCATCCAGGGTAATAGTGGACAGGTCCTGGTAGAGGGAGACTTGGGAGTCCATGTATGTGATCCTTTGCTGCGCCCTTGCTGCTTGCATTATGGCCTCCTTTAGTTGGAAGGATTCTAGGGAGCAGATGATGTCGCGTGGGAGGCCGTCCCTTCTAGGCGCCCGCAGGGCTCTGTGGGCCCTCTCCAGACCGAAGTCACTAGGAGCCTCACTTCCCATGAGGTGTGTGAACAGGCCTGTTAGGACTTCTTGAGGGATTTCTCCCTCAGTTTCTGGGAGGCCTCGGACCCTTATGTTTTTGCGACGACCTCTGTTGTCGAGGTCCTCCACTTGGCGGCGGATGTCCAGGAGGATGTTTCCCTGCCGCCCTGTAGCCAGTTCAGCCGCTTGCACTGTTTGGGTGTGCTGGAGGCGGTCTTCCTCCAAGCTATCTATGCGTTGTTCCAGGGCCGAGAGGTCCCTGCGGACCGCCGTGATCTCCTCCCGGATAACGGCCTTCAATTCCGCGACCATGTCTGACTTATCTTTGCGGGTGAGCATGTTATTAGTTATAGTTGCCAGGTCTGCAGATATTTGGGTCAGCGTAGTGGTCGCCGGAGGAGTCCGGTCCGAGAGCGCCATGCTAGAGGTCGGAGAGGACGGCGTCGGCGTGGCGGAGCCGTCTAGGCCTCGCGGGCCCTGGGATGCCTGTAAGTATTCGTCCATCGGGCCGGGGTTATATTTCGCCGGTGTGACACCGGAGTTACCAGCAGCGTTTGTCTTTTTGCTTTTCCCCATCTTTTTTGGCTGTTTATGGCGCTATTTGCCGGGGTTTACCAGGTTGGGGCCTAGGAGCTTAGGAGCGGTGCGTCTTACTCCATCAGCAGTCCGGACACGCCCCCCGTATTTCTAGTCTTGCTTGATGTAAGGACCATATGAAAATATAAAAAACCTGCAATAGTGCTTATAGTATAAAAACCAGAGGTGTAATAATAAAATACCAAGTGGTTACTCACATTTGATTGAGCAGGCTGACTGCTGAAATATAAGTGGGGATTGTACCCCTACTATCAAGATTGTGCCCACCTTTCTATAGACAGGTCTCACTTTGGACACCTCTACCTCATAGCCTTTTTCCAGCCTATCTTGGACGTTTTTACTCATTGTGTACTTATTCTGCTATTTTATTTGGTTCTATTTTTTTTTTTTTTCAATATATACTTGAAATATGGTTTTGAGAGTGTTTTTTTTTTATTTTTTTTTAAATTCTTTATTTTAGAAGTGCAGGTTTATACATCATAGCAGGCAGTGCCACAACAGCAGCTGCATTGCACAACATTTCGTACAATAACAGTAAAGCGGCATATTGTAGCAGACGTTAGCACAACATTTTTGTTTTATATGATAGCAATGTCAGTAGGTTGCCCCACTGTGTTGTTCAAGGATAAGAGTGCTCCAGTTGGAATGTTCGAAGTGTAACAAAATCCTATATGTGGATGGTTGTGTGCGTTTGTGGATGAGGGTGTATCAGGAGGAAAAATCATTAGTAAGGTGTAAGAGAGTAGTGGAGGCTGGACTCGCGATCCCTAAGGAGCGTATGGTGACGTGCATCTAGTAGTTGGGGGTATTACGGGTCACGATCCTCTTGCGGTGCAGGAGGGTATACTTGTGTGTCTATCGGGTGGCAAGAGGTTGGCGCTCACTTCGATTATAAATTAGTGCTGCAAGCGAGTGTTAAGTGAGTGGGGGGGTTATGGAGGGAGTGTACTCCCTATGCCAGCGTATATATATATATCTATGGGGATTGGGATGTGTCCCTGGGGGTATGGTATTAGCTTGTGTAAGACCAAACATCAAAAAATTATAAAGCAATAAGAAAAACTGAGTGGTGAACCACATTATAACAATAACACATAAAAGGCATAGTCACTAGTTGCAGTTCGTGATCGTTCAGGGCACAGCAGTTGTGGCAGGATCACCCCGCAGAGCAGCGGGAACAAACGGGCGGATCCTCTCAGGGTCCCAAGTGCTCTGCTGCGTACCCGGGGCTGAGATCGGTGTTCCCTCCTGGGTGGTTGGTAGCCCAAGATGTCCCGGATTTTTGGGTGATCAAGAGGCTCCTCGGTGTGCCCCATTTGTAGGGCACCTGGAACTTTGTGAGTGTTGCCGTCAGAAGTTTCAAGGATCTTCTCCAATCTAAGGTTGCTCTTGAGAGGTCCGGGAAGAAAGTTAATTGGTGCTCCTCGAAGGAGTAGGGTGATTGATTTCGCGTGGCTGCCATGAACGCCTGTTTGTCAGGGCTATTTCTAAAGCAGATTATGACATCCCTTTGCCCTCCTGTAGCACTTGCGGGTGGCGCTGGGAGTCTGTAGCTGCCATCTAGCTGCATTAGTTTAGCTTGTTTGGCTGAGAATAGTTGGGTCAGAAGCCTCCGGATTAACTGAGGTAGCTCCGCTGCAGTGACTGTATCAGATAGGCCGCGGATCTTAACATTTTTCCACCGCCTCCTGTCTTCTGCTGCGGCCATGCGGTGCTGTATTGTAGCTTGTTCGCCCTTCAGGGCAGTGAGTTCCCGTTCTAGTGCTGCGAGTCTCGTTTCATGGCCTGCTGTAGTGACCTCCGTGTCATGGAGGCGGGCAGAGACTCCTCTGATTTCATCCCGGAATGTGGAGATATCTGTGGCAATGTTACGCCGCAATTCGTCCAGGAGGGCCTTTAGGGTGACCTCCGTCACTGGTGCCCCAGGTTGTCGATTGGACCTTTTGTCGGTTCTGCTATTGTGTGCCAGTGTCTCCAGGTCTCTCAAGTCGGTGAGGGAAGTTTCGCTGGATGAGCACGACGGTCCATCTGTGAGAGGCGCCATGTCAGGCCTCATGGATCCTTGGTGCCTCCAAAGGAGATCGCCAATATCTGCGGTTGGCAGGGGCTTGTCTGCCCGGTATTTTTGGGACTTACGTCCCATCGTGGTTGCAAGCTGTAGCCCGGCTTTGGTCAGGTTTTTCGGGTTAAAATAACGGTTTTGGTCTATTTTGACTGCTTGTGGATTCGGAGCTCCCACAGGACGCGTCCGTTAGCTTAGGCAGCTGGCTCTGCCCCCTATTTGGTTCTATTTTGACACTAGTTTATTATTCAATTTTCCTGTTTCAGTGGCGCTACCTCTCCTCCATCTGTTTTCCTCTAAACTGTTGAATGGTTTATCTTGAGCCAATAAACTGATATAAGTAATCAGCTCTAAGTAAATCGAGGCCTATGTCAGAGAAATTCTCTGACAGGCCTGAAAAATCTAAATTATTCTTCCTCATAATTCCATTTATAAAAATGTTAATATTTTTCTTCTGTTTATTTTTGTCTGGTTACTTCTTTTCACTAGCCTTCGGTTTTCATTCTGGTTTTTAACTCTCATGCCTTGTCCTATGTACTTTCAGGCACAAGAACGCTATGAGAAGGTATTGGATGATATTCAGAAATTCACCCCACAGTACATGGAAAGCATGGACCTGGTATTTGAACAATGCCAACAGCTGGAAGAAAAGCGTCTGGTCTTCCTCAAGGAAATTCTACTAGATATCAAGCATCATCTTAATCTTGCAGAGAGCAACAGGTATTATCATATATAATTATAATATAATATCATATCATATATAAACTAAGTGGAAGACATGTTTATGTTTGTTTGTTTTTCTATTTCTTGTATTCCTACATTCTTTATTGTTTGGTACTGTCTTCAATGACAGGAGATGTGCAGGAAAATAACTGTTTTAATACATATGGGCTGATGGCATGAATTCTCTTCTGTACTTCTTCCTAAGTTTTTAATGCAGAGAGAGGCTGAACTTTTGTAAGGTGGCTGTTAGCCTTTCAAGAATTAACACCTGGGTGTCATATCCTGCAGGCAGGCCCACCCCTAGGTCATGCATGTAGCATGTAAGGGAGCTGCTGTTGTCCAAATGTCTATGATTATAATGGAATGATATGGATAGGTGGTGGTGAGTGAGTTAGTGGGGAGGACATGCATGGCTTGTAGGGGATGATTTGGATAAAGAGGATGTGTGAAGGATGATACATAAAACCTATAGGTAATGATATGCATGGCTTATGGGTGTTAATATGGATGCCTTTATGTATGTGGAAGAGGGGAATGGGCTAGTGGGCAGGTATGCATGTAGGGGAGAAAGATGGATGGAAGTGAGGCATAATGTATGTAACTATGTACATAGTTACATAGTTACATAGCTGAAAAGAGACTTGTGTCCATCAAGTTCAGCCTTCCTCACATTTGTTTTTTGCTGTTGATCCAAAAGAAGGCAAAAAACCCAGTTTGAAGCACTTCCAATTTTGCAACAAGCTAGGAAAAAAATTCCTTCTGGACCTTAGAATGGCAGTCAGATTTATCCTTGGATCAAGCAGTTATTACCCTACATTGAAAGATTATATCCTTGAATATTCTGTTTTTGCAAGTATGCATCTAGTAGCTGTTTGAACATCTGTATGAACTCTGATAAAACCACTTCTTAAGGCAGAGAATTCCACATCCTGATTGTTCTTACAGTAAAAAAACCTTTCCTTTGCCTTAGGCAAAATCTTATTTCTTCCAGTCTAAACGCATGACCTCGTGTCCTATGTAAAGTCCAGTTTGTGAATAGATTTCCACACAATGGTTTGTATTGGCCCTGAATATATTTGTATAATGTTATCATATCCCCTCTCAGGCGACGTTTTTCTAAACTAAATAGGTTTACATTTGTTAACCTTTCTTCATAGCTGATATGTTCCATTCCTTTTATTAATTTTGTAGCCCGCCTCTGCACTTTTTCTAGTGCCATAATATCCTCCTTTAGAACAGGTGCCCAAAATTGCACAGCATATTCAATATGTGGTTTTACCAGTGATTTATAAAGAGGCAAAATTATATTCTCGTCCCGAGAATGAATGCCCTTTTTCATGCATGACCATACCTTACTGGCCTTGGCCACTGCTGATTGACATTGCACATTGTTGCATAGTTTTTTGTCTATAACAATTCCCAAGTCCTTTTCGTGTGTTGTTATCCCTAATTCGCTTCCATTAAGGGTATACGTTACTTGTGTATTTTTTACGCCGAAGTAGTGCATAACTTTCAACATTAAATTTCATCTGCCATTTGAGTGCCCAGTTCCCCAGTATATCTAAATCCCTCTGCAGCAAAGTAACATATTGCTCACATTGTATTATTTTACAGAGTTTTGTGTCATCTGCAAACACTGAAACATGACTTTCAATGCTGTCTTCAAGATCATTTATAAACATGTTAAATAGAAGGGGTCCCAGAACAGACCCCTGAGGGACACCACTTGCCACCTCTGTCCAGCTTGAAAAATTTACCATTAATGACAACTCTTTGTACTCTGTTCTTAAGCCAATGTTCTACCTAAGAACAAGCATTTTCATCTAGACCGATTTCCTTGAGTTTGAACACTAATCTATTGTGTGGAACTGTATCAAATGCCTTGGCAAAATCCAAATAGATCACATCCACTGCAACACCCTGATCTATACTTTTACTTACTTCTTCGTAGAACGCAATCAAGTTAGTTTGACATGACCTGTGCTTCATAAAACCGTGCTGATTTTTGCTGATAACCATGTTCTTCTCAAGGAATTCTTGAATATTATCCCTTAAAGGATCACTATAGTGCCAGGAAAACATACTTGTTTTCCTGGCACTATAGTGCCTTGAGGGTGCCCCCACCCTAAGGGACCCCCTCCCTCTGGGGGAAGGAAGGGGTTAAACGTACCTCTTTCTCCAGCGCCGGGCGCGGAGCTCTCCTCCTCCTCTCCTCCTTCTTCTTCCGTCACCGGCTGAACGTGCATGTGCGGCAAGAGCCGCACGCGCATTCAGCCAGTCCATAGGAAAGCATTCACAATGCTTTCCTATGGACGCTGGCGTCTTCTCACTGTGAAAATCACAGTGAGAAGCACGGAAGCCCTCTAGCGCCTATCAATGAGACAGCCACTAGAGGCTGGATTAACTCTATTATAAACATAGCAGTTTCTCTGAAACTGCTATGTTTATAAAAAAAGGGTTAAACATAGCTGGGCCTGGCACCCAGACCACTTCATTAAGCTGAAGTGGTCTGGGTGCCTATAGTGGTCCTTTAATAACCTTTCAAATATTTTCCCAGCCACAGAAGTTAAGCTCACAGGTCTATAATTTCCAGGCAAGGATTTTGAACCCTTTTTGAATATAGAAACCACATCTGCCTTCCTCCAATCCTCCGGAACACTTCCTGAAAGAAAAGAATCTTGAAAGATTAAAAATAGAGGTTCACTTATTTCTACACTTAGTTCCTTAAGTACTCGTGGATATATACCGTCAGGCCCTGGAGCTTTGTTTATATTAACTTTCTTTAGTTGCTGCAGCACCTTGTCTTGAGTTAACCAATTACAATTATTCTGCACGTTTTTAGTAGCAATCATTTGCACATCTATTGCCATGGGTTCTTCCTTAATATATACGGAGGAGAAATAGTTATTTAAAATTCCTGCCTTTTCCTGGTCTTCATTAACTAACACCCCTGTTTCAGTTTTTAGTGTACCTACACTTTCATTTTGGTTTTTTTTTTGAATTTATGTACTTAAAAAATGCTTTGGGGTTGGTTTTGCTCTCTTTAGCTATCATTTTTTCATTTTGAAGTTAAGCAAATCTAATTGCCTTTTTGCACGCATCATTTGCTTCCTTATATCTTCTGAGTGCCAGGTCCCTCAGGTTTTAACCCTTCACATGTAAACATAGCAGTTTCAGAGAAACTGCTATGTTTACATTGCAGGGTTAATCCAACCTCTAGTGGCTGTCTTCCTGACAGCCACTAGAGGCGCTTCTGCGACGCTGGATGTGAAATTCGCATCCAGCATGCAGAACGTCCATAGGAAAGGATTAAGAAATGTTTTCATATGGACTGTTAGAATGCGCGTGCGGCTCCTTCAGGCTCAGTGCCTGAGGGTAAGGGTCCCCCAACGATGACATAGTGTCAGGAAAACGGGTTTGTTTTCCTGACACTATAGTGATCCTTTAAGAAGGACTGGAAATGGATGACAGGGGGCATGAAATGAATAGGACAAATTTTTGCAGAGAAGGAAGGTTGAAGCTGTGAACACCCATGAGTGGGTCTAATCAGCACTCAAATAACATGCACAATTGCACAATATATTTATTTTTTTAAATTCTTTATTTTTGTAGTGCATAGGCAAATAACAACAGTTGTGAGGTACCCCAAAGGCATTCCTCCAACGCAGTATTGACAGATGAACATAGAGGTACTTATGGAAACAAGCACAAATGTTATATTTAAAGGTAGTTTGGTGAGTAAGCAGTCGAGGGGCCTATCGCTATTCCTGTCACGTATTTAAGATTTACATCGCTGAGTTATCTGGGCATGAGAGGTTTAATGCTTAGCTACATCTGGCCCTTATCTAAGAATACCATCGCTGGGTGGTCTAGACATGTAAGGCTCATTCTCTATATGGTTTAGCTAGGTCTTTTACATAACTGTAAATAGCATTGATGGGCTATCTATATACACAAGGTTTATGCTTTGTAAGGTTTAGTTATAACTGTCACATAACAACGTTCAATTATCTAGACACGCTAGGTTCATGCTTTGCAAGGTTTAGTTGGGTCTGTCACTTTGCTGGGTTCTATCAACATGTAAGATTGTATGCTTTGCAAGGGTTAACTATATGTTGTGGGGTTGTCCACTTGGGTCTATTTTGGTTAACTGAACCTGTAGCCAGCAGGGGTCTGTTTCCTCATAGTTAGATGTGTTGTGGCAAGTCTGCAATGGCCTGGATGTGTATTGAACGTGGGGTCTGTATTTGATTCTCAAGTCTGGGTGTTCTGTTGGTGTTAAGTTTTGGGATGGTCCAGGCCAGAGGAACACCTGGGGGGTGGCGTGGTAGGTGCCTTAGCCTACACCTATCGTTGGTAAGTCACGAGTATTGTTTCCCTTAGGTCTTTCATTGCGGCCGCAGGGCCTGGTGTTTCTCCCTCGGGGGTCAGCTCCAGTAGTTCCTCCTGTGTTGTGCAGTTGCGTCGTCGCTTGCAGTGATACGGTGAGTGGGAGAAAGTGTCTTGTGCTGTGCTGGTCGCCGGAGTTGTGGTCCGAGAGGCGGTTTGTGTGCTTCGCTCGTTTTATAATCTCAGGGCTGCTTGTGTGCTGGTGGGAGCTTTTGCCGGAGGGGTTTATCGTCACATCCCACCTCGAAGCCCGGCGGTGTCTGGTTTGTCGGATGGTCGACTTGGGGCCCGCGATACCTGCGTGCTTCGTCTCGCTGCTGGACGTATCCACGAGGCCACCGTGAGTTCCGCTTGGCAGTGAGTCACCCCTCGGCTATGTAGAGCTTCCCTGAGGCCTGCGCATAGCTGGTCGAAAATTTCCATTGGGGACTTGTGAGTCTGGTTGCTGATGCTTCGTCGTTTAGGCGCCGGCTGGGCGGCCATTTTGCCTGATCTTTGTGGGTCTGTATCCCTGCTTTGCTTTGTAGCTGGTCAGCTTTGTATGACCCTTGGGATGTCCCCCACCGGTCTGGGGGGGGGAGGGTTTGGCCGGGATGAGGTCGCTTGTGCCAAGGAGGACGGCCGCCTTCTCCCTGCTTCAACTCCAGTAGGCCGCATTTGGATCTTTGCTGTCCCGGCTCCGACAGACTCCGGGGTGGTGTCGCTGGATTCTGTAGGGTGCCCCCGGCGTGGGTGGCGCTCCCTCGGGTGAGTTTGGGCTTGGTAGTCGCCATTTTTCGCCCCAGATTCTGTCCGTTGGGCTGGAGCCACACAAGATGCGACTACACCCCCCAATTGCACAATATTTTGCTATTTTTTTTCCTTCTTCTTCACATGTTGGAAATTATAACTTTGTTCCAATCTTCCTTTTGACATTAATCAGCCGCTAATTAATCAGGGTGTTTCAGTGTAGTTTGGAGAACATTTTGCATTGTCAATGTCATCACACCAAAGGGGCATTTGTCATGCCTTTACTCCCCGCTCACCTGCAGGTTCTGTGCAACTGATACATTATGGCAAAGAAATCATTCTTGCTTGCATGCTCTCCTGTGCTACCAGGGTATTTTTGAGTGTAGGTTAACTTTTGCATGTGCCCAGCATCATGCATTACGCACGCATGGGTGAAAAGTTTCATTTCTGATGCTTTCTAAAACAATATTGTGTAAATTAATCCTTGCTTAGTACAGATACATTTTAAGTTTACTTTTTCCATGCCTACTTTTTCTTATCAGCCCTTTACTTTCAGCCTCTCATTTACTAGACTATTAGTGTTTGCACAATCCTGGGTCATTATATTAATATTAATCCGGTTCAGAAACTGCCCACAAAAAAACCCTGATTTCTGTCAATGTATTGTTCTCCCAAATGCAGTGGAGACTCATTTGATATTTTATTTTTTTTTTGAATATGTTTATTGGTGCATAGACAAAGCAGTCATCCCACGCAGGGGAGACAAATGTTTCATAAGAAGCTTTCGACATAAGCATATGCCACAGAGTGCGTTTCATATTAAGTTTTCGACATAGGCATATGCCACAGAGTGCGTTTTATATCGAATAAGAACAGTCAAAGCCTGGTAAGGCAAATAGGTTAAAGTACGTGATCACAAGTAACATAACTAAAATAAGCTTTCGACATGGGCATATGCCACTGAGTACATTTTATATCGAATAAGGACAGTAAAAGCCTAGTAAGGCAAAAAGGTTAAAGTACGTGGCCACAAGTAACATAACTAAAATAAGTTTTCGACATATGCATGTGCCACAGAGTGCGTTTTATATCGAATAAGAACAGTCAAAGCCTAGTAAGGCAAAAAGGTTAAAGTACGTGATCACAAGTAACATAACTGAAATAAGCTTTCGACATGGGCATGTGTCACAGAGTGCGTTTTATATCGAATAAGAACCGTCATAGCCTAGTAAGGCAAAAAGGTTAAATTACGTGGCCACTAGTAACATAACTAAAATAAGTTTGCAACATAGGCATGTGCCACAGAGTGCGTTTTATATCGAATAAGAACAGTCAAGGCCTAGTAAGGCAAAAAGGTTAAAGTACGTGATCACAAGTAACATAACTAAAATAAGCTTTCGACATGGGCATATGCCACAGAGTGCGTTTTATATCGGATAAGAACAGTCATAGCCTAGTAGGGCAGAAAGGTTAAATTACGTGAACACAAGTAATATAACTAAGATTAAGCAAATATCATATTGCATATCTGTTTTAACATTAGCTAGGAGAGATCATTCTCTGCATATTATTTTGCGGTCCGCATATGGTAGCAATACAATGTTTAGCTAACATATACAATGCAGTAATTAGGTAGGTAAATAGGCAATACTGAAACATGAAAAACATATGGTAGCAATTAAGAACATATCAACATGCCCTTGCTGCTCGGTCAGTTGCTCATCTATTTGTACCGTCCTGCACAGTTTCGATGTCTGTCTGGAGGGAATCTCTCATGGTGCTGCTTCCACACTGCCCCTGGGGTGCCTGGTCTCCTTCCCTCACCCCCACGCTGATCATCTCTCACCGGTCTGGTCCCCCACAGTTCCGTGGGCACTCGGGAGCTTAAACTGTCCGTTGGGCCCCACCACAAAAGTCCTCCGGCCGTCCACTCCCTGCACCTCCCCGGCCCCGCTTGGGTCCCTTGAGGAGTGTGTTCCTGCGTCTCACCCGACGCCGGCCGCATGCTTGGAGCCGGTGACCGTCCCCCACGACCACCGGTCCGTCGAGGGGGCGGCACAATCCTGCCCCACCGGGCTCACAGCGCCAGGGACTAGGCTTTCCGGGGACCCCTGACCCATATGCCCGGGCACACACCTCTCCCGTGGTCGAGGTCACGGCCTGGTGGATCCGTCCGGCACCTGGCCCTGCCAGGGCCCGTGTGAGCCGCCCATGTTGGTCCCTTCTGGTGCTCCATGGTATGTGTCCCTTTTTTTCGAGTGCAGTTGTCAGGCGGCTACGTTTAGGCAGCCTTTGCCTGTATAGGAGTTCAGCATATTCCCCAGGTGGCTGTGTCCAGCCCGGGGCGTGCAGCCTCCATGTGGCCGGGATCACCCCCACCGGCCGGGGGGGGGGGCGGAGCGGGGCCGCGTCTCTCGCCCGTGTGGGTCCCCATCGATGTTCCTGGAGCCGGCATGCTTGTTCCTCCCTACGTGCAGTTAGGTGTCGGTCTGCCGTAAGCTGCTGCCTATGTTCAGGCTTTAATATGCCACGTAGGCCGGGTTCGTCCGACGGGGTGCTCCCGGCATATTTTTGGCCGTAGTTTGGTATCGGATGGAAGTCGGGGTAAATCCCCTTGGCATCACGGTGAGCAATCCCGCTTTGGGGCAGATTATAACTGAATTTTATGCTGTTTTTCGGAGCTTGGCCCTGGAGCCTCGTTGCTCTGCTGCCATGCAGCTTGGCGGCCTGGCCCCGCCCTCTCATTTGATATTTAAGGTCACCTGTCATCAAATTTTCACTTGTCATTTTACATTGAATTAAACTTTTTTTTTTTTTGAGAAAACGTTTTTCTATCTGCCTGGGCAGCCATGTTGGGTCAAAGTCTTCTGTTATCTGACTTTGACCCAACATGGCTGCCCAGGCAGATAGAAAAACCTAACTTGCCTGCTTCAACTGGTTCACACAGAGTATTCACAGCAGCAGACAAGTTAGGCTGAGCAGCAGTTGGTAAGGTAACAGTAGGCTTTCACTCAACTCTGCTTGTTCAGATAAAAAAGTGGCAAAAAATATAAATATACATCATTATAAAAAAAACTAATTATAGGCCAGTGATCTCAGCAGCCATATTTTGTTGAAGTTCTGTACCAAATATGCTGTTTAATACAAGCCAACCTGTGCTCCCATTCAGTATTAGTATTGACACTAGGCTGACTTAGCCATCTCGCATCAATCTTGCGTCGATAATGTTGCAAGGCAATCTGACCCATCCACCTAGCATCAATCCAGCATCACAAATGGCAAGGACTGACATGTCCACACAACATTTAAACCTAGTAATTATGCGATTCTGATGTCATTACAGTGTCACCAGTCAATGATGTTTTGGCATCATCTTGATGATATTAGATGCTAGGGTTATTTAACTCGGTCCACCAGGAGTCATGTATCCTGTCGTGGTCTCTAGTAGTTCGAGAGTGCATGCATTCTGTGTATCCTTATTCTGGAATTTGATTTTGGCTTGCTTATTTGATTATCCTGATTTCTTGTATCCTGACCGTGGCTTGTCTCACTGACTTGTTGTATTCCTGTATCCCTTGAACTCAGCCTGTTTGACTATTCTTTGACTCTATTGATAATGTTGACATCTCGATATTGTGGGATGAGTTACATACCCTTTTGGGGAGAATCAAGGCTGTGGAGGCAAACGTGCATTATTTAGTTGTGGTGATGTAGCATGCTATAAAGCAGTACCTTGGTGTTTTAGCATATTGTAATTAGACAATGACTCCCTTTTTTTAGTTTGATTCCAGCAAACGTGCTATATTGAAGTTATTGTTTACTACAGAGATTCATCTCAGAATGTGTTTATATTTTAAATTGGAATTTTATTATTTATTTTTATTGTCTGCTGCTGATTGAACTTCTTCACAATATAAATAACGAATTACAAAAATCTTTACATTTCCTTAAATGTAATACAATTTAAAAAATGAGAAGTGAAAATCTGAGGTCAGTTGTCCTTTAAAAAGAATTAATGAAGGTGTTTTGCAGAATAAAAAGGCACCAAAGGCACTCTAGGCACCAAAACAGCTTTTGTTTAATTAAGCAGTTTGGGTGTATAGATCAGGGTTTCTCAATTAATTTTTCCCTTGGAACCCTTTGACATGGTATAGCAAAACTTTGGAACTCCAACAAAAAAATGTGTGCCGCAGCAGAGTGTAATGTTCTCTTTTGCTGGCAAATTCTTTTTATATGTGGTTTAATTGTTGACAATTTTATAACAAGACAGGAGGCTTCATATTTGCGTAAGTCTCTCTTTACTAGAACTCCACAGCAGCAAAAAACCTCAGAGAGTAACAACCAATCAGAAAACAGAAAGGAGACCATATAACTCCCTTCTCAACATTCCATTCCCTCTTTCTTTGCTGCTCCGCATAAGTACAGGTCAGAGTACCACTACCTCCTGCTATTATTAGTTGGTGGCTTTGGGATTTTAAATATTTTACTGTATAATTGTTTATATCATTATATTTTCCTTTATTATTATTTGGGGACTGTTTTGTTTAATGGTGTAGGCTATCTGCCTTCTCTTTCCCTCTGGGATAGTGGGGAGTTATTTCCCTTTTCTACTCTCTCCTCTGGGGCTCGTTTTCCCCTCACCTGCCCCCTCTCCTTTCTCACCCGTTTTTCCTTACACACGGTATTGTGCCACTCAGGGGTTTCTGGAAGCTGATCCCCCCCGAGCTCCTGGACCGCGGAGTACGTCTCCAGGGTCTTTCACCTCCTGGAGGTCGGACCGTGGCAGAGGAAACCAGGCGCGTGGAAGAGGCAGAATGCCCACAGGTGAGACATATTGCACCACATGTTTTTCCCAGGCCTTTACATGCCGGCAGGCTGCATTTTTGTCTCGACAGGTGGCGGGACATTTCTTTGGACGCATGGATACTCCAAACGGTCCGAGGCTACGTTATAGACTTCCATTCCCCGCCGGTCCAGGAGATACCCCCCGGACTCCAGTTTCGTCGAGAGACCTACAGGTCCTGGTGGATGCCGAAATACAGGCCCTCTTCGACAAAGGGGCAGTTCAGTGGGCGCTGGACGAAGGAGGTTTCTTCAACTCCATTTTTCTAGTCAGGAAGAAAACTGGAGATTTCCGTCCGGTTAAAGACCTGAGAAACCTGAACGCCTTCATTTCCTATCAACATTTAAAGATGGAGGCCTAGACCTAAAGGATGCATATCTATCCTTTCCGGTGGAATACGGTTGCCGACGATTTCTACGCTTCGTTTGGAAAGGGAGGCCATGCCAATTCACCTGCCTCCCATTCGGCCTCAGCTCGGCACCATGGTATTTCACCAAACTGTTAAAACCGGTAACGGCATGCCTGCGCTCCAGGGGCATTCGATGCCTGATATATCTGGACGATTTACTACTTTTCTGCGAGGATGCCTCCAGACTGAAATCTTAGACGCTCTCTACGGTCTCCTTGTTTGAATCCCTGGGGTTTGTGGTCAACCAAGAGAAGTAGGCTCTCACGCCGAAGCAAGTAGTTCAGTTTTTGGGATTCGAAATAGATGCGACTCAGTGCGTCCTACGCCTCCCTCAGACCAAAATCACGGCCATTCGGAAAGAGATTCAATGGATACTGAGCCAGGAAATGATCCCACTGAGGGTCTTGGAACGAATGGTGGGCCTCTTGTCCGCATCGATCCAAGCCATCTACCCGGGCCCCCTTCACTACAGGGCTATGCAGCGCCTGAAAGCGCGCTTCCTACGCAGGAAACCCTCGTACGACCAGCTGATTCCCGTCACGCAGGAAGTCAAGACCGAACTTCGCTGGTTGCTGTTACACATGTCAGCCTGGAATGGCAAGGCGATCTTTGGACCGACCCGGACTTTGTCCTGGAGTCGGATGTGAGCCTATGGGGCTGGGGTGCGACCTGCACAGCTGCCTTCACGGGAGGCCCGTGGTCAAGCACGCAGGCAGGATATCACATCAACTGCCTGGAAATGATTGCAGGCTCATTCGCTATACGCAGCCTTACGGGTCATCTGTCAGATTGCTGCATCCTGCTTAGAATGGACAATATATCGGTGGTACAGTACATCAACCGCCTGGGGGGGACCGCTTACGGACACTGACGGAAGTCACAAAGGAGATTTACAACTTTTGCCTTCAGCGCAATATCACTCTCCAGGCATAGTATCTCCCAGGAGTGTCGAACCTGACGGCAGACTGGTTCTCCAGACACTGGAGGGATGCCAGCGATTGGCGGCTGCCTTGACCAGTATTCCTTTAAAGTGGCGCAGCAAAGGGGCCCATTCACAGTGGATCTGTTCGCCTTCAGGACAAACTTCCAGATCCCAAATTACTTCAGCTGGCTTCCGAATTTGACGTGCGCAGCAGTGGATGTTTTCCTTCAGGACTGGCCGTCGCAAGGAGCCTATGCATTTCCACCGTTCACTATGATCTCCAGGGTCCTACTCCAGTTACGGCGACAACAGGTATCGTTGGTGTTGATGATGCCTCTTTAGTAGGGCCAAGCCTGGTTCCCAGAATTGCTGGAGCTGTCATGTCGGGACCTGCTTCTTCTTCCATCTCCACAAATACTCCTGTCGGATCCACGAGGCAACAATCATCCCCTCGTACTAGAAGGCCACCTCCACTTGGTGGCTTGGACTCTTTCCGGGGTACCTGGAATGTCGATGAGCTATTGGTATCAGCTAGAAATCTCCTCTTGGACTCATGGGTCCCAGGAACGAGGAGATGTTATCTGTCCGCCTGGAACGTCTGGTGTCGTTGGTGCGTGGAACGGAGTATCGATCCCTTTACAGCACCTATATCCAGCGTACTGAATTTCCTTTCTCACCTCTTCGATCAAGGTAAGTCGTATTGTTCAGTTAACGTTGCCAGGTCGGCCATTTCAGCAGCTCATGTCCCTCTGCAGGGGACGCCCATTGGACAAGACCCTTTGGTTTGTAGATTATTGAGAGGGATCAGACTGTCACATCCTCCGGCTCCTAAATATACATCGCTCTGGGACGTACACCAGGTTTTGGATTTCATTCAGACATGGCCGAAGAATCAGGACCTTTCTCTATGACAATTGTCAGCTAAATTTACGCTTCTTTTGTGCCTTGTATCGTTTCGTCGGGTCTCCGATGTTCGGGCTTTTTATGTTAACGTGTTCACCTTTACCCCAGATGGGGTGACCTTTTCGGTGTCGAGAAGTACCAAGTCAGACTCCACTGCCATTTTCTACCCATTTTTTCGAGAGGCTCCTAAGCTCTGTGTGGTTTCTACCCTGTCTCGCTATGTGACAGTTACTACCCCGCTTCTAAGTTCCCAACCGGGACAACTGTTGATATTTTACGTACGACCACATAAACCGGTTTCGACCACTACTTTGGCTCGCTGGTGCCAGGTGATCCGTTACAGGGTGCTTCCCTGTCCGACATTCTACGTTCAGCAGACTGGTCTCGGGAGGACACCTCCGACAGTTTTACTTCAGACCGACGAAACATGCATCGTTTGCCCTACTGGCTGAGCGTTGAAACAGCAAATATGAAGCCTCCTGTCATGTTATAAAATTGTAGATTATGCTAGCTTTAGTGTACCTATAATCTTAATTTTATTAATGACAGGAGGCGAATATTTCCCACCCTTTTTGTTCCCGACCCTTGTTGTATTTTTATCTTATATGTTGAGTATTAATAAAGAGTTATATCTCTGGTCAGTATTCCTTGTGATTATTTACTATATGTATTTTTTCATTATTGCCTAGTGCGGGGATTGGTAGACTTGATGATGTTCTCTATAAAATTGCGCTGGGTGGCTACATGTTTTTATACATACATTTCATTGGCTAATCACAATTTTTGATTTTGTTTATCTTGTTTCAGTGTAAAGTTCCCAGGATGGGATCATGTTCAGGTCTTCATTTCGGTTGAAGAATCCTAAGAGAGTTGTTATTTCTGTTGGAGATGGACTGTTATTGTTATGTTATGTTTTTTCTGTCTGTGTTGTTATTCGCAGCTTGAAAGAGCTTGAAAGAGGAAATGGAATGTTGAGAAGGGAGTTATATGGTCTCCTTACTGTTTTCTGATTGGTTGTTACTCTTACTTTTTTTGCTGCTGTGGAGTTCTAGTAACTCCACTTAAGCAAATATTCGCCTCCTGTCATTAATACAATTAATATTATAGGTACACTAAAACTAGCATAATCTACAATTGTATTCGCATGTCTGCAGTTGCGTCAAGTCGATAGTTTTTGTTGCAGAGTAGAGCGACAATCCAGTTTCACATAAGTATGTGCTGGCGAATGTCAACAGAACTTTGCATGCTTGGACAATTCTGGGTATTCTTTGCGTAAATCACCACAAAAAGCAATAAGAGAAACTTCTTTACATTTTTGGCTTAGTTGACTGTCAGAAGTTATATCAATCAGATTCTCAAAATCTACATCAGAAAAATTGGCTGGCATGTATTTTATGAATGGATTTTGAACCCAGTCATTATTGTTTTCATTCAAAAATGAAAAATACTGATTAATAGATGTGATTAAATGGTGAAGATGATCTACAATTTCATTGCAAATTTCATCTTCAAGTTCAATTTCTGATTCTCTAAGAAAATCCTTAAGTGTTGGCAAAGTGTTCAAATTATTTTGCTCAACAGAAGAGGTCCAAAACTGCAGCTTATTAGACAGTGAAAATATTTTATCTCTTTCATTAAAAACATTAGTGTTTTTTCTTTGGAGTGATAAACATACTTCATTTAATTTTGTGAATATGTCTGCAAGATATGCTATTTTGGATAACCACAGAGTGTTTGTTAATCGATCAGATAAACCAAATTTATGACCCTGGAAATATGCAAACAACTCTTGACGCAGTTCAAACATTCTAACAAGGACTTTAACTCATGATAGCCAACAGACTTCTGAATGCAAAAGCAGACGAGATTGGTGACTACTCATATCTTCACATATTATTTTAAATACCGTGTTTCTCCGAAAATAAGACCGGGTCTTATATTAATTTTAGTCACAAAAAACACACTAGGGCTTATTTTCAGGGTAGGGCTTATTTATTTACGGTACCGGTATGTACATTGAACCCCCCCTTTAATTAATCCACCCCCCCTTTAATAAATCCACCCCCCTCTAATTAATCCACCCCCTCTAATTAATCCAGCCCACCCTTTAATTAATTCACCCCCTCTAATTAATCCAGTCCACCCTTTAATTAATTCACCCTTTAATTAATTCACCCCCCTTTAATTAATTCACCCCCCTCTAATTAATCCAGCCCACCCTTTAATTAATTCACCACCCCTTTAATTAATTCACCCCCCTCTAATTAATCCAGCCCACCCTTTAATTAATTCACCCCCCCTTTAATTAATTCACCCCCCGCCCCCTTTAATTAATTCAGTCCCAGACATAAAATATCTAGCGGTACTCACATTTCAAAGATTCCTTGCCGAGTCCGACCACTGGGAGCCTCACCGCCCGGAAATGGATCCTTCCGCTGAAGATCCGTGAAGGCAGACTGACGGCGCTGCAAAATGTCGTCATCACGTTGCGCGATGCTCCTCCTACAGTAGAAGAAGGAAGTCTTGCCGCAAAGGTACAATGCCTAGGTCTTATTTTCGGGGTAGGGCTTATATTGCAGCCCACCCCGAAAATCCGACTAGGGCTTATTTTCGGGGTAGGGTTTATTTTCGGGGAAACACGGTAGTCATGACTGTAATGGTCGACTTTTTATAAAATTAATAATCTGGACCGATTTGCCAGTTTTAAGTGAGATTGAAATATTTTTAGCTACCAGTGCATGTTTGTGAAGAGAACTGGTGCTGTTTTTTTGCTACATTTCTTATTCGTGTCACAGCAACTGCCACTTTCCCAACCATTGCTTTGGCACCATCACTGCACACATCTACACATTTGTCCCAATTTATACTGTGTGTGTTCATGAACTTCTGGATACAGTTAAAGATGTTCTCACCAGTGGTATGAGTTTTCAAAGTTTCACACAGAAGAAAGTCTTCTTCAATCTGTTTGTTAAAATTATATCTAACAAAAACCAACAAAACTGGAAGTCCTGCAACATCTTTGTAGTGAGTACCTATCACATTGTTGATGCAGTCGAGAAATTAGTTCAGTATGGATGTCATCAGCAAGATCATGAATACGGCGAAAAACTGTGTTGTTGGAAAGTGGCACAGCTTCAATTTTTTTACTCAACTTCTCACTTTAAATACATGACACTATTTATTTTGCACATGGTTTTATTAGTGATTCCCCAATTGTTCGTGCTTCTCCTGCAAGTGCTATGGGGTAATGCATTCTGTAAGAAGCCTCTGTGGCTTTTTCATTAGCATTTAGAAATATTTTGCTCATAAATTGTTTACTCTTCTGATACTCCTTTAGCTTTTGCTTAAAAAAGTCAATGTCTTTATCTTTGTACTCTGCGTGGTTTTGCTCAAAATGACAACGTAATTTAGCAGGTGCTAATGAACTGTTTGGCAATATTTTATTGCAAAGTACGCATTGTGCTTCAGGACAATCTTCATTTCTGCCACTTGTGAATCCAAATGACAAGTAGCTATCATCATATTTTCTTTTCTTTGTTTGAGAAAAATATTGGCTAGCATTTTCTTTTTTTTTACTTGTCACTTGTCTCTGCTATTTGAGGAACAGTAGATACAACTATTTCGGGCATGTTTTCAGGATTTTTAGTTCTATATTCTTTCTCAGTTTTTTTAAGTGCCAAACAAGTAGAAGTAGTAATATTTTTTCTCTGAAGAGTTCAATGCATTAACCAGCTTTCCAAATTCATGGTTGTTTATTGTTAAAAAAAAACAACAAAAGATTTGAACACTTTGAAAAAATACAGATCTCACAACCTGACTGAAAAGGATGCTGATTTTGATAACGCTCTTAGAAAGAACCGAACTTATGCAGGATTTTTGAGTTAGACGTGGAGCAAAAAGATTTGAACACTTTGAAAAATACAGTTAACAGTTTTTTGCCACTCACAGAGTGTTTCAATGCCCTTGGCAGAGCCTTTTAATGTCCCTAGCAGAGAATTTCAATGCCCTTGACAGAGCCTTTTAATGTCCCTTACAGAGCCTTTTGATATCCCTAGCAGATAATTTAAATGCCCTTGACAGTCTTTCAATGCCCCCCAAAGAGTCTTTCAGTGCCCCCCAAAGAGCTTTTTAATGTCCCTTACAGAGCATTTTAATGTCCCTTACAGAGCCTTTTGATGTCCCTAGCAGAGAATTTCAATGTCCCTCAAAGAGTATTTCAATGTCCCTGACAGAAACATAGAAACATAGAATGTGACGGCAGATAAGAACCATTCGGCCCATCTAGTCTGCCCAATTTTCTAAATACTTTCATTAGTCCCTGGCCTTATCTTATAGTTAGGATAGCCTTATGCCTATCCCACGCATGCTTAAACTCCTTTACTGTGTTAACCTCTACCACTTCAGCTGGAAGGCTATTCCATTCATCCACTACCCTCTCAGTAAAGTAATACTCAGCAAAAAGACATACCTTACCATCAAGACCTTCTGCAATATCACTAATAACAATATTAAAGAGAATGGGTCCAAGTACAGGTCCCTGAGGTACCCCACTGTTGACAAGCCCAAGCTTCGAATATACTCAATTGACTACAACCCTCTGTTGCCTGTCACTCAGCCACTGCCTTACCCATTCAACAATATTGGAATCCAAACTTAAAGATTGCAGTTTATTGATAAGCCTTCTATGTACAACAGTGTCAAAAGCCTTACTGAAATCTAGGTAAGCAATGTCTACTGCACCACCCTGATCTATAATTTTAGTTACCCAATCTAAAAAATCAATAAGATTAGTTTGGCATGATCTCCCTGAAGTAAACCCATGTTGTCTCTGATCTTGAAATCCATGTGTTTTTTAGATGTTCAACAATCCTATCCTTTAACATGGTTTCCATCACTTTCCCCACTACTGAAGTAAGGCTTACTGGCCTATAGTTGCCCGACTCCTCCCTATTACCTTTTTTGTGAATGGGCACAACATTCGCTAACTTCCAATCTTCTGGGACTACTCCTGTTAACAATGATTGGTTAAATAAATCTGTTAATGGTTTTGCTAGTACACCACTAAGCTCTTTTAATAGCTTTGGGTGTATTCCATCAGATCCCATTGACTTATTTGTCTTTACTTTTGACAGTTGAAATAGAACCTCTTCCTCTGTAAACTCACGTGTAATAAATGACTCATTTATCCTTTTTCTTAACTGAGGTCCCTTTCCTTCATTTTCATCTGTAAATACCGAACACAAATATTCATTGAGGCAGTCAGCTAGACCTTTATCCTCTTCTACATACCTTCCTTCTTTTGTTTTTAATCTAACTAATCCTTGTTTTACTTTTCTTTTCTCATTTATGTATTTAAAAAAAAGTTTTGTCCCCCTTTTTTTACTGACTGTGCTATTTTCTCTTCTGTGTGTGATTTGGAAGCTCTTATAACTTGCTTAGCCTCTTTCTGCCTAATCTTATAGATCATTCTGTCTTCCTCACTCTGGTTTTTTTTACAATTACTAAATGCTAACTTTTTGTTTTTTACTATTTTGGTCACATCTGCGGAGTACCACAGTGGTTTCTTGAATTTTTTGCTTTTACTGACAAGCCTAATGCAATTTTCTGTTGCCTTTAGCAGTGCAACTTTTAAATATTCCCATTTCTTTTGGACTCCATTTAAATTGCTCCAGTCTGATAAGGACTCCTTTACACATATTCTAATTTTAGAAAAGTCTAAAAGTTTTTCTAAAGTCTAAAACTTTTGTTTTTGTGTGGTGTGACTCAGTCACTGTTCTTATATTAAACCACATTGACTGATGATCACTGGATCCTAAACTTTCACCTACAGTAATATCTGATACCAAATCTCCATTTGTTAACACTAAATCTAGTATGGCCTCTTTACGAGTTGGCACCTCAACGACTTGTTTTAGAGACAATCCCAGTAGGGAGTTTAGAATATGTGTGCTCCTGGCACAAGCAGCTATTTTTGTTTTCCAATTCACATCAGGAAGATTAAAGTCACCCATGATGATAACGTCCCCCTTCATTGTCATTTGAGCTATTTCCTCAACTAGTAGATTATCTAACTCTTCAATTTGTCCTGGGGGCCTATAAATCACACATACACAAGTTACTGTGTGATTACCAAATTCTAACGTAACCCAAACGGACACTATGTTCGCCTCACTAACTTTTATTAGGATAGATTTTATGCTATCCTTCACATACAGGGCCACCCCTCCCCCTTTCTTGCTTTCCCTGTCTTTTCTATATAAAGAGTACCCTGATATTGCTCTGACCCAGTCATTTTTCTCATTATACCATGTCTCATTAACAGCGACTAAATCTACACTATCAGTTGCCATTATTGCCACAAGTTCATGGATCTTATTCCTTAAACTGTGAGCATTTGTAGACATGACTCTAAGCTTATTTTTTAACACACTTGTTACAGGCACCTTCTGTCCTTGTTTTGGGGGACAATTGGATTGATGTTTTATCACCCTTTTGCCCACCCTCCTAGTTTAAATACATCCTAGCAAAACATCTAAACTGCTCACTGAGAACATTTGTTCCCTTTTGAGAAAGATGCAAACCATCTTTTTTGTACAGTTTATTTCCATTCCAAACAGAGCTACCATGAGAAATAAAGCCAAATCCTTGCTCCCGACACCATTCACCAAGCCACAAGTTAAAGTCCCTAATACGCATCCGCCTGTCGTTCTGAGTGTTATACACAGGCAGAACTTCAGAGAATGACAGTGTGGAAGCAACCTGCCGTATATCATTGGCAAAAACACTAAAAACTTCCTTAACCTCTGAAACCAACCTCATTGCAAGCCAAGTCATTTGTCCCTAGATGGACAAGTACATCCAATTTCCCTTCCTGCTTTGCTCGCTTAACAATATTACAGATACGTCTCCTATCTCTGTGAGCAGTAGCTCCGGGAAGACACCTCACAAGACCACCATTGTCCATGCCCCTGACAGAGTCTTTCAATGCCCCTCAAGGAGTCTTTCAATGCCCCTGACAGAGTATTTCAATGCCCCAGACAGAGTCATTCAATGCCCCGGACAGAGAATTTCAAGGCCCCTCAAAGAGTATTTCAATGCCAGAGCCCTACCTAACAGAGCTTTCTATCTGACAATAACAGAGCTTTAACTATCAGCTCCACTTTCTATCACTCCTCTACCCTGAGTGATAGAAAATGGCTGACGGCAGGGCTGGCTGACTGCTGGGTGGTCTGGCTGACGGCTGGACGGGCTCTCTCACGGACGAGCTAAGTCTAAGTGGCTGGCTGATGGCAGGGTGGGCTCTGACGGCAAGGCGGGCTGACACAGGGCAGGCTTTAGATCGGTTGCGCAATCTCTGCTGTTTCCGACAGCGGTGGCCATGTTGGATGTGGAAAAATGCTGCGGAACCCCAATTTTGTTCTCGCGGAACTCTAGGGAAACTCTGGTATACATCATGCCCCAGCATTCTCACTGCTCAATTCACTTCCATTTAGGAGATTAATCATTTTTGTTTCTGTTTAGGGCCCAGGGCCTGGCTGTGATTTGCACAGCCTGCATAAAATATGTTTAATCGTCAATAAGCACTGTTTTCACTTTAGAAGTTTTTATCTCCTGCTCTGTTAATTGAACTTTAATAACACACAATAGGCTCCTAAAGGCACCAGCAGGCTATTAACAGAGCAGTAGATAAGAAATTCTAAATTAAAGAGACTGTGCAATACATACAGTTTAAACATTAAATATATATTTACAGGAAATGTTTAAGTCACATGCAGGGATGTTGTAGCTAGGGCTGCATGAACAAAGTGATTTAATTCCTACACGGAGGATAATTGATACATTCAATTAGGCTAAAGTTGTTTTGGTAAAGAAAAATTAAAAAGGGAACAGGCAGCGCCAATTATGAATATTGACTTAAAAAGTATATAAACACAATATATCAATGTAACATAGTTTAAATAAGAATATAATATAAAAGTCCCAAAGATAAAGTCCTTATGTTACTGATATAAAACCTGCAGGAAATAGTATTCTTGGAGGTTAATCTGTAGTTGCATCCATAGCCTTTTTCAAGTTGTTTTGGTTGTTTTGTTTTTTAATTCTAAAATACAAAACAGAGTTTGCAAGCTAATGCTATATACATAATATGGGTCACAGACAAAACAGATTTAAGAACCACTAGCTTGTATTATCATTTATAATACATTTGCTGCCTGACCTGAATTATTATTCAGATTGCCCAAGAAAAGAGTTAGGTTGGTCCATACCTCAAAGCTGAGTAATAGATTATAAAAATAACATTTGAAAGAGTTCTGTGTGCACGATCTACCAGTGGCGGATCCAGAGCCTGATCTCGGGAGGGGCACTTGTAGATTATTTAAAGAAATAATCCAGACACAATAACCACTACAGCTCAGTGTAGTGGTTATGGTGTCAATAGTGCCGGGACCCCCTCCCACAGTAAGTAGTCAAACCGTTTTAAGAACAGTTTGACAACTTACCTGAGATCTGCTGGGAAATGGGGCTGTAGTAGGGCATAGGAGCAGTGGTGTGTGTGAGTGGTGCAATGTGTAAGGGGTGCAGTGTGTGTGTGAAGGTTGTAGTGTGTGAGTGAGGGCGGCAGTGTATGTCAGGGATGCAGTGTATGTGTGTAACAGTTGCAGTGTGTGTGTATTGCAGTGTGTGTGTATGGGGGGGCAATTTGTGTGTATGGGGGGCAGTGTGTGTGTATGTGGGGGCAGTGTGTGTATGGGGGCAGTTTGTGTGTATGGCGGGCATGTATGGCGGGCAGTGTGTGTGTATGTGGGGCAGTATGTATGTGGGTCAGTGTGTGTGTATGGGGGGCAGTGTGTGTGTATGTGGGGGCAGTTTGTGTGAATGGGGGGCAGTTTGTGTGAATGGGGGGCAGTATTGGGGGCAATGTATGTGTGTGTGGCTTTTTTTTATAATATAATTTTTTTTAATTTAATTAAAATATATATTTATGTCCCCCCTCCCTTCTTACCTTTGCTGGGGGGAGGGGGGATTCCCTGGTGGTCCCAGTGGGGACAGTGAACTCTAGCCCGCGCTCCCGGGCTAGAGTTCACTCTTGCGAGATTTGGAGCGTTGCCATGGTAACCGCGGCAACGCTTCAAATCTCACGAGAGGAGGACCCGGAGGAGCTGCAGCCTTAGCTCCCGGGTCCTCACTCCCTCTTCCTCCCCCGCCGGCCGCCAGCATAGTGCCTGCGGACCGGGAGATCTGTGATCTTCCCCCCGGTCCGCAGGCACATTGCAGGGCTAGCACCTGCATGTGCTGCTGGCAGGGGAGGGAGAGGGAGACCGGCGGGTTTCTCGGGGGGGGCAATTGCCCCGTTGCCCCCCCCCCCGGATCCGCCACTGCGATCTACTGAGACATTTTGTTGTGTAAGTTTGCATTCTCTCAGTAACTCTGAACACTAATTCTTCACCATACTGGGAACTTAGGGAGAGTTGGCATATTGGTTGTTTTCCAAATTAGTTTGCAAAAGAGGTGTTTAGAAACATTAAATATTCTGATGTAAAGATATCGGGTTGAGTTAAAAGGGTGGGGGAACATTGGACAACATTTTAATGATGATGTGTATGGTTCTTCAATACACCATCAACAGTTACCATCCTGATTTGGGTCAATGGTATGTGAGAGGTATGGTACTAAAAGTGTGGTTAGTGAATTGACAGTTGTGCCCAACAAAGTCTGCCAGACCTGTTGTTGGGTGCGTCAAGTAGGACCCAAAGTGCCAAAGTCACATCCCCCCATTTTATCTTTGCACTCATACAGATACACAAACACGGTTCTTACTGTGGCTGCTTCCTTTAGCTCAGGGTAAATGAAAGGACAGAAGTGAGAATAGGAAACATGAAACGGTCTCTCATTCCCTCCATAAGACCAATCATACTGTAAAGTACAAGGAGCCAGTCTCCGTATCTAAAACAGGTGCACTGATGTGGATATGCGTAATGGGGATGACCCTCATCTTCATGTTGTTGATTGAAGAGTGCAAGCATTCCCTTTTTATGTCATGAACTACCCATTACAGAATGTGGAATATAACTCGGCAAGGGCAACAAAAGTCCATTGCCCTTCAATTTCTGGGTCGATTAATGGGTCCACTTGGATCCTAGTTTCATCAGTCTTGTGAAGGGGAAATGGTTTAGGAAATAAAATATGTATCCCCCCTCTGGAATAATGAACAAAAACGAATATTGCATGAATGGAATTAGGTTTTACTTCTAAGGGTAACAATATTTGATGGATAATTTCTTTTTGATTTAATTAATTATGAAACATTGTAAAATCTCTGCAGTTATGCAGCAGTGTACAATGAACTTGAGAAATCAATCCAAAGCTCAGATGTGCAAGAAGATCTGCGTTGGTTCCGAGCATCCCATGGCCCAGGAATGCATATGAATTGGCCACAACTTGAGGTGAGAAGAAGTAAAATTAATTGACTATAGTGATGGTGAAATATTGAAGGAATCTAATAAGTATGATACTTATCTCTATATATGATATTTTCTTTAGGAATGGAACACAGATTACACTCACTCAATTCCCAGGAAAGAGAAAGCTCAAAAAGTGGAAGGAGGTGCTCTAACTAATGTTATGTCTACGTCCGATAACAGTTCTCAAGGAGGTGATCGAGGAAGGTGAGATAATAGTAGAGAACTGTGGTGTGTGTGACCTGGGGGTTAATTACTAAACACTAAAATGTGGTTACTGGCAAGAGAATAGCAACATCAATACCAAAATAGCAAACTTAAGAAAAATCCCCCAATCCAGCAAGTTTCCTTCTCATCTTATATTAGCACAAGTATTTTCATAATTTACTTTTTATTTTGTTATAATTTACTGTAGTAAAATATATAGAATATAATATCTCATAATTTATTATTTAGTACATTGTAAACACTTGTATAATGCCTCACCCAGAATCAAATTCAAAGAGTATTATTTTATGATATGCAACTATCTACGATCTAAAGCATCTACATTTTCAGCAGTTCTGTACAATCGGTAGAAAAAATATGACATTCATGACATGTACATGATGACATATCTGTGTGAATGGGGCCAAGAGGTTTTGGAATCACACATATACGTGTTTATTGACTAAAATAAGAGGCACTGTAAATTAAATTAAATTTAAGAAATGCGTTGACATAGTTCAGCAATAGATATGTGCATTTCTGCAGATAGTGTAGTTCTTTATGAAGAAGTACTAGTGAGGTAATGAGAAGGATGCATGTAGGGAGTAAACAATTAGGTACAATGGATGGAAAAGAAGTTTTTGATGAAACAAGGCATTACAGAAACTGGGATTTTATAACTTTTCCCTATGCCCACAGTGTGAGTAGTTATGAAAAAGCTCAACTCTACACTGCTGATTGGTCAGATGACGAGGGTGGCAGCAGCCCATATCCAGCTGCAGACTCTAATGAAGTAACTAATCAATATGATGAAGAGTCAACATGGAAAGTTCGGGTTCGAGCATTGTATGACTATGAAGGACAAGAGCAGGATGAGTTGAGCTTTAAAGCAGGTAAAGTAAAAGTGCATTATTTTGTGATGCTCAATGTATTTTGGAGGGTCTACGTATTAATAGTTATTTATCACTCATCAGGGATACTGCTCTCCATTCAGTCATCATATGTGTTACAATATGTATACAGCACTGGCACAAACTTATGGATGGGCCTTTGGAAGAGCAATTAACAATGGTTCCTCTGTTCATACATGTGTGAACTCTAAGTTTCAGGTATCAATATCACTCTTCTGATTTCCTGTGTGTTGTCTAAGGATGGGTATCTGTTTATTGTTACACCCTGGGTTCTTTCCATCTCATGGACACATTCTAAAATGGTGTGAAGGAACACAGAAATAGAGTAGCTCTTTTCTCCATAACCTGTGTCAGAGTAAGTGATTTGTAGAGCATAAAATAAATTGTTAATAAAAACAACATATCCAACTTCTGTTAGATTTGGCAAAAACAGACTTTTACTAAGAAAGCATATTGTTGGCACTTTATAAATAATAATAATAATAATAGTAATAATAATAGGGAGTCGTGTTCCAAACTGCAACACATTAAACTAAAATCTGTGTCTTTAAACTACAATAAGTGTGTTTAGAGATCAGTTTGTGTAAATAAGATACATTGTTCTTTTTCTAAATTATGTTTTAGCTGCATAAATTGTTATTAGTAAGTCCCCTGAAATTTCTCATAACAGCTGCCTCTGGGCACACCTACTGTCACACCCAGGACTGGATTAACATAGGGGCTGATGGAGCTGCAGCTCCAGGCCCTGGCCCATGGCATAGGCCCATTTAAAAAATAAAAACTTTTTTTTTTTAACACACTACTCTTAGGTTTGCCACCAGACTGGTATTTTACCGGCACAGCCAGTATCTGAGGTTGCCTAGCCATGCCGGTTTTGCAGCAATAACGGCAATACAAATGCAGATATTTTTCTCAGTATAAACAGAGATTACCCTGCAATACCAGCACGAGCTAGTAGGGGTCACTGTGTGTGGAGAGAGACAGGGAGGGATATTGTCAGGATACTGACAGGGATCCAATACGCAGAGTGCGGACAGAAGGAGGTACGTATACCGGACCTTAGAATGGCCGGACTAACGTATGGACAAAACAAGAATAGTCAAAAGGTAAGCCGAGGTCGAGGGAGCCGGAGGACAGGTAAGCGAGATACAAGCCGAGTCAAAGGAGAGGAGAGGACAACAGGACAAAAGACAAGCAAGGTCAAAACCGGAAACACTAAGAGAGAGAACGCGCTGAGTGACTAGCAAGCTAGAACCACGACAGGGCAATGAGCAGTAGTAAAGGTTTCCTTTAAATACCCTGTCACCTTAATTGAGACCACGCCCCCAAAAGGTCCGGAATAGCGGTTCCCGGCACTTCACGTAATGCTGACGTCATGACGTCGACGCTAGCCGTCGCGT
This sequence comes from Pelobates cultripes, assembly GCA_933207985.1. Taxonomy (NCBI): domain Eukaryota; kingdom Metazoa; phylum Chordata; class Amphibia; order Anura; family Pelobatidae; genus Pelobates; species Pelobates cultripes. The sequence goes on from OW240912.1 coordinate 146,565,269, forward strand.
CATAAAAGGGGGAGGAGCTAGCGCGGCCGGCGCGAAAACGGCCGGAATTTGCCGAAATGCTAGGGGCAAGGAGCCCCTAAACAGAGAGGATGTCTTCCCTGGAGTCAGCACCAACAGGTACCCTGACAGTACCCCCCCTTCTAGAAACGCCCACCGGGCGGATGGGACCGGGCTTAGAAGGAAAACGAACGTGGAAGGCCCGAAGAAGGCGAGGAGCATGCACGTCTACACAAGGAACCCAAGACCTCTCTTCTGGACCATAACCTTTCCAGTCTATGAGGTATTGCAACTTCCCCCTAGAAATACGAGAATCAAGGATGGACCTAATGATATATTCTTCCTGACCATCCACACGGACCGAGGGTGGAGGAGCAGAGCGGGAGGAAAATTTGTTACAAACAAGAGGTTTCAATAAAGACACATGAAAAGAGTTAGGGATGCGTAGAGTAGGGGGCAGGTCCAGCAAATAAGAAACCGGGTTGATCCTCCTCAGCACCCTGTAAGGGCCTATGTAACGAGGAGCAAACTTCAAAGAGGGGACTTTCAGGCGAATGTGTCTGGTACTCAACCAGACCCTATCACCCGGAGAAAAAATAGGAGCAGGCCGTCTACGTCTATCAGCATGCAACTTAAACACTGCGGAACTACGTGTAAGAATTTGTCGAGTCTGATCCCACAACTTTCTCAGGTTGGCTATATGAATATCAACCGACGGTATACCCTGGGAAGGAGACACCGACGGAAGAACAGTAGGGTTAAAGCCATAGTTCAAGAAAAAGGGGCTATTACGAGTGGAACCACAAACAAGGTTGTTGTGAGCAAACTCCGCCCAAGGAATCAGACCGACCCAGTCGTCCTGGTGTTCAGAAACAAAACAACGTAGATATTGCTCAATTTTTTGGTTAGTGCGTTCGGCTGCTCCGTTAGATTGAGGATGATAGGCCGAAGAAAAATTCAGTTTGATGCCCAACTGGGAACAGAAGGATCTCCAAAAACGGGAAATAAACTGGGAACCCCTGTCCGACACAATCTCATTGGGAATACCATGCAAACGGAAAATTTCCCTAGCAAATATCACGGCCAGTTCAGGAGAGGACGGAAGTTTAGGCAAGGGAATGAAATGAGCCATTTTAGTAAACCTGTCAAGGACCGTGAGGATAACCGTGTGCCTACTGGAAACCGGCAGATCAACAATAAAATCCATAGCCAAACAAGCCCAAGGTTTGTTGGGAACGACTAAGGGCTGCAATAAACCACAAGGGAGATCCCGTGGTAGTTTATTCCTGACACAAACATTGCAAGCCTTGACAAAGTCTTCCACATCCCTACGTAAACTAGGCCACCAGAAGTCTTTGGAGATCAGGCAGTAAGTCTTGTGTATGCCGGGGTGACCAGCGAACTTGCTATCGTGAAAACAGCGAATAATGTCCACTTGGAATTTGGGAGACACGAACAAGCGGCCCACAGGAGTACGCTCGGGAGCAAGAGATTGTTCGTTCATTATATCTAAGAGCAATGGAGAGTGTATTTTGACATTGGTGTTGGCGATAATATTGACTTCAGGAATAATAGGGAACAAAGTGTCTTCTGTAGAGGCGATAGGTTCGTGCTGACGAGACAATGCGTCTGCCTTAGTGTTCTTAGAACCAGGCCTGTAAGTAAGTATATAATTAAAGTGTGTAAGGAACATAGACCAACGTGCTTGCCTGGCAGATAATCTTTTGGCCTCCCCCATATAAGATACATTTTTGTGATCAGTCAAAATAGTAACTGGGAGAACAGTGCCCTCTAACAGATGTCTCCATTCCTTTAATGCCATAATGATAGCTAAGAGTTCTCTATCACCAATGTCATATCTCCTTTCAGTGTGTGATAGTTTCTTGGAAAAAAAACCGCAAGGGTGCAGCGGCTTATCTAAACTTTGTCTTTGGGACAACACTGCGCCTATCCCTGTTTCAGACGCATCAACTTCAAGTAAAAAGGGTAGAGAGGTATCAGGATGAACTAATACAGGTGCTGAGGCAAAAGACTGTTTGAGCGTTTCGAAAGCAGATAAAGCCTCAGTAGACCAGGTTTTGGTATCGGCTCCTTGTTTGGTCATATTAGTGATAGGAGCGATAACAGAGGAGTACCCTTTAATAAAACGTCTGTAATAATTAGAAAATCCAAGAAATCTTTGTATGGCTTTGAGTCCCTTAGGTAAAGGCCAATCTAAAATCGATTTTAGTTTGGTCGGGTCCATCATAAACCCGTCTTTGGAAATTACGTAACCTAAGAAAGTTACCTGAGACTGATCAAAGCTACATTTTTCCAATTTACAATACAATCCATGTTGTAAAAGTTTCTGCAATACCTTTCTGACTTGTCTATGATGTGAGTTAATGTCTCTAGAATGTATTAGTATATCATCCAAATATACAATCACACATTCATGTTGGAATTCTCTAAGAACTTCATTGATCAAGTCTTGGAAGACGGCCGGGGCATTACAAAGCCCAAACGGCATTACGGTATACTCATAATGCCCATAACGGGTATTAAATGCTGTCATCCATTCATCTCCTTGTTTAATTCGCACCAAGTTATATGCTCCTCTCAAGTCAAGTTTGGTAAAAATACTCGAGCCCTTAAGTCTGTCAAAGAGTTCAGTAATCAAAGGAATAGGGTAAGCATTCCTGATAGTAATTTTGTTCAATCCCCGATAGTCTATACAAGGACGTAAGGTACCGTCTTTCTTTTCCACAAAAAAGAAACCCGCCCCCGCCGGAGAAGAAGACTTTCTAATAAATCCTTTGTCTAAATTCTCCTTGATGTATTCCTCTAAAACTAAATTTTCCTTGGTGGATAAAGGGTATACCGTACCCCTGGGAGGCATAGTACCAGGGAAAAGTTTAATAGAACAGTCATAAGACCGGTGGGGAGGTAAAGTATCCGCCTTACCCTTGTCAAATACAGATTTGAGGTCTAGATATTGTAATGGTATCTGAACGTCTGTGGATTGGGAAGAGTTAGTATAAGAGTTTACGGGACAAACAGAAGTAACTCTCTGCAGACATTCTTTCCTACAACCAATACCCCAAGAAACGATTTCTCCACCCTCCCAGTCAATCTGAGGGTTATGTCTCTTGAGCCAAGAATATCCTAGCACCACTGGGACTGCCGGGGAGGAAATTAACAGAAGGGAAATCAACTCCTCGTGGAAGATACCAACAGTAAGCTTAACGGGTTTGGTCTCATGGAATATTACTGGTTCCGATAAAGGTCTACCATCTATGGCCTCAACGGCCAAGGGTGTATCTCTCAGTTGGAATGGAATACAATGCTTATTAGCGAAGGTTTGGTCTATAAAGCTTTCTGCTGCTCCAGAATCTAACAATGCCATCGTAGAAATAAACCCATTTTCCCAAGCTAGAGAGACAGGAATCAGAAGCCTATGGTCTTTTTTATTATGTATAGAGGACAGTAACGAAACACCCAAGGCCCGTCCTCTAAGGGAACTTAGGTGCGAGCGTTTCCCGGGCGATTAGGGCAACTAAGACGTAGGTGACCTCTCCGCCCGCAGTATAAACAGAGACCCTCCCTTCTTCTGTACTGTCTCTCAGCCTCAGATAAGCGAGTATTACCTATTTGCATAGGTTCTGGTGGAGTAGGATTATAGGAGTCAGGGTTCTGAAATGAGGGAGCAAGTCTTACAGGAAGTCTAGTAACTCTTTCCCGAGTGTTCTGCCTCTGTCTCATGCGTTCATCTATTCTGGAAATGAAAGATACTAAATCCTCTAAATTTTCCGGAAGTTCTCTTGTGGCAATCTCATCTAGAATTTCATCAGACAACCCATTCAAGAATACATCCATAAAAGCTTGTTTGTTCCATTTCACTTCTGCTGCCAATGATCTAAACTCTAATGCATATTCTACAAGGGTTCTATTCTGTTGTTTAAGGCGTAACAGGGATCTGGACGCATTAATCTTCCTTCCTGGGGGGTCAAAAGTCCTTCTAAATGCCATGACAAAAGCAGTGTAGTTGTAGACTAGAGGATTGTCATTCTCCCAAAGGGGATTGGCCCATCTAAGTGCTTTATCTATTAGCAGAGTTATAATGAAGCCTACTTTAGCCCTGTCAGTAGGGTAAGCCCGGGGTTGAAGTTCAAAATGTATGCTTATCTGGTTTAAAAAACCACGACAAGTATCAGGCGAACCCCCATAACGTAACGGTGAAGTGACATGGGAAGATGCGCCTACAGTGGCTACTTCCAAACCAGTACTTAGTGGGAGGCTAGCAGTGGAACGTACTTCTTCTGACTGGGTGCTGGAACGTGTTAGCAAAGTTTGTAATGCTAAAGCCATTTGGTCCATTCTATGGTCCATGGCCTCAAATCTGGGGTCAGGAGGACTAGCACCTGCAGGATCCATTTGGCCCTGTCGTAATGTCAGGATACTGACAGGGATCCAATACGCAGAGTGCGGACAGAAGGAGGTACGTATACCGGACCTTAGAATGGCCGGACTAACGTATGGACAAAACAAGAATAGTCAAAAGGTAAGCCGAGGTCGAGGGAGCCGGAGGACAGGTAAGCGAGATACAAGCCGAGTCAAAGGAGAGGAGAGGACAACAGGACAAAAGACAAGCAAGGTCAAAACCGGAAACACTAAGAGAGAGAACGCGCTGAGTGACTAGCAAGCTAGAACCACGACAGGGCAATGAGCAGTAGTAAAGGTTTCCTTTAAATACCCTGTCACCTTAATTGAGACCACGCCCCCAAAAGGTCCGGAATAGCGGTTCCCGGCACTTCACGTAATGCTGACGTCATGACGTCGACGCTAGCCGTCGCGTCATAAAAGGGGGAGGAGCGGGGCGTGTCCGACTGCCGAGAGGAACGGACGCATGGAGTGAGAGCTCCCGGTCCGAGACAGCAAAAGCGTGAATAGAAGCAGCTCTTACCCCCTGGCTGACGGCGAAAAACACGAGAGGTACCACCCCTTCACCTCCCATGGCCCCGGCAAAACAAACAAAGCTGACGGACCCGTTCCGCCACGGGAAAAAAGACCGGATGCGGCCGGCGCAAGATGGCGGCGGTGAGGAGCTGGAACCCTCACAGGCCTCAAATTCTACCACAGAGTTTGAGGAGCAAGGATACACTGATGCCCCAGTCACAGAAAAAAAGCTGTATGCAATGCTAAAGGATTTTAGACTCATTCTGCAGTCTGATCTGAAGAAAGCCACAAATGATATTAAAAAAGAAATAACAGATCTGGGGGAAAGAACAAACAATTTAGAAACACGCACTGACGACATATGCGCAGCGCAAGACGCCCTGGCAGACACAGTACAACAATTAGTGTGTGAACAGCAGTTCCTAAAGAGGAAATTAGCGGACATGGAAGATCGCTCACGCAGAAATAATATCCGCTTCCGTGGCATACCAGAAAGCGTCACGAGAGAGCAACTGCCGCAATACCTTATCTCCCTGTGCAAGTCGCTGGCGCCGGAGATATCGGACCCAGAATGGCTCATGGACCGAGCTCATAGACTACCGAAACCGCAGAATCTGCATAAAGATACACCGCGCGACGTGGTCGCTCGCTTCCACTATTATAAAACGAAAGACCATCTTCTGCAGGCGGCGAGGAAAATCACCGTGATGCCCACCCCGTATACAGATGTACAATTATACGCAGACCTGTCAGCTATGACAATGGGCAGACGCAGAGAATTCATCAACGTGACGAAGTCCCTGAGAAACAACGGCATACAATACAGATGGGGCTATCCAACAAAACTACTTATATGGAGGAATGCCAAAACGCATACCGTCAACGAACCGGAGGTGGGAATGCGCTTACTAAAAGAATGGGGCCTATTCCCGCTATCACCGAGAGACGCTTCGACTACAGCATCCCCGAGAGGACCGCAGGCTGAATGGAAGATGGCGGGCTCGCCACAAAGGAAAGAATAGGGCTCCAGTCGGGACCCAACAAGGACATACCACTACCCACTATAAAATTGGACACTGAGAGACACTAACTCTATGCTAGCCTCCGCTATATGATGTGCTAATGTAACTGGATTGTGAGTATGACATTCTGAACCTCTTAATGTAATACATATATGTGAGTCCCTATTGCCCAAGGAGTAAAGCACTACGTAGCGGGGTGACCAACCTTGTCAAACCCAGCGGGTGGGGAGTCAGGGCAGGTACAAAGGGACGGTAGGGACGCAACTCTACGAGTACTACAGCAAATGGGAGATATAGGGTACAGCAATTACGACTTAGATAGTATATACTGCACAGGTTTTGTGACAGCATGGCATATACATGGTAGCGAGATGGAGGAGAGGATATTGGTTATGACAAAATGGTGGGCCCTGGTGGACATCTCAGACGTATTTGTGGGGTAGGAATAAGTATACCTAGAGAAAAGCTGTCACGCACTCGGCTGCACCACCCAGGTGCGTCCCCAGGATGAGACGTGAGACGGATAAAATCTGCCCGCTCACACCTCACCCACGTAGAGCGCTAGTTCTCCATATGGCGCTTTGTACATACTTTAGTTATTTTTTTCTCCCTCCCTGTATTTGTGTCCACTGCCCCTACGTTTTCCCTTTCGGTCCCGGACCAGCAGCACACCGCATGTCGCAAGTAGCGAATGTCATCCCACGGCCCCAGCATAGTATAACACTACACCTAGATCATGGTTGACTCTTTGACGATCCTCACCTTAAACGTTAAGGGTCTCAACAGCCCACACAAAAGGAGGCTAGCAGTACAGGAAATGACCAAGTCCAAGGCAGCGATTATAGGTCTCCAAGAGACACACTTCTGCATTAGGAAACACCCCAAACTCACTGTCAAACAGTATCCCCAAGGATACCACGCCATGTCAGACACTAAAGCTAAAGGAGTTGCTATCTATTTCCATAGGGATTGGGCATTCACACCATCCAACCAATTTGCCAGTCGAGACAGGAGAATACTGATATTAGTGGGCTCCTTAAATGGTTTATCGGTGACTATAGCTTCCATATATGCGCCGAATGATAAGCAAAAAACCTTTCTCAGCACAGTGTTTAGGACAATTGACAAGCTCAGAGTGGGCCATACAATTATATGCGGGGACTTTAATTGCGTTCCAGATCCCGATGTCGATATAAAACGTGAAGGGAACAAATTACCACAACAACATTCAATCTCACTAAGCCAACACTTTAGGAAATTATTGCACGGGCATGACTTCTATGACACGTGGAGAGGCTTGCACCCGAGTGGGAGGGACTACACGTACTACTCGTCGGTCCATAGGACCTACACGAGAATTGACCTTTGTCTACTCGACACCAAAACATTGCCCTTCGCCATTAAGGCTCATATTGGGCCGATCACGTGGTCTGACCATGCCCCGTACATTGTCACTATGCGAATTCCGTACCCGGCTAGGGGTAGAGGCAAATGGCGCCTGAATGAAGGTCTATTAGACGTACCAGCACATCTTCAACGACTACAGGTCCGGGCTGCGGAATTTTTCGCTGACCACGTTGACTGCTCGTCATCCGACACCACAAAATGGCTAGCCCATAAGGCGGTCATGAGGGGAGAATTAATCCAGATAGGGGCTAGGACAAAGAGGCTGCACAACACAACACTGGACAAGGTAGAGAAAGACCTGGCCACAGTAGAATCCACCCATAAAACAAACCCCACTACGGCAACACATAAGCGACTGATGTCGCTTCGTACAACACTACATAGCCTAAACCTCGCTGTAACAGAACGACACTTGAGGTTTTTGAAGCAATCACACTATGTCATGGGTAACAAAGCTGGGAAAATGCTGGCCAACAAAGCGAAACAAACCAAACTGCAATCTAAAATCCCGTATATAACCTCCACAACTGGAGATAAATTATACAACCCCCAAGACATAGTGAACGAACTAGCGAAATACTATGCCACATTATACCAATTAGAAAAAGATCCCTACACACACCAACCGACGGAAGACGAGATAGCACGTTTTCTGGATAGAGTGCCCCTAGCCAGCCTAACACAAGCACAACGAACCCAATTAGAGAACCCCTTCACGGAGGAGGAAGTAGAAACAGCAATCAAATCCCTTCCCAAACATAAGGCCCCAGGACCAGACGGGATATCCAACTACTACTACATAAAACTGACCAAACAACTACTCACGCCTCTCACCAACCTATTTAATCACATAAAAAATGCAGGGACTATGCCCACGGAAATGCTGGAGGCACATATAGTGACGCTACCCAAACCCAATAAACCCCCCACACACTGTGCAAACCTACGCCCGATCTCCCTTCTGAACGCAGACACCAAACTGTATGCCAAACTCCTCGCTTCTAGAATTAAACCAATCCTAGCTGACCTTGTCTCGGAGGAGCAAGCGGGCTTTGTCCAGGGACGTCAAGTAGGGGACAACACTAGACATTTCCTGAATCTGATTGACTGGGCGAACACCTCGCATCAAGCGGGACTCTTGCTAGCGCTGGACGCTGAGAAGGCGTTTGATCGCCTACACTGGAGGTATATGTTGCTCACCCTCACCAAAATGGGATTCCCACCAACCTTTAGATTAAGCATAATGGCACTGTATCAAAAACCCTCAGCAAAAGTTTTTAGTACGGGCTTTGTATCAGACAGGTTCGCCATAAGTAATGGCACCAGGCAAGGATGTCCCCTCTCCCCCCTAATATTTATCCTATGTCTGGAACCACTAATAAGGATAGTAAAAAATGATCCCAATATAAAGGGGCTACACACCCAGGGGGGCGATAAGAAATTGGCTCTGTTTGCCGATGACATACTACTGTTTGTCACAAAACCGGAGACCTCCCTTCCCACTCTAATGAGAACGCTGGTAGACTATGGGGAGATATCGTACTATAAAAACAACTTAACCAAAACGCAAGCTCTACCCATAAACCTACCAAAACCTACGTTAGACAGGATAAAGCCACAACATCCCTTTGATTGGCGCACCAATTCCTTAAAATACTTAGGTGTAAACCTCACCAAATCCCTTCAAACGGTGACCAAAGAAAATCACTACCCCGTGCTAAAGAAAATCAAATCCTCCCTCGAACAGTGGGCTAACATGGATACCTCATGGCTCGGACGCATCAACCTAATTAAAATGATGACACTGCCACACATCCTATACCTATTCAGAACCCTGCCCATATTCCTCCCGACTGCGCTGCTCAAACAATTCCAAAGCACGATCAATGCTCACATATGGAAGAGGAAACCCCCGAGAGTGAATAAAGGGTGTCTGGGACTTCCTTATGTCCAAGGTGGACTGGGGATGCCGGACGTAACTGCGTATTATAGGGCCTCTTTCTTGGCACAGGGACTGCGACTCATTAGGAACCATACCCTTCCTCGTAAACCGCTTTGGCTGTCATTAGAAAATGAATGCCTAGAGGCACATGATACAGTCCATTACTTGTGGACATGTTCCTTGCCCCGAACATCCGCCGGCATAACCCTGAGATGCTCGATCACTATGCTTAAAGCATGGAAGACATGGTGTCCGAAGGTGCTAGACCCGGTACGATTATTTAGGGAAGCACCCATCACGACACTAGCAGCCTACTCCCCAGGCATACAGGTGGGCAAATGGCTCAACAAGGGAGCGAGATTAGTGAGGGATTTAATGTCAGGAGACGCGGTGAAACCATTCCCTGAATTGAAAGAGGAACTGGGGTTAGACTCGAGAGATCTGTACCTTTATTTAAGGATCAAAAACATAATACTAACCCATGGTAAACAAACAGTCGCCCGAACTAACTCTCCGGTACTCCAACCAAGCCACTTATCACTGACAAAAGCAGTAAAACCACTCTCCCTATGTTACAATGCGTTGGTCACAGATAACACTCCAGATAAACTAAAATACATGGCAAAATGGGAGCAGGACCTGGGATTTCAAATCTCCCAAGCAGACTGGCAGTCTGCAAGGGCAAATACAAAACAGGCATCGAGTAGTCTCTCGCTATGGGAGGCCTACTGCAAGATAACTATGAGGTGGTATCTGGTACCACAGAGACTAGCAAGTATGTACTCAGGAGCTTCGAACTTGTGCTGGAGATGCGAGTCGGACACTGGAACCATGCTACATGTGTTCTGGAAATGCCCACTGCTAGACAGATTCTGGAAACAAATCCAAACCCTGATCTCAAGTACGACTGGCACCTCCATCCCATTGCGACCGGACAAGTACTTATTACATGTTATACCAGACCTAGACACACACCCTCACAAAAAAGTGATTCTGAATATACTGACGGTAGCAAAAGTAGCCTTAGCTGGTAACTGGAAAAGCAAACAAGTTCCTCAGGTAGAGGTGATTATCAACAAAATGAATGTGATTAGTATATACGAGAAAATGGCTAGCAAGCTAAAAGGATGCCTAGGAAAGTATGATAAAGAATGGGTATGTTGGACGGCTACATTGTCACTGAATGACAATTAAGACAAGCCGACTGCTCGAACCAAACGGTTAACCCCCATAGCGGGCCAGTAAGGAAGCACACAGGCGCAAACATTAGGGGGCCAAAGGGGTCAGGGCGTTGAGGTGCCCAGGCGAATATATAGTCCCACCAACCTCACAAATTGCACAAGGAAGGTGTTCATAATGTACTGCAGGCTGTGGCGTGAAGCTGTGATCAGGGATTTCCCCCCCCTCCCCCCCTTTTTTCCTTCTGTACCCCATCCCCTCCCTAGTTATATCTAAAAAATGTACCGCATGCTTTGAAGCTGTATGCATCACACCGAACATCACCTGGCATACGGATTATTGTATATTCAATTGGTTATTGGTTTAATGGAGTGAGAAGTATGGCTGGATACAGGGCGAAATGTAGAATGTTATCCGCAAATGTTGTTGTAAAAGCGGACTGTAATTATGTACCATGTTATGTGTTGCAAATGTCATTCAATAAAAATGATAAATGAGAAAAAAAAAAAAAAGGGGGAGGAGCTAGCGCGGCCGGCGCGAAAACGGCCGGAATTTGCCGAAATGCTAGGGGCAAGGAGCCCCTAAACAGAGAGGATGTCTTCTCTGGAGTCAGCACCAACAGGTACCCTGACAGATATGCTGTAACTTCCTACCCCTGCCTCTCTCTCTATTCACTAATCTGCAGGGTAGCAGCTACACAGCACAGAGAGGTCAGACAGCAGCTCCCAGCCTGCAGAAACAGACTACAGCTCAGGGAAGTGAGGGATGAGGAGAAAGGCAGCAGGGAGACATGGGAACACTGAGACACTAAGGGACACATGGGGACACTGAGACACTAGGGGACACTGGGAGACCTGGGGACAATGAGACACTTGGAGACACTGGGAAACATGGGGACACTGAGACACTAGGGGACACTGAGACACTAGGGGACACTGTGAGACATGGGGACGCTGAGACATGTGGGGATGCGGTGAGACATAGGAACACAGTGTCCCCATGTCTCCCAGCCAGTGTCCCTAGTGTCTCTGTGTCCCCATGTCTCCCAGTGTCTGTGTCCCCATGTCTCTCAGTGTCCCTAGTGTCTGTGTCCCCATGTCTTCCAGTGTCCCCAAGTCTCCCAGAGTCCCCATGTCCCCAGTGTCTCAGTGTCCCCATGTCTCCCAGTGTCCCCAAACTGTGTCGGAGACACTAGGGACACAGTGTCTCCACGTCCCCATGTCCCCCAGCCAGTGTCTTTAGTGTCTCAGTGTCCCTATGTCTGCCAGTGTCTGTGTCCCCATGTCTCTCAGTGTCCCTAGTGTCCCCATGTCTGCCAGTGTCTGTGTCCCCATGTCTCTCAGTGTCCCCATGTCTCTGTGTCCCTAGTGTCTGTGTCCCCATTGCTCCCAGTGTCCCCAAATGTCTGTGTCCCCATGTCTCCCAGTGTACCCTTGTCTGTATCCACAAGTGCCCTCATGTCTCTCAGTGTCCCCAAGTGTCTCAGTGTCCCCGGGTCTCACTGTGTCCACATGTCTCTCAGTGTCCTCTAGTATCCTAGTGACACGGGACACACTGAGACATGGGGACACTGGGAGAAATGGGGACACTGAGACACTGGGAGACATGGGGACACTGACACTGTGATACATAGGGACACTGATCCCAGGCTGGCCTTCTAATTCTTTGGACAGACAGGCCTCCTTTTTGGGCATGTTCGCCCCTTTTGGCAGTTCTGGTCACGTGAATCGCGTCAGTGGCCCACCCTTTTACCCCGCCCATTTACTTCCTGCTTCACTGGACACTGCTGTTAGGGTGTATGGATTCACTTGAAAGATGAAAGCATAAATGAGAGAGAGATTAGCATAGAGTATGTGTTTTCTTATAGCTGCATCCTTTAAGTTTCCCTCCAATACCATCTCCATCAGATACATGACGCTTGAGAGGTATGACTATTTTAATGTTTTTGGTCGATAAGATTCTGTAATTAGGCCCATCATAATTGTCAGCAGCAGGCCCACTGGGCCCTGGTCACACCCCTAAAATTAAAGCTTCCCTGTTTCTTCATTTGAAACGTTAGGAGATAATGAATATATCAAAGAGCAAACTTACAGAAATCTGTGGGTTAAAATTTTTAATTGGGATTACAAATTGCCATGGATCAGACATGGAGTGTGCAAAAGTTGAAAAGGAGTTCAGGGCTATCCTTAAAGGACCACTCTAGGCACCCAGACCACTTCAGCTTAATGAAGTGGTTTGGGTGCCAGGTCCTTCTAGGGTTAACCCATTTTTCTTATAAACATAGCAGTTTCAGAGAAACTGCTATGTTTATCAATGGGTTAAGCCTTCCTCCAAATCCTCTAGTGGCTGTCTCATTGACAGCTGCTAGAGGCACTTGCGTGCTTCTCACTGTGAAAATCACAGTGAGAGCATGCATGCGTCCATAGGAAAGCATTATGAATGCTTTCCTATGCGACCGGCTGAATGCGCGCGCAGCTTTTGCCGCGCCGCGCATTCAACCGACGGGGCGGATCAGAGGAGGAGAGGAGGCAGAGAGCTCCCCGCCCAGCGCTGGAAAAAGGTAAGTTTTTACCCCTTTCCCCCTTCCAGAGCCGGGCGGGAGGAGGACCCTGAGGGTGGGGGCACCCTCAGGGCACTATAGTGCCAGGAAAACGAGTATGTTTTCCTGGCACTATAGTGGTCCTTTAACATCTGCAGGGCTCTGGGCAAAGCATATATTGCCATGCCTTACAAAGAATTGTTACAAATCATTTTCAATGACTTACACAATGCATCGTTGTTTTAACTGTTTTGTTAGAAGCCACTGTGTCCTGCAAATGTGCCATTAGCCTTGTGTACTCAGCAGATGTGCCCTACTACATTATATATACTAATCAGCCACAATATCAAAACCACCTGACAAATATCATGCAGGACCTCTTTGTGCTGCCAAACAGCTCTGATCCATCAAGGCATGCACTCCACAAGACCTCTGAATATGTCCTGTGGTATCTAACACCAAGACATTAGCAGCAGATCCTTTAAGTACTGCAAGTTGCGAGGTAGGGCTTCCATGGATCAGATTTGTTGTTCCAACACATCTCACAGATGCTCAATCAGATTGAGATCTAAGAAATTTGGAGGCCAAGATTTTCCAGTACATTGCCCATTGCTCTATAGCACTGCCTCCGCTGGCCTGACTTCTTCCAATAGTGCATCCTGCTGCCATCTCTTCCCAAGGTAAACAATGCACACACACACCAGTCCAACTACCTTGTGATGAGAGCAATCTCGCCACATTGCATTGGAGGAGCCTTGTTGCCTGCCTGCTCCCTTTAGACTATGGACCGGACTTTTAACATACTTTATTTTCTATACAGAAAGGCTTATTCATGCCTTTCTGCCAGGGCGTTCGGTAGATTTGATCTACCGAACAAAATATCCGAAGGCGCAACCACCGGGAAGCTGGCATGTGCCTTCAATTGACCACCCAGTAGCTGCGGTTAACCGCAGCTTAATTGACGGTTACTGGGTGGCCGCGGTTACACTTGGCGGCAGCTAGGTGGCGGTGTTATGGAGCTCCCCGGATGGCCAGTGGTGCTCAGCCCGGAATCAGTGCACTAAAAGCGGACACTTTTACATGCAGGCACCGCTGAGCCTCCAGCCTTCCCTGCTTCTATTCGTTGCTATTAAGCTGAACGCTGGATTGATCATGACTTTTTCTATGTGAATGTTTTAACCCAGATAGCTATGTCATGGAGCCTATTCATGTAATTAAAGACTTTGGCTCCATGGCAATTGAACTGTGTGAATAGGATCTGAGCGCTATTCAGTAGTTATGTGCGCTCAGATCCCAGCTATCTGGGGATATGTGACGTCTGTATTTTGAAATATATTCCACACCTTGACAGGTAATGTTATGATTAAGGTTATTCATAGTTACATAGTTCCATAGGCGTGCGCACGGGGTGTGCCGGGTGTGCCTGGGCACACACTAATCCCCATGGCACACCTATGTATTGAGGCCTGCTGGGGAGATCTCAGGATCTCCCCTGTCGGCTCATGCAGGGCCGGCGCTATCCGAGCGCCGGCTCTGCTCTAAGCCTCCTCTCACCGGCCCACAGGCAGTGAGGGAGGCAGGAGAGGACCCGAGGAGCTCTTGCCAGCATCTCGCAAGAGTGAACTCTAGCCCCGCAGGCTAGAATTAACTCTCCACTGGACCACCAGGGATGGATGGCCGCAGCAGCAGGATCCCCCCTCCTAAGGTAAGAAGGGAGGGGGGATATTTACTAAACAGCCCCACACACAATACACACAATCACCCAAACATACAGCACACACACACATACAGCACACAGACAGCACCCATACACACACACAATACACACACAGCATCCTCACACACACACTAACAGCACCCTCACACATACATCACCCTTACACACAGCACCCTCATACACACAGCACCCTTACACACACATACACACTAACAGCTCCCTCACACATACATCACCCTTACACACAGCACCCTCACATACACATCACGCTCACACTAACAGCACCCTTACACATACACACTAACAGCGCCCTCACACACACATCACCCATCACCCTTACACACACACACTAACAGCACCCTCACACACACATCACCCTTACACATACACACTAACAGCACCCTCACACACACATCACCCTTACACATACACACTAACAGCGCCCTCACACACACATCACCCATCACCATTACACACACACTAACAACACCCTCACACGCACATCACCCTTACACATACACACTAACAGCACCCTCACACACACATCACCCTTACACACACACAGCACCCTCACACATACAGCCCCCTCACACATACATCACCCTTACACACACAGCACCATTACACACACAGCACACACTAACTGCACCCTTACACACACAGCACCCTCACACACTAACAGCACCCTTACACACACAGCACCCTTACATATACACACACACTAACATCACTCACACACATACAGCACCCTTACACACACAGCACCCTTACATATACACACACACTAACATCACTCACACACATACAGCACCCTTACACACACATACAGCTCCCTTACACACACAGCGCCTTCACACACACAGCGCCTTCACACACAGCGCCCTTACACACACACACACAGCAGTATATGTATGAGTATGTATATATATATATATATATATATACACACGTGGCGTGTGTGTTTGTGCTTTAGGGTGCACACCCTTATACAATAGGCTGCGCACGCCTATGCATAGTTCATAGTTGTCTAGATTGAAAAAAGACTAAAGTCCATCAAATTCAACCTTGAACCCCATTTTTATGTAGTTCCAAAAGAATGGGAAACAAACTATTGTACTCTTCTGCAATTGTGCCACAAAAAGGGAAAAACTATTTATTCTTGACTCCATAATGGCAATCAGATTTCTCCTTGGATCCACAATCTGCTTACATACATATGAATTTTATCCTTGAATATTCCGTGTATGCAAAAAAGCATTCAAGCCACGCTGTGCCAATCAGCATCTCCTCATAGAGCTGTATTGAATCAATGCATCTCGTGGGGAATATTCAGCGTCTCCTTGCAAAGCGTGGGGACACTGTCGCCAGTGCTGCACGGTGTCTGAGTGACTGCTATTAGAGGTGTTACTAGGTGCCAATGTAACCACAGCCTTTTCTTTGAAAAGGCAGCATTTACATGAAAAAACCTGCAGGGACAGGCTACAGACACAAGAACCACTTAAACTGTAGTTGTTCTGGTGACTATAATGTCCATTTAATGGTTTTGAAAGGAAAATAACCATTAAATTCTGACATTTTGTTTAATATTTAGATAACCATTCCAATAGAACATATTTCTTTTATTTTCAGGTGAAGAGCTGACAAAGTTGGAGGATGAAGATGAGCAAGGCTGGTGTAGGGGGCAACTGGACAATGGACGCCAAGGCCTGTACCCAGCAAATTACGTGGAGCCCATTTAGTCCACCTGAAAAAAAGCTTCATGTTCATTAATTTACTCTCTGCAAAAAAAACTCTTATCCCACTTCACCGGACATTCATGTTTGACCTTCCTAAACTGCAGAGATCCTAACAACTAAGAAGGCAATGAATTAATTGAATGCATATCACTGGGCATAACCTTGAAACTGCTATACAGATTTCTAAACTGTATACCATAATTATGCAGTTCTTCCTTTAATTGGTAGAGGATGTTGAAAATATAGAAAGTTGTTCAGATGTTTATTTTATTTTATTGTAATAGTGTTTAGCATTTATTTCAAAGGAATAGGTGTTCATAATATTATTGTCCAAAGAGAGAAAGGTTGTTCGTCAAATTGTGTATAGAAATTAATTTAATTGCGTAATAGAGATTAGTAAAGTTAGCACTCTCATATTGGTCTGCAGACTATGTCTTTCAGCCCCATCTTGTATCAGTCAGCTACCCTTAAACCATTCCCCCAAAACTCCTATAACTTCCAAGCCATATTCCTTTCCAAAGCCAAATTTTCTTTCTCTGAAACCTATCTACATGACGGAGATATCATAGTTTGTGTCCGGATTCAGTTAGTGCCTCTAAAACCAGCAGTAACACATTTGTTTTTCATTGATTGCTAATGTTTGGGGGGGATAGGAATCAGGTAACTGGTAATGAAATTGTTAACCAAATGGCATAGCTGTCCCCCCCTTCCTATGGAATATTCCACAGGACTCTCAACAATCCCATAACCTTCATTCACTACAATGGAAAAGGGGACTCGTGGGTGAATATATCTTTTGAGAGCTTGGTGTTTCTAGAGGGTTTTTTTCTGCTGATGATTGCAATAAATCCAAACTGCATATACAGGTGATACTCGAAAATTTAGAATATCATGCAAAAGTTCACTTATTTCAGTAATGCAATGTAAAAGGAGAAACTAATATAGGAGATAGACGCATTACATGCAAAGCAAGATAGTTCAAGCCGTGATTTGTCATAAGTGCGATGATTATGGCTTATAAGCTCATGAAAACCCCAAATCCACAATAGCTCATGAAAACCCCAAAGCCACAATCTCAGTAAATTAGAATATTGTGAAAAGGTGCAATATTCTAGGCTCACAGTGTCCCACTCTAATCCGCTAAGTAAGTAATAACACCTGTAAAGGGTTTCTGAGCCTTTAAATGGTCCCTGTCTGGTTCAGTAGGAATCACAATCATGGGAAAGACTGCTGACCTGACAGTTGTGCAGAAAACCATGATTGACACCCTCCATAAGGAGGGAAAGCCTCAAAAGGTAATTGCGAAGGAAGTTGGATGTTCCCAAAGTGCTGTATCAAAGCACATTAATAGAAAGTTATGTGGAAGGGAAAAGTGTGGAAGAAAAAGGTGCACAAGCAGCAGGGATGACCACAGCCTGGAGAGGATTGTCAGGAAAAGGCCATTCAAATGTGTTGGGGACTTTCACAAGGAGTGGACTGAGGCTGGAGTCAGTGCATCAAGAGCCACCACACACAGACGGATCCTGGACATGGGCTTCAGATGTCGTATTCCTCTTGTCAAGCCGCTCCTGAACAACAAACAACGTCAGAAGCGTCTTACCTGGGCTAAAGAAAAACAGACCCGGTCCGTTGCTCAGTGGTCCAAAGTCCTCTTTTCTGATGAGAGCAACTTTTGCATCTCATTTGGAAACCAAAGACCCAGAGTCTGGAGGAAGAATGGAGAGGCACACACTGCAAGATGCTTGAAGTCCAGTGTGAAGTTTCCACAGTCTGTGTTGGTTTGGGGAGCCATGTCATCTGCTGGTGTTGGTCCACTGTGCTTCATTAAGTCCAGGGTCAACGCAGCTGTCTACCAGGAGATTTTGGAGCACTTCATGCTTCCTTCCGCAGACGAGCTTTATGCTGACTTCATTTTCTAGCAGGACTTGGCACCTGCCCACACTGCCAAAACCACCAAAGCCTGGTTCAATGACCGTGGAATTACTGTGCTTGATTGGCCAGCAAACTTGCCTGACCTGAACCCCATAGAGAATCTATGGGGCATTGCCAAGAGAAAGATGAGAGACATGAGACCGGACAATGCAGAAGAGATGAAGGCCGCTATTGAAGCATCCTGGTCTTCCATAACACCTCAGCAGTGCCACAGGCTGATAGCTTCCATGCCATGCCGAATTGAGGCAGTAATTGCTGCAAAAGGGGCCCAAACCAAGTACTGAGTCCATATGCATGCTTATACTTTTCAGAGGTCAGATATTGTTCTATGTACACTCCTTTTTTTATTGATTGCATGTTGTATTCTAATTTACTGAGATTGTGGATTTGGGGTTTTCATGAGCAGTAAGCCATAATCATTGCATTTATGACAAATCACAGCATGAACTATCTTGCTTTGCATGTAATGCTTCTATCTCCTATATTAGTTTTTCCTTTTATGTTGCATTACTGAAATAAATGAACTTTCGCACGATATTCTAATTTTTCGAGTATCACCTGTAGTTCCTAGTGGATTCACAATTTACATAACGTAACAAGCAGAACATATTTTCAAATCACTTAATTCTCAGTATAAACTACTAAATATCACTCTGTGCGCTCTAAAACTTGGTGAATCTCCAGTAATAATGACAATGTACCAATATAAGCATGCCCCATACTGCCTAAGATTTGTGGGGGGGAGGGGGGTCACACTTCCAGGCTGCAGCCTTGGCTCTTAGTGGACACTATAGTCACCAGAACCACTACAGATAAATATAGTAATTATGGTGTCTATAGCATGCCCCTGCAGTCTTGGCACTGTTTACATTGCTGTCTAGTTACACCTTTAGTGGCAGTTTCTGTGCAGCTCTTGTTCAACGTCTCCACATTCTGCCCTGAGACGCTGAAAGCTCCTTATAGAGAAGCACTAATTCAATGCATTTCTATAAGGAGATGCTGATTGGTGCAGAGTGGCATTTTGCCTATGGGAAAGCATTGGATTGGCTGAGATCATTAAGATTGACGATCTCAGCCTTGGAGGTGGAGCTAGCTGCGGCAAAACTGGCAGGAGAAAAGGTGCGTAAAATCACCTTTAATCTCTGGAGAGAGGATGAACAGGGACCTAATACTGCATTCCAGCACTATAGTGTCAGATACATGTTTGTACTCCTGACACTTTAGTGTTCCTTTAAGAACTTCAGCCTGGGTATGGCTGCTGCCATCATTTTATCCCTCTTTTCTTCCTAATATGCTTGATAAGATCCTGGTGAAAGTGAGACATCATATGTCATACTTTCCAGCACCACGCTTAACATATTAATAAGGAAGAAGTCTCAATGAGAGCAGAGAAACTGGAGCTGCCAGAGAACTCCAGCCCACTGAGAGTGACCAGTTTCAGAAACATACGTATCTCTCACACAGTTTTGTGAGTGGAGAGCAAGTGAGAGTATCAGCTGATTTTCTCTGCCTGTCAGTGATGCCTAGTTGGAGGCTTCCTCACTAAAGCTTCAGACCATCACCAGAAGGAGAAGGGGGAGGGAGTGTACAGGCACCATTTTTACAATTTTAATGTAGGATGGCACCCACGACATCCTGGCACCCGTAACAACTGCATTGAGATTAAGTTATTACAGTTTCTTTAATAATAGCTGTGATGGCAGAGAGCAGAAAACCATCTGGCATTCGAGCTACTAGGATTGGAGTGCCAATTATTGTTTTATCAAAGATTTGTTCTACAACAGTTGTAATTAAAAGTGCCAGAGGTTTGTTACCAGCCAGTCCGACTGCTGTGGAATGCTTCATATAAAAGCACAAACATACACAGACCAACAATATTAATACAGCTCCTTTCCAAGGCGTTAAATCAGCTGCTATGATTTCATGGCTGCTGCCATTGAATTCTGTCCTTTCTAATTTGCTAGACACATTCAGTCCTGCCTTCTGCCAGCAAGCAGAGAATAAATGGCAGTGCCATTACTGTAGCTTGTGCCCCCCATAGTTAGTCATGTCTACTTTGAACTAGAAATATCATGCAAATCCTAAAATCCTGCATATCTTGCATATCCATCCACATCTGCAATTTAAAAATTGGTACAATATATATACCAAGAGAATTGGTTTATTATCTGCTGTCACAATCTATATATATATATATGTCTAATAACCAAAAAAAATCTTTAAAACTGAAAAATAATATCCTATATTTTCACTAAACTTCTGATATTCTAGGCTGCATTGACTCAGTGCTGGTTATCATTCACAGAATTAATTTCTTAGAATCTATTTAAAAGCGTATGTATTAAATATGTGTTATACTGTGCACATGTAAAAAAAAGTGTAAACAAAACGAACTTAAAAAAGGACAGCAAACAGATATCGTCATTGGAAGGAAGAGAACTCAAAGTGCATATTGAGTTAAATTGATTATCTGTTTCAATCTAAGCTTCCTGTGGCATAAGGCACGTGATTTTATCTCCTATGAATAAAAAATATTATTATAAAACTATGACAATGTATGTCTAATGCTTATTTGTGAGGACATGGACTTCATGTATTTGTTATTAACTTGGTACATAAAACTGATTTTATGCAGTGTTGTAACGGAAGCAGAATAACATGAATAAAATAGTAGTCTAGACTGGTAATCTTTTCCACAAAGCGAAATAATAAGGGATGTATTCTCTCCAGTAGCAGAATAACTGCTTCGATATTGGCACTGCAAGGATGACCCTTAGAGATAATGTATAAAAGAAAATGTATGAACCGAAAAGAAGAATCTGGTTGACCAAGTCTTAGCAGAACTACATGATTTTACTGCTGCCGAATACAAATAGCTACAGAGAGCCTACCTTTTTGTTAGGCTTGTTATGAGAAGAATTACTGCTATTGCCTTGTGTTACTAATTAAAATTAGTAACAGGTGACTCCCTAATTGACTCAATAGGATACAGTGCTAAGGTAAGATATGTGCTAAGAGAAGTAAACAAGCAAAACCTGCTGCTTTATATATGACTGTCAAGATGGCTATTGGATATGGATTTAAGGAATGCACACAATGTTTTGTTGAGCACCTGCCAAAATGGACATGAAATAACATATTGAAGTCTAATAATATGCCTGATGAGCATGGTAAAATGTTTTATCAGATAAATGATTTGGTCACTACAAATGAGGTAATGATCTATTGAAAAAAAAGACAAAAGGACATAAAAGATTAGATATTGAACAGAAAAGTAATGATCGTGTTGATCAATTAATGAAAAGGAGAGGTTTATTATGGAAAATACTATGCATTGATCACCTCTTATGGAGAATGCACACAGAATTCTGTTGCAAGGCCACTGGCTATGAGTAATGTTGAGAGCTGTGTGGCTCAATGGAGTCAAGACTCTCCAAGTGAAGATTTGGTCACCAGTCAAGAAGTGGATCCTATCATTGCTATCTTCTATAACATTATTGAAGATTCTACTTACACACTTACAACTCCGTCCCTAACCAGGGTTGGTTCAGGTAATTTCTCCGTAGATCTCAATTATAAGTTAAACCATGAGGTCCGATTATGGATAATCCACGCTACAGTATTTTGCTATGTATATTTCCTTTCTAAAATATGTTGTGGTGAAGACTTTAGATCTCTTGCGACAATGCTACATTGAGGGGAGTGGTTGCCTGAATGGATGTAGAGGTGTAACGAGAATATACCCCTACACGCAGGATCCAGCTAAACAGAGGCAGATACAGAGGAGAGATACGTCTACCGGACCTTAGAATGGCCGGACTCGACGTATATGAGAGGAGACAGAGCCAGGAACAAACCGAGGTCAAGGGCACAGAGAGACAGCGTAAACTAGGACAAGCCGGGGTCTGGTACACGGAAAACAGCAAGCCGGCAAACAGTACAGATAAGGATAAAGCGAAAACGAAGTCAGAATACGAAGCCAAAGTCAATACGAGAAAACACAACTGAACACCACAAGCGCTAAAGGGAACTGAAACAGAAACCACGATAGGGCAACGAGCTAAGGGAAAAAGGTAAGTTAAATAGCTTTTAAACCAAAGTGATTGGCTCCTGTCACTTCCACACCCCCTATAGGTAATTGTATAGGGAGTGTGGTATGACAGGAGCCAATGGGAGCCTTTTGGCAATTAGGCTCCCACTGTCTCTTTAAGAGCGCGCCCGAGACTCGCGGCGCGCTCTTAGTTTCAGGCGGGACACGTGACCGCTTCACGCGGTCACTGCCCGCCTTCCATCTGAAGCAGTCGGATGAGCCGCGCGCGGCTCGTGCAGCCGCAGGACCGCGCGCGGCTTGAAGAGAGGACCGCGACCGGCCCCCGGTTAAGGTAAGTAACGCTACAGTACCCCCCCCTGAGGACACGCCCCCCGGGCGGGTAGGACCAGGCCTGGCAGGAAAACGAGAATGGAAAGAGCGCACAAGACGGGGAGCATGGACAGCATCAGCCGAAATCCAACTGTGCTCCTCAGGTCCATAACCCTTCCAATGTACCAAGTACTGAAGTCGACCCCTAAGGAAACGAGAGTCAAGAACAGCAGACACTTCAAACTCCTCATGACCCTCCACCGAGATAGGAGGGGGAGGAGGAGTATGCCGGGTATAGCGGTTGCGTACGAAAGGTTTCAACAATGAGGTGTGAAAAACATTAGGAATACGTAGATTCTTAGGCAGGCCTAAGGCATAAGAAACAGGATTAACCTTATGTATAATACGATAAGGTCCAATGAAGCGGGGAGCCAATTTCATAGAAGGCACCCGGAGACGAATATTCCGCGTGGAAAGCAAAACCCTGTCCCCACAACATAGGACGGAGCTGCTCTGCGATGCTTGTCAGCCTGAGCCTTCTGGCGAGTAGCAGAGTCCACCAAAGAACGCTGAACCTGCTCCCAAGTATTACGCAAACCAGCCAAATGCTCATCCAGAACTGGCATGCCCTGTGAGGAGAATGCAGCCGGAAGAACAACGGGATGCTGGCCATAGACAACGTAAAAAGGGGTCTTGCCGGAAGAATCATGAGTGGCGTTATTCCGAGCAAATTCAGCCCAAGGAAGCAGGTCAGACCAATTGTCCTGATGGTGAGACACAAAACAACGGAGGTATTGCTCCAGAGACTGGTTGGCACGTTCAGCAGCCCCATTAGACTGGGGATGATAAGCGGAAGAAAATGAGAGAGAAATACCCATTTCTGAACAAAAGGCCCTCCAGAACCTGGAAATAAATTGGCTACCCCTATCGGATACAATAGATACGGGAATCCCATGTAATCGAAATACTTCTCTAGCGAAGATATGAGCCAGTTCCTTGGATGTGGGCAACTTGTGAAGAGACACGAAGTGAGCCATCTTGGAAAACCGATCCACTATCATCAGGATTACTGTGTTACCATTTGAAGGGGGTAATTCAACAATAAAATCCATGGACAGGTTAGACCAAGGTCTCTCGAACGGGTAACGGATGCAACAGCCCACAAGGAACTCTACGGGAGGATTTCATACAGGCACAAGTAGTACAAGCACTTATATAGTCAGTGACATCCTTTCGTAAGGAATCCCACCAAAAATACAGAGAAACAGCTGACACCGTTTTGGAAATACCAGGATGTCCAGCAGTCTTAGTATCATGATATAATGACATAATATCCCGTCTCTCAGGAACATCAACGAACAGTTTATCATTAGGCCTCTCGCTAGGTGCCATGCTTTGTTTCGCTTGTATGGCCTGCAAGAGGGACGAGGAAATAGACAAAATAGTAGTAGCTATTATCCTGTCTGGGGAATGACAGGAGTAACATCAATCTCCTGTTTGTCAGTAGTTTCGAACTGTCTGGACAGAGCGTCTGCTTTAGTGTTGCGATCACCTGGCCTATAGGTGATAATAAAATTGAAACGGGACAAAAATAGTGACCACCTAGCCTGCCTGGAAGACAATCTTTTGGCTTCGCTAAGGTAGGATAGGTTCTTGTGATCCGTAAAAATGAGGATAGGATCCTTAGTTCCTTCTAACAAATGTCTCCACTCTTTAAGTGCTAAAATAATAGCAAGGAGTTCGCGATTACCCACATCATAATTTTTCTCTGCTTTGGACATTTGTTTAGAAAAGAAGCCGCATGGATGCAATGGCTTTTCAGGCGACTCTCTTTGGGATAAGACAGCACCTACCCCAATATCCGAAGCATCAACTTCAAGAATATAGGGCAGTGAGGGGACAGGATGCTGTAAAATAGGTGCAGAGGCGAACGTAGTTTTAAGAAATTCAAAAGCCTGAAGTGCCTCGGTAGACCAAACACGAGTATTGCCATCCTTTTTAGTCATACGGGTAATAGGTGCTACAATGGACGAGAAACCTTTGATAAAACGTCTATAATAATTTGAGAACCCAAGAAAACGCTGAATAGCTTTCAGACCTTGCGGTAGAGGCCATTCTATTACAGCAGCAAGCTTCTGGGGATCCATACGAAAACCTTTAGCGGAAATCAAATACCCCAAGAACTGGACTTCGGTTTGGTCAAATAAACATTTTTCTAGCTTGCAATAAAGACCATTAGCAAGAAGGGTCTTCAAAACTGTCGTAACATGTCTGTGATGAGTGTGTATATCTGTAGAATATATTAAAATGTCGTCCAAGTATACGATAACAAATGTGTGAATAAAATCTCTTAAGACATCATTAATAAATTCTTGGAATACTGCTGGGGCATTGCAAAGCCCAAATGGCATAACAGTATATTCGTAATGACCGGATCTAGTGTTGAATGCAGTCTTCCATTCGTGATTTTCCTTTATACGTATCAAATTGTATGCACTCCTAAGGTCTAATTTAGTGAACACAGTGGCATGTTTCAGCCTGTCAAATAATTCTGTAATTAAAGGTATAGGGTATGCATTTTTGATAGTGATTTTGTTTAGACCTCTATAATCTATACACGGTCTTAAATCACCTTCTTTCTTCGATACAAAGAAGAACCCTGCTCCAGCTGGAGAAGAGGATCTCCTAATAAACCCCTTTTCTAATGATTCCTTAATATACTCCTCCATGACACGGTTTTCTTGAACCGATAAGGGGTACACCCTGCCCTTTGGAGGTATAGTGCCAGGCAACAAGTCAATAGCGCAATCATAGGGTCTGTGAGGCGGTAATTTCTCAGCCTCCCTTTTATCGAAAACAGTCTTTAGAGATAAATACTGAGGGGGTATAACCATAGACAAAGGAGGACTGGTAGGTACCTCAATAGAATTCAAAGGTGTGACTTCCAACGTACAAGACTCGTGGCAGGCCTCACTCCATGATTTTATTTGCCCTGTCTCCCAGTCAAAAATGGGATTGTGAGCACGTAACCATGGATACCCTAATACTAACTGTGAAGAGGGAGAGGTGATGACCTGGAATCGAATGGTTTCATAGTGTAAAACCCCTGTGTACATGTGTAATGGTACAGTCTCATGAGTAACAACTGGAGAACTTAATGGTCTACCATCTATGGCCTCAACGGCCAAGGGTATCTCCTTCTCTCTGATGGGAATGTTGTTTCTCTTTATAAAGCCAGAGTCTATAAAATTTTCAGCTGCCCCAGAGTCAACCAGAGCATATATGTTGTCAACTATACAAATCTCTCCCATATATAAAGAAACCGGGAGAAGCAAGCGGTTAGGAGGCAATTTAGGAGACTTAGATATCACACCCAAGGCCAGTCCCCTATAAGGTCTTAGGTGCGAGAGTTTTCCGGGAGTAAAGGACATTCCTTTACCATATGGTCTCTCCTACCACAGTATAGGCAGAGTCCCTCCCTTCTCCTATGTAATTTCTCAGTATCAGAGAGTTTGGCAACCCCTAATTGCATAGGTTCCTCCTCAGACACTTTAACACTCTCTGGTATATTAACTCTGGGGTTAATGGGTGTAACAAAACGTCTATTCCTGTTCTTGGTATAGAGCCTGTCACGAATTCTATTATCTATATCAATGAGGTAATCGATAAGGTCCTCTAAGGCAATAGGAAGCTCCTTAGCTGCTACCTCATCCAATATCGTATCTGACAAACCTTCCATAAAGGCAGTAGTTAACCCATTGTTGGTCCAATCTACCTGCGAAGCAAGAGTGCGAAACTGAATAGCATAATCAGCCACAGACCTAGAACCCTGTTTAATTCTCATTAATGCTCTCGCGGCATTCTTTGACCTTTTCATTGTGTCAAAAGTTCTACGAAAAGCCGTAAGAAAACTGTTGAAATCATGCACCATAGGTCCATTAGCTTCCCAAATAGGATTTGCCCACTCAAGTGCCTTATCAGTGAGTTGGTGCATAAAGAACCCAACCTTAGACCTCTCTGTGGGAAATGAACGTGGATACATTTCGAAGTGGAATTCAATTTGATTAATAAACCCTCTGCAAGTCTTAGAGTCCCCTCCATACCTAGGAGGAGGTGTATTAAAAAGTAGATACTTCAGGGAGAAGGGGCGTAGGAGGGTTAGGTGTGGTTGCTGGAACGGTTCTAGCTAGGAGCGTCTGGAGAGCCTGAGCTATCTGATCCATACGGTGATCCTGCTCTACAAATCTTGCCTCATGGGACGCCATCTGTTGAGCTAAATCTGCGGGGTCCATGGCCCTATCGTAATGTAACGAGAATATACCCCTACACGCAGGATCCAGCTAAACAGAGGCAGATACAGAGGAGAGATACGTCTACCGGACCTTAGAATGGCCGGACTCGACGTATATGAGAGGAGACAGAGCCAGGAACAAACCGAGGTCAAGGGCACAGAGAGACAGCGTAAACTAGGACAAGCCGGGGTCTGGTACACGGAAAACAGCAAGCCGGCAAACAGTACAGATAAGGATAAAGCGAAAACGAAGTCAGAATACGAAGCCAAAGTCAATACGAGAAAACACAACTGAACACCACAAGCGCTAAAGGGAACTGAAACAGAAACCACGATAGGGCAACGAGCTAAGGGAAAAAGGTAAGTTAAATAGCTTTTAAACCAAAGTGATAGGTAATTGTATAGGGAGTGTGGTATGACAGGAGCCAATGGGAGCCTTTTGGCAATTAGGCTCCCACTGTCTCTTTAAGAGCGCGCCCGAGACTCGCGGCGCGCTCTTAGTTTCAGGCGGGACACGTGACCGCTCCACGCGGTCACTGCCCGCCTTCCATCTGAAGCAGTCGGATGAGCCGCGCGCGGCTCGTGCAGCCGCAGGACCGCGCGCGGCTTGAAGAGAGGACCGCGACCGGCCCCCGGTTAAGGTAAGTAACGCTACAAGAGGTGTATACAACTAGAGGTTACTTAAAATCTCTGGCTAATGTGAGCGTTCTATTATTAGTTATATTTTTACAGGTGGCTTAAAGATATCATATGTAGAATATTGCATATTCTATGTTTCTATTGATTATATATATGGATGTGTGGATTGACATAAGTAACAGATGGTATCAATAAGTCACAAGGCTTTCTTTGTCCGAGAGCTCTGGAATGTGGATGTGGGGGTCTTGTCCTTATATGGCTAGAGTTAAATGCTGACGTTAGTATGAGCACATCTTTATAGTAACATAGGGACACGAGGTCGCTCTCTGTCTTGGCTTGGCTCTGTACAACGATGTAACTCTCCCATCAGAAGTACAGCAATTACCATCTGCTGTTGAATGTCCATTATCCTGTAACATCATTTATTATGTTTTATTATGTATCTGTAACTAAGAATAAACCTGAAGAAACCGTAAGTCAGATTGCGTATTAGTACTTTTCAATAATATAGACATATATTATTGTGGCGAGCATTTGGCTCAAGACTATATATACAAAAGACGTATATATATCAATCAACTGAAGACAAGAAGAAATTAAGAAGATTCTACATTATCACCATTCCAAATTACATTTTACATCATACTAATGTATGACTATTTTTAAGGCACATATACTGATTCTGAAGAAAATTTAGAAGTGCTATTACATACATTTTGAACACAATTAGTGGTGATTGATCACTATAGCGCTTTGCTTCATTGGGTTTATTTGCTTGGTTTACTTGTATGGTCATTACTTGTAAGGGATTATACACAAAGTGTGGTAGCAGTTTGTATAGTTATTATAGGTATATATAATACATTATATTTTTTTATTAATTGAAGTTTGTGGACATTTTCAATGTAACATACATAACAACTGGGGTTCAGGACAATATATCGTGAAATACATGACCGCATAGTAATTAGACATGTGCACCAGTGAAATTTTTGTTTTGTACAAATGATTTTGTCCAAAATAAAAATTGAATTAGTCAATCCTGAATTTCGTCTGTAAACCATTAGTTTTTTGAACGAAATTCGGTAAGAAATCATTTGTTTTCGTCCATTAGGACAAAAATAGCACTGCAAATGCGAAAATAAAAAAGCAAGGAGGGAGCCAGCAGTGCTACCAGCTCACTCCTTGTAATGAACATTAACCATTCCAACTCCCCACTCCCCCCGCAATTAACCTATGTGGATCACTCTGACCCCCATATTAATAAAAGGGAGATTAAATCCTACCGCATGCTCCTGCTCGCTGTCGTTTAAAACTACTATTGTTGCCCTGTAGTGCAATAAGGGGGGACCTAGCACAGGTTAAATCCTCCCGCATGCCCCTACCTGTGCCAGGTCCCCCTCTGAAGTAGGGGCATGTCGTCTAAACAGTCAATTAAAACTGGATATAAATAAATCAGTATATCTTATATTAGAATACGAAAAAAACTGAATTTTCGGATGAAAACGAATGCACATGTCTAATAGTAATCACAATTTTGTAATATAGATATGCACAGTACAGATTTTTCCATTGTGCTTACAACATAGGCATATCACAACACATCCTTTATAAGTTAGCTGTATGTTTGCGTGACAAGTCCCTGATTGAACAGAGTAAATGAGTTACATCATAAAGAAAAGTAAAAGCAAAACAACTTTGACATAAAGAAAATAAGGTACTTACATGAGCACGTTAGTACTGTGATATTATGATATTATTAGGCAGACCCCTCCCTATGCTATGGACTCTCACGGCCCAAGTTGGCAAGAGCTCTACTCTGTGAATTCAATTCACTCCTAAGGCAGAAAGCGAATTTGCCAAATCTCCCAAATTCTTGTAACTTTGACTTGTTGCATTAGGTGAAATTGCGGATATACGCTCATATATAAAGTTGAATTGTATCTTATCAATCAACATTTGCTTAGCTGGGCACACTACAGATTTCCAATTTAAGGCAAAAAGGGCTCTAGCTGCCAATGCAATATGTTATAGTAGAGCTCTGTTGTAAAAGGTGAAATGGGCAGGGAACTCCAGCCAAAGGAAGGCTCCATAGTTTACAGGTGTTTCACGTTCTAATTATTCAATTAAGTTATGCGCCATTGTCCATAGCGGTTTGATATTTTTACATTGCCACCAGATATGGAGCATGGTGCCTTTGTCGATGCCACACCTCCAGAAGGTGTCTGGCATATTTTTTATAGATGTGACTGAGTCTATCCGGGGTTAAATACCATTGGTATATCAGTTTTCGATGGGCCTCTAGGTGGGAGAAACAGTTCTCCCACCCTCATGCCCTTAAAGGGACACTATAGTCACCTGAACAACTTCAGCTTAATGAGGTTGTTCAGGTGAGAACTATAGATCCTTGCAGCCTCTCTCATGTAAACACTGTATTTTCTGAGAAAATACAGTGTTTACATTCAAAGCTAGGGACACCTCCAGTTGCAGTCACTCCGACTGCCACCAGAGGGACTTCCAAGTTGATTGAGGCATAAAACGCCTCAATCCACTCATATCTGCTGTTAGCAGAGCTCAGGACAGCTCTGGCAGCACTGTGCATGAGCATCCTGTCTGCGTGGGAGCGGCTTGAGCGGAAAAGCTGAAGACCGGAGACCGAGGAGGGGAGGATTCAAACTGTAAGTAAACTTATTTAGTGAGTGGGGGTGGGTGACTGGATGGCAATGGATGATGGGGATGGATGGATGGATGGATGATGGGAATGCATGGATATGGATGATGGGGATGGATGGATGATGGGGATGATATGGATGATGGGAGTGGATGGATATGGATGATGGGAATGGATAGATATGGATGATGGGGATCGATATGGATGATGGAGAAGGATGGATGGATATGGATAATGGGGATGGATATGGATGATGGATGGATGATGGGATGGATATGGATGATGGGGATGGATATGGATGATGGGGATGGATATGAAAGATGGATATGGATGATGGGAATGGATGATGGGGATGGATATGGATGATGGGGATGATATGGTGGATGGGGATGGATATGGATGATGGGGATGGATATGGATGGAGAAAGAGTGTGTGTGTATGTCTTTAATTTTTTACTACTCGTGTGTTTGCAAAGAAACACTATATATAGGCAGATCTCTATATATAGTGTTTGTATGCAAACACACAGTTTCGCTGAGGAGGGGGGCGGGTATAGAAAGCGAAATGAGCTGTCAGTCAGAGCTCAGCTTGTGAATGCGCATTCCGCGCATATGCACGGTTGAGCGCTGAGTTTCTTCATAGGGCAGCATTAAATGCCGCTCTATGAAGAATGCCATTGGTCCAGCGCGAAGCCGCGCATGCGCACCACATCGCGATGATGCTTCTCAAGGAGAAGCGTCCTGTTGGGCCCTGCGAATTCATCACTTTGACAAAAAGGGGGCGTGGCCAAGCGGGGAGCCCAGCGCTGGAACAGAGGTAAGTTTTATTATTAAAACTTACTCAGATTTTTTTTTTTTTTATGACAAGTTCATATAAAAGCAAGAAAGAAGGCTGGGGGACCTGTCTTTCTTGCTTTTATATGTTGACTATAGTGTCCCTTTAAGGGCGTTCAGTCGTCTATTCCATTGGTCCACAGAGATTGTTTCCTCTGTTTCCCTTTCCCATTGAGATATAAATTTTGGCTGAGTTGGGTACAGAGCCTCAAAATTAGATTTGTAACAGAGAGACAGGAGTTTGGGTTTTAAGGGTTTTTACCCAGCCTGTGGCAATTAAGTTATTGAATCCTGTCACATCCTGTGTTGTTTTTTATAGTGTAGTCTACGTGGTCCATAAGGATGCTTTTAATTTGTAGGTATAGAAATGTGAATTTGGTGGGCAGATCATATGTCTGGTAAAGGGCCACAAATGGTATTAACGATCTGTCTAATAAGAATTGGTAATACTATATTTTTCACATTGTTTAAGGAAAAGCCATGAATAGACCGCGGACCGTGAGTCAATCGGGCTTGATTTGTGATATTTTGGGAGTTTATTCTGAGTTTGGAATAGCATATCCCATGCAAAGATTGATGTTATTATGGTGGGGAACAGTAGGGGTGAGGGGGTTGTAAGTCGGAGTGATGGGGGAGTCCACATGTGCACATCAGGTTTTCGCCTGGCATTTGTTGCCGTTCCATGTCTTCCCAGTTTATCGTACCCCTTGGGGCATGTAAATTGATGGCATGTGCTAAAAGTGCTGCTCTGTGATAAGCCCATACATGGGAAATTCACATACCTCCTGCTACTTTTGCACTTTTAGACAGTAGCTTTTGGGTACCTGAATGGGTAACATCCTGAATATGTATGAAAGTTTAGGCAGTGATATCATCTTAACATTTATTCGCCCTGCCCATGAGAGCCTCACATCCCTCTAAGTCTCCAGCTCCTGCCTCAGCAAGTGAAGTATTCTCATATGATTTTGCTGAAACAGGGTTCGGATCATTTTTGTAACCCATACTGTCAGATAGACCACATGTTCCTCGCTCCAGTCAAACTGAAAGCTCCGCTGGAGGTTTTTTCTTGTATGATGGGGCATGTTGATTGGGCGGGCTTGGGATTTACTGGTGTTTAGTTTGTAATACAAGATGGATCCAAATTTTTCTAGGAGGTCCAAGAGTGCCGGTAGGGACCTATGTGGCTCAGTGAGTGTTAGTAGAATATTGTCAGCAAACAAGGAAAGTTTATGACTGTGTTCACCTATTGTCACGCCATGGATATTGGGTTTTCTCGTACAAGTTGACCAAGCGGCTCTAAACATAGCATAAACAACAGTGGGGATAAGGGACATCCCTACCTGGTCATATTGGTTATGGGAAAAGTGGCGGTAACAAACATTGCATTGGAGACACAAGCTGTGGGGAAAGAGTACAGTGTCATGATTGCGTCTATGAAGGCCATTTGAAAACCAAACCTTGTCAGTACTTCCCTCATATATTGCCAATTTAACCTTTCAAAGGCCTTCTCCGCATCAAGCGTGAGTAGAAGGTGGCATCAAGATAATGAATTACGTTCAACAGGTGTCTATAATTTTATTAATATTGGACTTTTTAATTGTCAGCAACTTACAGTGAATTTTATATTTTAGGCCATAATAACTAAACTTGGAAAAAAAACAAAAACAAAAAAACAACCAATTTTCAGTTTGGCTAATTTGGTCTAAAATAAGAAAATCTCTTTAATTTCACTTTCACTTCCTCACAATTGACAGCTAAGTAATAACCCAAGGTCAAAGAGGTAGCTGTTATAAAATTGCAACTCCCATGGTGCTCTGTGAGGCTAAAGGGTGAGAAAGCATGATAAGAGTTGTACTTCTCCAGCACCTTTCCATTTATCATTATGCCCAAACATGTATTTTCTAGTCCTGCTTTCTCTTTGTGACAGGCAAAACGATAAACAAGGATAAACAATGAGACTACAGGAGAGGCAGTGAGCTTAACAGTGGATGAAAGGTACATTTATTCATTGTGAAATTAAAAAATACAGGGTTATTCGTAAAACCTACATTTATCATGGAATTATACATTTACAAAAATATATTTCAAGAGGTACCTGTTGTAAAAGCAGTTGTAGTTCTCCAGCTCCTGTCGCAGCAGGTTCGACATATGCTGTCCAGATTGAGGCCATGTTACCCCCACTGCTGCTCACCTCCCCCAGGCCAGCAGGGGGCAGACTGCCGTCTCCTCCATAGACAGGGGTAGTCCTCCTCTCGGCCCGCACTGTAGGCGGTTTTCCGGTACCCTAGCCCTAGCATGCTCTCCGGAACAGTTTCACGGCTCCTGCGTCACACGACCGCCCAGCGCCTGCCTTCCGCGACACCTGCCAGAAAGTGCGCTGCGACACAGGGGTTACAAACACTAGAGAACACGGCTCATGGCTTGTCCTGTACCAGTTCTACTTCCGTGTGCCACGTTTGACTGCCAGTCAGATAAGTAGTTTATATAATATATACCTGGGGGGGGTATTTTCGGCACATTTGGACTGTTTTCGGATTACATGGGATAGGCCTATTTTCGGCCCAAAATTTTGGCAGCCAAAATTGCGGTGCATTCCTAGTGTACATATATGTAGATATAGACGCACGAGGAATGGTTGAATGTATACATGTATATAAGCAGACAAGAAGGACAAGTCTGCGCAAAAGAAGGGTTATGCTTCGTTTTAAAAGGATAAGTGATGGAAGGATTACCATCAACAAAAATGATCAGATTAAAATTAAAGGACCACTACAGGCACCCAGACCACTTCAGCTTAATAGTTTTAGCCCTGCAGGTGAAAACATAGCAGTTTCAGAGAAACTGCTATGTTTATATTGCAGGGTTAATCCAACCTCTAGTGGTATTGGCTTTTGTATGCTTGTTTCAATTTGTGTATTATTGTTTTCTGGAATGGAGATATGTTTTTACAGTATTGTATTTACAGTTATTGTAAAGGAAAAAAAATAAATTTTCAATAAAAACTAGATATCGAAAAAAGAAAAGCCACGTAGTCCTGCATGGAGCATCTGTAAACTGTCCTCAGCTAATCCCAACTGTGCAGAGATAGCTTAGGTCATGGGTCGTCAACCTGGTCCCTACCTACCACTAGTGGGCGTTTCAGGATTCCAGGTGGGCGGTAGGGGTTTTGGCAGCACAACAAGCTAATGCTAAATCCTCCTGTTGAGAGAGTGCACGGACGCGAGTGTGCACAAACACACATGAAAGTACGAACCCGCGCAAACTCGTGCAAACACAAGAATGCGTGCACGTGAACAAGAGAACGTGCTAATGTGTGCGAGTGTAACGCGTGGAAAGAGGAAGGGGAGGAGTGGGAGCTGATGCACAATAGCAGGTACAGGAAGAGGCGGAGCAGAGCAGTTGTAAAATAAGAGAAAGAAAAATTATAGGCAGGACAAGGAGATCATTGTTGTTGGCTAATAATAATAAGTGGGCTAACTAGCTCAGCCTTACTTTTGTACATTGCCATAAAAAAAAAAAAACTAATAAAATCTGTCAACATTGAAATTGCTGTTTAGTAGATAGGAGAGTGCGCTGGATCTTGTGTATTGTTTATTGTATAATATGGCCCCGGCAGCACCCCATTTAAGCATGTTCAGGTGAGTGCAACCACCTCCCCATGTTTAATATATATATATATATATATATATATTTGGGAGTCTAGCCAACTCGGTTTTGCACCCCTCCCTGTTACAGGTGCCTCATCTCAGGTCCCTATTTAGCCTTGTACTGCAGAGAGCCTCAGATGGATTTTTTTCCCCAAGTAAGTGAGTTATTCACATAAGAGTAGACATTAGTCTTTGAGAGTAGGACCTGCCAAAGGGGTACATTGATGTTGTGGCAGGCTTATGCAATGTATGATCATATAATGTAACTAAATCCCCATTATTTTTTGCCTGGATTAGGTGTTTAAAAAAAAAAAACCTTTAGAAAAACTTTAAAAAAAAATAATAAAATCTGTCAACATTGAAGTTGCTGTTTAGTAGATAGGAGAGTGCGCTGGATCTTGTGTATTGTTTATTGTATAATATGGCCCCCAGCAGCACC
This sequence comes from Pelobates cultripes, assembly GCA_933207985.1. NCBI lineage: Eukaryota > Metazoa > Chordata > Amphibia > Anura > Pelobatidae > Pelobates > Pelobates cultripes. Next base: position 146,600,556 of record OW240912.1, read on the forward strand.
CAATTTAAGCATGTTCAGGTGAGTGCAACCACCCCCCATGTTTCATATGTACATAGCCATAAGGAAGGTAAAAGAAAAGCATTAAAAAAAGGAGATGAAAAGGAAAAGATAAAAAAAAAAAAAAAAAGAAAAAAAAAAAAAAAAAAGGATAAAATAAAGGAGGAGAGTAAGCAATGTTTAGAGTGGCTCATACGTTAAGTTTTGTCATCTTATAAAATAAAAGAAAGAAAGAAGTAAAGGAAGGAGAAGGAGAGAATAAAGGGAAAGGGGAAAAGAGACCCCTGATATATTGATATAATATAAGGAAGGTAAAGAAGAAAACGGCAGGAAAAGTAGCAAAAAAAAGGGGAATTTCGTGTTATGGTGACAAGTAATATAAATTGGCAGCTAATACAGCGTTGCTTTGGGTGTTTGTAATGAAAGGGAAGGGGGGAAGCACTGTGTGGAGTGCAGATCAAAACATGGTAAGAGTAAAAGTAGTTGTTAAGTTGTGCAACTAATTTACAAGCCACGTCTGGAAAAAAAAAAGAAATATGCTTGTGGCTATTTACCAGAATATCTGGACACTTGTGCTAAAAATGCAAAAGTTTGAAGATCAAGTTACAGATTTGGATTATCAAGTCAATAAACTAAAAGAAGATAACGACAAAGTTCTACAAAAGCTAACTGAACTTGAATTAAAAACAAGTGATATGGAAGACTGAGAAGAAGAAACCTACAAGAAATTTTAAAGAAACCATCAGGCCCGAGGATTTAAAACAGTCCCTAAAGGAATATTTTAGTGCTCTTGGTCTAACAATTATCTTCGCCAAAGAAATCAAAGTAGATATCCTATATCAAGAAGCGGATAAGGAAGCAAGATATCTAATCTTGGTCTGCAATATAGATAATAAACCATTTACCTTAGTTAACATCTACTTGCCAAATGTTGATCCTATGTCCCTACTATCGAAAATAATGGTTAAGGTCCACAAGGTCTTAAAGGGTACCCTAATCATAGCAGGGGACTTTATTTGTGTACCTGATCCCAAGATGGATAAGGCTTAACAGATACCAACTAAGCCTGATAAAAGAGTAATTAAACAATCCATTAAGTTGATAAGTCTGTGCAAAAATTATGACTTGTATGATGTTTGGAGAGCCCTTCACCCCGCAGACAGGGATTATACGCACGTATCAAATGTTCATGGCTCTTATTCTAGAATTGATTTATGTTTAATTAATGCTAATTCCTTAGTCCTCGTTAACAAAATTAAAATAAAAGACAACCCTTGTTCTGACCATAGCTTTATAATAATGGAGCTTGGTAAATCACGATCATATGGTTGGACCACATGGAGATTAAATGATATGCTTATCAAGCATGATAAAAATAGAGATGATCTGACCAAACTATTAAAATTGTTCTTTGAAGAGAACAACTCCCGAGAAACCTCACAAGCTATAAATTGGTGTACACAGACAGCGGTAATGAGAAGATACTTAATCAAATTAGGGCATATGGAGAAAAAGAATAGTGGAAAGAACTTAGCTGACTTATATATAACATCCTATAATTATCAGATTTGAATAAACTACAACCAACCCCTGAAAGAAAAATAATATTAACAGAACTAAAAAATAAAATAAACAATAAATTGGAAGAAAAAAATTTAAATAAATCTAAATAAGCTAAGGCTAAATCATTATTACACAGGCAACAGAGCTAATAAAAATGTAACTAAAAAAATTACAAAAACAAAATTCTAGAAACAGGGTAGATAAACTGGTGGAGGGACCCAATATCTACACATCACCGCAACAAATCGGGAAAAAAATTCAATGAACATTATAGAGGTTTATACAATCTTAATATTAATCCGAAAATTGCAGACATCCAAAAGTATTTAATAAATACTAAGATCCCAAAAGTTTCTGCACAAGATCTGGAAACATTAAATAAAACATTTTCTGTAGCAGAAGTTGAATATCAAATCGATAGACTAGAACTGAACAAAACTCCGGGTCCAGATGGATTTACTAATCTCTATTATAAATTAATGAAACCCATTCTGACTAAGCCTTTGGTAGACGTTTTCAATAAGATAGCGAATAACATACAAATTCCTAAAGAACTTCTACAATCTAATTTAATACCAATTTTAAAACCTCAGAAAGAGGCTAGAGATGTTAACAATTACAGACCTATCTCATTGATAAACGTTGATATTAAAATATATGCCTCCATTTTAGCGGAAAGACTAAAAATAATTATTACTAAAATAATTCATCAAGATCAAGTTGGTTTCATTCCAGGCAGATCATCAACCAATAATGTGAGAAGGTTATTGGATATTATGGATCAGGCTAATAGGAAAAGTATTCCCCTCCTAGCCCTGGCACTAGACGCTGAGAAAGTGTTTGACAGGGTTGGGTGGGGATACCTGGAGGAAGCCTTGAAAGCTTTTGAGCTCAGCGGATGGATACATACAGCAATTATGGGTTTGTATTCGACACCATCAATTAGAACTGTAGGTCCAAATATATCAGCTGACTGGTTTGACCTAAAGAACGGGACCAGACATGGTTGCTCTTTATCACCTCTGTTGTACATACTTTCAGTTAAACCCATGGCAATTAATATTAGAGAAAACTGCAATATTAAGGGTTATAATACTAAGAACAGAGATATCAAAATCAACAATTACCAATCCAGAGGTCTCATTAAAGCATTTGATCCAAGAGATCGACAATTATAGTGCAGTATCAAATTTTTAAACTAATCTTACAAAATCCATTGCAATGTATACAAATATGAATAACCAGATTGTGGAAAAAGTAAAAAATATGATTTTATTTGGACAAATAAGCAATCTAAATATTTAGGTGTTGTAGTACCCACTAATGTACCAAATACAATGGAATTAAATGTCTTAACATTATTAAGACATACTAATAAAAATCTTAAAACATGGAAAAATCTAGAAACCTCGTGGATGGGAAAAATTGACATTATTAATTCCTATGTTTTGCCAAAGTGGTCATATTTGTTTTCCATGATACCACTCAAAAGAGCTGTCTGGACTTGATCCAAGACAGTTTCTCATCTTTTATTTGAAAAAACAAAAAGCCGAGAATAAGCACAAAAACTTTATCGAAGACATTTTGTAAAGGAGGCCTAAATATATATGGAGAGATAATAGGAAAAAATTGAATGATCTGACACAAACTCTACAGTATCACATTTACTGGAAGCATGGGAAGACATAAATAAATTATTGGGTATAACACAATGTATACCAAAAACATGTAAGATAAATGTATCAGAACAAAATATAGAGAACTTTTCATTAAGATTATGGCCAAATAATAATATAATCAAACTCTCCGACATAATGCAAGGAGACAAAATAATGTGTTTTCAAAAAAATTATAGACATTTATCAAGTTACCAGTAGAGAAATTTTTGCCTATTTAAGAGTTAAAAATTATATAGAAAAAAAGGTCATTAAATCTTCTCAAATAATCTCATCCCAGATGGAAAACATTTTTACATATAAAATGATTAATAAAGTCACCACAAAAGCAAATCTCCTTATAGATGTCCTAAATGATGAGCCATATAAAATTATAAAGGTCTGGGAAAAAGAATTGGGAATAGAAATAACTGACAATGAGTGGTGCCTTTCTCTAATTAATACAAATAAAAATATACATTGTTTAAGTTTAGTTGAATGTCAGTTTAAAGTAATGTATAAATTGTATTATACTCCAATAAGACTTTTTAAGATGTTCCCACAATATGATTCAATTTGTTGGAGATGTGGCAACTACCCGGGATCAGATATACATATATGGTGGCTGTGCCCTATAGTCAAAAGGTTTATGGAATTGGGTTTTTTATTTTATTCTTTAAGTTAACAGACATCAATTTAGAAAAAAAACCTGCAACCACTTTACTTCAGATAAAATTGAATTTAAGGAATACTAATCATATCTGTTTAGCTATACATTGCATGGTAGCAGTAAATATATTAATTGCCAGAAATTGGAGGTCATCAACTCCATTTAAAAAAACAAATTTGTTCAACCAAATATAAATATAAATTATGGCTGGATAAATTAAAAACAATATAGTGTTTACCCTAAAATTTACAACACATGCTTGATTGGTATCATATAGAAGTAATAAAACTACTCTGAAAGGTTGTTTGATGTATTAGGATGAATGATATTGGTATCTTAGATATAATTAATTGATTGCTATCAAGGGATGAATATTGTATAACAAGATATGATTCATTTGCACACAAAAAATAATGTATGTATTGTCTCTGTTTGTGTGTTTTTTCTGTAATGTATAATAATAAAAACAAAATTTAAATAAAGAATTATTATTAAAAAAAAAAAGAACAGGCCTACAAAACAATACTGAGATGGTACCTAACGCCTACACGGCTAAATCACATGGGAAGGTCGGAGTCAGACCTGTGCTGGAAGCGATGCGGACACAGGGGTACAATGCCCCAAGCTGACACCACTGTGGACAGAGGTCGCACACCTGGTCTCCGACCTCCTCCACACAGACATACCCCTAGACATACCTCTGGATCTGGCTCCTCTCCAAACCCTGGGAACCCCTGACCAGAGCACAAAACAAACTCACAAACAGACTGGCTTTGGCAACTACACGGGCAATAGCAGAACTCTGGGGCACCCCAAACATACCCACACTAACCGTAGTCATACACAAAACCAGGGGGGCCATGGAGATGGATAGGCTCTCAGCCAAGATCCATGAAACATCAAAACACTTCTACAAGATATGGGACCGATGGTTAAATGAACCCTCCCTAACATAAACAGACCCCAAAGCAAAATGGACCCCGGGACACTAGGCCACAGAATCGGGCTCCACACTCATGCACCATGGGAGAGGGTACCCTAGCCTAGATGACAAATTGAAACCCCCGGCCCAGGTCACAACAGCCCACAAAGGAGCCTGGACATGTGGCCCACAAGCAGACCAAACACACAAGATCCCCCCAACACGCTCACATGGCCCGCAACGGGCGGACCACCGACACGCCCACACAAGAAACTGAAACTCCAACCTAGAACCTCCAAAATAATAAGCGGAACTACAACTTAATCCCCGAGACCAAGGGTTTGAACCGTTTGTATTTGTATTTATACTTTTGTATATACTTTGTTACCTTGTTTGACAAGTTTTAATACAATATGGCATAACATGAAATTGCCTAAAAAACAGGCATTGACTACTAGAATTCCACACATCCATACAGGCACACGAAACGACCAAAGGATGGAAAGCTAGTAAAACACCCACTGAACACAGCACATAACCTACCGAGACACAATACAATGTATGACAACACAAACCCGACAACAAAGGACACAGCAGACAAACGACTGATTCAGTGGAACTGTACTTGTATCTGTATCTGCACTTATGAACCATGCACAACAAATGTTCCTGTACCGTTTTCATTGTGAAAACTCAATAAACACAGAATGTTTTAAAAAACAAAACTTGTGCCCAAAATTGCACTGCATATTCAACGTGGGGACTTACCACTGATTCATGAAGAGGCAAAAATATATTTTGGTAACATCAATCAAACCTCCTATTTATTCACGAAAGCATCTTACTATTTTTTTCAATAGCAGACTGACATAGTTTGTGATCTATGAAAATTCCCAAGCCTTTTCACTAACTCTACCGCATTTAATGTATGCGTGTTGGTTCCTTATTCAAAAATGCAGAATTTTGCATTTATCTGTGTTGAATTTCATCTGCTACCTACCCGCCAGTCCTTCAATTTATCCAAATCTATCTGGATCATGAAAATTACACTTGTGCTCAAAGGTTTGCATGCCCTAGCAGAAAGTGTGAAATTTGGCATTGAGTTTGAAAATATGACTGATCATGCAAAATAATTGTGTTTTATTGAAGGATAGAGATCATATGAAACCATTTATAATCACAACGTTGCTTGGCTCCTTTTTAAATCATAATGATAACAGAAATCCCCCAAATGGCCCTGATCAAAAGTTTACATACCCTTGCATGTTTGACCTTGTTACAGACACACACAGGTTACAATGGCAATTAAAGGTTAATTTCCCACACCTGTGGCTTTTTATAATGCAATTAGTGTCTGTGTATAAATAGTCAATGAGCTTGTTTAGCTCTCTGGTGGATGCACTGAGCAAGCTATATACTGAGCCATGGGGAGCAGAAAAGAACTATCAAAAGACCTGCGTAACAAGGTAATGGAAAATATAAAAAGATATCCAAAGTATTGAAAATGCCAATCAGTACTATTCAATCACTTGTGGGAAAGTGGGAAATTCGGGGATCTCTTGATATCAAGCCAAGGTCAGTTAGACAAAGAAAGATTTCAGCCACAACTGCCAGAAGAATTGTTCTTGATACAAAGAAAAACCCACAGGTAACCTCAGGAGAAATACAGACAAAAAAACAGCGTGGCTGTTTCAAAGAGCACAAAATGACAATACTTGAACAAAAATGAGCTGCATGGCCGAGTTCCCAGAAAGAAGCTTTTACTGCGCCAATGCCACAAAAAGCCCGGTTACACTTTGCCCAACAACATCTTGATACAGCTCACAGCTTCTGGCACACTGTAATTTGGAGTGAAGACACCAAAATAGAGCTTTATGGACACAACCATAAGCGCTATGTTTGGAGAGGGTTAAATGAGGCCTATAGTGAAAAGAATACCATCCCCACTGTCAAGCATGGTGGTGGCCACTGTTGTTTTGGGGTGTGTGAACTCTAAAGGTAAGGGAAATCTTGCTAGAATTGATGTTAAGATTGATGCAGCATGTTATCAGAAAATACTAGCAGACAATTTGCATTCTTCTGCTCTTGGACTTTCCAGCATGACAATGACCCTAAATATAAGGCCAAGTTGACACTCCAGTCGTTACAACAGAAAAAGGTGAAGGTTCTGGAGTGACCATCACAGTCGCCTGACCTAGATAGAAACATAGAATGTGACGGCAGATAAGAACCAGTCCCTAGCCTTATCTTATAGTTAGGATAGCCTTATGCCTATTCCACGCATGCTTAAACTCCTTTACTGTGTTAACCTCTACCACTTCAGCTGGAAGGCCATTCCATGAATCCACTACTCTCTCAGTAAAGTAATACTTCCTGATATTATTTTTAAACCTTTGCCCCTCTAATTTAATACTATGTCCTCTTGTTGTGGTAGTTTTTCTTCTTTTAAATATGGTCTCCTCCTTTACAGTGTGTTTTCCCTTTATATATTTAAATGTTTCTATCATATCCCCCCTGTCTCGTCTTTCCTCCAAGCTATACATGTTAAGATCCTTTAACCTTTCCTGGTAAGTTTTATCCTGCAATCCATGAACCAGTTTAGTAGCCTGTGGCGAAACCGACCTCGCCACTGGGCATTGGAAAAGACTGATTGCCAGCCTCCTGCCATGTGACTATGGCCCCTGGGATGTATTGCCCGTTAAAGACATGATTTGAGCATAATGGATTTGTGTTGTGCTGCTGCTGGCCCTTTAAGAACCATCTGGGGACATACTGTGGAGTTACTGGGTGGCCACCATTTCATGTATCAGAGGCACATGGTGAGAACAATGGATGAAGCACATGGTGAGAACAATGGATGGTGGCCATTTTAACTCACAGACACTGTTTGGACTTTTCTACACGGTGCCATCTCGCCGGTATTTGGTGCACAAAGACATCGTGCAGTAGTTTTAAACTATACAACAGGGGACACATTATACAGTAATTATTTTTCATATAGCCTGTATATGTTCTGCGGAATCTGCATTAAACCGTATCTTCCAAACTACTGAACAGATCTGGGTGAATTTTGGATATGTGGTTCACCCAGATCCCCTGGATATACGTTTTATGGGGTTATTGCATGTTTTGGGGTCCCTGTGATATGTTTTATAATACTGTATTTCTCTGCCTGTGATAATTATATTAACCATTGTGTTCAGTAATCATATCACAGGCAGAGGGGAGGATTTTGTGTGGGAGTGTCTGTGTGTATTGTACGGATTGATTGGTTGTATTTCAAAACCCTGTGGGCAGTACTATGTTTGTAGATTGTGAATAAAAGAGGCTGTATGTGCCAGTACAGTCAGTTCTGCTTGACCCACAAAAGGAAGTGTCGTCTCGTCACTGGGGGAATCTGCTACAAGGGATTGCTATGCTAGTCATACTCCCTTGCTATATCCCTACTAAGCTCTTGTAAGAACTTGTTCCTGTCTTGCTCTCTGGAGGAGTCTACAGTGGTTATGGTGTTGGCTGGAGTGCTTGGAGCCCTCAGGAAGCACAAGGAGCATCCTTCAACAGAGGTACCCAGTCGGGGTGCCAGGTGATCTGTTACATAGCCCTTCTCTGAAGTTTCTCTAAAGTATCAATATCCTTCTGAAGATACAGTCTCCAGTACTGCGTATAATACTCCAAGTGAGGTCTCACTGGTGTGCTATACAATGGCATAAGCACTTCCCTCTTTCTACTGCTAATAACTCTCCCTATACAAGCAAGCATTCTGCTAGCATTTCCTGCTGCTCTATCACATTGTCTGCCTACCTTTAAGTCATCATAAATAATCACCCCTAAATCCCTTTCCTCAGATGTTGAGGTTAGGACTCTATCAAATATTCTGTACTCTGCCCTTTACATCCAAGATGCATTATCTTGCACTTATCCACATTAAATGTCAGTTGCCACAACGCTGACCATTTTTCTAGTTTACCTAAATCATTTGCCATTCGGCTTATCCCTCCTGGAACATCAACCCGGTTACATATCTTAGTATCATCAGCAAAAAGACATACCTTACCATCAAGACCTTCTGCAATATCACTAATAAAAATATTAAAGAGAATGGGTCCAAGTACAGATCCATGAGGTACCCCACTGGTAACAAGCCCAAGCTTCGAATATACTCCATTGACTACAACCCTCTGTTGCCTGTCACTCAGCCACTGCCTTACCCATTCAACAATATTGGAATCGAAAATGAAAGATTGCAATTTATTGATAAGTCTTCTATGTGCAACAGTGTCAAAAGCCTTACTGAAATCTAGGTAAGCAATGTCTACTGCACCACCCTGATCTATAATTTTAGTTACCCAATCAAAGAAAACAATAAGATTAGTTTGGCATCATCTCTGTGAAGTAAACCCATGTTGTCTCTGATCTTGAAATCCATGTGCTTTTAGATGTTCAACAATCCTATCCTTTAACATGGTTTCCATTACTTTCCCCACTACTGAAGTAAGGCTTACTGGCCTATAGTTGCCCAACTCCTCCCTACTACCTTTCTTGTGAATGGGCACAACATTCGCTAACTTCCAATCTTCTGAGACTACACCTGTTAACAATGATTAGTCAAATAAATCTTTTAATGGTTTTGCTAGTACACCACTAAGTTCTTTTAATAACTTTGGGTGTATTCCATCAGGTCCCATTGACTTATTTGTCTTTACTTTTGACAGGTGAAATAGAACCTCTTCCTCTGTAAATTCACATGTAATAAATGACTAATTTGCCCTTTTTCCTAACTGAGGTCCCTTTCTTCATTTTCATCTCTAAATACTGAACAAAAATATTAATTGAAGCAGTCAGCTAGACCTTTATCCTCTTCTTTGTTTTTAATCTAACTAATCCTTGTTTTACTTTCCTTTTCTCATTAAAGTATCTAAAAAATGTTTTGTCCCCTTTTTTACGGACTGTGCTTCTTCTGTGTGTGATTTGGAAGCTCTTATAACTTGCTTAGCCTCTTTCTGCCTAATCTTATATATCCTTCTGTCTTCCTCACTCACTGGGTTTTTTTATTACTAAATGCTAACTTTTAGTTTTTTACTATTTTGGCCACATCTGCGGAGTACCACAGTGGTTTCTTGAATTTTTTGCTTTTACTGACAAGCCTAATGCAATTTTCTGTTGCCTTCAGCAGTGCAACTTTTAAATAATCCAATTTCTCTTGGACTCCATTTAAATTGCTCCAGTCTGATAATGACTCCTTTACATATTCTACTTTTAGAAAAGTCTGTTTTTTTAAAGTCTAAAACTTTTGTTTTTGTGTGGTGTGACTCAGTCACTGTTCTTATATTAAACCACACTGAATGATGATCACTGGATCTGATACCAAATCTCCATTTGTTAACACTAAATCTAGTATGGCCTCTTTATGAGTTTGCTCCTCAATTACTTTTTTTAGAAACAATCACAGTAGGGAATTTAGAATATGTGTGCTCCAGGCACAAGCAGCTATTTTTGTTTTCCAATTCACATCAGGAAGATTAAAGTCACCCATGATGATAACTTCAACCTTCATTGTCATTTTAGCTATTTCCTCAACTAGTAGATTTTCTAACTCTTATATTTGTCCTGGGGGACTATAAATCACACCTACACTAGTTACTTGTGATTACCAAATTCTAATGTAGCCCAAACGGAATCTATGTTCACCTTACTAACTTTTATTAGACTAGATTTTATGCTATCGTTCACATACAGGGCCACCCCTCCCCCTTTCTTGCCTTCCCTGTCTTTTCTATATAAAGAGTACCCTGGTATTGCTATGTCCCAGTCATTTGTCTCATTATACCATGTCTCAGTAACAGCGACTAAATCTACATTATCAGTTGCCATTATTGCCACAAGTTCATGGTTCTTATTCCCTAAACTGCGAGCATTTGTAGACATGACTGTAAGCTTATCATTTTTTGACACACTTGCTCCAGGCACCTTCTGTCCTTGTTTTGGGAGGCAATTAGATTGATATTTTGTCACCCTTTTGCCCCCCTCTCCTAGTTTAAATACATCCTAGCAAAACCTCTGAACTGCTCACTGAGAACATTTGTTCCCTTTTGAGAAAGATGCAAACCATCTTTTTTGTACAGTTTATTTCCATTCCAAACAGAGCTACCATGAGAAATAAAGCCAAATCCTTGCTCCCGACACCATTGACCAAGCCACAAGTTATGGCCCCTAATACACATCCTCCTGTCGTTCTGAGTGTTATGCACAGGCAGAACTTCAGAGAATGACAGTGTGGAAGCAACCTGTCATATATCTTGGGAAAAACACTAAAAACTTCCTTAACCTCTGAAATCTCATTGCAAGCCAAGTTATTTGACCCTAGATGGACAAGTACATCCAAGTCCCCTTCCTGCTTTGCTCACTTAACAATATTAAATATACGTCTCCTGTCTCTGTGAGCAGTTGCTCCGGGAAGACATCTCACAAGGCCACCATAACACCAATGTCTCCATAACACCATTACACTCTAAAAGTGCAGAAAATGAATTATGCAGAGCAACAGACTGTGCAATATGCCTTTTATCCACAACTCTAAGTCTACCAGATCCTACAGTAATCCATCTGCCATTCCTAGAACATCTCTACGGCAGTGGCTTTGCAGCAGTTCCAGCCTGAGTTTGTTTACCAGATAATTTACAAATCTCAGACTTCAAAAATACAATCTCCTGCCGCAATATAGAGAACTGTCTACAGATTAGACAGCATCCAAATCTCCAAAAAGTGGAACGTGAAACAAATGCATAACAACTATTACACTGAACTAAGTCTGCCATTTCAATAAGGTGAGTAATTTAAATCAAACAAATCTTACATTTTTTGTCCTCCTGAAGACCTCAGATTACCTCCAGAATATCTCCAACCACACACTTAGAAGCAGTACTTAGATGAAGCAACCAAGCTATATAAGCCAAGCTTATGACAACAACCCTATATAACTCCAAAAATCACCACCCACTAGGAATGTTTAACACTTGGGTAGGCCTATGCTTATTTGCAAACAATAGCTAATTAACCAGCAATCAATAGCAAGTATTTAGCTAATCAAATCAAATGCCTTACCAATTACCAACAGGAAAGCAAACCGTGTGCAATCAGTAACCTTTTCCTACAGATGAATCTTACCTGTAACAGTAGGAAAGAAAACTCTTGGCAAAATCTTAGACAGTTGAAGCTTCTGTAAAACTCTCCAGAATATCTCCAACCACACACTTAGAAGCAGCACTTAGATGAAGCAACCAAGCTATCATCAAGCCACTCTGGGGAGATCTCAAATGTGCAGTTCATGCAAGGCGACCAAAGACTTTGCATGACCTGGAGGTATTTCGCCAAGACGAATGGGCAGCTATACCACCTGCAAGAATTAGGGGCCTTAAAGACAACTATTACAAAACACTGCACTCTGTCATTAATGTATTAAGAACTAAGGGTATACAGACTCTTGAACAGTAGTAATTTCATTTTTTTCTTTGTTGCCATGTTTTGTTTTATTATTATCATTTTATTATTTATATAGCGCCAGCAAATTCTGTAGCACTGTACAATAAGTGGACTAACAGACACGTAATTGTAACCAGACAAATGGACGCACAGGAGCAGAGGTGTTGAGGGTCCTGCTCAATGAGTTTACATGATTTTACCATTCTGTTATAACCTACAATATGAAATATGAATATGAAAACCATAATGGTACATATATTACCAATTCTCCAAAGGGTATGCAAACATTTGAGCACAACTGTATATCATGTTCAGACTCTAGTTTCTTATATATTTTCAATGCCCACTTCAAGATCATTTCTAAATAGATTAACCCTTTAACGACGAGTGACGGACCTTGTCGTGATCGCGGCGATCGCAGGGTTAATGGTTCTCCGGTCTGCCTCTGTATTAGAGGCAGACCGGGAGCACCCGATAGTGCTGCTCAGCATGCTGTCAGAGTGAGCACATGTGCATAGTATACTTACCTTCTGCCTCCCTGCACTTCCTGGTTCTGTGTGAAGTGCAGGTAGACGGATCAGTGATGATCCTGCCCCCTGTTAAAAAATAAATAAAGTTTATTTAAAATCCCACCCCCCTTTACTCATTTTAATAAAAAAATAATCCCTTCCCTGCCAATTGATCACTGACTACAGTGATCAATTGGCAGGGATTACATCTGATATATATTTTTTAACCCCTGAGGGTTAATTCTTTTTTTTTTAACCCTCAGGGGTTAAATTTATTTAATTAATTTATTTAAATATTTTAAAATTATATGTTTAGCTAGCTGGGGTGGGTGGAAGTTAGTGGGGAATTGGGGGATTTGGTGTTAAGCTAACTAGGGGTTAACGTTAAAAAAAGTTTTAAAATAAACTTTAAAAAGTTAAAAATGAAGCAAAAAAAAAGTTGTAATAACATTTAAGTAAAAAATAAAAAAACACCCCCCTTTAGCCAGTCCAAATAAAAATTAACCCCTTCCCTGCCAGTCGATCACTGCCTAGAGTGATCAAAATACAGATCACAGTATTATACTGTGATCTAATTTTTTTTAACCCCTGAGGATTAACTTTTATTTATTTTTTAACCCTCAGGGGTTCAATTTATTTAATTGATTAATTTAAATATTTTAGAATTATATATTTTGCTAGCTGGGGTGGGTGGGAGTTATGGGAAAATGGGGAATTTACTGTTAGTGCTGCTTACTGCTAGTTAGGGGTTAACGGTAAAACAAAAACTTAGAAAAATGTTAAATCTGTAAAAAAAAGTTTTAAGAAAGTTTATGAAAGTTTAAAAAAATTAATAAGCAAACCAAAAGTTTAAAAACTAATTTTTAAAAGTAAAAAAAGTAAAAAAATACGTTTAAAAATGCTCATTACCACTACACCTGGAACAAACTAGAGGAAAAATTATATTTTAATAAATAGTATGTATTTGTGGGGAAGTTTCAATAACCAACCGTCTAAACTACTCCAAACTGGAACATGGACACAGCATAAAACTTCCAAGTTAGAAAAAAACTGAATGGCTGCGTCTCAAATGCGCCCCTTCAACATCCACATATACCTGGCAAAGGTACATACGGTGGTATTGCTGTACTCAGACGACATAGCTGAGCAACATATGAAGTATTATACAGTCGTAGCACACATAAGGTTTGCAAAATATACTGTGCAAACTCACTTTGTGTTCAAAAAGGCAGAAAAAACACTTATTACCACTACACTTGGTACAAGCTAGCGGAAAAATGATCCCACGCTAAGGTTCAAAATATGCCTTTTGAAATACCCTGGGATGTCTTCTTTAAGAAATGGTATGGCTTTATGGGGTATTTGGATTATATAGCCTGGTAAAATACTCTATAATGGGACATGGGCAAAGCGTAAAAATGTAACGTTTGAAAAAAACTGGAATGGCTGTGTCCCAAATGTGCCCCTCCGATGTCCACATATACCTGTCAAAGATACATACGGGGGCAGGCCTGGACTGGCCATCGAGTACACCGGGCAAATGCCCAGTGGACCACGGTGTCCATGGGCCGAGGCCGGCAGGGGAGGTCACAGGACATCCCCTGCCGGTCTATGCAGGGCCTGTGCTATTCGAGCGCCGGCCCCGCTGTATTCCATGGAGGGCCGGTGGGGAGATCAAAGATTTTAAATAGACCTGCGGCTGGGGAGGGAGGGAGAGGACCCGGCGGAGCTCTATCTTGCAGCTCCGCCGGGATACTCTCGCGAGATCGGGAGCGTTGCCGTGGCAACCCCCGATCTCGCGAGAGTGAACTCTAGCCCCCAGGCTAGAGTTCACTCACCACTGGACCACCAGGGATGGGGTGCGAGTGCCGGTCCCTCCCCTCCCAGACACCACGTGCCTGCCCCCCCCCCCCAGGCGAAAAGTAAGAAGGGAGGGGGGATTTAATGCCTGCTTAGTTTTTTTTTTTTATTGTTTATTTACCCCCCCCTTAGTTTTTTATTTGTTTATTTACCCCCAACACACAACATTTATACACAGAACTCTCACACACAGCACTCACACTCAGCACTCTCAAACACAGCACTCTCACACACAGCACTCACTCTCACATACAGCACTCTCACACACATCACAGTCAGCACACACAGCACTCACACACAGCACACACACACAGCATTCACACACAGCACTCTCACAGACATCACTCTCACACACATCATACACAGCAATCTCACACATCACACTCAGCACTCACACACATCATAGCACTCACACACATCATACACAGCAATCTCACACACACATCACACTCAGCACTCTCACACTCAGCACTCTCACACACATCATACACAGCACTATCACACTCAGCACTCTCACACATCACTCTCACACACATCACACACAGCACTATCACACTCAGCATTCACAGCACCCACACACACAGCACCCTCACACAAATCAATCACATGCAGCATCCTCACACAGCACACCTCACACACAGCATCCGTCACACACACATACTGCACCCCTCACATACACACACAACCCCCCGATACACTGCATCACACACATACACAATACTTCCAAACATATTTATATAAAATATATATATATATATATATACACACACACAGCACCCCTCACACACACAGCACCCCTAAACACATTACATTCCAGACACACACTAGATCCTTTACCCAACTCTGAATCATCTACACACATACACACACACACTAGATCCCTATATACACTCTGAATCCGTTATATACGCACGCTCACTAGATCTCGTATACATATTCTGGGTCCTTCAAACACACACAAGACTCTCTCTCTCTCTCTCTACATATATATATATATAAATAGCGAGGGCTTGCACTCCTGGTGTAATCCTGTGGTGCCCGGTGCTGGTCTGGCAAGGATCATGTAGACATAGCAGAAATGACCGCACTCCAAGGACTTTATAGAGATTTTCAAATAAAATTTAGCTTTTATTCAATCCATTTAAAAAGTCAACGTTTCAGCTCCCACATGGAGCTTTCATCAGGACAAAATATAACATGTATGCACACACTTGCTACATCCCCTATACACACATTCTCTACAGCCCCTAGCCACATATGCATTACATTACACCACAAACACAACACAACTAAAACCGACCTTATTACACAATACCACACCACGACCAGCTCACTCTGCACACACGCAATACCCCAAGCAGGCTCCAAACACATGCACAATACTCTTTCGTGGCCCTTTTGTCTCCTGGTATCCATTTATAGAGACACCAGAGACAAGTTGCAAGGAAACAGTGCAAGCATGTTATTAAATTTGCTTGCACTGTGCAGAACAAATACAGGGCTTTTTTCTCATGCTAGAGCTCTTCAGCAGAGCTCTGCGCATGGTCTGCCCTGGAAGAGCATTGAACCAACATGCTCACTTTGAGAGGGGGCGTGTTTGTCATGAGTGATGACAAAACACACCTCCTCTGCCCCGCCCCCTTCTTAGGGGGCCGCTGTGTTAAAAAAATGCCTGGGCCAAATTTTTTTCCCAGTCCGGCCCTGTACGGAGGTATTGCTGTACTCAGCCGACATAGCTGAGCAACATATGAAGTATTATACACTGGTAGCACACATAAGGTTTGCACAATATACTGTGCAAACTCACTTTGTGTGTTAAAAGGCAGAAAAAACACTTATTACCACTACACTTGGTACAAGCTAGTGGAAAAATTATCCCACGCTAAGGTTCAAAATATACCTTCTGAAATACCCTGTGGTGTCTACTTTAAGAAATGGCATGCCTTTGTGGGGTAGTTTGAATTTAAACCCTGCTAAGATGCTTGGAAATTGCACATAGGCCCAGCATCAAAATTCAAAGTTCGGTAAAAACTGATATGGCTTGGTCTCCTATATGGCACTGTAGCTTCACGAAATAGTGCCAAAGACATTCATTGAGGGTGTCTTTTTACTCAGAAGACTTAGCCGAGCATAATTTGGGGGGGGGGGGGTTGAACTTAGTGGCACATGTGAAATATACAAAATGCCCAGCAAAAATGCAATCCATATGTACAAAACACACAAAATTATTTTTTATCACATACTTTAGCATTTATTGGTGAAAAAATGGGGGCATGTTAATGCACAATATGCACCTTATGAGATACCCTGGAGTGTCTACTTTTACAAATGGTAGGCCTTTGTGGTTTTTTTTTTTTAACAGTTAAACTGGTATAATACCCCAAATGGATGCATAGGCTCATTAAATCCGTCTCTCATGCCCAGCAAAAATGCAATCCATGTGTAAAAAACGCACAAAATTATTTTTTACCACATACTTTGGCATATATTGGTGAAAAAATGGGGACATGTTAAAGGACCACTCTAGGCACCCAGACCACTTCAGCTTAATGAAGTGGTCTGGGTGCCAGGTCCAGCTAGGCTTAACCCATTCTTTTATAAACATAGCAGTTTCAGAGAAACTGCTATGTTTATGAATGGGTTAAGCCTTCCCCCAATTCCTCTAGCGGCTGTCTCATTGACAGCCGCTAGAGGCGCTTGTGTGCTTCTCACTGCGTCCATAGGAAAGCATTGATAATGCTTTCCTATGTGACCGGCTGAATGCGCGCGCAGCTCTTGCCGCGCATGCGCATTCAGCCGCATGGGAGGAGAAGAGGAGGATCGGAGGAGGAGAACTCCCCGCCCAGCGCTGGAAAAAGGTAAGTTTTTACCCCTTTCCCCTTTCCAGAGCCTGCGGGAAGGGGACCCTGAGGGTGGGGGGACCCTCAGGGCACTATAGTGCCAGAAAAACGAGTATGTTTTCCTGGCACTATAGTGGTCCTTTAAGGCACAATATGCACCTTATGAGATACCCTGGAGTGTCTACTTTTACAAATGGTAGGCCTTTGTGGGCTTTTTTGAACAGTCAAACTGTTATAATACCCCAAATGGAAGCCTAGGCTCATTAAATCCGTCTCTCAAAATTCTACTGTGAATACTGAAAAGAACAGGCCTACTATATGGCACTGTAACTTCACGAAATAGTGCCAAATACATACAATGGGGGTGTCATTTTACTCAGCAGATGTAACTGAACACAAAATAAAACTTTGTACAGGAATAGCACACACCAACTTTACAAAATACACATGAGAATTTCTTTGTTATAAGTTTGTGTGCCAAAACCAAAAACCCCCCACAATTTTACTCCAATATTTAGCAGAGGTTGGCGGTGAAATGGCTATTTAGAAAGTGTCAAAACAACCCTAGGTAAATAGCCTGTGATGATTTCTCTATATAAATATATACTTTTGTGTGGCAATTTTGTTTTCTTTTATAGCTATTATGCTTACAAGACAAACATACCAAATTCTAAAATCGCTCCACATTAAAAAGTTTATTTTTACTCCTTGTGCTTTGTGACCAGTAACTACCAAAAAAAACCTTAAAATCCCAGACACATTATATATTCTGTAAATCAGAACAACTAAATTAACAAAATTTTAATTACTTTCCTTAACCTGCACTAATTATGCACACATTATTACTACAAAAACCTGTAAAAAAAAAACACAAAAACTTTAACTTATTTAGCATTTTTCTGTATTTTTTTATATTAAATAAGCATTTATATATATATGTGTTACATCAAATTAAAGCCCTTTCTGTCCTTTAAAAAACGATATATAATATGTGCAAAAAATGAAAAAAAATGCTGTTGTCATTAAGTGAAAGACAAGCTTCTGAAGCTCTGTCCTTAAGGGGCCAAAGAGAAGTGGACCCAGGGCAAAACAATTTACTGTCAGGATTGTGAGGAACCAGAACACATAGACCAAATCACAATAAATAGACTTTCCGTATTCAAGTCCTTAGAATGGCAGGGATAACTGACAAACAGACTCAATAAAGATAGCCGAGGCCAAAGGAATACAGAAATAAGGTTAAATGTTAAACAAGCTGCGGTCAAAGGAAGACAGGATCAACTATAAACCACAACCAGAATAAATACAGAAGGCTACAACAGTAACTATCGCTATTAGACTAACAAGAATTACAACAGGGCAACAAGGAATGGGAGAGGTAAGTATATATAGGAAGGTCTTAACTCTCATTGGTCCAGATCAGATTGGAATTACATTCATGGACAGTAATTTACCTTTTTTGTTTGACCTCTGATATCATATTTGTGTGCTGGGACTGCATTTGGTCGCACATAAAAGCAGCATGATAAGCTGAAATTACTAGACACCCAAGAACTGAATACCTTTGATAAAATGTGTTTGGGTCTTCCGGGCCTCCCTAAGTCGCTATCTCTGTGTTATAAACACCTAACTAGGATATATGGAACAATGGGAAAAGGAACTTAATTGTAGTATGGAGCCGAGGAGTTGGCATGCCTCAATGGCATGAGTGTAATGAAAGCCCCTTACTGCTTAGACCATGTAGAGGCAGTTTACAAGTTATGGATGCGGTGATACCTGACTCCTCACCACTTAGCACACATTTACCCTGGTGCCCAGGCAACTTGCTGAAGATGCTGCCAAGATACGGGCATCTGTCTTCTTCTCTTTCTCCACCTCTCACTAAACTTCTCAATTTCTCTCTCTCCTCTGGTATTTTTCCAATGCCCTTCAAACATGCAAACATGCAACTGTAACCCCAATTCTAAAGAAGCCCAATCTTGACCCTAACTCCCCATCCAACTATCGTCCTATCTTGCAATTGCCTTTTGCATCCAAGATCCTTGAAAAAATTGTGTATGCGAGATTGACAGACTTCCTCGAGTCCAACTCTCTGCTAGACCCGCTTCAGTATGGTTTCCGCACTAAGCACTCTGTGGAAACGGCACTGACCAAAGTATCCAATGATCTACTCGCTGCAAAATCTCGTGGTCACT
Source organism: Pelobates cultripes (assembly GCA_933207985.1). NCBI lineage: Eukaryota > Metazoa > Chordata > Amphibia > Anura > Pelobatidae > Pelobates > Pelobates cultripes. The sequence continues at coordinate 146,620,246 of OW240912.1, forward strand.
ACTCTATCCTAATTCTCCTTGACCTGTCTGCGGCTTTTGACACTATTGATCATCAACAGCTTCTTCTCATCCTCCGCAATATCGGTCTACAAGATATTGCTCTCTCCTGGTGCTCCTCCTACCTCTCCCAGCACTCTTTCAGTGTTTCTTTCTCTGGCTATGCTTCTTCTCCTCCAACTCCGCTCTGTTGCTGTCCCCCAAGGTTCAGTCCTTGGTCCCTTACTGTTCTCCATCTATACTGCCTCCCTTGGTAAACTAATTAGTTCTTTTGGCTTCCAATATCATTTCTATGCAGATGACATGCAAATCTACCTGTCCTCTCCTGATTTCTCCCCGTCCTGACTGCCTCTCTGCTGTTTCTAACTGGATGGCTGCCCACTTCCTTGAACTAAACTTGACCAAAACTGGTCTTTCCTCCCTCAAGTGTTGTTACTCCTGTGTCTGTCTCCCTCCAAGTCAACGGTGCTACCATCAGCTCCACCACGCAGGCTCGCTGCCTAGGTGTTCTCTTTGACTCCGACCTCTCCTTCAAGCCTCATGTTCAATCTATCGCCAAATCCTGTCATTTCCATCTCAAAAACATTGCGCGCATCCGCCCCTACTTAACGCCAGATGTGACTAAGGTGTTGGTCAATTCCACTGTCCTTTCTCGCCTTGACTACTGTAATCCGCTTCTCAGTGGTCTTACATGCTCCCAACTTGCGCTGTACAGTTCATAATGAATGCGGTGGCGAGGCTCATCTTCCTGTCCGCCCGCACCTCCTATGCCTCACCCTTCTGTCAGTCCCTACATTGGCTTCCTATAAAATATAGAGCTCAATTTAAAATTCTGGTTCTTGCTTTCAAATCTCTACATAATGCTGCTCCCACCTATCTACCCTCCCTTATACACAAGTATGTCCCGTCTAGGCCCTTACGATCTGCTGATGACTTACGTCTATCTTCTGTCCGTACTCCCACCTCTGATACTCGCCTTCAAGATTTCTCGAGGGCTGCACCGTTCCTGTTGAACACGCTTCCCTCCTCCGTTAGATGCTCACCCAGTCTCCACTCCTTTAAAAAATCGTTAAAAACCCACTTCTTCATAAATAGTGTATCAATTAAACTGTTAATAGCTCATGACTGATTCCTCTTCTGAAACTGTCACTAGTCTAATACTATCCTTACCTTTTTGTGTCATTTTACCCCACTCCCTCTAGCATGTAAGCTTATTGAGCAGGGCCCTCAACCCCTCTGTTCCTGTGTATCCAACTTGTCTGGTTACAACTACATGTCTGTTCGTCCACCCATTGTAAAGCGCTGCGGAATTTGACGGCGCTCTATAAATATAATAATAATAATAATAATAATGTTAAGTCATATTTTTTGGCAATGTCCAGCTCTTACCAACTATTGGCAACAGATACAAACTCTAATTGAGAATAGCACAGGCAGGTCTCTACCTCTTACGCCGGACACTTACCTATTACACATGATACCTAAAACGTTCCCCAAACTGTCTGCGGCTTTGGCTACACACATAACGCTAGCAGCAAAAACTTCTATAGCCAGGCTCTGGAAATCCACAAAACGACCAGAATTGATGATGGCCATTGGCAAAATAAATCGCACTAGGTCATACGAAGAAATGTCACACAAAATATCAGGCACCATAGAGAGTTACAATCTTATATGATCCTGGTGGCAAAGTTTGATATAATCTTGTAATCCCCCCCTCTCCTATCAGTCCCCTCAAAAACCAGGTGACTGACCATCTCGGATGCCGGCTGCTCAGTGCTTTATTTATAGTTGGAGCTGCTTTACAAGTCTGTCTTGTAAGCACTGTACTCTGCACCATTTAATTATGTTGAGAGCTCATTTTAGGTATTATTAAATGTGACATCACGGTTTTCTGTTTTGTTTAATCATCTTTGTATTTTAGTTTCTTTTCATTCACCTATGTTTGTGCAATTAAAAACAAGGTCAATTGCAATCATGAGGTTCAGCATCAGAGTTTTATCTAGTTGAAAAACAAACACAGAAACGGATATAGGGGAGAGATTAATCAACAAAAGTTTGATTAATCAGACCACTAAGTCCGTCACCAGTGGGACATTCCAGGGATATCCCAGGGTTTAACCCTATAGTGTAAATAGAGGAGAGAAAATCGATCTTCAAATTTGAGAATAGCATCCTGAATATTGAACAATATAGATGTTAAATAACCATAAATGAACTAAGGGTAGATATTATGGCCATCCCCCCTCACTCCATCAACACCCCCTCACTCCATCACAACATCATCACCCCCTCACTCCATCAATAACCCCCTCCATCAAAATCCCCCTCCCTCACTCCATCAATACCCACCCCTTCTTCACACCCCCTCAGCTCACTGACACACAAGATCATTGAAACACACATGCTCACTACACGCAAGATCACTGACTCACAGACACACACTTACTACACACACACACACACACTACAGACACATTATTTAAACCCTACCTGTATCCAATGATCTACTCGCTGCAAAATCTCATGGTCACTACTTTATCCTAATTCTCCTTGACCTGGAGGCTGTGGGAGATGAAGTTTTCTCTGGGAGGCCATTTTCATGCCTCTTCCTGCAGCAAGGTCTGCTGCATGAGTGCGGGAGGCGGAGATTACGTGCAGTGGCGGGGCTTCTGGATGGAGGCGAGGCTTCTATGCGGGGGTGGAGCTTTCATGCTGGGCCAGGGCATAAGTGCTAAGGAAGGTGCTAAGAATCAGGAAGGGAGACTCAGTGCTCCCTCCGGCCGTCAGCAGCCTTAAAGGACCACTATAGGCAACCAGACCACTTCAGCTCAATGAAGAGGTCTGGGTGCCAGGTCCATCTAGTGTTAACCCTGCAGCTGTAAACATAGAAGTTTCAGAGAAACTGCTACATTTACATTAGGGTTAATCCAGGCTCTAGTCTAGTGGCTGTCTCATTAACAGCCGCTAGAGGCGCTTCCGTGCTTCTCACTGTGAAAATCACAGTGAGAAGACACTGGCGTCCATAGGAAAGCATTGAGAAATGCTTTCCTATGGACTGATTGAATGCGCGCGCGGCTCTTGCTCTGTATGCCGCTTGGTGTGAGGTCCCTCCAGTCTGCCCAGAGAGCCAGCGCCTCCAGTCTGCAGCTCAGCTGGGTGTTAGCTGCAGACTGAGAAGTGTCTTGCGATCTCCAGCCTATCAAAGCTACCACAGCAACACTCTGACTTCTGGAGATCGTGAGACTCCTATCACGTGGTCTGCAACTCACACCCAGCAGTGCTGCAGACCAGATAGGGAGCCCACCGTACCACTAGGGAACAAGGGCACTTGACCACAGGGAAAAAAGGGATTCCCCTCCCCCACTCTGCCCCCTGTCACTCACTAACTCCCCCCCGTTACCCCTTCCCACACTGCCACCTGTCACCTCCCTAACTCTGCCACCTGTCACACTCTGCAACCTGTCACTCACTTAACTCTGCTTACTGCCACCTCCCTAACTCTGTCACCTGTCATCCCCTCACTCTGCCCCCTTGTCACCCCTTCCCTCGGTTTGGGAATCCGTTTAAACTTTGTTTTTATGTTACCAAAGTTGACCGACCGCTAGCCCTGATTTCATGGAACTGTTTTGGACATAGGACCATGTGCGCGGTCGGTCAAATAATTGTGATTTTTAGATATGTTGGTCACCCAGATCGGGGCTATCAGGGAATATAACGTTTGTTGGGTTTTCATGTGTTTTGAATGCACTTTTGGAGTAATGTAAATTGTATGTTTTTCTGTACCTGGAGATAATTGAGATTGTACAGTTCCTGACTCAATTATCTCCCAGGCACAGGGAAGGGTTTGCCCTGTTTTGTGTGGGAGAGTCATGGGCATGTTTTATGTGTCCTTGTACTGTATAAAAGCAGGCAATTTAGCCTGGATTAAAAAGATCATCTTACTCCTTTCATGAAGTCTAGGCTCATGTTTGGGGGATTGGGAGCTATATTCACACTTTTAATCACTATGGTGCTTGGGACTTGGGAGATTCTTCACGGATGTACTCAGCTGGAGTACTGGGATCTGTTACACTGGTGGTAAGCGGCAGGCTTCGTCTCCCGAATGGATGTCCAGAACAGAAAGAAAGGTGAATGGCTCAGTGATATGAACAACTTAAGCGAACAACACTAAAGGATTTACTGGAAGCTCGAGGCAGAGTGGCAAGTAACAAAGTCTCATTAATCGCTGAATTGATACAGAGTGACAGAGCCAGTAACATGGAAATGGAGCACCTGGAGGGAACAGAATTTCAAAAGGATGTGAGATGGAGGCTCAGTATTTTGGGGCCTAATCCATCGTAGGACATCATCATGCAGGTCATGGCGCAAGCAACGGAGGCGCAGAGAGCTCGGGATTCAAGAGCAGGATCGCTGAAAGGGGATTTTCTAGATAACAGACAGGAGGTGATCAGCGCTTAATGTTATATATACATACGATCATAGGCGTGGGCAGCCTATTGCATTAGAGTATGCACCCTAAAGCACAAACACACGCCGCATGTATATATGTATACAGTTGCAAGAAAAAGTATGTGAACCCTTTGGAATGATATGGATTTCTGCACAAATTGGTCATAAAATGTGATCTCATCATCATCTAAGTCACAACAATAGACAATCACAGTCTGCTTAAACTAATAACACACAAAGAAAACACAGAAAGAACAAACATTCACAGTGCAGGTGGAAAAAGTATGTGAACCCCTAGACTAATGACATCTCCAAGAGCTAATTGGAGTGAGATGTCGGCCAACTGGAGTTAAATCAATGAGATGAGATTGGAGGTGTTGGTTACAGCTGTCCTGCCCTATAAAAAACACACACCAGTTCTGGGCTTGCTTTTCACAAGAAGCATTGCCTGATGTGAATGATGCCTCGCACAAAAGAGCTCTCAGAAGAGCTACGATTAAGAATTGTTGACTTGCATAAAGCTGGAAAGGGTTATAAAAGTATCTCCAAAAGCCTTGCTGTTCATCAGTCCACGGTAAGACAAATTGTCTATAAATTGAGACAGTTCAGCACTGCTGCTACTCTGCCTAGGAGTGGCCGTCTTGTAAAGATGACTGCAAGAGCACAGCACAGACTGCTCAATGAGGTGAAGAAGAATCCTAGAGTGACCGCTAAAGACTTACAAAAGTCACTGCCAAATTTTAACATCCCTGTTAGCGAATCTACAATACGTAAAACACTAATCAAGAATGGATTTCATGGAAGGATACCACAGAGGAAGCCACTGCTGTCCAAACAAAACATTTCTGTACGTTTACAGTTTGCACAGGAGCACCTGGATGTTCCACAGCAGTACTGGCAAAACATTCTGTGGACAGATGAAACCAAAGTTGAGTTGTTTGGAAGAAACACACAACACTATGTGTGGCAAAAAAGAGGCACAGCACACCAACATCAAAACCTCATCCCAACTGTGAAGTATGGTGGTGGGGGCATCATGGTTTGGGGCTGCTTTGCTGCGTCAGGGCCTGGACGGATTGCTATCATTGAAGGAAAAATGAATTCCCAAGTTTATCAAGACATTTTGCAGGAGAACTTAAGGCCATCTGACATCCACACCAGACATCCCAAGAATATTGCTAAACTGAAACAGTTCTGTAAAGAGGAATGGTCAAGAATTCTCCTGACCGTTGTGCACGTCTGATCTGCAACTACAGGAAACGTTTGGTTGAAGTTATTGCTGCCAAAGGAGGTTCAACCAGTTATTAAATCCAAGGGTTCACATACTTTTTCCACCTGCACTGTGAATGTTTACATGGTGTGTTCTGCAACTTCCAGTAACTGTCATATATTCAAACACTGACTGAACTTAACTCTCATTTTGTTTTCCTCTGAGGAGGAGTTGTTTTGCTGCATGAGTGCTGTTGCTTTTGTGTGCTCATTAAACAGACATGCTTGACCCTTTCTTGAAGCCTTGGCTCATGCTTGGGGGATGGGATAAGTCTGCAGTGCTGATGGTGTCAGTTGGAGTGCTTGGAGTCCTCGGCAAGCACTAGGAGCATCGATTGGCGGGTCCGTCACAGTAGGTATATGTGAAAAAAGACAAAATAGGAAATCCAATAGTATATACAAACAATTGATATTGATGGTGGAAAATATCCTACTTACGTCACCAAGAGCAATGTCCTGCTCTGGTATGAAGAACTTGAGGTTGAACAATCCCCACCTAGGGTTATATGCTGGAACCGGAAGGATTATGAGGGCTGTATGAAGGGTGTATTCCAGGTGATGTATAAAATAGGTTTATTAAATAAAAAGCTGCAAACAACAGGTATATAAGTAAAAACAAATAAACAAACTGTGGATATAATAAGTCCTCACTTAACGTGTTTCACCAAAGGCCTGACTTTCAGGACAGCGAAGGGCTTCCCTTGCCTGATATGCTTCCGACCACCCCAGTGGAGGTAGAGCAAGTCAGCTTAGAGGCTGACTTGAGCCCTACTGAGAGACAGCAAGCCTCCCAACTGCTGAGGGAATTTGGTGATATGTTTTCTGCCCTACCACAGCGTACGATGCTTGCGGTACAGCGCATGGAAACCCCAGGTCAGGAACCCCTCCGGCAGCAACTATATCGCATCCCTGAAGCCATTAGGGAGAGCATGCACAAAAAGATTCAGTACATGATAGGGTTAGGAGTCATAGAACACTCTCAAAGTCCTTGGGCTTCCCTGTTAGTTTTGGTGCCTAAGCGGTTTGGTACGACCCATTTATGCATTGACTACTGCAAGCTCAATGACCGGTCAGTTACCGACGCAAACCCCATGCCCCGGGTAGACGAACTGTTAGACCAGATGGCAGGAGGGAATTATTTGACCACTATCGACCTGTGCAAAGGGTATTGGCAAATCCCCCTGGAGCCTGACGCTATTCCTAAGTCAGCATTCGTCACCCCATTTGGCTTGTACCAGTTCAAGCTCATGCCATTTGGGATGAAGAACGTCCCTGCTACGCTTCAGAGGATGGCGGATCGGCTCTTGGAGGGATTTCAGGACTTTGTCTGTGCGTATCTGGATGATATTGCTATCTTCAGCCGCACATGGTAAGCCCACCTAGAGCACATCTCGCTGGTGCTCTAACGAATTCAAGACGCCGGTCTAACGTTCAAACCAGACAAATGCCATGTTGGGATGACAGAGGTCCAGTATCTGGGGCATAGAGTGGACTATGGTAAACAGCGACCAGAGCCTGCTAAAATTGAAGCCATAACCCAATGGCCTCAACCCCGTACCAAAACGCAAGTAATGGCTTTTTCAGGGATGGCAGGGTATTACCTGAGGTTTGTATCGGACTACAGCTCCATCGCTAAGCCCCTTACCGACCTCACTAGAAAGTCCTTACCCAAGTTTTATGGTCCCCAGAGTGTGAGGATGCCTTCCAGAAGCTAAAAGTGGCCCTGAGCAAGGCACCTGTATTAGCTGCACTCGACCATACTAAAAGAGTTCTCGTTCATACAGATGCCTCATTGTTTGGACAGGGAGCTGTATTAAGCCAGGGGGGGGAAGCTGGCATGGAACACCCAGTGGAGAAGGAGTGACTAGCCTTGGTTTGGGCACTAAAGAAACTGCAGCCGTACTTGTATGGCATCCCCAAGCCAACCCGTTGGGCTCTAGGTGGGTATGCCGTCCCATGGAACGGGGGGGGGGGGTATGTGACAAAACCCCTATTTTGCCTTTCCAGGAACCATTCTCTTTCTCAGTTCGAGAATCCGTTTTATGTTACCAAAGTTAACCGACCGCTAGCCCTGATTTCATGGAACTCTTTTGGGCATAGGACCTTGTGCGCGATCAATTAATTGAATTCCATGAAAATCTCAAACCCCTTAACCGATCTGGGTGATTTTTGGATATATTGGTCACCCAGATCGGGGCTATCAGGGGATGTAACTTTTGTGGGGATTATATGTGTGTTTTGAAGGTACTTTTGGGGTGTTTGTAAATTTTATGTTTTTCTGTGCCTGGAGATAATTGAATTTGTACAATTTCTGACTCAATGATCTCCCAGGCACAGTGGAGGGATTACTCTGTTTTGTTTGGAAGTGTCATGGGCATGTTTTCTGTGTCCTTGTACTGCATAAAGGCAGGCCATTGAGCCTGGATTAAAGAGATCATCTTACCCCTTCATGAAGTCTAGGCTCATGTTTGAGTGATTGGGAGCTATTTTCACACTTATAATCACTAAGGTGCTTGGGACTTGGGAGATTCTTCATGGATCTACTTAGCTGGGATCCGTTACATGCTTCTTTATAAAATGTAAAGTAAACTCCACCTGATGCCCATGGGGAAGTAGGGAATATCCTCCCTGTGATTTTTCAGGTCCCATGGGGCCTTTTCTAGGGACTGGAAGTAGCCACAGAAGGTAAGTAAAGTCATTACTGTGAAGGTAAATCAAAGTGGCCCCTATTTCTTAGCCCCATCAGTGTCTAGTTTCAAATAAAAGTCTAATGCCTTATTTTTTTTTTTAACTTAAAAGCTACCTGCAAAGTCTCCCTAGCTTTAAACCTGGTAATGACCACTGAACTTTCCTTCATCTTCCTCGTGCTTCAACTCTAGCCTTAATCACTCTCCCAAAAACATGTTTTAAACCTAGCCTTTCTCCTCATTATATCATTGATAATTTACCTTTATCTAAGAGTTCACGGTGAAAGCCAATAAAGGGATGCCATGTTATTTTCTGTACCAATAAACATCTATTGCTGGGTTTCATTTTATTTAATCCAAATTCTGAAACACGAACAATAATTAATTTACACTTTCCATTTCAAATGCCACAAATATACCCTTACACGCCCCTATAATTACAATGTATGCCTTTTGTTTTAGTACAAAATATAATTTTAGTTTCTATTTAACAGTTAGCAGCTCTCACTTACCTTCAGTTATTGTGAGCTACAGTTCATTTTAATAACCGGAAGACCTTACTCTGGTGGGAATCCTTAGTCTGTTACACCAAGATGCAAGTGGCTGTGTTTTACTAGTCCTGCTACCAATAAACTGAAAGCATCATTATGATGTCACCCACTCATGTATATGTTGTCAACAACACTGATTGTTTACGTGGCACACTATCTCCAGAAACGCATACATCTATCCTAAAGCAATAAGCAAAACTGTCAAACATGAAGAAGTGAAGCAGTCAGGAATGTTAGCTCAAGTGAGAATTGTCTGGAATTTAAAGCAAATTTCAAATGTAGGGACTAAGTAGAGGAACTGGAAGCTCAGCTGACTGGTAGAATATCTCTAGTTATTTTCACCTTACATTTCAAATTCACTTTGAATTCTCAAGAATTCTCACTTAAGTAAAAAACCTGTGTATAATGTAACAAACCACCTCTTTTACAGATAGGATTTTGTCACAGATCTTATAGTAACCATAGCCTTCTAGGGTAATCAAAGTCCAGGACACATCCAGTTTGGTTTTCCTTTTTATTTGATAAGAAAACATGTGATTTAAATAATAATAAACAAAACAAAATTCCTTGCTTTTACTAGACAGAAATAACTACCTATCTGTAATTCGGTGGCTTTCCCACTTACCAATTTAAAAAAAAAAAAAAAAAGATTTCCAATAAACACAGTTGTTCTTTCTTCTTCAGCTCTCCTAGCTGGCTTTTTCTCCCTCACTCAGCAGCAGGCTGATCTCTTCTTTTAAAGGCCTGACTTCTAATTGACCAGCTACAGGAGAGTGTCAATTACTTAACATCTCTGGAACTCTTAAAGGACCACTGTAGTGCCAGGAAAACATACTCGTTTTCCTGGCACTATAGTGCCCTGAGGGTGCCCCCACCCTCAAGGTCCCCCTCCCGCCCGGCTCTGGAAGGGGGAAAGGGGTAAAAACGTACCTTTTTCCAGCGCTGGGCGGGGAGCTCTCCTCCTCCGATCCTCCTCCTGGGCTGAATGCGCACGCGCGGCAAGAGCTGCGCGCGCATTCAGCCGGTCGCATAGGAAAGCATTCATAATGCTTTCCTATGGACGCTGGCGTGCTCTCACTGTGAAAATCACAGTGAGAAGCACGCAAACGCCTCTAGCGGCTGTCAATGAGACAGCCACTAGAGGATTAGGAGGAAGGCTTAACCCATTAATAAACATAGCAGTTTCTCTGAAACTGCTATGTTTATAAAAAAAATGGGTTAACCCTAGAACCCCATTAAGCTGAAGTGGTCTGGGTGCCTAGAGTGGTCCTTTAAGCTCTGTTCTGTTACAGAGCAACTAGTGTTGTTGGAGCACTGACCCACCCTGCTCTCCAAATGCTCAGCCCCTGGGACCCATACCGTGTTTTGCATAGTATCAGCAATGTATATTGCAAACGTAACATCTCTCCCTGGGACATTTAACTGAAAATTCTCTGGCCGCTGTTTAGCAAAGCAGGCCTAATATATTTTCCTTCAACAACCATTCCACTTTTTTGCTCACAATAAATACAAAAAAACAAGTCCTGCGCTCACTCCCATCACTCCTGGGTGGCAGCAATGACCAAACTACACATGAGCCCCAATACATACAGTAAAAACCAAAGAAAAAGTAACCTGCGCTCTCTCCTAAATCCCTATGTATATTTAAACAAATGGAGGTAATTTAGTTACTCCAATGTCCATTGGAAGGAATGCCCGCCTGCCAACGTAAAGGCAGACTCCCTTAGGTGGGTCTTACACTGACCTTTCACCCTGCTTCCTTGAGCCTCTGGCGAAGATATCTCTAATGAGACAGAGAGGGTATTTTTTATATACACCCCTATATACTTATTAACCCTTAATAGGGAACACATGGGATGGGTGGCAGCATTGTAACATTGTAATACAAAAAGTGAATACAAATACAAAAAAAAGTCCTTCGCTCACTCCCATCACTCCTGGGCGGCAGCAACGACCACAGTACACATCAGCCCCAATACATACAGTAAAAACCAAAGAAAAAGTTACCTGCGCTCTCTCCTAAATCCCTATGTATATTTAATGGAGGTCATTTAGTTACTCCAATGCTGCCCAGGAGTGATGGAAGTTAGCGCAGGACTTGTTTTTTTGTATTTGTATTCACTCTTTGTATCACACAGCTATGTTACAATGCTGCTGCCCATCCTACACAAGAATGTTTGAAATATTTCCCAGGAACCATTTACACTTTAGCCACCTGGCACATCCAGTGTTGCAGAATTGCAGTCTGAATACACAGGTATCCAGCTATCTGATTTTGATTTTTAGGTCCAGGCATGTCCCCAAGAGCAGGAAATAGCAATCAATTTCAGCAAGAGGCGGCGCATCAGAAGCAGATTCATTACAAGGAGAGGACAGCAGGGCAGGGCCTTTTGGGGAAAGAGACCAGCCACCAATCCTACGAAATTTCCATATTCAACTTGTGTGATCGAGTATTCAGTCTGTTGGAGACACAGTTGCTATGTAAAGGACTTTCTTCCAAACAAATTGTGAACTATAAAGCTTTGGTCGATCAATGCGATTGAAAGATTTCTATAAACACAAGGATACACCAGCTTAGTTTTCCATACTCAAGTCAGTTCTCCAAAAGTAAGTTCAACCCCTGCCCAATCAACAGAGCATAAAAGTGTTCAGCCATAGAAACTGTGTAGATTCTATGGCAACAGGAAAGTGGACACTACCGGTCCAGATAGAGGTATGGGAGTGAGAATTCCACATGCACCAATTTTGGTGTGCACGATGTGGGATAGTGAATCATTAATTGTCTTGTGTTTTATTTGGTATATATACAAGTGCACTGTATATTTAACTTTGATCTGATGAAAGTTTTAATGTAAAACTGAAACGTCGACAGAATACATTTTTTCTAAAAAGTCCATAGAGTGCCATACAATTACTTTAGGTTTTTATATCTGGTAATTTATAGCACTGGGGTCAACCCTCTTTTTTTTGTCAGTCCATGATTGCAAATCACTTTGGTTTATTATTTTTTAATTTAAAATCTTTTATTGAGTTTTTTACAATTACACATACATGAAAAAGTTTGCATATCCAATCCAGAGATATTTTTTTTCTTTTCCTTTCTTTCTTTCTCTCTTTCCTTTTTTTATAAATGAACAAAGACATAAGTACATACGATATTAGTTATTTCCCTGCGTGTCCCCCCGTCCGCAGAGGGAAATGTCCATGTGCATTCATGTTAAGTCTTACATTAAAGAAAATGGCCTGCATTGTTTGTATATATTGAAGGTTAAAGGAGTGTTTTAATTCTGCACACTAATTTACTTTGTAATGAGTGTGGCCTCCCTCGTAATTTTGCAATTTCATAGTAATCCTCAAACTCTGTTATTAGCAATAATCAGCATGGTTTTATGAAACATAGGTCATGTCAAACTAACATAATTGCATTCTACGAAGAAGTAAGTAGAAATATAGATCAGGGTGTTGCAGTGGATGTGATCTACTTGGATTTTGCCAAGGCATTTGATATGGTTCCTGAAAATAGGTTAGTCTTCAAACTAAAAGAAATTGGTATAGATTAATATTCTTGTTCTTGGGTAGAACATTGGCTTAAGGATAGAGTACAACAAGTTGTCATTAATGGTACATTTTCAGGCTGGACAAAAGTGGTAAGTGGTGTCCCTCAGGGTTCTGGTTTTGGGACCACTTCTATTGAACATATTTATAAATGATCTTGAAATAGGCATTGAAGCCATGTTTCAGTGTTTGCAGATGACACACAACTTTATAAAGTAATAAAATGTGAGCAGGATATTGCTTTATTGATAATCATCTAAAATAAATTGTCATAAGACTAGTGACTAAATGTAGTGAATTCACTATTTAAAATGAAGTCAAAATAATTATCCAAAATGCGTTCCTAAAGAATAAGAGCAAGCTAATGGTGTGGTTCTGTTCCAACGTTTTCAGAAACCAACAACCAGTAGTGTGTGCAAAAAGATGTTTTGCAATACACCTATGCTGAAAGAATAAACCTCAAAGGAATATCGGATAGAAGCTGGAAAGGTTAGACGCTTATTCAACTTTGCTGATACATTTGGTTTATTATGCTCTGAGCATTGGCAACATTGTATTTACTCTTCATTTGAGACAGTGTTACTTGACATGTTACAGGAGAAGCCTCTATCCGATCATTTAGTCACTAGTCTTATGACAATTTATTTTAGATGATTATCAATAAAGTTTAAATTTTAAAGGGCACTCATCTTTTCTACTTTTTCACTATTTCTTTAGTTCTCAGGGTTAGCCCCTCCAAGAGTTGCCACTAGCTTCCTTTTCTCATTTTGTTTTCAGGATAGTGCTTTGCTGCAGAGGGATTTGGATAGATTGGGGGACTGGGCACTAAAATGGCAGATTAAATTTAACGTAGAGAAATGCAAAGTTATGCACTTTGGGGTTAAGAATGCACAAGCAATTTATACCCTAAATGGTAGTGAACTAGAGGATTTGGGAATTTGTATAGATAACAAATTAGACAGCAATATGCAATGTCAATCTGCAGTTGCTAAGGCCAGTAAGGTTTTGTCATGAATAAACAGGGGCATAAATTCTCAGGATGAAAATATAATTTTGCCTCTTTATAAATCGCTGGTAAGACCACACCTTGAATATGCTGTGCAATTTTGGGCACCCTAAAGAAAGATATCATGGCACTAGAAAAAGTGCAGAGACGAGCTACACAATTGATAAAAGGAATGGAGCATTTTAGTTATGAAAAAAAGGTAAAAAAATTTAAATCTCTTTAGTTTGGAAAAAAACAGTGCCTCAGAGGGGATATGATAACATTATACTCGAGGCCAGTACAAACTTGTATCTGAATATCTATTCATAAACAGGGCTATACATAGGACACAAGGTCACACATTTAGGCTGGAAGAAAGAAGATTTCATCTAAGGCAAAGAAAAGTTTTTTTTACAGCAAGAGCAATAAGGATATGGAATTCTCTGCCTGAAGAGGTGGTTTTGTCAGAGTTTATACAGATGTTTAAACTGCAATTGGATAAATACTTGCATAAAACATACAGGGATATAATTTCCAATTAGTGGGGTAATAGCTGCTTGATCCAAGGAGACATCTGACTCCTATTTTGGGGTCGAGAAGGATTTTTTTCCTAGTTTGTTGCAAAATTGGAAGCGCTTCAGACTAGGTTTTTTTGCCTTCTTTTGGATCAACAGCAAAAACATATGTGGTGAAGGCTGAACTTGATGGACGCAAGTCTCTTTTCAGCTGTAACTGAAATCCCTGTATTTACCTGTATCCATCCGGTTATTTTCTCTCCCTGCTATTTAAGTGACTTTGAAATATTCGTTTTATTTATGGTACACACTGCTTAAACGAAACACGTTAAAGGAACCGTTGGAGGTTCATGGAAGGATTGCCAGCAACAAAACCAAGCATGTCATCATTGCTGAATTAATGGAGTTAGAGCGGGAGAACTTGGTTGCGGCAACACCGGCCGTTTGGGAGATGGAGATACCGGCGGTTCGGGAAAACGAATTGCAGAACAACAGGGAGATTCGGGAGAGATTGGCATCGTTCGGTCCGAACCCATAGGCTGACATTGTTCTGCAGGTAATGAACATTGTAGCAGAGGAGGCGAAACAAAAGAGAGAAATAGAGCTGCAGATGAGGCTGGCTGAAACCCAGCGAGCAGCAGCAAGTTCCCCGAGGGTAGAGAACAACACAGTAGATCCTTTCAGTGCCTTTAAAGCCTTTAATGAGAAGGACTGTGAGATTATTATTTATTATTACTGCTATTTATAAAGCGCCAACAGATTCCACAGCGCTGTACAATTAGTGGAGAAACGTACAATATACACAGACAAATACAAGAGAGCCACGCCCGTAAGCTGCTATCTAGCCATTGGAGCTCTTTTATACAAAGTGCTTGGCTAGATGGCCCGTGAGCTTACAATCTAAAGGATACCATGGGGATTAGAGACAAGAGGTAGCAGGGGAAGTTTGGAGGTGATGGCTGAACGAGTTAACAGAGAAGCCGCTATTGGTAAGATGTTAGGGGAATGAAGAGGTAATTGGGTGAGAATCTCAAACAGCTGGAGGAGCATGCTATATATTTAGCGGGAGCCTGGGTGGGCGAGAGGAGGGGAGGGTGGGTGGTAGGTGGGGAGAAACAATGCAGTCTTTCACGGAGTTGAGTGAGGCCTGAAGAACAGAGAATGGGATTGAACAGGTATATGGAGGTATTTACAACTGGGGAGGAGAAAAGGGGGGGGAAAGAGGGGTAGAGTATCCATGTGTTCTATACTATTGAAAAGTTTAGCAACCAAATTCTATCACCCAAAATATTAATAACGGTCTACATGAAATATTGGTCAGAAACATTAAATGACTATAGTACATACTGCATGCACAGAATATTACATAGCTATTGATAGCTATCTAGCGGATTTTGAGCGACAGTGTAACCTGCACAGAGTGGCTGCAGACGAGTGGGTTTCAATATTGGCTGGGAAATTGTCAGGTAAAGCCGCCGATGCCTTCCGGGCAGTACCAGAGCAGGAGATTCACAGCTACGCAAGGGTTAAAGAGGCACTCCTGGCTCGGTACGCGGTGACCCTGGAGACATACCGCCAAAAGTTCAGATACTCACACAAAATGGTCAAAGATTCCTATGCAGAAAGGGCCTGCCAGCTACAGCTGTCCGCGTCCAATTGCGTCAACAGCAGCCAGGCCACTACTGCAGATGACATTTTACAGCGAATACTCCTAGAGCAGTTCTACGACCACATCCAGACAGATGTCAAAGACTGGGTAAGAGACCGCAGACCCCTCTCCTTACCGGATGCTGCCAAGCTCACAGATGAGTACGCTGATACTTGTAAGACAGCATGGGTCCAACCTTCCCGACCTGTAGTACCATCACCACCAACAGTAACCAGGTATCAGCCCCCTAGCCGACCGGTAGCTTCCAACTGTTACCTACGTCAAGCTAGCAACGAGCCCCGCTGCTTCCAATGTAACCAACTGGGACATCTACGCAACAATTGCCCATTGGAAGCCCCCAGGTCCAACTGGATTCGCCCCGGATTCCCTCAACCCCAGGCCGCAGCCCATTGTGTGGACTACTGGGTACCCTCTGCCTGAGACGCCAAGGAGCTGAGTCAGGAGGAACCCCTGGGCACACTATATGAAGCTCTCCTAGTCCAATCCATCATAACCGACAATCGGAAGCACCATTATCAGTTGGTGATGGTCAACGGGAAGACTGCCTGGGGCCTTAGGGACAGTGGCGCTACAATCACCCTAGTACAACGGCATCTTATTGATAACTCTGAAAGACCAGGGAAATCTATAGCTGTGAGAGTGGCAGGGGGGGGCGGTGTATCGGATTCCTACCGCACAAGTGCCTCTAGACTGGGGCGCTGGAGCTGGCAATGTCCAGGTGGGTGTGATGAAGGAATTACCCTCAGAAGTCATGTTGGGCAATGATATTGGTGCTCTAACTTCTGCGTTTGTGCCAGCATCCCCTCACGAGGCTCAGGCGGTAACCACCAGAGCTCAAAGTCGTGCTGCCGAGAGCCATCCACCTTCGACTGAGACCTAGGTAAGCCAATTTACCCTACCACTGACTGTAGAGCCCCTTCCCTGGGATACCCCGGAGGACTTTGGGAGGGAAGTAGCAGGAGACCCCTCACTCAGAAAGTACAGGGAAAAGGCTAAGGGAGGACAGAGAAGGAGCAGTTAGTCTGGGAGGATGGCTGCTTATACAGGCTCACCGAGACACGGTTCAACGCACCCAGGCCCCCGGCAAAAACGCCAGCTGGTTATCCCACTGAAATACCGGTAGGAGTTATTGAGAATTGGGCACGGTGTTCCCTTAGCAGGGCACATGGGAATATGCCGGACATTACATCGGGTAACCCAGAACTTCTTCTGGCCTGGGGTATCCGACGACGTCAGGGCATATTGCCAGACGTGCGAGATATGTCAAAGGGTGGGTAAGAAGAGAGACCACCCGAAAGCCAAAACTAGTCCCTATGCCCATAATAGAAGAAGCCTTCACAAGAGTAGCAGTAGACCTCGTTGGACCCCTAGCCCAGCCTAGCCGCTCCAGTAAGCGCTATATACTTACTGTGGTGGACAATTTCACCCGCTACCCCAAGGCCGTAGCCCTCTCTAATATCCAGGCTGAGACTGTGGCTGATGCCCTGGTCAAGATATTCTCATGAGTGGGATTTCCCAAAGAGCTTCTATCTGACCAGGGTATGTAGTTCACAGCAGAGGTGACCCAGCAGCTATGGAAGGTCTGCGTGGTTAAACCCCTGACCAGTTCCCCGTACCATCCCGAGACCAATGGCCTTTTTGAACGCTTCAACGGGACTCTGAAGCCAATTCTGAAGTCGTTCACAGGAGCCTACAAAGACTGGGAGCGATTCCTGCCGCACCTCCTCTTTGCAGGAATCAACCGGGTTTTCGCCCTTCGATTTGTTATATGGGAGGCGGGTGAGAGGGCCCCTAGACCTTATCAAGGATCACTGGCAGGGACAGACAGAGATAGAGGAGACCCCGATTGTGCCCTATGTGCTGGAACTGTGGGACCGCATGGAGGAATTGGCCCAGACTGTGCAGTAAAAACCTCCAGGCGGCCCAGCAGCACCAGAAAGTATGGTATGACTGGCGGGCTAGGTACCGGAGCTTTCAGATCGGGCAAAAAGTCATGGTGCTAAGATCAGTCCGAACTGACAAGCTCCAGGCGGCCTGGCAGGGCCCATATAAGGTTATAGGACAGTTGTGTGATACCATCTACACTATAGCCAGCTGCGAAAATGAAGATGTGAAACGGACGTTTCACATCAACATGCTCAAAGCATATAACGAAAGGGCAGAGGAGGTGACAGCAATCTGCGCTCCAGCTGGAGAGGACACCGAGGCTTTGCCCCTACCCAACTTATTAGGGGGTAACTGGGAGACGAGGATGACAGAATTGGTCCAATTAGGGCAACAGCTGGAGCCCCAGGAGAGGGCACAAGCTATTCGCTTACTGGAAGCCAAACAGGCCACGTTCTCTCAGGAGCCCGGGTATACCCAGCTAGCTGTTCACAAAGTAGACACCCCAGGGCAGGCGCCCCTAAGGCAACCTCCCTTTCCTGAAGCCGTCAGTGACAGGATGCGGAAAGAAAGAGACGAAATGCACCGACTAGGGGTAATAGAGCATTCGGACAGCCCTTGGGCTGAACCTGTGGTCTTCGTACCAATGCGGGACAGTACGACCTGCTTCTGTGTAGATTACAGGCGGGTCAATGACAAGACAGTCACAGACGCCTATCCGATGCTCCGGATGGACGAGCTGCTGACCACGATAGACCTATATAAGGGATACTGGCAGATACCCCTAGCGGAAGATGCGGTACCCAAGTCAGCGTTCATCACCCTGTTCGGCCTATACCAATTCCGGGTTATGCCGTTCGGGATGAAGAACGCCCTGGCCACTTTCCAACGGATGGAAGAAGGTCTCCAGGACTATACGTGTGCCTACCTGGACGATATTGCCATTTATAGCGATACCTTGAAACCAGACAAGTCACATTTGTATGGCGGAGGTGCAATATTTGGGCCACCGAGTTGGGTGTGATAAGCAACGGCCAGAGCCGGGTAAGATCGAGGCCGTTGCTAATTGGCCCACTCCCCGTACCAAGACACAAGTCATGGCCTTCTTGGGGACAGCCGGCTATTATAGACGCCCTGGCCAAACCCCTGACTGATTTGACTAAAAAGAAATTACCCCGACATGTTCTGTGGTCCCCAGAGTGTGAGATGGCTTTCCAAGCTCTAAAACAGGCCCCTGTTAATGCTCCTGTGTTGGCAGCCCCAGATCCTAACAAACGCTTTATCGTCCACACAGACGCTTCAATGTTTGCTCTGGGGGCAGTGTTAAGCCAGATCGGAGAGGACGGAGGGGAACACCCAGTGGCCTACCTGATCCGGAAACTTCTACCAAGGGAGGTCAGTTATGCGGCCATTGAGAAGGAGTGCCTGGCATTGGTTTGGGCCCTTAAGAAATTAACTCCCTACCTATATGGCCGTGCCTTCACACTCATTACTGACCACAATCCCTTGGTCTGGCTCAACAGGGTCTCAGGAGATAATGCCCGTTTGCTTCGCTGGAGCCTTGCCCTACAACCGTATGACTTTACTATCCACTACCGTCCAGGCAAGCAAAACGGGAATGCAGACGGGCTGTCACGCCAAACTGACTTGTTATCAGACTAAACTTTGGACTTCCCGTCAGCCCCTACTGGACCAGGAAAGGTCCAAACGTGGAAAAACGGCGCCTCAGAGAGGATATGATAACATTATACAAATATATTTGGGGCCAGTACAAACCTGTATCTGAATATCTATTTATAAACAGGGCTATACATAGGACACGAGGTCATACATTTAGGCTGGAAGAAAGGAGATTTCATCTAAGGCAAAGAAAAGGTTTTTTTTTTACAGTAAGAGCAATAGGGATATGGAATTCTCTGCCTGAAGAGGTAGTTTTGTCAGAGTCTATACAGATGTTTAAAATGCAATTGGATAAATACTTGCAAAAAAACATACAGGGATATAATTTCTAATTAGTGGGGTAATAGCTGCTTGATCCAAGGAGACATCTGACTCCTATTTTGGGGTCAAGAAGGATTTTTTCCTAGTTTGTTGCAAAATTGGAAGCGCTTCAGACTAGGTTTTTTTGCATTCTTTTGGATCAACTGCAAAAACATATGTGAGGAAGGCTGATCTTGATGGACGCAAGTATCTTTTCAGCTATGTAACTGTAAAGGATTTCCCTGTATTTACCTGTATCCATTCAATTATTTCCTCTCCCTGCTATTTAAGTGACTGTGAAATAATCGTTTTATTTATGTGTTCGGGAAATTTTTTCGTTCTACCGAACGGAGACCACCCTGGGTAGCAATCAGAACTTAGAACACCAGGTAACCACACGAAAACCGCAAAGTAATTGAGTGCTCCTAGGTGGCCGCCATTCGGCATACGAACACATGGCGAGAACAAAGGATGGCGGCCAGTGGGACTTACTCGTGGATTACATGGAACACCTGGTCTTTATGGAAGTCTCGTCTAACCTTTTTCCACTCGCTGTATCAGACCGGCGTTCGGGAGTTCCAATCAACCGAACGAGGGGAGCATTCTCATGTAACCAGATGCAGTATAACTATGGTGGTTTTCATGTAATTCTGCACGAACAGAGACCGGCTCTTGCTACCAATTTCATGAAACTCTAAAATCGGATACAACCACATGGCGAGCCGGTCAAACTTCCACACGATGCGACACGGAGACTACCGAACGGATTTTCGTGCAATTTGGATATGTTACTCCCAGTATCCCCAGCTACCCATGTCATGTAGAAATTATATTTCCAAAAATGTTGAAAATATGTTAATGTTTCTGGCCAGCAGATAATTGAGTTTAGTATATTGCTGAAACTCAATTATCTAGCCTGGCCCAGAGGAGGAGCATGTACTGTATAAATTTAATGCCTATTGCTTCCAGTAAATCAGTCTTGTTCCAGCATTAAGCTTTGGCTCATGTGTGGATTATTTGGCGATACCAGCGATATTTATTCCTGTGGATTCTAGGCGATACTCTGCTATTGGGAAAAGGAATACTAGACGGTGATACCAGTTACTACCGTCACAGTAACTATGTAATAAATGATTTACAAATACTCCTCTCCATCTTTATTTGGTATAGCAACTGCTCTTTAACTGGAGGTCAGCACTGTATCACAGTACTTTTCCAATTTCTGCTCACCATTAGTTTTGCTGCAGTCACAATATGAATAACTATAAAAGAATAAGAGCCAGAAATATTCTGTACATTTATATGGAGTAGAAATAACTTTATATAAATATAAGGGGCCTATTAAGCAATTTTTGTATTTTAATATAGATCATGTACCAAAACATTTGAAGTGGTTGGCAGTCCCACCAAATATGTGCCAAACCTCCTTTATCTATTTCACATCTCCAACATCTATCCGTACAATCTTAGTATATTTTTGCTAATCTACTAGGAACCATGTACCACTAGTGATGTCGCGAACACGAAATTTTTGGTTCGCGAACGGCGAACGCGAACTTCCGCAAATGTTCGCAAACTAGCGAACCGGGCGAACCGCCATAGACTTCAATGGGCAGGCGAATTTTAAAACACACAGGGACTCTTTCTAGCCACAATAGTGATGGAAAAGTTGTTTCAAGGGGACTAACACCTGGACTGTGGCATGCCGGAGGGGGATCCATGGCAAAACTCCCATGGAAAATTACACAGTTGATGCAGAGTCTGGTCTTAATCCATAAAGGGCATAAATCACCTAACATTCCTAAATCACAATGGATATGGATTGACACCTGACATATGACATATTGACACCTTGACATATGGATTCACAACTGTTCTCAGATACCCTGATACACACTGACACAGAGCAGAATAGGGAATGTTCCCCCTACATAGGGTCACTTGGCAGGTATGGATTGACACCTATCCTAAGGATCCCTGATACACACTGACACAGAGCAGAATAGGGACTGTTCCCCCTACATCGGGTCACTTGGCAGATATGGATTGACACCTGTCCTAGGGATCCCTGATACACACTGACACAGAGCTGAATAGGGACTGTTACCCCTACATAGGGTCACTTGGCAGATATGGATTGACACCTGTCCTCAGAGACCATGATACACACTGACACAGAGCAGAATAGAGACTGTTCCCCTTACATAGGGTCACTTGGCAGATATGGATTGACACCTGTCCTCCGAGCCCCTGATACACACTGACACAGAGCAGAATAGAGACTGTACCTCCTACATAGGGTCACTTGGCAGATATGGATTGACACCTGTCCTCAGAGACCATGATACACACTGACACAGAGCAGAATGGAGACTGGTCCCCCTACATAGGGTCACATTGCAGATATGGATTGACACCTGTCCTCAAAGCCCCTGATACACACTGACACAGAGCAGAATGGAGACTGGTCCCCCTACATAGGGTCACATTGCAGATATGGATTGACACCTGTCCTCAGAGATCATGATACACACTGACACAGAGCAGAATAGAGACTGTTTCCCCTACATAGGGTCACTTGGCAGATATGGATTGACACCTGTCCTCAGAGATCATGATACACACTGACAGAGCAGAATAGAGACTGTTCCCCCTACATAGGGTCACTTAGCAGATATGGATTGACACCTGTCCTAAGGATCCCTGATACACACTGACACAGAGCAGAATAGGGAATATTCACTAAATGCCAAACATTGTTATACAGGGGAATATTCAGTAAATAAGGATAAGGGGGGACCTACTGTCCTCCCCCCCGGCCCCCACCCCTGTACGGTGGGTGGGGGCCATAAATCTCAATGGGGGGGGGACCTACTGTCCTCCCACCGGCCCCCACCCATGAGCGGTGGGTGGGGGCCATAAAAATAATGGGGGGGGGACCTACTGTATGATGTTGTGTCGATCAGGTAGTGTAAGGGTTACGCCCGCTTCACAGTGACAGACCAAACTCCCCATTTAACGCACCGCAAACAACCGCAAACAGTCCATTTGCACAACCGCAAACTCCCCATTTGCACAAGGTTGGATACCAAGCTAACCATGTCCCGTTCCTTGTCCTCACTGATGTCATTGAAGGTCTCTTCCTCCACCCAGCCACGTACAACACCAAGGGTCCCCGAAAGGTGACAACAAGCCCCTGGGACGCCTGCTGTGTTTGGTCTTCCACCTCCTCAAAGCCACCTTCCTCCTCTGACTCCTCTTCTTCAGACTCCTCTCTCTGCGTTGCCTCTCTCTGCATTATTATAAGGTGTGTTAAGTAGTATTATTCCTATCAGTTTAATCCCTGTTACGTCCCCTATCAGGGGACGTGTATATGGCATCGATTTTTAGGAACCGGGAGATGGAAAAAGATGCTTGGTCGGTCCTCCTACTTCAAATTTGGGGCACTGCGTGTGCAATCTAATGTGCCACCAGATAGGAGTGGTGTGTTAAGTAGTACTATTCTTATCAGTTTAATCCCTGTTACGTCCCCTATCCGTTGATGTGGAGCAAGACGCAGCAGCAGAAGAGGACTCAACCGAGGAGGTTATGGAAGAGGATGGAGTAGGAGGAGTAGAGGAGGTGGCAGCAGGCCTGCCTGCAAGTCGTGGCGGTGTCACCAACTCCTCTGCAGAGCCACGCATTCCATGCTTGGCAGCCGTCAGCAGGTTTACCCAATGCGCAGTGTAGGTGATATACCTGCCCTGACCATGCTTTGCAGACCAGGTATCCGTGGTCAGATGGACCCTTGCCCCAACACTTTGTGCCAGACATGCCATTACTTCCTTTTGCACAATCGAGTACAGGTTGGGGATTGCCTTTTGTGAAAATAAATTTCGTCCGGGTACCTTCCACTGCGGTGTTCCAATAGCTACAAATGTTTTGAACGCCTCAGACTCCACCAGCTTGTATGGTAAAAGCTGTCGGGCTAATAGTACAGACAAGCCAGCTGTCAGACGCCGGGCAAGGGGGTGACTTTCTGACATTGGCTTCTTACTCTCAAACATGTCCTTGACAGACACCTGACTGTGGGCAGATGAGCAGGAACTGCTCAAGGCGAGAGACGGAGTGGCGGATGGTTGAGAGGGGGCAAGGAGAATAGCAGTGGTTGATGTGGCTGAAGATGCTGGACCAGGAGGAGGATAGCGGCTTTGAGTTTGTGTGCTGCTTGTACTCGTGTTGATCTCATAGGCGTTTGTGATGTGCGATCATGTGCCTTCGCAAAGCAGTTGTACCTAGGTGGGTGTTGGACTTCCCACGACTCACTTTCTTTTGCCACAGGTTGCAAATGGCATCGCTGTTGTCAGAGGCAGACACACAAAAAAATTGCCACACTGCTGAGCTCTGCAATGACGGCATTCTGGTGGTGGACACAGCATGTGTTGATCGGCGTGCTGTCGGGCTGACCCCGGGTGCCGATGCATGCTGTCTGACTGTGCCACTAGCTCCTTGCGACGACCTCCCCCTGCTTCCAACTCGTCTCCTCCTCCTCTCTGTCTCCCCATCTGAACTTTCGGCCTGTTCTTCTTCTTGCCGAGCGGGCACCCACGTGACATCCATGGATGCATCATCATCATCATCAACTGCTTCACTTGTATCTGACAACTCAGCAAAGGAAGCAGCAGCGGGTACAACATCATCATCATCACACCGTACATGTGTAATGCTGACTGAGACATATCCCTGTTATCTACATCCTCTGTCAATAATGGTTGCGCATCACTCATTTCTTCAAACGGATGTGTAAATAACTCCTCTGACATACCAAGTGAAGCGGCTGTGGTGCTAGTGTTGGTGGTGGCGGCAGGCGGGTGAGTGGTATCTTGAGAGGTGCCCGAAGCTATGCTGGAAGAGGATGTTGCATCAAGGTTCTGAGCGGAAGCTGTAGAAGATTGGGTGTCCCGTGTTAGCCAGTCAACTATGTCCTCAGAACTTTTCAAGTTCAGGGTACCTGGCCTCTGAAAACTGGGCATTATTCTAGGGCAAAAGGGAATCACAGCACCATGACCACGACGGCCCCTGCGGGGTGGCCTGCCTCTGTCTGTCATTTTTTTTCCGATTAGTGGTACTATGCGTGCAAGCTACTGTGACACCAGATATGAGTGGCACTGTGAACTGGCAGAGATTGGCAGAGTACACGCTGTAGGCCTGACACACCCGCTTGAAGACAACTAACTGCTATTCAATCTATAACAGTGAAAAAGGGTTTTTGTTTTTAAATGCACGCTATTCTGACAACAGATATGAGAGGCACTGTGAACTGGCAGAGGTTGGCAGAGTACACGCTGTAGGGCTGACACACCCGCTTTGAGACAACTAACTGCTATTCAATCTATAACAGTGAAAAAAAAGTTTTGGGGTTTTTAAATGCAAGCTATTGTGACACCAGATAAGAGTGGCACTTTGAATTGGCAGAGGTTGGCAGAGTACACGTTGTAGGCCTGACACACAGACGCTTGGAGACAACTAACTGCTATTCAATCTATAACAGTGAAAAAAGTTTTTTGGTTTTTAAATGCAAGCTATTGTGACACCAGTGAGTGAGTGGTGGCACTGGGCAAGTGGGCACATTATACGCTGTGAGCCTGACACACAGACGCTTTGCAGACAACTAACTGCTATTCAATCTATTACAGTGAAAAGTTTTTTGTTTTTAAATGCAAGCTATTGTGACACCAGT